>CM061137.1:32898620-33645428 GCA_030789695.1 Scilla litardierei
TTATTGAGTTATTAAAATAATCTCAATTCTTTTAATTTGCTTTCTTAAAAATAATACTATTTTCAAGATGTGCAAACAACAACCTTTTAGTATGAGTCCTTTAAGGATCTCTGTCTAGGTTGTCTTTCCTTTAATTATATTTTTAATATATGTCCCAAAAAAAGGAAGTAAAGAAAAATTTTATACATGCAATTGAAGGAATTTATATAGGTAATGTTGTCACATCCAATAGCAACATCAACCAAAAATTCCCTCTTTTTTCCATTCGTTGGGTTACGCCTTGACATAAACCAGTCGATGCATTAGATTCATCTTGTAAGTGAGTTCAGCTCATCTTACTTGATTACTTCCTGGTTTGAGCGATTTATGCCTCTAAAGCTATAGTAAATTAAAATGCTTATAGCTAACGATTTTATTATAATTCTCGTACAATACTCAGTTATCCCACAGGATTTGATAACATTTTTGATATCAGGACTTCAGGTCCATACACCTTATATTTCATAAGTGAGTCCAGCTCACCTTATTATTGCCTCATTCCACATTATTATAATTTGGCCAAATCTCTATCTTTGCTTCAGGCAAAAGCAGAGTTGTGGAATCGATATTTTATATTTAACTGGCAAAGTGAAATATGAGAGAATTTGTCGACAAAATGTGGTCTTTCTTGCCCAAAACTCACCACGTACGTACTATAATCATTTGATTTCTCCCAGAGGTGTCTTCTTCACGACGCGTTAAAGAAGTGAAGGTTCTGGGACGGGTAAAGAATATGGACAGATCTAGAATGGGTCCTTAGCAACCAAGTTGCAATAAGGTTCTGGATTTGAGCTCACTTTCCTGTGGTAGTATTGCTTTTTCGGTCTCCAGGAGTAGATTTCTCTTCTTTGAAGCCTAGTGGTATGTCCTCTCATCTCTTAAGGACATCCACTTCTGCTACTGGTGGATTGCAATCCATTATATATTTGGTATATCAATCCTAGCCGGATTTTTAGTAGCAGGGATGTGAAAGTTTTGACAATATTTAAATTGTCAGTCTGATTATAATCAGATCATATGTATTTACTTTTTAAATGGTCAATTTGAGCTTCAGGCTCATAGATGATTTGAACCAAATAGGGAATTGAAGGATCTTCAGGATCATTATTACCATCAACACACAATCTATAAGTTGTGTACTAATGCCTTACTCATACAAGATTTATTCATCAAAGTTGGTTAGTCTTGATGAATGTGTTCTCTTTATGGCATCATGACAGTTTATGTAGTATTGCTTCAGGAACACACGCACAGCGTTGCAGACGTACCATCTTTAAGAAGTGCTCTAAACTCATCCTTAGAAAATGATTATATGGAGTTGATCAGACTCATATAAAAAGATTCTAATGGTATGTTTAGCTGAGTGTACGCAACCACTGTTGCTAATTATTTATGATTTTCCATTTTTATCCAATGTCACCATCATTTTTTCTTTAAAAAATGTAGTTGGATAATGACCATTTTTAGAGGATATATTGATGAGTACACTAATGGTACATCATCAGTCCTATTAAGGGAGTGGACAAAGCCTATTTATATCCCTTAAATACTCTCAAGAGACCTAAAGGTCTTCATTATCTTTAATGATGATAGTATATCATCTTAAATTCATTTGAGGAAGTGGGGAGAGTCAATGTCCATGTGAATGGAGATGATCTCATAATCATTTTTCCCTTTTGAATGGGACAATGAAAGTTTCACCCTTTTTGAAGAATATTCGGGTTCGTCTGGTTGATGATGTCTTGCATCATCAATCCTGGGTGATATCAATCCAAAGTTGGTCGATTCTGGACACTTCTGGTGTTCCAAATTAATTCCTCTTTTTGAATTTATGTGGAACTTTTGAAAAGTCCATTAAAATGCTCAAGTTAATTTTGTCCGGTAATAGTTGAACTGTGTTCAAACTGTGAAGGATTACATCTTCACATTGACTATTGTGCGGATCATTATGGGACAAATCTTCAGGCTTCATTTATTTCTTGAGTCATTAGGAATTTCGTTTTGACGAATATCCTTTGAAACTGTATAAGTTTCAAAGAGTATATGGCATCCTCATTTTATTTTTAGGGGTATTCAAGATAGCAAATCATTCGCAGTAAAACAAAATGTATTAAAACTGCAAGAGAATAATACTGATGATTTTGTTAAGTCAACAAGTGACATAGTGTGATGTGTGCTCTTGAAAACATACAACTATAATTATGCTCATTAAGACTTATGTTATGACAACAGATTAAATTTGATTTCAAAGTTTATTTGTCCTCGGGGAGTAGCTAAATATACATAAGGTCAATTTGACTTTCGTCGTTTAGACTAGATATGTATGTATTTTTATATGGCATAAGTTAATGCACATTCATGTTTGCAAAAACATTATGGCTCTTATCAGAACTTCTGGTCTGATATTGGTTTGTCATTGCTTCCTCCATGTCGAGGTATATCATATCTTCCCTTTCTCATTTTATTCAAGACTTCCCATGTTTTAAGTTTTCCTTATTTATAAAGAAAAATGAAAATTAGTCTTACTAAGAAGACATAAGCAGGGGTTTGAGCAAATTATTTTATACTTCCATTTTTCTAATTAATTAGAGACTTTTAAAAGTCTATTTGAATGCTCGAGTATAGCTTCAGGCCATTTTTTTGAGTCGTTCAAATTTTATGTGGATAGTTTATCATGCTCAGAGGGGAAACAAATACGTGGCTACGAAATTTATAATTTCTCACTTATTTATTAAGTCACGACTTCGGGCGTACACTTAAAAGTAAGGGGTTAGATTCAAGAATCATACCTTGTAAAGTGAGATGACTCTAAAAGAGTTTATCGGTGTTATGACAACTGCTGGTGTCAATATTCGATTATATAGACAATAAGTGTGAGAGGTCTATATACCACAAAATGCGTATCTCTAAAAGATCGCATAAATGGTTTTCGCATAGTCAATCTTATTTGTTAATATTTATTTTATTTGGGTGAAAGGGTGTTGACTTTTGATTTGATTTTGAACTTCAGGTTCATTTTGTCAAAGTGGATATGATGTTAAACTTTTTTGAGATCATAATTGGCTTATTGTCATAAATATCGTCATATCATGAGCCCATCATACATATAGTATAAAGCTTGTAAAAGTTATGCTCAATTAACCGGAATTGAAACAAGTGTGATGTATACTCATGCTATTTATATGCTGCAGGTATTTAAATAATCTCATCGCAGACATATAATTTTGCTACAGGCATTAAACTATATCATAGTGATTTTAGCATGCTAAATAAAACGTACATCACAGAAATCATTAAATATGCAGCAGGCATATAATTTTCTACACATGCATTCAATTATCACAGACATGTAATAATATTAAATGTTAAATCATGTAACAGGCAATGAAATGTGTGCAACATCACTAGCATTAAAATGGAAAGAAAACTTTTCGTTTAATACTAATCAAATAATCCAAATAAAATGCGGTGATGATTTACGCAGATAAGTAATCAGAAAAAGACAAAGAAAGAAAATCTTAATTAATAGCTGAATAGCCCTTTTATGAACATATTTATAACTTGCCCCCAATACCCCCAAAAGGGGTTATTAATGCTTAAATCTCCTTCCCCTGATTTTCCCTGATTTTCCTGGATTTATCCAGAATTTTTCGGAAATTATAATGAAATTTTAATAGAAAAATAAATTAAAAATCAATTCTGGGCCCAATTTGGGTAGAAACCAAGTGGGCTGGAATTAAAATTTAATTTAAATATCTATTTATTTTTCATTAGTGGGCCTAAAAAGGCCCATCTCCCCAAGCCCTAGGGTTTCCCTAGGGTTTCAAGGCCTAAAATTTAATTTAAATAATCCAAATTTAATTTGACGGAGCTTCCGCCGGGCGCCTTCCTCTCACGAACCGTCGCTTCTTCCATCGAGCGTGATCGTGCTGATAACGTGTTGTGAAGTAGAAACATGTTTGGAGAAGGTTGAGGCTAGGAAACCCCTAGCCTCCTTTATATAGTATTCATATTGGTTACTCATGTGGTGGATACCCAATAGGTCCAATGGGTCATATTCATAACATTAACCAAGTATTTGGATGAATAAAAGAATATAGAAATATCTCTGCTTGGTGAGAGGTCGAGGGTTCGATTCCTGCTTTCCGATGTATTTATTAAAAAAGGAATATAGAAACATCCCCAAAAATCATGATTTCTAGAATTTTGACTTCAAACCTTGTTGCACCAAACAATCAATGAATATTAATATCATAAGCACAGACGACTTTTCTTTTTCATCTTTAAAACAATCAATAAACGTTAAGATTCTTTTAAATCCTATAATTTCCCAATCTTCGAACATCACAAATCTTTTTTTGGGTTAAAACATTCAACCACACGCAGCTGACATTAACCAAAACTTTAATTCCATTAAATATATCATAATTAGAAATATAAACTATACATATGGCCGGTGGAATTCCTAGGTTTTCACACACATTTGTGATGCATGCATATTGCTTGTAAAATGAGATTCATCGACCCTTCATTGGTTTAAGGTCCTACCATGTGCTATCATTTTTTATACATGCATGTTGCATGCACAATGAGATTCATTGCCCTTTCATTGGTTTGAGGTCATACCATGTGATATCATATGTATTGTCTCAGTTATGTATATGGGCTAAAGAACACTCTAAAAGGGTCCCCTCTTCCAGAAAAGGGGGGGATTGGCACTTCTTTCCCTCAATGAAATTAAGTTGTAAAAAAATTCATGGAAAATTAAGAAATTAAAACCAACAAAATGCCAAGATTTAACCTTTTCTTGTGTTATGCACCTAATCTACCGTACAACTCATTGGAAGTAAATTTAGCATCCGATCGTTGAAAGCCCGTGAAATCCCAAGATCGTTGGAAAGTAACGAACAAAACAGATGATTTTCTCCTACAAACCCATAACACCGCAATATATATATATATACTAGTCATAACCCGTGCCCGAGGGCACGGTTCATTTAAGATTTCCCCCGTAAAATCTTTGTTCACCGAAATTTTTTTCATAACTAAAATTTAACAGAACAATAAATTAGCATAAAAATAGTTAGTGGCACGGGCACCTTCGACGCAGGCATTTTCGGCGCGGAACAACAAATTCGGTGCATGTGCATTCGACACGTAACAACAAATTCGACGTCAAACAACAAAATTTAGCGGGCGCTTTCGGCACATAATAAATTATCGTAAAAAAATTGAGCGGGCGCCTTCGGAACAATAAACCTCAGGGTATTTTTACGCTAAATTGTTGTTCTGCTAAATTGTTTTGCGCGGAACAACAAATCCCATGCTTCTCCATAATCTTTCCCAATGCACTTTTAATTTCAAAATTTATGTTCTCAATGCAATTTTCCCTCCAAATTTAATCTCCACAATCTTTCCCAAGGCACTTCTAATTTCAAAGTTTAGGTTCCCAATGCACTTCTCCCTTTCCCAAAATACTTTTAATCTCAAAGTTTTGGTTCTCAAGACACTTTTTCCACCAAAATTTAAGTTTTCCCACTAAATTTTTTACAAAATACAATCCCAACCATTGATTTACCAAGATCAAATCTCAGCCATTCTTTATCTTGTCCTAGTCAGCCCTGGAATTCAAAAAACACTGTCAAATGTATAATAGATAAGTAATTGTGTAAATCAAAATATAAACATGTACCTGACACCAAAATTTACACGGGTTCCACTCAAAACTTGGTGTACTTTCCGTTGGAGAGATCAATAATACTTTGATAATCTTGGATTACAAGTTATGACGTTTGGTTCAAGGGAGTAGACCGGAAATTGACGTGTGGCAGAGCTAGTGCTCACGATAACACATACCCCCTCGCGTGCACGTGCATCGCGCGCGACGTGCGTTGCTCCCGTGCGCGCACGCGCATCGCACATGACGCATGTGCTGCGTGCCGCGCGGACCACGCACTCGCACCTGTGGGATGCGATTTGCGGGCCACCAGTTGGCCCGCAATATTTGCTATTCAGCTCTAGGCTGTATACTGTAACTGAGAAAAAATCCAAATTTATTTATGGGTTGGGCTTCAGAAACTCCGTATTTCGGGCCCCTAAAAATCCTTATAAATCCTAAGATATTTTTGGTGTTTTATAACATATTTTCCAATACTCCACCATGATACAAACACACCATAAAGCCAGAACCAAGTCAATGTTGGAAAAAGAAGGTAGAATGCCGTGGCTATCAAAGAAACAGAATACTTAGCAAATGTAATTGGAAGCGCTGTGGCGTGGGATGACCACTGCCTTGAAAGCAATTACGGCGCAACCTCGGTGGTAATCGATGTTGCCGGTTGCTCCCCAAGGTTAACACAACAGCCCCTGGATGCGTCCACTCGTGGCCAGAGACTTTGGAGTTTGCACAGTACAATTACCCATGAGAATGGGATGAATCAAAGAAGAATTTTTTTGGAGAAAGCAATTTTTTCGTGTATGTTCTTGAGGAATGAAGAGGGATATAAATAGAGTTCAAAATAGCTGTTATGAATTCAAACGGCCAAATAATAAATGAGTATTAAAATAGGCTTTGAATGCTGTGTATTAAAGCAAGCCTTTAATCGCGTATTTAATGAGAGGTTTTGAATGCTGCAATCAATTAGCCGTTTCCAACATTTAGAATGAGACATTAATGTGCTAGGTCCAAAAAAAGGAAAGTCATGGCGTCCAAAAAAGGAAAGTCGTGCGCGCCACGCCACGGCCGGCCGACGGTGGCGGTGCGCGTGTGGTGGACCCATACTCATATAAGTCATGTCCTCTTCACAAAAGAGTCGTACCCCTTGGGGCACAGTCCAAGTCTTTACAACTCACCTAATAAACTCCTCCAAGACAAATTGCCCAAGCAATGTGGGACTAAATAGAATAGTGGAAATGAAACAAAGGCTTTTGAGAGCCTATTATTTCTAACAATCCCCCACTAATGGCTCGAGAAAAGAAACAAAGAATCATGGGTAAAGAAAGGATATATACTTAAGTATCAATGTCTTTCGATTGAATTGATACGTAGTGAAGTGAGGCAACAACTTACTTACTAACGAGTGAATTTCTCTTGAACTCATTAGAGTTCGGTTGAGACCCCCACAACACGTATTGAACCTTGAGTATGTGAAAACTCATATCAAGCGCTTTAAGGCCATGCGCACACCTTGGGTCTCATAAGTGTTCTAGAAAGACTGCCCTTGTCTTTCATAGAAGGCGGCCAAACATTCACACCCACGTAGGTGGTCCATTAAGTGCTACTGTATAGCACCATCACACAAGATATGGAACCATTAAGATCATGTTGCTCAACCCCTCAACAAATAATGAGTCAATCAAGTGCTTCTCTATAGCACCACCAAAACTTGGTTATGGATTTAAAAACACTACCACATGTCATAGGGATGGAAGTGTAGTGTGTTTTAAGAACCATATGGATTCGTTAGACCACACTGGATATCAACCATATTATCTAAACTCATGGGCTTTAGCCACATCCCCCTCGACGAGTCAAGAACCACTTTCCTTGGCAACCCCTTGGTTAGTGGCTCTGCAAGACTTCTTTCGAATCTCACATATTCCAAAGAAATTACTACATTTTTCAGGAGTTGTTTAACCATTTTGTGTCTGATGCGTATGTGTCTTTTCTTTCCGTTATAGACACTGTTTTTAGCAACTCCAATGGCTGCTTGAGAATCATAATGAAGGGAAACTGCCGTAGATTTTCCCCCATAATGGCACGTCTGCTAACAAGTTCCGTAGCTAATCAGCTTCTTGCCCTGCCAACTCAAGAGCAATGAACTTAGATTCCATGGTGGATCGTGCTATACATGTCTGAATGTGCTACGGAATAAGTATCAAAATAGTCTAAGCCTTTCTTTTGGGTAAAACCCCTAATCACAAGTCTAGCTTTGAGCTTTTCTATTGAACCATCCGGTCTCATCTTTTTCTTGAAGGTCCATTTACTATCAATGGGTCTACTATCCTTATGTAACTCAGTCAATTCCAAGTTTGGTTAAAACAATAGAATCAAGCTCGCTTTTAATATCCTCAAAAGTGCGAGCGAGCTGTCATTTGAATAGGCATGGGAATCAACATCCTCCAAATATTTATTAGCAGTGAACTCGTACACGTTAGCAAACCTATTATAGTGAATAAGAATAAGTAAAACAAAAAGACTGTTGTCTGCCAACCCACTTCTAGAATTTTCTCCACTTGAACTAACTAAATAGTTAAATGAGTAGTATGGCAATAACACAAAGTTTGCAGCAGCAGAACACAAAAATGATTATAAACCATAGAACAAAAATGAAGAAAAAAATTAGTTCTACGATCATATATATGCCCCAACCCATAAGATATCCATTCAAGGGATGCAAAGCTGATCCCTTCAATTGTCCTAGTGACTAAATTCTACTACAAAACAAAAATATTGTCCTCTTAATGCCAAACTCTGAGTTCCTTCCCTTTTGCAGGAGACACACACACACACATATAATATATATATATATATATATATATATATATATATATATATATATATATATATATATATATATATATATATATATATAGTAATGCTAGTATGAGATGGTGAGCTCAAATCCTTATCGTGAGCTAGCACAATCGGCAACACCAATTAACGATCGGCACCGTTCATCTTCAAGAGCATGTCGATAGATCTATACCCTAAAAAAATTAGAGATTATAAACCCCAAAATCCTATGGATCAACCCGTTCCAATTTTGTTACATTTACAGGCAGCTTGTAAACCGTTCATCTTGCAAACACTTGATGGATCTGATAGAAATGTCCAAATGACACAAAAAATTATACATAAAGATCACTTGATAGATAGAAGAAGATGGACGGTTCCGATTGATGATTTGGAAAATAGTTTTGGCTAGTTCGAGATATGAATATCTCATCTCACCATCTCACCATCTCATATTAGCATCTTTATATATATATATATATATATATATATATATATATATATATATATATATATATATATATATATATATATATATGAGGAGGGATCAAATGACCCCCAAAAATGACCCCCTATCAAAAATCCTATGCCCCCCATTTTTTCGGAAGATCCGAACCGTTCATCTTGATCTCCACCCTCTAAATACCCGACCCACCAATTTTCAACCCGATCCCATGTGTTTTGACTGTTCATCCATCCGACCCAAATTTAACGGTTTCGCATGAACAGAACTTTTGCGAATGGTTGATGAACGTGCAAAACACATGGGATCGGGTTGAAAATTGGTGGGTCAGGTATCTAGAGGATGTAGATCAAGATGAACGGTTCGGATCTTCTGAAAAAATGGGGGGCATATGATTTTTGATAGGGGGTCATTTTTGGGGGTTATTTTTGGGGGTCATTTGATCCCACCTATATATATATATATATATATATATATATATATATATATATGAGGAGGGATCAAATGACCCCCAAAAATAACCACCTACCAAAAATCCTATGCCCCCCATTTTTTCAGAAGATCCGAACCGTTCAGCTTGATCTCTACCCTCTAAATACCTGACCCACCAATTTTCAATCCAATCCCATCTGTTTTGCCCGTTCATCCATCCGACCCAAATTTAACGGTTTCACATGAACAGAACTTTTGCGAATGGTTGATGAACGGCCAAAACACATGGGATCGGGTTGAAAATTGGTGGGTCAAGTATTTAGAGGGTGGAGATCAAGATGAACGGTTCGGATCTTCCGAAAAAATGGGGGGCATATGATTTTTGATAGGGGGTTATTTTTGGGGGTCATTTGATCCCTCATATATATATATATATATATATATATATATATATATATATATATATATATATATATGAGGGATCAAATGACCCCCAAAAATGACCCCCTATCAAAAATCATTTGCGCCCCATCTTTTGGGAAGATCCGAACCATTCATCTTGATCTCCACCCTCTAAATACGTGACCCACCAATTTTCAACCCGATCCCATGTATTTTGCCCGTTCATCAACCATTAACAAAAGTTCTGTTCATGCGAAACCGTTAAATTTGGGTCGGATGGATGAACGGGCAAAACACATGAGATCGGGTTGAAAATTGTTGGGTCAGGTATTTAGAGGGTGGAGATCAAGATGAACGGTTCGAATCTTCCGAAAAAATGGGGGGGCATATGATTTTCGATAGGGGTTATTTTTGGGGGTCATTTGATCCCTCATATATATATATATATATATATATATATATATATATATATATATATATATATATATATATATATATATATATAAGTAATGCTATTATGAGATGGTGAGCTCAAATCCTTATCATGAGCTAGCACAATCGGCAACACCAATTAACGATCGGCACCGTTCATCTTCAAGAGCATGTCGATAGATCTATACCCTAAAAATTAGAGATTATAAACCCCAAAATCCTATGGATCAACCCGTTCCAATTTTGTTACATTTACAGGCATCTTGTAAACCGTTCATCTTGCAAACACTTGATGGATCTGATAGAAATGTCCAAATGACACAAAAAATTATACATAAAGATCACTTGATAGATAGAAGAAGATGGACGGTTCCGATTGATGATTTGGCAAATAGTTTTGGCTAGTTCGAGATATGAATATCTCATCTCACCATCTCACCATCTCATATATATATATATATATATATATATATATATATATATATATATATATATATATATGAGGGATCAAATGACCCCCAAAAATAACCCCCTAAAATGACCCCCTATCAAAAATCCTATGCCCCCCATTTTTTCGGAAGATCCGAACCGTTCATCTTGATCTCCACCCTCTAAATACCTGACCCACCAATTTTCAACCCGATCCCATGTGTTTTGCCCGTTCATCCATCCGACCCAAATTTAACGGTTTCGCATGAACAGAACTTTTGCGAATGGTTGATGAACGGGCAAAATACATGGGATCGGGTTGAAAATTGGTGGGTCACGTATTTAGAGGGTGGAGATCAAGATGAATGGTTCGGATCTTCCGAAAAATTGGGGGTATATGATTTTTGATAGGGGTCATTTTTGGGGGTTATTTTTGGGGGGTCATTTGATCCCTCCTATATATATATATATATATATATATATATATATATATATATATATATATATATATATATATATATATATATATATATATATATATATATGAGGGAGCAAATGACCCCCCAAAAATAACCTCCAAAAATGACCCCCTATCAAAAATCCTATGCCCCCCACATGGGATCGGGTTGAAAATTGGTGGGTCAGGTATTTAGAGGGTGGAGATCAAGATGAACGGTTCGGATCTTCCGAAAAAATGGGGGGCATAGGATTTTTGATAGGGGGTCATTTTTGGGGGTCATTTGATCCCACCTCATATATATATATATATATATATATATATATATATATATATATATATATATATATATATATATATATATATATATATATATATATATATATAAGTAATGCTACTAATTTGTTGCTCTTTGATATTTTTACGAGAAACAAATCCATTTGTCCTGCCTTTTTAATTATCTGCTCTTGATGCCCCATATTTACCCAGTAAATGGTCTTCGTTGAGGAAGTTAACATCTTGTCACCACCAACAAAAAAATTTAATTCATGATACTTTAATATATCCCTAAAACTAAGGATATAACAGAAATATGTTAAGTAAAGGCATATTAAAGAAGACTAATAAGGGAGAAAAAAAATTTCCCTCATGAAAGACCATTTTCTTCTAGATGATGACAATTTATGCTTGTAATTTCTATCATCATAACTGAAAATAGGAATGTTCCAATTTGCGGACTGAAAAATAATGATTCAAATCCACATATTGTTACATTGCAATTTACACCTTTGCAACCTTTATTTCCTCTCAATTCTTAGGCAGATCAAATGCCAAAGGAGACTGCATAAACCATATGGTGACCCTTCCAAGATGGTCATTCCCTTAAAGTAGATGAACATCCCAATTTCACCTTATCATTGTCAACAACCCATTGCACCACAAGGTAGCAAGGGTGCCATCAACAGGAGAAAAAAATATAGAACCAGTATCTGACAAATAGCATATGTAACTTAGCATCAAGCAACTAGATATGGAGGTGTTCACCCAATAAAGAATAGTAAAACTTTTAAACATATAATTAAAATGCATCCAATGATAAAACCAACATACCAGTCGCAGAGCCAACTATTTGTAGAACACCCAGCTGGTTCCCATCTGTGAATAATGGTTTTCCACTTGAGTGTCACTTTTGGACATGATACACAAGTCTATCCATGTCATAATTTGGAATGGATTTGTTTTATTATGTTGTCCGAATAGGGATACAAGTATAGGATACAATGCAATATGGATACACATATACGTAAAAATTTGAAATGGCACATGTACTTGACCCTCTCAGAAGAAACGGGTACACATCCTATACGGATATTGGGTATGTATCCGATACTGCAACACGACCCTTCTAGAAGAATCGGTGCATCAAACAGTTTTCAATCAAGGCTGCCACACAATAACTATGCACAGAACCATCTTAAAGTGCAAAAATGGCACTACTCCCAATTTGAGTATGACAAAAAAAATTCATAATTATATAATTATAAACACTATTCCAATTCTTTTGTTCTGTTTTGTGCTTGATACAATTTGAAATTCAATTACCCAATGCATTTCAAACTTAAGGTATGCACACATGCCACACTATCAGATAATTAAAGGTAATTGAATGACACATGTTCATTATGGACTCATAACCGATCTGTCAGATGACCAGATTATGAACTTACATATATACATGTTTTTCACATCTATGGACAGAAATATCATGCATTGGGCCTTAAATATTCAGCTGATCAAAAAGAATATTATGATTCCCATATTGGACACTTTCAAACGCTTGGACATTTGGTAAACATGTCATGAGTCCAAGACATAAGACTTCCAGATTTAGAGAGTAGAACTTAGTACATATCGTGCCACTGATTTATAAAAGTTCCCACTGCAATTTTTGGCAGATGGGCACTTCGCACCATATTAGGCATCCAAGGAAAAAGACTTCTAAATTTGGTGATTGTACACTCAGCTGGCACATATTATTGAACAAATCATCTTTTGCAGAACATGAATTCTGATGTGATTGAAATTTTTGAAATGAATAACAAACCTACTCTTTGAATATGTTTGTTACATTAAGAGATTCTACAAGGAATTAAAAAAAGGTAGAATACCTCAGTACTTGTTTGTTTGTGATAATAGCCATAGTATAATACCTCCGTAATTGCTTTCAAATTGTTGGAAAAAGAAGGTAGAATGTCGTGGCTATCAAAGAAACAGAATACTTAGCAGATGTAATTGGAATCGATGTGGCATGGGATGACCACTGCCTTGAAAGCAATTACGGCGCAACCTCGGTAGTAATCGATGTTACCGGTTGCTCCCCAAGGTTAACACAGCAGCCCCTGGACGCGTTCACTCGTGGCTAAAGACTTTGGAGTTTGCACAGTACAGCTACCCATGAGAACGGGATGAAGCGAAGAAGAATTTTTTTGGAGGAAGCAATTTTTCTGTGTATGTTCTAGAGGAATGAAGAGTGATATAAATAGAGTTCAAAATAGCTGTTATGAAGTCAAATGGCCAAATAATAAATGAGTATTGTAACGGCCGGTATTCTTCTAGGCGTATTATTATGTGTGTCCGTAATTTTCATTTTGACCATCCGGATGTTTTCGTGCGCGAGTTCTATGTTTGTGCGTCAACGCGAGCGCGTGTCCATTCTTCGTTTTACCGTATCATCAATTATCGATTATCCATTTTAACAAATTACCTTAATTTAATTATCTCACTAATTACAAATTTATAATCACGTTTAACTTCACTAATTACCTTATTTATTTTAATAATTACATTTTACTTAATTGCCTAATTAAAAGTTAATTACCGATTAACTCTTTACTATTGGCTGAAATCTTCACTAACTGAATAAAGCCCTATTGAATCCCCCTCTACCTGTTGGTGAGATCCAACATGAAAATTGATGTCTCCCCCCCCAACATACAGCTCCTCTCCCTTCAATTTGTCTCCTCCTCCATTGTTGTATTTCAACAACAGCAAAGAACGTTGCCAACGACAATCTCCCTGCAACCTTCTTCCTCATTGCAACCCATAAAAATGTCTCCTACCTGCAAACTCTCCAAGCCAAAACAAACAGGTAGAAATCCAAATCAAACCAATCCCTCAAACATCAACCATCTTCCCAAACAGATTTCACAGAACCAAAGTCTACAAATCAGCCCCTCCCCAAATCATCCTTCCCTGCAAAATTCCACAAGCCAAAAATCAAATCCAAACCCAAATTCTCCCCAAATCAAATCAACCCATCAAATCTTCCCAACCAAATCAGCCCCCAACAAGTTCTTCCCCAAAATCAGAAACAACCAAAACAAAATCTGAAAACAAACTTCCAAAATCCAACACAAATTTCAGATTCTTTCAAGAAAACCCAAGAACAAAATCATCCTCCTCCTCCTATCTTCTTCCTCCATCCTCCCTCACCCTAGGCCGGCCACCTCAACCCACGCCGTAGCCGTGCGCCGCCTGCTCAGCCGCCGCCGCCGCGCCCCCGTGCTGTGGCGCCGCCGGATCGCCGGAGCCTGCCGTTCAGCCGCCGTGCGCCGTCGGAAGTCGCCGTCCACTGTGGTGCCTCCTCCCGCGAGGTGAAGGTCCCCCCCTCGTTTGCGTGTTCTCCCCTTGGCTGCAAACGTTTGAAAACAAAAAAAAGAAAAGAATGAAAGACAGAGAGACAGGGAGACAGGGAAGGAGAGAAAAAGAGTGAGAGAGAGAGAGAGAGAGAGAGAAAGTTAGTGTTATTTTATTATTATTAATGTTAGTGGTAGGTATAAGTTGGTGGGGGCTATTAAATATAAACTTACCCTTAAGTTAACCATGCTATTAGCTTATGGTAAGTTAGTATTAATTAGTAGGATGTTAATGTTAAAATTCAAATGTTAATTTGTTTGTATTATTGAATTTAAGCATGTTAGTAAATTTTTTTATAATGTTAGGTTGATTAAACTAGAATATAATAAGGCATGCCATATTAGTATGACCATATATAAACGTTACACAAGCCAGTGAACCTGATAAAATTAGGCGAACCCAATTCGGGTGTTATTTTAATATTGCACGTATTTCACGAAGTATCTAATTCATTGATTTGTTTAACTAAAACAGATGACCACTATCACCGTAACTAAGTACCCGTCGGAACGAACCCAACGGCACCAAAATCATCGAAATCAGGCAAGTATGCAATTTATAGTGAATTTGTGAAGGTAAATGCTCTTTTAGCTTTTTGTACGTAAAGTTGCATAACTCGAAAACTGCACGTGAAATGACGCGTGAAATCACTTCCACGACATCCGTGGCTAAAAATGTGATCCAACGGCATATAATTTGATATATCTTGCTTTAGAACATTAGCGATGAAAAATCAGTTTCCATGTCGTACTTGTTAAATTCTCATACTCAGCACTTTTGTTAAATTGTTGTAAATGTTGCTCGATACTCTCGTAACCATGGAAATTGTTGTATAAAAGATAAATTTTCATGTTACATAATTGATGCATGTCTCAAAATGACTAACAAGAGTGTGACATCGTGAAATCGTGCGCCTCGAAGGCGAAATCGTGACTTTCGTGATGTCATGTGAGTTGACTAGGCTGGCTCGTGTTCCAGCACCAATCTTGGGGTGGGGATAGGGTTGAGCGGCTACTAGGCGTATGACGGGGTGCTCTCTTCAAGGGCACCACCCGTATGCGATGTGTTAGTGACAATCACGGTAAGCCCCCGTGAGAAGAACGACCCAGTCATCACGTCCTAAAGGCAAGAACCCTATTAAAGACGTGTGACACTAACATGGAACTTGCAAAAGTGAAATTGTTATCTCAGTGAAATTGACATGTTTTACCTTACTCGTCAGATTGTTTAGAACTGCATGATAGGATGTAATTACTTTAAAATCAGCATGCTTAAACTTTTATTGCTATCTGGTTTAATTTATAATTGTCTCTTAAATCCAGTATAAATTTGTATTCTTGCCTTGGGTTCTAACATCTTCTTGCAGACCCTTGCTGACATACTTTCATGTTTTTGGATGTATGTCAGGTGTCGAGCTTGAGTATCAGGAGGTTCCTTACGAGACACCTGACTTGGAGAGTCAGGAGTTCGCTGTAGACGCCGAGTTTCTACCTGCGGAGAACTATTGGGCTATTCCGTTGCTGCTTGCCGTAGTTTGCTTTCTGCTATTGTTGAGTGTACGTCATTATTGTTGTATTTCGGCCTAGCTGAGGCTTATTGTTTCTATTTCGTGTACGGACGCTTAATATTCTGGATGTGGCTTGTAATGTATGAATAATTCTGGTTGTTCTAAAAAGCGTGCAAAGGACCTGCCTTCGCGTTTTACCACAGACGCTTATTGAACCCGAGCTTCACCGCTCTGGTTCAAGCGGACCCCAGTAACGCTCTCGTTTCCGGTCATTTTGGGAAGCGGGGCGTTACAGGTTTTTGTGGTGGCCCACGCAGGTCCGTCTCTTTGCATTTGCAAACTCAAAACAATGAGAATATTTTCATTAGCCAAACGTCCAGAATTAGTTCGTACGCGGAATTACTCGAATACCTTGTCTCAGCATGATGGGAAACCCAGAATTATAGGGAGAGTCAGTTTTATACCCATACTTGTTAGTTAGACATCCTTGCTAAGACTTAGTATTAGCATTTTAGGGGTTACTTTGGTAGTTTCTCACCCAACCTTGACCCTGTTCGATTCTGGAGCTTCCATGTGCATCCTATCTCGGAAGTTCGTAGTCGAACCCTCGATACCCACCTATACACTTCCCAAGTGTTGGAATATTACAACTGGGAACGGTGTAGTGAAGGTTGCACTGGGATGTAGACCTTGCCCGTTGGTGGTTAGTGGACACGAATTGTATGCCAACTTCATTGTCCACGATCTACCCAACTTTGATGCTATTCTCGGCATTGACTGGTTAGGAGCTTTTTATGCCATGATCGACTGTCACCAGAAGAAAGTGGTATTCGAAATTCCTGACCACCCAGTGTTCGAGTTTGTCAGCGGAAGACATTCGCTTGGACCTGTCAAGTTCTGAGCCCAGCCATACAGTTTGACTATTGCATCCATGATAGCTGAGCCAGAGAAGCCTGCAGTAGTGAGAGATTGTGAAGACGTCTTTCTTGAAGACATTTCTGGATTTCCGCCTGACCGAGCATTGGAGTTCAGCATCGATCTTATGCCAGGAGCTCAACCGATTTCGAAGGCGCCCTACCGTATGGCCCTTGCAGAGTTAGAAGAGCTGAGGAAGTAGTTGGATGAGCTAATGCAGAAGGGTTTCATTCATCCTAGCGTATCTCCCTGGGGTGCACCCGTTTTGCTGGTGAAGAAGAAGGATGGATCGAGGAGGATGTGCATTGATTATCGGGAGCTGAATCAGATCACAGTGAAGAACAAGTACCCGCTGCCCCGTATTGATGATATTTTCGATCAGCTTGGTGGATCGAGAGTATTTTCAAAGTTGGACCTCCGGAGCGGATACCATCAAGTTAGAGTCAAGAAGGAAGATGTGCCCAAGACAGCTTTTTGGACTAAGTATGGGCATTATGAGTTCGTTGTTATGCCGTTCTGTGTGACCAACGCTCCTGCTGTGTTCATGAATCTCATGAACCTTATCTTTTACGACTTCCTCGACAAGTTCGTGGTGATCTTTATAGATGATATCATGGTGTACTCGAGGAGCGAGGAGGAGCATGCAGAGCACTTGAAGATGGTATTGGAGATGCTCCGTCATCATAGACTGTATGCCAAGTATAGCAAATACGAATTCTGGCTGGACAGAGTTGCATTCCTTGGACATGTAGTATCAGGAGCTGGTATCTCGGTGGATCCGGAGAAGGTCAGAGCAGTCAGCGAATGGCCTACACCTCGATCGGCATCGGACATCAGGAGTTTCCTCGGATTGTCTGGATACTACCGCAGATTTATCAAGGATTTCTCGAGGATAGCTGAGCCGATGATGAGATTGACAAGGAATGATGTTATGTTCAGTTGGTCAGACTCTTGTGAGCAAGCTCTTTCTACTTTGAGGGAGAGACTTACAGCTGCACCAGTCTTAGCTATTCCGGACCGAAGCGGAGGCTTCGAGATCTTCTGCGATGTATCAGGCAAGGGACTTGGATGTGTTCTGCTTCAGCATGGTCATGTAGTCACTTATGCTTCTTAACAGTTGAAGATCCACGAGAAGAATTATCCGACTCACGACTTGGAGTTAGCTGCCGTCATCTTTGCTTTGAAGATTTGGAGGCATTTCTTACTGAGTGAGAAAGTGAAAATCTTCACTGATCACAAAAGTATGAAATATATATTCACTCAGAGGGAGCTGAATATGAGACAGCGAAGATGGTTGGAATTGATGGCAGACTACGACATCGATCTTCAGTATCATCCAGGGAAGGTGAATGTCGTACCGGATGCCTTGAGTCGACTGCCCGAAGTGATGATTCTCACAGCTCAGTGGAGATTGCAGCAGGATCTGTGAGAGATGGAGGTTGAAGCTGTCCTACCAGGAGTCACAACGTCGTTAATGAGCATGCAAATTCAATCGACGATTGTGGATCGGATCAAGATTGCCCAAGATGGAGATGATAAATTGAAGAAGATCATAGAGCAGGTTGAAGCAGGACTTTGGACAGATTTTCTGATTCATGAGGATGGATCTTTGAGATATGGTAGTAGGGTCTGCGTGCCTGTCAGAGATATCAGAGAGGAATTGATGAATGAGGCTCACAGTTCGCCTTATTCTATTCATCCCGGAGGTACGAAGATGTACAAGGATCTTCGTAAGAATTTCTGGTGGCATGGGATGAAGAGAAGTGTGGCACGGAGCGTTGCCAAGTGTCTTGTGTGTCAGTAAGTGAAGGCTGAACATCATCGCACTGCTGGACTACTACAACCTATGCCGATTCCGGAGTGGAAGTGGCAGCACATCACGATAGACTTCGTGACTGGCTTACCTCGGAGCACCAGGCAGAACGATGCGATCTGGGTCATCGTTGATTAATTGACCAAGTCTGCGCACTTTATACCTTTCCGAGTTGGGCAATCCACGGAGATATTAGCAAGGAAGTATATGTAGGTAATAACCCAACTCATGCCTTAATTATTTCCTTCTATTACTAGTCGTGATGTGAATTATGTCGTGTAGGATGTTGAGTATTGGACTTCTCCCTACTTGGTGTTAATGATGAGCAAACATAAATACTTGTGACTAATCCCTTATTTTGCAGTTAATCCATTGCCTAAGCTTACTATGAAGATCAACTAGCAATGGATGACTCACAAATGTGATTGAAGGCAAATGATATGAATTGGATGATCGTAAATTGATGATTGAAGATCCGTAAAGACTTCAAGCTCATACGATGGAAAGAAGAGATTATTCGTCAATGTAATTTTTCTTTTATCTCTTCTAGTATGTAGCTTAGAAGTAGAACTATGATGGAGCACTCACACACATCTACTTTCGGTCATAGGACATCTCTAGACCTTTGTCTTTTGATCTCAATTCAATTCTGTTTTGTTTGTGCTAGGATTGTTCATAACAGCCGATTGCTTAACAGTTTACAGTCGCATGTCTCAAAAACAGTCGACTGTGTTTTGTTCTACAGTCGTCTGTTATGCACAGACTATTACAATACAGTTTTTGGGTCCTCTCTGATTTCTCGCACAGGCTACTGTTGAACGTTTATCAAGTGCATGTCTTAGCTACAGTCGACTGTGAATGGTTCATCAGTCACCTGTCTCTCCTTGCCCAAACTCTGTTTGATCCGATTTCTACGGCCAGTCGACTTATGTTGTATATACAGTTGACTGTCTATTAGATCAGTCGACTGTCTATGCTGCAACAGTCGCCTGTCTATAAGTCTATTCTTTGACTCAGCTCTCTGGAAATTTCTCATGTCTGTGACAGTCGTCTGTTTAAGGATATACAGTCGGATATACAGTCGCCTGTTCTGATTGACAGTCGACTGTGTTCCTTGCATCAGTCGTCTGTCCTGTATCTTGTGAGATTTCCAGTATTTTATCTAACTTACTCTTCTCTTGGCCAGTCTCCTGTCAAAGAATGTACAGTCGCCTGTTGATTTTACAGACGACTGTCTTGGCTTCATCAGTCGACTGTCCATGTGGTAAGTTACCGTTATGAATTCTCACCTACCCTTGCTGACTGTGCAACAGTCGACTGTGTTTTGTTCAACAGTCGACTGTCGCAAGTTCAGATTATATCCGTTGAGATTTTTCTCACGGATTTCGATTGGGTTTTTGCCTAAACTGTTTTATGGATTTGAGAAAGCTATAAATAAAGCTTCTACTGTTTCATTGGAAGGTTACTCATTCATTGCAAAATCCTTCAAGCTTTCATTTCCAAAGATCAAAGCTTTCAAATCCAAAGCCCTAAGTATTTCCAAATCTTGTTCTCTTGCTCTCCAACCTAAAACCAAAGATTGATCTTCTAGGCATTTGGTGCAGTTAAGAGAAAGGGCTTTTCTCCTCTCTTCCAAGAGAGTTCTTCAACACACATCACACTTCTCCTTCAAGTTCTACTTCAAGGCATAGGTGATTGTAAGTGTTGCTTTCAGATTTCATAACTTCTTTATTTGAATTGGGCTCTCGGTTGTGAGAGTGGTTTTTGCTTGCTCCCTGGTTGTGGGAGTCAAGGACATCGATTGTATTCGATTGCACTTGTAGGGTTGCTACAAGTGGGTTTTAAGGAAACCTCAAGTTAGGGTTCTAACTTGAGTATCCGGTGGTATCCGGGTGGTAGGGACGTAGGATTACCTGGAACAAGTCGGGAGTTGACTTGGGTAATCCGAACCCTTGAAACATAACTGCGTTTTCGTGTGTTTCTCTTTGGGTTGTTTTTCTATTCCGCACTATTTGTTGGATTGCATTTTATTTGGCGTAAATTCCTTTTAAATTTGCATAAACTCTATTCAACCCCCCTTCTAGTGTTTTCCCCATAGACAGGGTCCTTACAATTGGTATCAGAGCGCAAGGTTTTATCTATGGAATCCAACAACAACAACGTTCCTCCTCCGCCTACGTACAACAATCACGACCGTGATGGAGCGTCCACACTTTTCGAAGGTCAATCTACGGTACATCCTCCACGTTTCAATGGTACTAACTTTGGTTATTGGAAGTGTAGGATGGAGACATTCCTTAGGAGTGCTTCTCTTTGGAGAACTCTCCACAAGGAGTACGTCATGCCCTACGAAGATGATTTTGAGAAATGGACGACTTCCGAGAAGTCCACCGAAGTCAACAATGCTAAAGCAATGAACGCTCTTCATTGTGCATTGGACCCGAATGAGTTCAACAAGATATGCACATGTAAGAGTGCATATCAAATTTGAAACCATCTCATCGTTACCCACGAGGGAACGAATAAGGTAAAGCTTTCTAAGTTATATGTTACCGTGCAAAACTTCGACTTGTTTCACATGCAGGAAAATGAGAGCATTGCATCGATGTACGGACGCTTTACCGACATCACAAACGAATTGGAAGCCCTTGGCCAAATCTACACCGAACCAGAAAAGGTAAGAAAGATTATCATGGGGATGACCTCCAAATGGGAAAGACGAGCAATCGCCATTGAGGAGGTCAATGACTTGAAGAACTACACCGTGGTGAATCTCATCGGGACTCTTATGTCTTACGAAGTAAGACGGGATAACCGATTGAAGATTCAAGCCATGATGAATCGCTCGGAGGCCAAGAAGAAAGCTTTGGCGTTCAACGCAAATTCGTCATCCTCTGAAAGTGATGAAGACGAGAACGAGATGTATTTGGGTGAAATGGCCCAAATGGCGAAGAAGTTCCAACGCTTCTTCCGCAAAGGTAAATTTCCCTCCAACAAACGTTTTGAATCTACTAATGCTACTTCCTCTCTTTGTTATAAGTGTAATAAGCCAGGGCACATCAAGAGGGATTGCCCAATGCTAAACAACAAAGAAAAGTGGAAGGCACCAAAGTACCACAAGTCCAACAAGAACAAGAAAGACAAGAAGAAAGGACTCGTCGGTACCTTTGATGACTCAAGTGATGACTTATCAAGCGATTCCGATGATGAGAAGGGTGAGAGCGCCCACATGTGCTTCATGGCACTTGAAGACCCACTCTCGGATGAGAGTGATTCCGATACGGATAACACTGAGGTAACAATGGATGAACTTCGCATAGCTAATGAAGAACTATTTGCTAAATACCAATCTTTAATGCTTAGATACTCTAGCTTAAAGAAATCAAAAGTTAGCAAGTCATCCATTCCATGCATTATCAACAATGACACCATTGTTGATACTTTAACCCTTGAGAAAGCAAACTTAGCTTCTCAAAATGTCACATTGAGAAATGAGGTGAATTCCCTCAAATCTCAACTAGATCAAACACATCACATGGATAATAGTGATCTAGTTACACGCCACACACAATTGGGTTTAGAGAATGATTCTCTTAAAACCCAAGTGCACGAGCTCAAAGCACGGGTGTCCACCTTGGATACCAACATTTCTTCTTTAAAGGAGAAATATGAGCTCATGTCCTCCCGTATTGTGAGATTCAATAAGGGACAAGGACAATTGGATGATTTGCTTGCAAATCAATTTCTGGCCACACATCGTGTTGGCCTTGGATTTGTAAAAGCTAATGCATCTAATGATCGCACCTCCTATAGTGGTGTCACTATAGATTTTGTGAGGCCTTCCTCCGATGCATCCACAAGTGGTGTCAAAGACACTATAGGTAGCAATCCTACCAAGAATGTCACCACCTCATTTTCTCTTCCTTTTGGCAAGAAACTCACTAAGGGTGGAAACCAAAAGCAAGGCCATGCTTATACGTACACTAATACTCATCCACGTAGGAAACATCCTACTTCACAAGTGGATAATCATGACACATTTTATGCTCCGCACCCACAGACACGTACACAACCACACATGAGAAATACTCATGTACGTGCTCCCACACACCCATATGCTTCATATAATATGCATGTTCCCAAGAATACATATCATTCTAGAATGTACAATGCATATCCTCCACCACATCTTTATGCTAGAAATCATGTTCCTAAGAAGCATGCACCACATAGAAATCCAACTCATATGTATGCAACTAGGAATAGGACTCCCAAGATGTACACTATTTGGGGTCCTAAGAACACTAGTCTAAATGTTAGGAATGTTTATGTTGATTCCTACTTTCATGATGTAATTAGAAATAGTAACTATGTTGGGAAGCGGAAGTCCACTTGGACTTGGCTTCCAAAGGGCTAATCCACTTGGACCCAACAAACATTGGGTACCATAAGCTTATGGTATATTATATAGGTACCCAAGAAAAAGAAGAAGAGCAATAAATGTCTTATTAGCTCTAAAGGGAAAGGATGGATTCTTGATAGCGGTTTCTCCAAACACATGACGGGAGATCCCTCATTGCTCTCCGAAGTGATTAGCATCAAAGATGGTGCAACGGTCACTTTTGGAGGTAATCAAAAGGGAACCATCATTGGAGTAGGTATCGTTGGTAATCCTTCCAAACCTATAATTACTAATGTTTATCTTGTTAGTGGTTTATGTCACAACCTCATTTCCATAAGTCAACTTTGTGACAAAGGTTACAAGGTTAACTTCGGAGAAGGATTGTGTACTATTGTTGATTGTGATTCAAATGTTTTATTTTCCGGTATTAGGCGTAAAAATATTTATTATTTAAGCTTGCCTAAAACCGTAGAACATTGCTTAGTTACTAACACAAGTGAACAACTATTATGGCATCGCCGTTTTGGTCATGTTCACTTCAAGCACTTATATAAGTTAGCTAAGCATGATCTAGTCAAAGGTTTTCCTAAGATTTTTTTTAATAAGAAAAACTTTTGTGATTCATGTCAAAGAGGTAAACTAAGTAAATCTTCATTTAAGCTTAAAGAAGGGATTACTTCTAAGAGGCCCCTAGAACTTCTTCATCTAGATTTATTTGGGCCAACTAGAACCGCTTCTTTAGGTAATGCTCATTATGGACTAGTTGTCGTTGACGACTTTTGTAGATTTACTTGGGTTTCATTCTTAACTAATAAGAATGAAGCTCATGAAGAGTTTACCAAATTTGCAAAGAAGATTCAGAATCTTTTAGGATCCATCATTATCACTATTCGTAGTGATCATGGAGGAGAATTTGAGAATGAGTCTTTTACTAAGTTTTGTGATGACTCTGGGATAACTCATAACTTTTCCTTTCCTCGTGCACCACCACAAAATGGTGTTGTAGAAAGAAAGAATAGGACTCTTATTGAGTGTGCTCGCACTATGCTCCATGATAGTCATTTAGGACTACAATTTTGGGCAGAAGCGGTGCACACGGCATGTTATGTGTTCAATAGAATCCTAGTGAGACCCCGAACAAACAAAACTTGTTTTGAGTTGTTTTACGATAAAAAGCCTCAAGTGAAATATTTTCGTGTCTTTGGTTCAAAATGTTATATAAAGAACACCTTTGGTAATTTAGACAAATTTTAGCCAAGATCCGATGAAGGAATTTTTGTTGGATATTACACACGTAGCAAAGCCTACCGGATATACAACAAAACTTCTTCAACGATTGAGGAATCACTTCACGTATCTTTTTATGAAGATTTTGACTTTCCTCATGTTGATGATGATAATGTAGATATTCTTTGTGATTCTCTTAATAATGTTAAGATTAATGATAATATTGTTGAGACTAACACTTCTAACGAAGTTGTTGAAGTTGTTCCTAGTGATCCAGGTTTACCCAAAGCTTATCCAACCGTTCGCAATCATCCCCATAACCAAATTATTGGAGATATTGGTGTGGGTGTTCGAATGAGATCAAGAATTGAAGAATTCTTCCATTGCGCAGTCGTCTCTACCATTGAGCCAAAGAACATTCAAGAAGCTTGTGAGGATAGCTCTTGGATAGTGGCAATGGAGGAAGAACTAGCGCAATTTGAGAGAAATGAAGTTTGGGAACTTGTACCTCTTCCGAGTGGTCACCAAGCTATTGGGACCAAATGGATCTTCAAGAACAAGACGGATGAAAACGAGGTAATCACACGAAACAAAGCAAGGTTAGTAGCTCAATGCTACCGGCAAGAGGAAGGTATTGATTTCGAAGAATCCTTTGCCCCCGTAGCTAGATTAGAAGCTATTAGGTTGCTTTTATCTTTTGAATCCCATAAGAATTTTAAATTATTTCAAATGGATGTTAAAAGTGCATTTTTAAATGGATTTGTAAATGAAGAAGTCTATGTTTCTCAACCTCCCGGTTTTATTCATGAGAAGTTTCCAAACCATGTTTTCAAACTTAAGAAAGCGTTGTATGGATTGAGACAAGCTCCTAGAGCTTGGTATTATCGCCTTAAGACCTTTCTTTTGAATTTAGGTTTTAAAATGGGAGAAGTTGATTCTACACTCTTCATTAAAGATTATGAAAATGACATTCTTTTGATTCAAGTTTATGTAGATGATATTATTTTCGGTTCTACTAACTTTAATCTTTGTCAAGAATTCTCCAAGTCTATGAAGGATAAGTTTGAGATGAGCCACATGGGAGAGCTCACCTACTTCCTTGGATTGCAAATTCGACAAATGGAGAATGGCACTTTCATACATCAGACAAAGTACACAGGGGAGCTTATTAAGCGATTCAGGATGGAATCGTCTTCAAGTAAAAGGACTCCCATGAGTACTACTACTCATCTACACAAGGATGAAAGCGGAAAAGATGTAGACATTCGTCTATATCGAGGTATGATCGGTAGCTTACTTTACTTAACCGCTAGTAGGCCCGATATCATGTTTTTCGTATGTATATGTGCTAGATATCAAGCAATACCTAAGGAGTCACACTTGATTGCGGTTAAACGAATATTTCGTTATCTCAATCAATCCCTAGATTATGGGTTACTTTACCCTAAGTCTATCACATATGAGTTAATCTCATATAGTGATGCCGACTTTACCGGATGCAAGTCCGACAGGAAAAGTACTAGTGGCACATGCCCTTTCTTAGGAAATTCCTTAGTTTCTTGGTTCTCTAAGAAACAGAATTCAGTGTCATTATCCACGACTGAATCGGAATATATTGCCGCGGGTCTTGCATGTGCACAAGTTCTTTGGATGAGACACACTCTTAGTGACTATGGTGTCAACTGTGATACTTGCCCTATCATGGTTGATAATCAAAGTGCTATTTGTCTTTCCAAGAATCCGGTACACTACTCCCGTACCAAACACATAGACGTGAGACACCATTTTATAAATGATCATGTAGCTAAGAAGGACATCATCTTAGAGTACATTGAAACCCAAAAACAAATTGCCGATATCTTCACTAAACCTCTTAAAGAAGATTCATTTGTGAGGTTGCGTGGAGAATTGGGAATTATGGGTGAATCTGAAATCTAGAAGCTCAATTTTCATGCTATAACTCCTTATTGAGCTCATATTCTTAATTGTCTTTCTTTATGTGCTTTATTGTTTTATGAAATTAAGAAAGGCAATTGTGACTTATTTGATTTCATGAGTTTTCGAAGTTGATTGGAATAATTTGTGTTTCAATAGATTTAGTGTTTTCATAATGATTTTAAGATGTATTTGTGATTAGAGTATAGGTCCTAGGGTGAGTGTTCTTATTCTATGGAATTCTATCTCACTGTGCATTTTTGGACCAGGACAGACGACTGTGTTTCTTTTGACTGTCGACTGCCCTACTCTATATCATCTATATGAAAATTGATATCTTTTGCACAGCCGACTGATGACTATTTTATAGTCGACTGTTAGTTTAACAGGCGACTGTAATTTAGTCATCAAGCGAATGTACTCTCTGTCAAATTTTTACAGTGTTCTCTGTTATTCTTGTGATCTGTATTAATTCTCGGCCAGCCAACTGTTGAGTATATGTCAGTCGACTGTCCAGCGGACAGGCGACTGCATTATACTTGCCAGTCGACTGCCCATCTCTCTCAGCTTTGATTTTATCACTTCATACAGTCGACTGACTTTTGTTCTCCAGTCGACTGTCTCCTGTTGTGTCGGTTCATGTGATTTGATCCGAGCCGTCGATTCCTTGATCCAACGGCTCAGATTGATTTTCCCTGTTTTATATTCTATCGAAGCGATCATTTCCCCTCGTCGATTCTCTCTCTCCTCTGTTTCGACTGTGCGTTCTTCCCGCTCGATTGATGCTCCTTTGCCGTCAATCTCGCTCCCTTTCGTGAGTCAATCTCGAGGAGTCGTTGCCTTTTGTTCTGTCACGCAACGAGGTTAAGTCGCTTCCGTCTATCTCTTGACTTGTTAGGGTTTGTTCGTTCTAGTTCTTGCCCTAGCTCCGTGCTCGGCCATGGCTCTTTTCGATCAATTCTTCCCTAATGTCTCACTCGACTTCCTCAATGAGCCTGTTCCTTCACCAAAACCTGATCCGGCTCCCTCTTCGCCTCAATCATCAGGAGAGCCTCTTCATATCTCTGTCAGTGATCCTATCCCATCCGTGCATGCTGCTGAACACTCATCTCGGGCTGCTGAGCATTCTTCTCGGTCCACGGAGTTTCTACTTTGTCAGTTGGACGCTCGTGTCTGTGCTCTTGAAATGTTGTATGTTTCCCTTGATGAGAAGCTTTCGCTTTTGCTTAAGCTTCAGCTTATCTTATGTAAGCATCTTGCTTGTCATGTTCCTCCCGAGCTTCGTGACCTGTTTGCTACCTCTGAGAACATTTCTCCTGTTTGTATTTCTCCTCCTCCTGGCTTCACGCCAAAACCACATGTGTCTCCGACCTCCGTTGTCCAGACTCCACCACATGTTCCTGTTGGTTCTTCTGCTGTTCGTGTTTCGTCTTCTAAGAGGAAGTCTCCAGCTTTTCCTACTCGTCACTCTGCTCGGCTTTTGTTCCGATCTTCCGGCCGTCCGTCGGACCCCTCAGTCATTCAGATTGACTGAGTCTGCTACTGATGATGTTCTGTTCACTCACCTGAAGACCTTGTTTTATTTTGTGGGGTCTGCTTTTGTTTAGGTTGAGTGATTATGATATATGTTTTTGTCGTTGTATGATGGATGATGCTGTAGGCGACACTTTTATATATGTATGATGATATACTCCTTGATGTCGTCATGATGTAGTTATTTTTGTTGTTCATGATGTATCTTTTTGGGATGGCCATGTTGATGACCATCCGATGATGTACTCAGCTGCTTTATATATATATATATATATATATATATATATATATATATATATATATATATATGATGTTGCATCCCTCTCTTGTGTCACACTATGCTATATTGATTAACTTCTGTATGATGTATGATATATTGTCTCTATGTATGCTTCACTCTTCTTGATGTGCTTTTGAGACAATACACGAATTTGATATTGGTTAATTCATGCTCTTTCGTTGATGTGATGAATTTGTGAAAATTATTTTCATTTCGAATATCTAAAATGTTGATATTGGATTTCAATTCCATTACTCACATGTGTATATGATGAGATTTTATGAGTTTTTGATTCGATATATCTTTATACTCCTTGATTGGTGTTAGTTCGTATTTTAGCACTATTATTGTTGTTGTTATTTGCTCCCACCTTTTTGGATAATGCCATAGGGGGAGAGAAATAAACATACAAGATTCATAATGGATGTGCTAAGTATGTTCTAACGCTTGAATCTAAAATTTTCGTTGCCTTAGATTCAGGGGGAGTAAGATTACAATGAATAGGGATTTTATTTCCTAGATTACTTGAATTAAATTCATTCATATCTCACTCATTTGCTTCAATTGTTATGTAGATGCTCTAATATTTGTTGGCTAACTTGATTGCATCTATGTAGGGGGAGTAAGTTTTCATTGCGCACAACTATTTATCTTTTTGTTTATGTTTGTTTGTCATCATCAAAAAGGGGGAGAATGTTGAGTATTGGACTTCTCCCTACTTGGTGTTAATGATGAGCAAACATAAATACTTGTGACTAATCCCTTATTTTGCAGTTAATCCATTTCCTAAGCTTACTATGAAGATCAACTAACAATGGATGACTCACAAACGTGATTGAAGGCAAACGATATGAATTGGATGATCGTAGATTGATGATTGAAGCTCCGTAAAGACTTCAAGCTCATACGATGGAAAGAAGAGATTATTCGTCAATGTAATTTTTCTTTTATCTCTTCTAGTATGTAGCTTAGAAGTAGAACTATGATGGAGCACTCACACACATCTACTTTCGGTCATAGGACATCTCTAGACCTTTGTCCTTTGATCTCAATTCAATTCTCTTTTGTTTGTGCTAGGATTGTTTATAACAGCCGACTGCTTAACAGTTTACAGTCGCATGTCTCAAAAACAGTCGACTGTGTTTTGTTCTACAGTCGCCTGTTATGCACAGACTATCACAATACAGTTTTTGGGTCCTCTCTGATTTCTCGCACAGGCTACTGTTGAACGTTTATCAGGTGCCTGTCTTAGCTACAGTCGACTGTGAATGGTTCATCAGTCGCCTGTCTCTCCTTGCCCAAACTCTGTTTGATCCGATTTCTACGGCCAGTCGACTTATGCTGTATATACAGTTGGCTGTCTATTAGATCAGTCGACTGTCTATGCTGCAACAGTCGCCTGTCTGTAAGTCTATTCTTTGACTCAGCTCTCTGGAAATTTCTCATGTCTGTGACAGTCGTCTGTTTAAGGATATACAATCGCCTGTTCTGATTGACAGTCGACTGTGTTCCTTGCATCAGTCGTTTGTCCTGTATCTTGTGAGATTTCCAGTATTTTATCTAACTTACTCTTCTCTCGCCCAGTCTCCTGTCGAAGAATGTACAGTCGCCTGTTGGTTTTACTGACGACTGTCTTGGCTTCATCAGTCGACTGTCCACGTGGTAAGTTACCGTTATTAATTCTCACCTACCCTTGCTGACTGTGCAACAGTCGACTGTGTTTTGTTCAACAGTCGACTGTCTCAAGTTCAGATTATATCCGTTGAGATTTTTCTCAGAGATTTTGATTGGGTTTTTGCCTAAACTGTTTTGTGGATTTGAGAAAGCTATAAATAGAGCTTCTACTGTTTCATTGGAAGGTTACTCATTCATTACAAAATCCTTCAAGCTTTCATTTCCAAAGATCAAAGCTTTCAAATCCAAAGCCCTAAGTATTTCCAAATCTTGTTCTCTTACTCTCCAACCTAGAACCAAAGATTGATCTTCTAGGCATTTGGTGCAGTCAAGAGAAAGGGCTTTTCTACTCTCTTCCAAGAGAGTTCTTCAACACACATCACACTTCTCCTTCAAGTTCTATTTCAAGGCATAGGTGATTGTAAATGTTGCTTTCAGATTTCATAACTTCTTTATTTGAATTGTGCTCTCGGTTGTGAGAGTGGTTTTTGCTTGCTCCCTGGTTGTGGGAGTCAAGGACATCGATTGTATTCGATTGCACTTGTAGGGTTGCTACAAGTGGGTTTTAAGGAAACCTCAAGTTAGGGTTCTAACTTGAGTATCCGGGTGGTAGGGACGTAGGATTACCGGGAACAAGTCGGGAGTTGACTTGGGTAATCCGAACCCTTGAAACATAACTGCGTTTGCGTGTGTTTCTCTTTGGGTTGTTTTTCTATTCCGCACTATTTGTTGGATTGCATTTTATTTGGCGTAAATTCCTTTTAAATTTGCATAAACACTATTCAACCCCCCTTCTAGTGTTTTCCCCATAGACAGGGTCCTTACATAGGAGATCATGCGCTTGCATGGAGTCCTTGTGAGCATTGTATCAGACCGTGATACGAGATTCACATCTCAGTTCTAGAAGAGTCTGCAGACCAATCTGGGTACCAGTCTGAAATTCAGTACTGTATATCACTCGCAAACGGATGGTCAGTCGGAGCGCACTATTCAGATCTTGGAAGATATGTTGAGAGCTTGCATGTTAGATCTCAAGGGTTCGTATGAGGATCATCTGCACCTGGTGGAGTTCTCCTACAACAACAGCTATCAGGCGAGCATTGGCATGGCGCCATTTGCTGCTCTCTACGGAAGGAAATGTCGATCGTCACTGAGTTGGGATGACATCGATGATAAAGAGTTCTTGGGGCCAGAGATGATAGTAGAAGCAGTTGATGTTGTGCGAGATATCAGAGAAAAGCTTCAGATCGCCCATTACCGTTATAAGCATTGGGCAGATGCTAAACGACGTCCTTTGGAGTTTCAGCCATGAGATCGCGTGTTCCTGAAGATCTCCCCGAATCGAGGAGTGATCCGCTTCGGGAAGCGAGGCAAGCTCAGTCCGAGATTTATTGGACCGTTCGACGTGCTAGAGCGAGTTGGAGAGGTAGCATATCGCTTAGCCTTGCCACCATCCTTAGAGGGAGTTCATGATGTCTTCCATGTGTCCCAGCTCCGTCGTTATATCAGCGACCCTTCTCATGCTGTGGACTTCTCTGAGATTACAGTTCGACCGGATCTGACGTACGAACAGCGACCAGTGGAGATCCTAGACCGACGTCATAACGTCTTCAGGAACAGGACTATTGATCTGGTCAGAGTGATGTGGCATCGCGACTCGCCAGGAGAGTCTACCTAGGAGAGAGAAGATGAGATACGGGAGCGTTATCCATATTTGTTTCCTGCTCTTAGTGGATAAGAATTCCGAGGACGGAATTTTTCTTAAGGTGGGTAGAGTGTAACGGCCGGTATTGTTCTAGGCGTATTATTATGTGTGCCCGTATTTTTGTTTTGACCATCCAGATGTTTTCGTGCGCGAGTTCTATGTTTGTGCGTCAACGCGAGCGCGTGTCCGTTCTTCGTTTTACCGTATCATCAATTATCGATTATCCATTTTAACAAATTACCTTAATTTAATTATCTCACTAATTACAAATTTCTAATAACATTTAACTTCATTAATTACCTTATTTATTTTAATAATTACATTTTACTTAATTGCCTAATTAAAAGTTAATTACCGATTAACTCTTTACTATTGGCTGAAATCTTCCCTAACCGATTAAACCCCTATTGAATCCCCCTCTACCTGTTGGTGAGATCCAACATGAAAATTGATGTCTCCCCCCTATATACAGCTCCTCTCCCTTCAATTTGTCTCCTCCTCCATTGTTGTATTTCAACAACAGCAAAGAATGTTGCCAACGACAATCTCCCTGCAACCTTCTTCCTCATTTCAACCCATAAAAATTTCTCCTCCCTGCAAACTCTCCAAGCCAAAACAAACAGGCAGAAATCCAAATCAAACCAATCCCTCAAACATCAACCTTCTTCCCAAACAGATTTCACAGAACCAAAGTCTACAAATCAGCCCCTCCCCAAATCATCCTTCCCTGCAAAATTCCACAAGCCAAAAATCAAATCCAACCCCAAATTCTCCCCAAATCAAATCAACCCATCAAATCTTCCCAACCAAATCAGCCCCCAACAAGTTCTTCCCCAAAATCAGAAACAACCAAAACAAAATCTGAAAACAAACTTCCAAAATCCAACACAAATTTCAGATTCTTTCAAGAAAACCCAAGAACAAAATCATCATCCTCCTCCTATCTTCTTCCTCCATCCTCCCTCACCCTAGGTCGGCCACCTCAACCCACGCCGCAGCCATGCGCCGCCTGCTCAGCCGCCGCTGCCGCGCCCCCGTGCTGTCGCGCCACCGGATCGCCGGAGCCCGACATTCAGCCGCCGTGCGCCGTCGGAAGTCGCCATCCGCCGTGGCTTCTCCTCCCGCGAGGTGAAGGTCCCCCCCTCGTTTGCGTGTTCTCCCCTTGGCTGCAAACGTTTGAAAACAAAAAAAAGAAAAGAATGAAAGACAGAGAGACAGGGAGACAGTGAAGGAGAGAAAAAGAGTAAGAGAGAGAGAAAGTTAGTGTTATTATATTATTAGTAATGTTAGTGGTAGGTGTAAGTTGGTGGGGGCTATTAAATATAAACTTACCCTTAAGTTAACCATGCTATTAGCTTATGGTAAGTTAGTATTAATTAGTAGGATGCAAATGTTAAAATTCAAATGTTAATTTGTTTGTATTATTGAATTTCAGCATGCTAGTAAATTTTTTTATAATGTTAGGTTGATTAAATTAGAATATAATAATGCATGCCATGTTAGTATGACCCTATATAAACGTTACACAAGCCAGTGAACCCGATAAAATTAGGCGAACCCAATTCGGGTGTTATTTTAATATTGCACGTATTTCACGAAGTATCTAATTCATTAATTTGTTTAACTAAAACAGAGAACCGCTATCACCGTAACGAAGTACCCGTCGGGACGAACCCAACGACACCAAAATCACCGAAATCAGGCAAGTATGCAATTTATAGTGAATTTGTGAAGGTAAATGCTCTTTTAGCTTTTTGTACGTAAAGTTGCATAACTCGAAAACTGCATGTGAAATGGCGCGTGAAATCACTTCCACGACATCCGTGGCTAAAAATGTGATCCAACGGCATATAATTTGATATATCTTGCTTTAGAACATTAGCGATGAAAAATCAGTTTCCATGTCGTACTTGTTAAATCTCATACTCGGCACTTTTGTTAAATTGTTGTAAATGTTGCTCGATACTCTCATAACCATGGAAATTGTTGTATAAAAGATAAATGTTCATGTTACATAATTGCTGCATGTCTCAAAATGACTAACAAGAGTGTGACATCGTGAAATCGTGCGCCTCAAAGGCGAAATCGTGACTTTCGTGATGTCATGTGAGTTGACTAGGCTGGCTCGTGTTCCAGCACCAATCTTGGGGTGGGGTTAGGGCTGAGCGGCTACTAGGCGTATGACGGGGTACTCTCTTCAAGGGCACCACCCGTATGCGGTGGGTTAGCGACAATCACGGTAAGCCCCCGTGAGAAGAACGACCCACTCATCACGTCCTAAAGGAGAGAACCCTATTATAGACGTGTGACACTAACATGGAACTTGCAAAGTGAAATTGTTATCTCAGTGAAATTGTTATCTCAGTGAAATTGACATGTTTTACCTTACTCATCAGATTGTTTAGAACTGCATGATAGGATGTAATTAATTTAAAATCTGCATGCTTAAACTTTTATTGTTATCTCGTTTAATTTATAATTGCCTCTTAAATCCAGTATAAATTATTATATCTTGCCTTGGGTTCTAACATCTTCTTGCAGACCCTTGCTGACATACATTCATGTTTTTGGATGTATGTTAGATTCCGAGCTTGAGTATCAGGAGGTTCCTTACGAGACACCTGACTTGGAGAGTCAGGAGTTCGCTGTAGACGCCGAGTTTCTCCCTGTGGAGAACTAGTGGGCTATTCCGTTGCTGCTTTCTGTAGTTTAATTTCTGTTATTGTTGAGTGTACGGTATTATTGTTGTATTTCGGCCCAGCTGAGGCTTGTTGTTTCTATTTCGTGTACGGACGCTTAATATTCTGGATGTGGCTTGTAATGTATGAATAATTCTGGTTGTTCTGAAAAGCGTGCAAAGGACATGCCCTCGCGTTTTACCACAGACGCTTATTGAACCCGAGCTTCACCGCTCCGGTTCAAGCGGACCCCAGTAACACTCTCGTTTCCGGTCGTTTTGGGAAGCGGGGCGTTACAAGTATTAAAATAGGCTTTGAATGCTGCGTATTAAAGCGATTCTTTAATCTCGTTTTAATGAGAGGTTTTGAATGCTGCAATCAATTAGCCGTTTCCAACATTTAGAATGAGACATTAATGTGCTAGGCCTAAAAAAGGAAAGTCATGGCATCCAAAAAAGGAAAGTCACACGCGCCACGCCACGGCCGGCCGGCGATGGCGGTGCGCGTGTGGTGGACCCATACTCATATAAGTCATGTCCCCTTCACAAAAGAGTCGTACCCCTTGGGGCACAATCCAAGTCTTTACAACTCTCCTAATAAACTCCTCCAAGGCAAATTGCCCAAGCAATGTGAGACTAAATAGAATAGTGGGAATGAAACAAAGGTTTTTGAGAGCCTATTATTTCCAACAGTCAAAACTCCATGTCATCTACCTTCAAAAATAAACCACCTCATCATGAGGCCAAGATAGTTGGAAAGTGAGATTCATACTAAGCATCACCAACTAACCAAATACCCAACGAACCCCTTTCTGAAGGGGAATCTCCAAATTTGTCGTATCTCCTGAATCCATACATGAAGAAAAACTCGTAATGTCTCTCCATTCCACCCTGTTGCACCCTAATAACTCTTCAAGCAAAATAAGTTTGAACCTCACTCAGACGTCACCGCTAACATGTCCTCTGCCAGATTCTCATTCTCAAGAATTTCCTAGCGATACACTAATACGTCGACACCTTTCCTAGCACAACACCACCCTCAATTTGCGTCAAAACTCAATGCATCCATCGCACACAAATCTACTGTAGGATCTCCATATGCATCCACTGCATAAGCCAAATTCACGTAGCCATCATAGCGAGCTAGGGCCTTCACGATGTACCGACCCACTCTACTAGAAATAAAGTCATACACAGTAGCTCTATGATCTCCACCTCAACTAGAACTCACGCTACCATCATTACCTATAGTAATAACCTTATGTGGACTCTCTCCATAAACCGCCATTTCTTCACCAATATCTATGCCGATCGTGTGATTTGGAACAAGTACCTCTACCTCGTTTGGCATCTCCTTGCCTCTACCTGTTTCGATACTTCTTGAAGACTTCTTTTGTAGCACCGTCGAGTCTCATCAATGTCACTTGTGGACCAACCAAGATCTTCTTTGCATCGTGATTCCAAAGTCTGTAACCCTTGACACCATTCATGTATCCCAACAAGACACACTTCCTTCCCTTGATGTCGAAGTTGTCACCTTTGTCATGAACATAGACTGGATACCCAAACACCCGAAGATGATCAAGATCCACTGGCTTCTCTGTCCAAACCTCCTCTGGAATATTCTTTCTAATTATATCTAAAGGTGAAATTTTGTTCACCAAATAAGATGCAGTGGACATAGCTTCGGCCTAAAATCTCTTCGACAAACCTGATGTAAATCTAAGACACATCACCTTCTCTAGAAGTGTCATATTCATCTTCTCCGTGACTCCATTTGACTACAGATCACTACTAGAAAACGGACCTAAAAGGACGGATTAAAATTCCGTCATATAGACGTCCTTTAATTTTTAGTAAATTAGGACGGAAATAGGACAGAAAGAAGACGGAATTTTAAAAAGGACGGATATAGGATGGAATGCTCATTATTTTCCTTTTTCTTTTTAAAAATGAAAAATTACAATTTTGCGATACAGTAAAGGACGGATATTGGACGGCGAAAGAACGGGCTAATATTTTTTTAAATTATTATTTATTTAAAAAAAATTTTAAAAAATTATTCTAGCATAAAGGACGGTCATAGGACGAACCTTTATTAATTATTATTTCTTATTTATATAAAATAAAAAATAATTTTTATTATACACATAAAAGGACGGAAAGAGGACGAATAAAGGACGGATTTCTTAATCAAAAAAAGATTAAGTTGTCCGTCCTAAATCCGTCCCTTATTTAAGTTAATTTATTTCAGTTATTACGTTAATTTATTTCAGTTATTAAATCAATAGATCCTAAGCCAAATAAAAACACCGGCAGAAAGAATAAGATTTGGAATTGAAAACTATGAATTATTTGAAGTGGGTCATTTTAGGGTGTGATTGAAGGGTTTTGGATATGCACCGGTTCGATGGTTTTTGAGAAAGTTACGACTTTAATTATTCTAATCGGCAGTTTATTCCGCTGCCTATAGGACGGATTTAGGACGGACAGCTTCCGTCGTTCTTTTCTAAAAAATACTCTGTCCTACCAGTCCATATTCCGTCCTATTTCCGTCGTACATTTTTAAGATATAAAGGTCGGACTAAAATTTGTTAGCGGGAATTAAAAAATTGTTAGCGGAAAATCGAAAATTCAAACAATGTAGGACGGATATGGGACGGATATTGAAATTTTTTGGCGGGATATGAAAATATCAAACCTATGAAACCGTCCTTTCGTTCTTTTCTAAAAAATACTATGTCCTACCTGTCCATATTCCGTCCTATTTCCGTCGTACAGTTTTAAGATATAAAGGTCGGACTAAAATTTGTTAGCGGGAATTAAAAAATTGTTGGCGGGAAATCGAAAATTCAAACAATATAGGACGGAGATAGGACGGATATTGAAATTTTTTGGCGGGATATGAAAATATCAAACCTATGAAACCGTCCTTTCGTTCTTTTCTAAAAAAATACTCTGTCCTACCCGTCCATATTCCGTCCTATTTCCGTCGTACATTTTTAAGATATAAAGGTCGGACTAAAATTTGTTAGCGGGAATTAAAAAATTGTTGGCGGGAAATCGAAAATTCAAATAATATAGGACGGAGATAGGATGGATATTGAAATTTTTTGGCGGGATATGAAAATATCAAACCTATGAAACCTTCCTTTATCCTTACCGTCTGTCCTAAATCCGTCCTTGAGTATTACACGATTTTTCTTTCCCAGAATCCAATCTTCTATAAATACTATGACTTTTCTTATCTCGATTGTTCTTTTCTCTTTCTTTCCAGAATCCAATCTGTCATGGGGAAGTTTTTTGCTCTTTGTTCCTTATAAATTTATTTTATTTGTTTTATAAATACTAACAATCAATTCTTGTTTGGTTTTTGTTTAGGAAAACTTGATATGACTAAAAGAGGTATGATTACAATTATTTTTCAAATCCTTTGTTTATATTTTCATATTGATTTGTCTTTTTGTTTATATTTTGATGAATGACTGTAATTTTATTTGTGTTTGGGGAATTTTTGTTTATTGTAATTTTGTTGATTTCGTTTTTGTTTGGTATGTGTGTTAAATTTTGTGTTTGATGAATTGAATCTTATTTGTGTTTGTGTTTGGGGATGAATTTTTGATTTTTAGGTATGAATTTTGATGGATTTTTGATGTTTGGGTATGAATATTGATGAATTTTCTATGTTTGGGGATGAACACTGCCGAACAACGGCGGCGGCGACAACGCAGCCGGCTATTGCCGGCTGCGAATTTTTTAATTAATTTATTACATTATAGGACGGATATAGGGCGGATTCAGGACGGATAATTAACAACCAAACAACTCATATAGGACGGAATTAAGACGGTTTCAGGACGGATTGAGGACGGAAATCTTAATTAATTTGTCGCTTTAAAGGACGTATATAGGACGGAATAGTTAATTAATTAAGACTAATTACTTAGTTACTTAGAAGTAATTAATTAAGATATAGGACGGAATTAGGACGAAAATTGTCCGAATTAAGTCTTTTTTGCGACGGTTTTTATCTGTTCTATATCCGTCCTTAGGGTTAAAATATAGGACGGAAATAGGACAGACTGAAATATAGGACGTCGTTTTCCTGTAGTGGATCTCTTAATGTAGTGAAGTATCTTTTTACTTCCTGATCCTGACAAAATTCCTCAAACTTAGCAGAATTAAACTCGCCACCATTATTAAATCTCATCACATTCACCTTCTTCCTTGTTTGACTCTTCACAATGGTCTTCCACTTCTTGAACTTCTCAAATGCTTCTGACTTTTCCTTCATTACATACGCCCAAACTTTCTTGTAGAAACCATCAATGAATGATATGAAGTAACAAGCTCCACCTAGAGAGTGAACTGTTGCAGGACCCTAAACATCAGTGTAAACATACTCAATAATTCCTCTTATGTCTTGTTTCCCCTCACCGAAACTAACCTTTGTGTGTTTGTTATAGACACAATCCTCGCAAAACTCCATCTCGTTAAAGCTCACACCTTTGATCTGACCACACTTCCTTACAGCCTTCAAGGATCTCTACGTGACTTATCCATGTCTGAGATGCCACAACCTGGCCGAATCAGTCTCCTATAAATTCTCAAATTTGATACTAGAATCTCCAATGATTGTCGTCCCCTTTAGCAGATATAAGTACCTGACTTTTTCACCTCTCATCACCACCATCAAACCCTTCAATATTTTAAGAGCTTCATTCTGTACTGTAATGTTGTAACCCATGGAATCCCACTCTCCCAAAGAAATTAATGACTTCAACTTTAGAACATGTCACACATTAGTGAGTATGCGCAACACGCTATCAAACATCTTGATCATTACCGAAACAACTCCAATAGTCGTGCACTCACCAGTATCGACCATAAAGACAGATCCATCATCCTTCCTCTGGTAAGTATGAAAGCACTTCATGTTTGGCATCATGTGGAACAATGCCCTTGAATCCATGACTCGTGCATAATAATCAACATCTGATGCACATGCTGTGAGAACATCAAATGTGTTCTCGCTCTGCATGTCCTTTGTCTAAACAACTGCAACTGATGATGACACTAGCATATTCTCCTTGTCTCTATTTCTCCTCTCTAGACAGTCTCTCTTCCAATGTTCTGGTTTCTAGCAAATATATCATGTCGTGCCTTTGGTCCTTGATATCTATCTCCTCACGTTTTTGCCTCTCGCTTTTCTTCACCTTGAAGCAAGTAGGCCCTTGTTGTCTTAATTTTATTTTCTCAAATCAACTCCTGTCATTTGATCTCTCAACTCTTCATTATAGAGCCCCCACCTTCATATCTTCAAGACTAAGAGTTTCTCGACTATATACCATTGTGTTAACAAATGTCATGTATCGCTCTGGTAACAACAAAAGCAGAATCATCACGTCTTGCTCTGCCTCTACAGTCAAACCAATGGCCCTCTTTTTTATCACTAATACATTGAAGGTGTATAGGTGATCCTTCAATGAGGTCTCGTTTCACATCTTGAAATTGAAGAAAGCCTTCAACAAGATCAGTCTATTAGTGTGTGACTTTTTCAGATACATCTTCTCAAGCTTTTCACATAACTCTTTGGTCGTATTCTCCCCGGACACTTGATAAATCACCTTATTTGATAAACTGAGCCGGATGGTTGTCATCACCAAGTCCTCCATCTCCGTCTTCCACCATTTTAAGATATCCACCAGTAAATTCTTCGTGTCATACACCATCATCTGGACACGATCATTCCTTAAAATTGCCTTCATCTTGTACTACCACATCTCGAAGATTCCCTTACCATCATTAATTTTGTATTGCGCTCCTCTAACCGTCGCATACAAGTTACCTGCATATGAACTCGAACCAATTGCTTTTCCGGTTCTGTCAGATTTTTTTAGAAGAACTATCCACCATTATTTTAGACTTGCTCACGAACCTATTCTGATACCAATTTTTATGCTCAGATAGTAACTGTTTGGGTGGTTGGATCATCTCACTTAGGCTCATATGCCCTCTTTATAGGCTTATCAAGAAAGCAATCATCTCGTGAATTCCAAGATTGTTGGAAGCAATGAACAAAGCATATGACTTTCTTTTGCAAACCAACACAGTAAAATAGATGAAAGGAATTTAAATCAAAAGATAAACACGCTCCTGACACCAATGTTTATACTGGTTTCATCCAAAATTTGGCGTACGTCCAGTTGGAAAGATCATTAATGTTCCAATAATGTTAGATTACAAGTTAAGGCATTTGGTTCAAGGAAATAAACCAAACATGCTAAGAATTTGGAGAATAAAAGAATGTAGAAAAGCTCCCAAAACAACCCTCACTTGGCCCTCAGTTTACTCTCTGTATTTTCTATAGGTAGTTACAAACTTGTACAAGAAATTCCCTCGAAAACTACGCAAGAATCACATTAAAACCCTAACCAAAACACAGTATATATATTAACATGTCTATATGAACCTAAACCTCAGTCGGATTTGGAGTCAAACTGCGATGCCGACACATCGGCACATGCTCCATTCTCAGCCATTTATCCAGGCGAGATTGCACCACAAATTGACGTGTGGCAGAGCCAGTGTCATAGCAACATGAGCATGTGCCCGCGTGCACATGCGCAACGCGTGTGATGCGTGTGCTCAGAATGCTGCGTGCTGCACGGGATCTGCGGGTCGTGTGCTCGTGCCTATGGGCGATGCTTCATGGTCCGCCTATTGGGCCACACTGTTTGGGATTAATCTTTGGGTTTTTTAATGTAGCAAAGAAAAATCTGAATATAATTATGGGCTAGGCTTTTGAAACTCCTTATTTTGACCGCCAAAAAATCTCAAAAAAAATCCTCGTAAATCCTATATTGATCCTAATGTTAAGATAGTATGAAGGAAGTGTAGGCTCATGGTTGATACCATAGCCATATATATTGATATAGATGAGGAGTTACAAGTATAGAATTTCAAGGGACACCCACTTAGTAGTGGGTGTAATGGTGGATGTAAGTGGGGGGAGACCAAAGATCTCCCCCATTCATAACACTCCCACTCATCCATCCATTCTTAGCATATGAATTCTTCAGGATCCAATACGCTAATATGGGGTGGATACTGCTAGATCCAGAGTTACCGTGTTTGCCTCGTTAAAACCTTAGCTGTGGAAAACCTAGTGAGAAAAACCAACAGCTTAAGGAAAAAGAGTACAATACACAAGTGACTCTCCCTGATCCGTACAAGCTTCAAGCTTGTAGGTATTTCAATTGTCGCATCCCTATATCTTTTACAAGCTTTCTAAAAGTACATCTAGGCAATGCCTTAGTAAACAGATCAGCTAAATTATTACAAGACTGAAACTGATGTACTTCAATATGCTTCTGCTCTTCTAGCTCGTGCGTCCAGAAGAACTTGGGAGAGATGTGCTTCGTCATGTCGCCCTTGAATGTAACCAGCTTGTAGTTGAGCTATTCAAGCTGCATTATCTTCAAATAATATGGTTGGCTCAAGATCATCCGTCTTCAGGCCGGTCGTCACTATAATGTGATGAATGAACGAACGAAGCCAGACACATTCTCTGCTTGCTTCATGGAGCGCCAGGAGCTCTGAATGGTTGGATAAGACTTACTGTGGTGGTCTGCTTTACAGAATTCCAGGAGATAACCGTACCATTGAAGGTTAACACAAAAACATGTCTATGATTTCTCGGTGTGTTGATCAGATTCGTAACATGTATCTGCATAACCAAACAAAGTGGAAGATCCACCTTTCGGGATGTATAATCCCAGGTTAATTGACCCTTGGAGGTAGCGCAGAATCTGCTTTACTCCGTTTCAGTGGCGCTGCGGGCGCTGAACTGTATCTGGCTAGTAGGAAGACTGTGAACGATATGTCGGGATGCGTGCAGTTTGCCAGATAGTAGTGCTCCAATGGCACTAAGGTAAGGTACTTCAGGACTTAATGTTTCCTCCCCCTCTTCCAGCGGCCGGAAGGGGTCTTTATGTACATCCAAATATCTAACGATCATTGGTGTACTTAGAGGATGGAACTCATCCATATGGAAATTTTTACGTAATTTCCTTGTGTATTTGGATTGGTGTAACATGATTCCTCCGCTGAGGTGTTCTATCTGTAAGCCAAGACTATATTTAGTCTTGCCTATGTCTTTCATTTCAAACGTTAGTTTGAGTCTTGCAGATATATCATCAATCTCTGCAGGAGATCCGATGAGTTTTAAATCGTCTACTTAGACGGCTATTAATACGAATCCTGTACCCGTGGTTAAAAATACACTGGCAGACTTTATTAATGGTGAAACCTTGTTGAACAAGAAATTCACTCAGCCTGTTATACCACATTTTTTCGATTGTTTAAGATCATAAAATGATCTTTGAAGCTTCATAGGATAGACTTCCCGAGGTCTATCTTTTATTTATATTGGTATTTTGAAACCATATGGAAGTTTCATATAGATATCTTTATCTATATTACCATAAAGATATGCAGTCACAACGTTCATGAGCTGCATTTCTAGGCCGTCCATTGTTGTTAAGCTTATTATCAATCGGAATGTGATCGTATGCATAACCGGGGAATATGTATATTCATAATCCATCCCCGGTAGTTGGAAAAATCCCTAAGCTACAAGCTGTGCTTTGTAGTGTACGATCTGATTAATATCATTTATTTTCCTTACGACTACCCACTTGTATCCCACGGGTTTTACACCTTTTGGTGTTTGGACTACTGGACCAAAGACTTTGTGTTTCAAGAGTGAGTCCAGCTCTACTCCTATTGCTTCGTTCACTTTGGCCAATCATCTTTTCGTGCTGATAACGTGTTAAGATAGTATGAAGGAAGTGTAGGCTCATGGTTGATACCATAGCCATATATATTGATATAGACGAGGAGTTACAAGTATAGAATTCCAAGGGACACCCACTTAGTAGTGGGTGTAATGGTGGATGTAAGTGGGGGGGAGACCAAAGGTCTCCCCCATTCATAACGCCTAAGATATTTTTGGTTTTTTGTATCATATTTTTCAACAATATCTACACATCATTCCACCTCCCCTTTACAATATTCTATAAATAACTCCTCATGTAATTCTCTCTTTTTTGTGACCCAGACTCCTGCACCGCCTCACTAGTGGGGCAGTCAGGCACCAAACCGGGTTGTATGCAACGCTGACCCACACCCGCATACCAAGTTAGTCGAGGGAATTAAGCAGGTAGTCATCGTTCCTCAATCCATCGTCTCTCCGGAGGGAGAGGAACGCACTTCCCACTCAGCCAACTTTCTCTTTTCCCTTCAATAACTTTTTTCAATCTATTTGAGCATTAGGAATTTAGAACGAGGATATGTCCTAGTAATAGTAGTAAAATTGGTAACGAATAAGAGTTGTCATTAACTGAGCAGACTTGATAAAAAATAATGGTCACTGGATTTTAAAAAAATGAGGAGACAACTTGGAAACCGAGAAGACTACATGAAACCGAAAAGACGACTTGCATGATTTATTTATTTTAGTAAATGATCAAACTTGGAGGGATATTCCATGATAGCATAAATGGATGTCTTGGTGGTGGATATAAAAACTTGGTTGAATGAATTTGATAATTATTGCAACTCAAGATTGAGTTGTATATCTTAAACTATGAATCTCTCGGTGGATTTCCAGTTTATGGCGGGATTGAATTATATATCTTTGTTGTACTTGGTTTCCTCTCCTCGCCACCATTATTGAAGCCCTCGAAATAAAGTGCCCTTGATAAAATTAGAATCTTTTTAGTGTAAAATAATAAAAATGTTTTTTGAAAATACATTTTAGGGTTGAGATCCCCTCTCCTTAATAGTCCTAGAACACACAACATGGCAACGACATCAGTCTTCAGGAGGCCAACACATGGATATGGACCAACAGAAGGTAAGGCTGTGAGTTGATATATCACCAATTTTGCCAAGTAGATCCAAACATGTAGCTTTCCATGGATGAGTTGCTCGGCAAACAAGCCCATGTGAGTGTAGGGAAAGAGATTGCACAGGAGACAGCTAGATACAAAGACCGCCAAGCTGCAGGATACCAAGCAGAAGATACAGGATGTTGCAGCATTTTTCACTCAAACTGGAAAGAAGAAAAAGAAGATGCAGGATACCAAGCAGAAGCCGACAGCTTCTGGCTTCAATGATTTTATGCATCTCTTGCTCTCTACTTCAAGATAACAATCGATAGGGAGTTTGCACGACTGTGTGTGGCTTGAGGAGAAAGTATTGTGAAGATAAGATATAGTATGTTTAGCACATGATATTTGGTTATAGTCACAAAACCCACGATATGTCAGTAGGCCAAATCCAGTTGAAACCTCATTGGCCAATTCTGCTCTCCTTCACTTCCACCTCTAAGCCCCAACCAGACTATAGCGGCTGGCCTCATCATGCAACGTTAGAAAACTGAAACCCCCTGAAAGACAAAATGCAGTGTGCTCCAAAAAAGGTGGCTTACTTGCTGACCGAAAGTCTGCTCAACTCTATCTGCAAGGACAAGGCATGGTGCTTGCTGATCCAGTGAGCAACATGCATGCAACAAGAATGTGAACCATTCGCCTGAGACCGGCGCGTAGGGGTCCATACAACCAAGTCCCTCCTCCCAACCTATCAATGTATCAGAAACTGATGTTTAATTATGTGTATATAACAAGTTAACAATATGCGAAAAATCTTGCCCGGCCTCTTGTGCGATCCATTGCAAACATTGTTCAAGTGTTGCAGCAACTCGTTTGCATGTTCCTTTTTTTTTAAAAAAGACGTCAAAAGTGGGAGCTGAGGCTCTAGAATTCCACTCTATCTTAGGACACACATTTCTTTTACTGCACCCCAATTATTCCTCCAAGAATTCGCAAGGCAAACCTACTCTTGGTCATACACAGAATGTGGAACAAACAGATCCAGGTCCCCTCGACCCCCCGAAAAAAGAAAAGTGCGACAGTCATAGACTAAAAGATGCACCCAAGACCCAAAAAAACATGGAAATAAAATAAAAGAATTGAAAGTAAGAAAAAAGAGAAAATGTTGCTTAAATCATGATTAGGACGTTTGGATTAACAATTTGTATGGACCAACCTACATTTTTACCTAGTAGAAGCTATTTTTGGACATCCATTTTATAGGTACTTAGAGTATGAACCTAAAACTAAAATGCCTTTGAGTCCTAGATTCATGCACTCAAAGATAGACCTACAGAATTTTAGTACGCAAGCTAAAAAAGTAAACACATGGGAATAATAATCAACACAGCATGACACATGGACATTGGTAACGCAGTTCAGTGCGCATACCTACATCTGCGGGGCCTCGCCCAGAAATTCAAATTACTCCACTAATATAATGATACTTACAATCACCAATACAATCGATACTAGGGGAAACAAACTCCACCTCAATACAAACCGCTAGGGTTGATCCCAATCAACCACGTGGAGTAATTTGCGCAAGCTCCCCTTGCGTGCAAGACCCCCTTGCAATACTGACTAAGATCAACTCCCTTGATCCCCTACCTCCATAGTAGTCAGCCTCCTCCCGGAGCTCAGTGTAGCTTTTGCAAAAGCCTATCTCAAAAGCGATAATCCTCGCAGCCAATCAACCTGCAACTTCACCTCGCGCACCCTTCGAAGTAGTTAAGTTGTTAAAACAATTAACCGGTAGAATCATTGAAGATTGGCAGAGATTACCCAGCACAGCTAGGCTAGGTAAAGCGATTAACATACACATCTCAGTCGTTAAACAGAACTGAAAACAACTAAGCGAACTTAACCATCCTTCAACCGCATCAACAGATATAACCATGAACTCCATCCAACCGCGCACTGAAGTTATGAAATCTGTTTCTGATCAACAACCACAATGATATCACAACTCCAATAGCCATAGATCTGTGACAAAGACAACTTATCTCCAATATCCTCAATCCAAACAACTTCAAAGAATAACAGCAGAAACAATCTCAAATGTTGAATGATAAGTTCAACATTTCATATGACACAATGTTCAACATTTCATAACCACCCATTATGCCACAAATGACAAACAACAAACTTAACAATCTCCCCCTTTGGCTTTTAGTGGCCCAATAATCAGGAAAAATATCTGACACCAAATGCATATATTAAGCTGAAGAGGCAAAATCAGAAGTAGACATACCAGACATTTACATGAACATTAGAGGATACCACTGAACTTCAACAGGTAGACCATACAACAAAAAAAACTCCCCCAAGATACCACAGAAACAGACCATTATATCATAACAGCAGATCACCACCAAATCACCATCAAGACCATTGTATCACACACACATCACACAATTATTCTCCCCCTTTTGGGACACGAAAAGGCAAAGATCATACCTTGTCTGAAGCCACTTTAGCCTGGAGCTAACCAATCCTTTCTTGAAGAAATACCTTTTGAGCTTCAAGTAGAACTCTCTGACCATGAAGCATAGCCAACTGATCATCTACAGACTTGACACTCCTCTCAAGCACAAGACTGTCATCCATTAAATCTTGCACAGTGGCATTTGAAGACGAAGTCCTTTTGGCAGCAGATTTTGAGGCAGCCTGTGGAGATGTAGACGATGAAGGCATAGATGAGACGGAAGCTGAAGGAATGGTGGATATAGCATCAATCTTGCTTACTACAGACTTTGTAGTAAAGCTGATCGTGTCACACATCACAGGCAGTTCAGAGGATTCAGGGACAATCCCTTGAGAGAAAAGCATCATGGAAATGAGGGATGCATGAGGAAGTGCAATATTAGGTGCATAAGACTCCGAAAGAGAAAGGATGGAATCAAAGATAATTCGGCCCAAATTGAATGGCTTCTTAGTCCCGGCAGCAAACAACAATCTGCACATAGCTTTGGTGACTATCAATATGTTGGAAGTTGGCAGCCAATTCCGAGTGGCAAGGCGATAAAGCAGAAAGAACTTTGCGGTCAACGCAGAGGAAGGGAAGGAAAAAGTCTTTGGCCAACCTTTATATTGCCCACCAGTGACAGTCTGGATAAACAAGTCATAATCTTCACCAACAGATACACCATAAAAAGGAAGATTCTGATTGCATGGCCACTTCAAAAGCTTGTTGATGACAGATGGGGAGAAGGGAATAACCTTGCCTCTGATAAAAGTCCTGAAACCCCATTTCGATGCAGAGTCTGCAGAAGACTTGTGAAGATTACAATAGAATTCTCGGACCAAAACTGGATAAAAAGTCTTAAAGCAGCCTGCTGCTTGAAAGAGATCAATGTCCTTAAGAAATGATAAGAAGTGAGTCTTTCCAAACGAACAGACAGCAATAGATTTTTCACCAAAGATAGGACGTTCAGAGTAGGCAGGCCATCGATTCTGACATGACTTATCGAAGAATTTCTTGGATAAAGCCCTAGATGCAGACACACCAGAAGGGGAGGAGGATCCTGAACCACCAGATCCCTTGACCCTCTTAGAAGGATAGGAACTGCAAATCTTGGATGAGGCTGAGCGCTTGAGAGTCTCAGATCTGGTTTTGCGAGGATGAGACACAAAAGGATCCACGCAAGGAGCATCGGTTATCACAGGTTCCTCTTGAGCAATATCATAAGATCTGACATTAGATCCAACATTAGATGAGGGTTCGACATTTTCACATGGAGTCACTGGAATAACTTCATCTACAACATTTGATGCTCCTGCTCCTAATTCCATATCAGCCCCATCCTCCATTCTTTTTTAAACCAGATTTACATTATCCTCATCAATTGAGTGAGCATTATGAAAAACATCCTGAGGATCAATCTGCGAAGCAGCCGCCTGTGAGATAGTCTGCACAGCATCATCCGAATCAGAAATACACATGTCACTAGGACCATCATCAGTTTGAGCAACATCAGGATTAGCACAATTAGAGGGACCTTCACCAACATTCGGTTCTTCAGCACACACATTATCATTATTGGACACAACATTCTCATCAACGTCTCCACTAGGGACCTCTCCAGTCATAGAAGACTCTGAGTCAGTGCTGTCTAAATCAATGATCTCTGAGATCTTTACAGAAGGTTCGGGAGGATTCCAAGTCTTTAGAATCACCAAGTCATCAAAAGGAACTCTCACGCTAATCAATTTACCCTCCACATCTTTAAGTTTGAAAGAACCAAAACAAGTTTCAGATAAATTCATCCAAGAAACATTCAATTTACGACCTGTTCGGTGAAGATACCAAAATCAGTCGTCCACAGTTACCAGACGAGAAAACTGTTCATCTTCTTCAGATAGAGACAATTGAGACTTAATCCAAGAGCAGGGATCAACAATAATTGGGGGAAAAGGTACCATAGCCGAATTCGAGATAGAACCTGATTGCATGTTGACATCAAACAATGGAGATGAAGGAGGAGAGTGAATACCAGCAGATGAGGCCCTAGGAGCGCGAGAAATTATCCCTTTCCGTTTGATGCGTGAAGATGAAGACGAGACGGGAACCTGCTGAGGTGATGCAGCCTGACGGGCAGAGCAACGAGGATTTGGGGAGGGTTGCTCAGTCCGAGCACGACCCATTTTTGCAAGAATGGCAAGAAAACCTTTGTCGAAGAAACAAGAATCAAGAACCCTAGTTGCCACAGAGCAGCCCTTCTTTTTGAAACGATCAAAAGAAATGATGAGCACTGAGATAACCAAAGAGGAGAGAAATAAATGCGGAGGAAATAAAAGAGACTACCAGACAATATTTATAAAAAGCACCAAGACCCCTTTCAGAGTTGCAACATAATGTACAACATTGTGTCCAACATTATGTGCAACATTAAGTCCAACATTAGATACGACACAGCCCAAGAGCTTGTCGTAACTCCTCAAACCTACTTGAGTCCAAGGGTTTAGTTAAAATGTCAGCCAACTGACTGGTAGTATTTATATATTCCATGACGAGAACCTTCTTTTCAACCAGCTCCCTGATGAAATGGCGTCGAATGTCGATATGTTTGGTCCTTGAATGTTGAATAGGATTCTTGGAAATGTTTATGGCACTCTGGTTGTCACACAGAATAGTCAAAACATCTTGATCAACACCGTAGTCAGTGAGCATTTGTTTCATCCACAGGAGTTGAGTACAACAGCTTCATGCTACACTATATTCAGCCTCAGCGGTTGACAACGAAATAGAATTCTGCTTTTTACTATACCCGGAGACTAGGTTGTTTCCAACGTAAAAACATCCTCATGTGGTACTCTTTCTATCATCAGCATTACCTGCCCAATCAGCATCACTATACCCAGATAGAAGAGTATTGGTATCTTTAGAATACCAAATGCCATAGTCAGTAGTTCCGCTTATATACCTGATTATGCATTTCACAGCCGTGATGTGAGATTCCTTAGGACAGGATTGATATCGGGCACACACTCCAACACTGAAACTGATGTCCGGTCTACTCGCTGTCTAGTGCAATAGGCTTCCTATCATGCTCATGTATCGGGTGACCTCTACTTGCTTTCCACCATCATCCTTTGAGAGCTTCTCAGTAGTACCCATAGGCGTGCGACCTTGATGGGCTTTTTCAAAGCCGAACCTCTTAACTAGATTCTTAGCATACTTACTCTGAGATATAAACAGTCCATCGCTAGATTGTTTAACTTGAAGACCCAGAAACATATTTAACTCACCGACCATACTCATTTCAAACTCTTTTTGCATAAGGTCGATAAATTCACGTACCAGTTGCTGTGAAGTAGATCCAAAGACTATGTCATCTACATAAATCTGTGCAACAATGACCGCAGATCTGGTTCTCTGAACAAACAACGTTTTGTCTGCTCCCCCACGCTCATAACCCTTTTGAAGAAGATATCTGGTCAGTCTCTCATACCATGCTCTTGGAGCCTGCTTAAGTCCATAGAGAGCTTTCTTCAATCGATAGACATGGTTAGGCAAGAACGGGTCTTAAAATCCCTTTGGTTGTTCAACATATACCTCCTCGTTTAAAATCCCATTTAGAAAGGCACTCTTCACGTCCATCTGATGCAGCTTGAAATTGAAACTACAAGCCACGGCAAGGAGTAATCTAATAGATTCCAGACTGGCTACCAGAGCAAAAGTCTCGTCAAAGTCAATTCCCTCGATCTGAGTGTATCCCTGAGCTACCAAATGAGCTTTGTTGCATGTGACATTCCCTTTCTCATCCGTTTTATTCTTGAAAATCCACTTAGTTCCAATGACATTCATCCCTTTTGGTCTCTCCAGAAGGCTCCAGACGTCATTACGCTGAAATTGATTCAGCTCCTCTTGCATAGCCAGCACCCATAAGTCGTCGAGTAATGCTTCCTTAACATTCTTAGGCTCAACACTTGATAAAAAACAAACATATCCAGCAAGATCACGATAATTAACTTGACTTGTACCTCTAGTGCGAAGACCATCTTCAACATTCCCAATGACAAGTTCAGGAGGATGATTTCGTATAACTTTCGTAATCCCTCTTGAGGAACGAGCTTCATTTCCATCTGATTGCGATTCCTCAATGGATGATGTACCTTGAGAAGCATCATTCTGACCAGTATTCACGTGTGTTGAATCAAATTTCGTAACATTTTGTTCAACATTTTCATCCTCTTCATTACTCTCTCCTAGAGGAACAGGCCCTCCATTTACCACAGCTTCACCTTGCTCGAAGTCATCTACAACAACATTGATAGATTCCATCAAAACATCAGTGCGATGATTCAGCACCCTGAAGGCACGACTGGTAGTAGAGTATTCGAGAAAAGTCCCTCTATCACTCTTGGCGTCGAACTTTCCTTTAGAAGTTCGATCCTGCAGAATGTAACACTTGCTTCCAAATACATGAAAGTAAGAAACATTGGGTTTTTTACCTTTCCAGATCTCGTATGGTGTTTTCTCCATTCTGGGTCTCAGATACACTCTATTTATGGTGTAGCAAGCAGTGTTAATCGCTTCTGCCCACCATTTAGTGCTGACTTTTCGGGCGTTCAACATCACACGTGCCATTTCCTGTTGAGTGTGATTCTTCCTCTCAACAATTCCATTCTGTTGAGGAGTCTAAGGCGCAGAAAACTCATGTTGTATTCCCTTTGCTTCACAGGAATCAGCAAACAAGTGATTTTCAAACTCCTTAACATGATCACTGCGAATTCTGATAATCTTTCCAATAGTGACTCCTTTCTCAGTCTGAAGAAGGGTGCATAGCTTCTTGAAAGCATTAAAAGCATCTGACTTTTCTTTGAGAAAATCAACCCAAGTAAAACAAGAGAAGTCATCAACACAAACATAAATGTACTTCTTACCTCCCATGCTGACTTCCGTTGTGGGTCCTATCAGGTCCATGTGCAGCAGCTCCATGTTCTTAGAGGTGGTGATGGTCTGAAGTTGTTTATGACTTGTTATCTTCTGTTTTCCCAACTGACAGGGACTGCAAATACCTTCTGTTTTCTTGGATATAACAGGTATCCCTCGAACAGCTCCAACTCTGGTAATCTCCATCAATGTCTTGTAATTGACGTGCCCTAGTTTTTGATGCCACTGTTCGGAGACATCAATACTAGCACTGAGACAACTGTTAGCTTCCTGAAGTAAATAACAATTGTCGGCCGATCTCTTACCAGTTAGAATGTTAGTCCCAGCATCATTGAGAACTACACACTCGTCTTTAGTGAACTGGACGAACAACCCTTGGTCACACAATTGACTTATACTAATCAGGTTTGCCTTTAAGTCTTGAACATGCATCACATCCTTCAGAGTAACAGCTCATGTCATCTTCAGCTCTCCCTTTCCTATAAATTTGCTTCTTTGACCATCACCAAATGTAACATGTCCTTTATTGCCTGTAGTGTATTCTGAGAGAAGACTTCGATTTCCTGTCATATGTCGGGAACACCCGCTGTCGAAATACCACATATTTTCCGAGAAGGCAACCATAGAGGTGTAGGCAACTAGACTATGAATTTCCGACTTCCTTACCCATTTTTTTATGAGTCTTTTACCCGGATGTCCTGTGTCTCTTCCTTCACGTTGGTGTCTCATACGACTGAAACAGCTATTTTCAGTGTGACCTTTGCATTGATAATAATTACACACAAAGTGCCTGGGTGTACCACTCTTTTTGTGTTCATCCTTCTGACCACCGTGCTTGGAAGCCATGCCTTTTTGTTCATCCTTCTGACCACCTCGCTTGAAGTGCCTATTCTTGTTCTGACCCTTGACAGTCCGACCTTGAACTTCCTTGGTTAACTGAAGATAGCCTCCTCAATTGAAACCAATGCATGTACGATCTCCAGATACTTTCCTCATGCTCAGTATGTCATCAAGCTTAGTCTTTCCGGAGTTCCATTTCTTAAGATTGCTCTCTGTCTTCTCGGCTCTAAGCAGTGTTCTCCTGAGTTGACCTTCTAGATTTCTGAAATTTTGCTTAGTCTCAGATAGTTGAGCTATAATCTCTTCCTTTTCTTCTATCAGTCTAACATTTTCTTTCTTCAAGGACTTATTGATCTCACAAATCTTCATCCAATTTGTGAACATAGTTTGATACGCAGACCGAATATCAACTTCGTCAACTTCCTCATCCTCACTCTCATCTGTGGTAGATTTACTGTCAGATGTTGTATTGTATGTTGTAACATTCTTCTTGACATTTTCACATTTATCCTCCAACATGGTGCGAGTTGTGACACCACTTGGTCTAACATTACTAGAGATGCCACCATTATGCTGATCATTCAGAATGGCCGTAAATGCAACATAGTTACTGATGATATCTTCGTCTCCAGCACTCGCTTCGGACTCTCCATCACTCCAGGAACTTGACAGTGATTTTCCTTTTTGTTTCTTGATAGTGTTTGCACATTCTGCTTGTATATGTCCAAATCCTTCACACTCTCTGCACTGAATTCCTTTGCCTCTACTCTTAGATTCATACTTCTGTATAGGGCAGCTGTTACCCCTTCCTGCAGGGGAGAAACTAGGACGAGCTTCCTTGTTGACATTTCTGAAATTCTGTCCCCTACTTCCTATCCTCCTCATTATTTTGCTGAAGTTTTTAGTAAGCAGGGCAATGTCGTCTTCGAGCTCAGTGTCATTCCCTTCTTGAGAAACTTCTGTAGCTTCCACCTTTAGAGCCACTCCTTTATCCCTTTTATTTTTCTTCAAATTCATCTCATAAATCTGAAGAGACCCCATCAATTCATCCAATCTCATATTAGATGTGTTCCTTACCTCCTCGATAGCAGCAATCTTAGCCGAAAATTTTTCAGGTAGAGACCTCAGAGTTTTCTCCACTAACTTCTTTTGAGAGTACTTCTTTCCCAGTTGAATAGCCTGGTTAGCTATATCACGTAATCTTCTATTGAATTCAGCGACAGATTCATCATCGTTCATTCTAAGATTTTCAAATTGAGAAGCCAGAATTTGAAGTTTAGATGCTCTTACAGTGCTAGTCCCTTCATGAATATTTTGGAGAATGTCACATGCTTCCTTTGCAAACTCGCATGTGAAAATTAATTTGAACCGCTCTTCATCTACAGCAGTGAAGATATCATTCACAGCCTTTGAATTTCCCAGTGCCACACGTTCTTCCTCGGGACTCCAGTCTTGGGCTGGCTTGAGAGATTCATTTCCCTTTTTGTCATCAACAGTAGGAGGAGTCCAGCATTCAATAGTAGCCACCCAAGCCTTCTCATCAAGAGACTTGATGAATGCGCGCATCCGGGACTTCCAGTACGTATAGTTAGTACCAGTAAGCAGCGGAGGCCGAGTCACAGAAGCTCCTTCCTTCGTGTTCATGGTTGACGTACTCAATCAGTAGAATCTCACCCCCTTTGACAAACAAAGAATGCGGATGACCTGCTCTGATACCAATTGAATTTTAGTACGCAAGCTAAAGAAGTAAACACATATGAATAATAATCAACACAGCATGACACATGGACATTGGTAACGCAAGTCGGTGCGCACACCTACATCTGCGGGGCCTCGCTCAGAAATTCAAATTACTCCAGTAATATAATGATAATTACAATCACCAATACAATCGATACTAGGGGAAACAAACTCCCCCTCAATACAAACCGCTAGGGTTGATCCCAATCAACCCCGTGGAGTAATTTGCGCAAGCTCCCCTTGCGTGCAAGACCCCCTTGCAATACTGACTAAGATCAACTCCCTTGATCCCCTACCTCCATAGTAGTCAGCCTCCTCCCGGAGCTCAGTGTAGCTTTTGCAAAAGCCGATCTCAAAAGCGATAATCCTCGCAGCCAATCAACTTGTAACTTCACCTCGTGCACCTTTCGAAGTAGTTAAGTTGTTAAAATAATTAACCGGTAGAATCATTGAAGATTGGCAGAGATTACCCAGCACAGCTAGGCTAGGTAAAGCGGTTAACATAAATATCTCAGTCGTTAAACAGAACTGAAAACAACTAAGCGAACTTAACCATCCTTCAACCACATCAACAGATATAACCATGAACTCCATCCAACCGCGCACTGAAGTTATGAAATCTGTTTCTGATCAACAACCACAATGATATCACAACTCCAATAGCCATAGATCTGTGACAAAGACAACTTATCTCCAATATCCTCAATCCAAACAACTTCAAAGAATAACAGCAGAAACAATCTCAAATGTTGAACGATAAGTTCAACATTTCATATGACACAATGTTCAACATTTCATAACCACCCATTGTGCCACAAATGACAAACAACAGACTTAACACCTACTATTGATGCAATGATCTCGCACTAGCTGTTGATGAGAAAATCTTCGCAACAGAGGACCCGTGCAATGTTTCACCGTGCCAAGGAACTCCTTTGCCGCTGCCTGAAACGTATAGAAAGAACGTCAGAGGAAACGGAAGGGTGGTGGCCCTCCGATTTGACTCCGATGATTAAGTCAACTTCAAGCAGTAGGAAGAAGGAACTTACAAGTGTGTAGTAGATGAGTGTGCTGATTCATAGATATCTCACGAAGAAGATGATTCACCCCTTTGTAGCATTGAGTGTTGGTTACGACACATCAGGGGAGTTACGAGGATCCACCTTTCCTGACGTAGTTGGTTCCCCTAGATATGCCAGGCTGTGACGCATGCATTGAATGGGCATAAATGCCATTTCGTTGATAACAGCCTGGAGAGAGGACGGCCTGCCCACCTAAAATCGTACCGCTTGGATTACAAGGGCTGATCCTGCCAGGCGCTTGTAGCGCTCGGGTCATGAAGCTGAAGGGGATGACTTCGGTGCCAAGGTCTTCCTTCTAGGAGTCCTGGGCTAAGAAGCCGACCTCGTGGAGGTCGTCCTAATAGAATGCTACCACGGAGGGAGTTGGCCTCGTAGAGGCCACCCTGGCAGGACGCTGCTGTTGAAGGAGCCGATCTTGTAGAGATCGTCCTTCTAGAGTGAAGCATCCAAGAGTCCGACCTCGTGAGTCGAGGTCATCCTTGTCAAGTGTTCTCGGGGTCTGATCTGGCCGACCTCCCAGTCTAAGGATACCCTTGAGGGCGCAGGTGATTCGTGGTGGGTCACATCTGTCAAGATTAGCCGAGCCCCACTATTGGTTGGCCCCAACTGAAGTATCATCCACAATGGTCCCTCATCTCCTTGCTTGACACTGCTAACCCGAGCTGCAATTCTGAGGTCAGTCGTGGAAAGGCGAGAGATCGACGAAACTAAAGAGATGTTGAAGAGTAAAAAGACACATTCTAACTCCATCTGGCTGGGCTGTCTTGCCTTGGACGTGCGGTGCCAAAGTTGATGGGCATCACCTAGGTGAAGGCACCCTCATTATGGCATGTTGATGTGGCCACCTCATCCCGAAACCTAAAAAGACAGGGCCGATGCGACCGTCTCTCTTCTTGGAATCCGAAGAGGCAAGCCCGTATACCAAAGAAACATCTTCTGTCAACATGGCAGAGTCAACATGGCAGAGGCTGATTGATAGGTTGTATAACGTGTAGGAGTCGCTCAATCATGGGGGGTTTGAATGGTTGCAATCTGAGGAGTCCGTTACGCCCGGGGTCCACGATCATCTGTCGGGGCGCAACCGTCCCCAAGCCCTATATAAGCAGCGGATCATCTCCATTGTGCAGTAACTCGAAACGGCTACAATACCCTAGACTCGAGACTTAAAAGGCTCAATTTATACGACCTGGCCCAGGTTCCACGAGATTCTAGGCATCTACAGTCTGCATAAGATTGTATACGTAACTGAGTAATTAGTTAACGGAGGATCCCCATCAGTCTAATTGAAAAAGGCAACTGCCAGTCTCCAATGAAGGGCCACCCTCAACAATCAACATATCAGTTTTGGGAAGTAGCCTTGTGGATCCAAGCGAGATACGGCATATTTAACATGGGGGGAGCACATCCTTCAGATGCCAGCACATGGGCATAAGTTTCCATCGTAAAAGTAGAGCTGAGTCAGTTCATCACCTCTGGCAGAAGATATGCCTTGCGTAAACCCCAACACACGGAGCTCTCGTTCTGTGATTGGTGTGCTAACAACCCCATGTGAGTGCGGGGATGAGATAGAGTAGGACTGTCAGTCTCAAAGGAAGCCAATGAGCCCATGCCAAATGTTATTTAGGAACTGGGCTGACAGGCAGAAAACCTTCGTTCGTTCGTTCATCGCAACGTGCTGCTGCAGTATCTTCACTCGAAGCGAAAAGGGAAAACACCTAAGAGAATGACGACAGCTGACAACTCAATGACTTTCTGTCTTCTGTTGATCGCAAGTTCAGGGTCACACACACATGTATATCTCATCAGATCGTAACTAGATAGGTTGCATACTAGTTGATACGTCTATTTTGCGGAGGCCCAACAGCATGGGCCCAAAGGCGCAGCCTACAACGCGAAATCGTGGGGGGCCCAAGCCCACCCAACGAAACCCATGAGAGGACCCCGACATCGATCCGACCCAACCCCGGAAACGCGCGAGTCACTCGCCTACTCCAGCGATAACCGTTCCCCCAGGCCCGCTGCCACTTAATGGCCGTTATGGGGAGGTGTTGGCATGGCGCGGGGAGCGGCGATGGGGAGGCGGATTGAGGGGGCACGATTGGGGGCGGACGAAGGACGTGAGTCATGGGGGGTCACGACGAGAGGTCTATAAAAGGACTAGGAGGACGACTGAACGAAGGACCCGCATCTCAGGTAACAAAACCTAAGGTACTCCATCAACGACCTAGTTCCCCCACTTCATCTCCTTCCCCCCCGCTCGCGCCGGAGGACGTCGTTCCGATCTCCTCTCGAGTCGAACCGTCCCCGCCGAGCCTCCTCTTTCAGACTGTTATCTGACTTAGGCATCGGAGTGGATTTGGCCGGAACCAAGGTCCGGCCTCCCTGACGAGTGTTCTCGTCTGTTCAGGAAGACGCTAGATCCGAGTGCCGAAGCTTCCCTTCGGCACCAGGCGAACGCCATCAAGCATCAGTCAAGGCATCGAGGCCACCCCTCGACGCCAGGAGAGATCGAGGCCGAACGCTTCCATCTGAGCCGAGGCTCCCCCTCAGCTCCACGCCGGCCGCGCATCAAGCGAGACGACCGAGGCTACCCCTCGTCGTCCGACCGTCCGAGGCCGAGCACCTCACACCGGGCCGAGGCTTCCCCTCAGCCCCCCAGAGGCCAAGGATCCGGACCCGGCCCAGCTGACGTGCTCTGCGTCGACTACATCTCCGATCCGCGTCACATCTACACGTGCTCGACGCACCCAAGGGACCCTGATCGGCCCCTTGACCACGTTGACCGGGTAGTCCACGGTCAACGATTCTGTAGTGAGAAAACACTCTGAAACATCTGGCGCCGTCTGTGGGAAAGGAGTTACCCAACGAAAAAACAAACCACACTTGCAATGGCACGCGCCTGCAACGGGAAGAGACGCATGCCCCCCATCCCGGAGGAGGGAAATGGCGCACCCAACAGCAACCTTGAGGGCGCACCCAACGGCAATCACCACGTCCCCTCAGCCGAAGAGACTGGCGAATCAAAGCTGGCCACGCAGGAGCAGCTCCGTGCCCTGGCCCAAGAGACCAACGCGAACATTCAGACGCTGGTCGCGACGGTACAGCAGCTCATCAGTGCCGCGCCAGCCAACGGAGACGTGTTGGGCGACGTCCATCGTGGGGAGGGGGCCCCCCGCTCCTGCGGTCCGCTGTGGTCACTGACCACGGAAACCGAAGACCGAACACAGAGCGTCGGTTCACACTACCCGGCTTCTACCAGGCGAGATCGCGCGCCTCCTCCTCTTATCGCGAAAGGAGCAGGAGGGGTACCGAATACACGGGGGACGAATCGGTGACTGCGTCGTCTCATCGGCCGCGATCACCCCACCGCAGAAGAAGTGATCGGCACCACTCGAGGGACCGATCACGGCTAAGCGGAAGCTCCCGCCGGAGGAGCCGGGAACGCCGGACCAGCCCCACCCCCAGTGTGGCGAGGGCCGTTGAGCCAGCCCAGCCGGCGCCTGTGCCACCTCCACAACCGAACGAGCCTGAGGTAGGCGGGTGTCGGACCCCTGGAGGCATCCACGGAGACCGGTGCCCCCTGTCGCGGAGAATAACCGACGCGCGGGTCCCCTCTCGATTCAAGATCCCGACGCTGGGGAAATACGACGGGATAGGAGATCCAGGGAACCATGTGATGGACTACGAGGGGGACATGTCCTTCCAGGGAGCCGATGATACCCTGCTCTGCAGGGGCTTTTATTCAACCCTCAGGGGAGCAGCGAGAACTTGGTACCGCAGCCTGCCCAGCCGCTCCATTGACAGCTTCAAGGAACTCACCCAGCTGTTCTGCAAACAGTTCATGGCAGGGCGACAGGTACTGCCTGATGCTGAACATTTGTTTAACATAGTGCAGGGCCCGACCGAGCCGCTCCGACAATTTAGGCGCCGCTTCAACGCTGAGCGGCTGAACGTAAACAGCCCACCCGACCTCGTTGTCCAAACGGCCCTAAAGAAAGGGCTGCGTCATAGAGGCTTGAAGAAATCTCTGCACAATGATCCCCCGAAAGATCTCGCTGGGATCATGGCGAGGGCCGAGCATTTCATGTTGACCGAGGAGACCTTGGCCATCGAGGCAGGAAAGGCCAGGCGAGGGACCAAGCGCGGCGATAGCGAGCGCCGCAGCCCCGAAGGGTACCGGACAGAGAAGAGGGCGAGAAACAAGCAGCGGAGGGAGGATACGAGGGACGCCACCCCGGACGTTGTCCTCACTCAAGTGCAGAAGGAAGAGCGCGCTGATCGCCCCCCGCCGAAGACAAAAAGAGGGGGGAAAATGAGGAAAAGTATTGTCGGTACCACAAAGACAACGGCCACGACACTGAAGACTGCTGGTACCTAAAGAAGGACATCGAGAAGTTGATGAGCCGAGGGCACGCAAAGAACTTTACCGATGACCCGGCCCACGGAGAAGGAACATCCAAGCAACCGGACAAAGGAAAGAAGGTCAACGCCGTCCAAGGACCCCTCCGCATCATAGCATGAGCAGGCGAGCCCCCCCCCCCCCCCCCCCCCCAGTCACCGCCTAGTCGGGAGGAGATTATCTAGGTTCACATCGCCCCGTCTTGCTTTATTTCTTTTTTCCTCCAAATGTACTAGTCCAATAGGACCTTTAAGAGTACAAATGCACTCCTTTTACCTTTTCTTCATCTCCGACAGAGTCAACATCTTGCTAAGGCTGCATAAGAGTGAAGACCGCCACCTCACCGGACGGGGGGTCAATCAAAACTGGTCCTAAGCCGAGGAACTTCACCCTCGATGACCGACTCCGACGCTCGTAAGTCTGGGGGCAATTCCCCCAGCCAGCGCAGACGCCGACCGGTCCTAAGCCGAGGAGCATCACCCTCGCTGACCGACTCCATCGCTCGTAAGTCTGGGGGCAATTCCCCCAGCCAGCGCAGACGCCAATCGGTCCTAAGCCGAGGAGCTTCACCCTCGCTGACCGACTCCATCGCTCGTAAGTCTGGGGGAAATTCCCCCAGCCAGCGCCGATGCCGACCGGTCCTAAGCCGAGGAGCTTCACCCTCGCTGACCGACACCATCGCTCGTAAGTCTGGGGGCAATTCTCCCAGCCGCAGACGCCAACTGGTCCTAAGCCGAGGGACTTCTCCCTCGCTGACCTACTCCATTGCTCATAAGACTGAGAGCGACCCCCACAGACAGCGAAGGCGGTTAGACCGACTCCATTATTTATAGGACTGGGGGCAACCCCCCAGCCAATAAAGACATCAACCGACTTGTCCACTTGAGGGACTAGGGGCAACCCCCGGAGGAAAGAGGCGAGCGACCTCCATCAGCAGAGGAACCGAAGTCGCAGCAACAAAGCAAAATGCGCGGAATATTCAAGTAGGTCAATTTTATTTCCAACAGTTACCCGAGGTACAAAAGTGTGTCTTTTTACAGGAAATCGAAGTAGAGAAACCTCTTTACAAATAATTCACTCTCGGCGAACAACAAAATTCGTCACCCACGAAAACTAGGGTGACGCCGGCGGAGCAAAACTTGTCGACCGAGAACACAAAATTGCCGGCTCAAATGAACATCCTTGCAATCAGCAACTGTTTTCCCTGAAGCAGAGAGCCGGTAAAGATGCCAATAGAGATTGCGAGGTCAGGGATCCATTTCAAGTAGGCTGGGCCAAAGCGAAGCGGATGCTGAAAAATTTGAGGATAAAGACAAGGATGACAGGCCGGGAAGGACGACCTAAGGGACCCGGGCTCGGGAGGACGCATCCTCATGCGCCTCGCCCTGCTCGGAGCGAGGGGGATCGGCAGGCAGAAGGACTTGCAGGACGCGCTCCGCACAATCCCGGAAGGAGGACTGGACGACTTCGACGATCCGGGGGCCGATAAGGTCTTCATACTTACCGAAGGCCTCCCTGAGGACCTCGAAGATCCTCTCCCCCAGAGTCCCAACGACGCCCCTCTCCACCTCATCCGCGAACCGCGCCACCCGATGCCGATCCAACAGTTCCCTCTGGAGCTCCTCCCTCTCCAGGCGGAACGACTCCGCCGCTTCCCCGGCCGACCGCCGAACGTCCTCCAACTCCCCCTGGAGAACGGCCACTCGTCCCTCTAGCTCGACCACCCGGAGCTTGAGTTGCCGAGACTCCATCTGGGCCGCCACCGCAGCTACCTCCGCCGCCCCAGCCCACTCGTGAACCTTTGCAGAGGACTCCTCCAGCTCCCTCAAACGGACAGCTCGACGCTGCGACTCGACAGCGAGTGTTGAACCCTGAACGACGAGACATGAGCCAAGAAGAAAGCGAAGGAAAGAAAGGGACAGCGGGATAGCCAGATGATCACTCCTTATTTTACACCTTTTTCCCGCATGTTTGCATGCCATTTAGATCGCCCAAATCATGTTTTTCACGATATATCGACGATATTGCGATGCTTTTCACGATTTGTTGTTTTTGTCGCATTTCAGGTGATTTGGAGCGATTTGGAGTGATCTCGAGATACGCCTACTCCAGAGTGTCACCGACGACCTCCCCGAGGGGTATTTTGCTGTTGGAGAGGAGCGGAAGAAGAAAGAATGTCGCAGGAGCAACGAGGAGGCCAAAACAAGCTGTTTGGGCATTTTTTGGTGTCCCACTCGGCCGAGTGAAGGAGTCGCTCGGCCGACCAGCGAGACACCGCTCGGCCGACCAGATCGGATACGCTCCATACGTGCACTCGGGCCGAGCGACGGAAGCCACATCGGCCGAGTGACGAGATCCCGTCCGCCCGAGTGGCACCCAGACGACGCATGTCAAAAATCGCCAACTTACTGTTTTTCGTCTGCCTGAGCTTCAGAAGACCCACTCGGCCGAGTGGCAATTGCCGACCGCCCGAGTACCAAGAAGCCATCGGCCGAGTGACGACAACTCACTCGGCCGAGCGACTCCCGAAGTGAAGACCCCTGAAGGCCCCGACTTACTGGAAATTTACAGGGTTTTCTCACTCGGCCAAGCAACTTTTGTCACTCGGCCGAGTGCGACGCGCTGCCTGTAGCGAAAATTGCGGATTTCAGGCTGCGCAGTGGTATTTTGGTCACAGTTTTTGGACGATTTTGGGGGGTATTTAACCCCTGTTTTTACCCTAGTTTTGGGGGCTTTTCTCTTAGATTTTGGCAGCTTTTTAGATTAACTTTTAGCTTTATTCTTGTGATTGGAGAGGAGACAAAAGTTGGTTTTTGTTGAATTATTTTGAAGAACTCCATTGGTTTGTGTCTCTCTTCTCTAAAAATTCTATTTTTATTGCATATCTCAATATTGTGATGAATTCTCTTATTAATTTCATTGATTATTTTTGTGTTTGTGCTATGAATTGTGAGTAGTCTCCACGTCTTGGGGCGTGGGGATGAACCCTACGAGCCCAATTTCAGATTTGTGATGAATTGGTAGAAATTTTGCTAGAATTGATATTAGGGATTAGATTGGGATCGATTTACTACGGATGGCTAGGTATTCATATCGATTGGGATTTACAAGAGATTGGATCCCAATTCGATAGGAAACCCTAGAAATCCGAATTGGGTTGGAATCGAATTTCTGTAGTATCGGTTTGCAAGAGATTGGACCGATACTAGGGTTTCCGGTTGCAATTCCGTGCCAATACCCGTTTGCAAGAGATTGGACGGGTAGGAACTATCCCAACCTAGGTCGCGGCCCGAGTTTGCACGAGAGTGGGCTCGGGGCGCGATTGAACGATGATGTTGATCCTAATGCTAGCTTCCCTAGGCTAGGGTTTGCAAGAGATTGGACCCGAACCTAGGATAGCTATAGACCGGCAACAGCGCGAGAGCGTGAGCTAGGTTCTACATTCAGTTGCAACTAGTTCATCCAAATTTTATCCTAGCAACTTTGATACCAATGAACCATACTGACGGGATACGGTGAGTAGCGGGGATTCCCCATTCCCTAGACGTTCTTTGTTTGATTTGATATTTCCGTACTTTATCTGACGATTGTGACAGGATCGCCAAAGGCAAATTTCTCTCTTCTTAATAGCCAGGTTGATTGGAGCAAGCACTTTCATTCGTCATCCCTGTGTTCGATAACCCGCCCGCCGCTATACCGTGCGCTTGCGGTAAAACTACAACCGTTCTTTGGGTTACATTCCGGAGCGATCAAGTTTTTGGCGCGATGATGTTGATCCAAAAACTTGATCGCGCCCTGGATACACGTCCCGGAGCGACGGTTGTAGTTTTACCGCAAGCGCACAGCAAAGTGGCGAGCGGGTATCGAACACGAGGAGGTGGTGTTGAGCTCCAATCTATCCTAGGTTGGTTCGACTACGAATGTTTTATTGGTGGAGATGGTTATGGAATGATATAATGGAAATGGTGGTGGATGTCGGTGTCGATGATAAAGAAATCGGTCAAATATCGATTTAAATACAATATAATAAAAGAGGGAATTTGCCTTGCGGCGATCCTGTCACAATCGTCGGGCAAAGTATGGGGATATAAAATCAAATAAAGACGTCTAGGGCTAGGGAATCCCCACTACGGACCGTCATGCATCATTGTTAATAGTGAATCTCAAAATTACTAGACTTGCGTTGAGGTGAACTAGTCGCAACTTAATGTAGAACCAAGCTCACGCTCTCGCGCTATTGTCGGTCTATAGCAAACCTAGGTTAGGGCCCAATCTCTTGCAAACCCTAACCTAAGCCACTAGCATGAGGATCGACATCATCGTTCAATCGCCCCTCGAGCCCACTCTCGTGCAAACTCGAGTTGCGATCTAGGTTGTGATAGTTCGTATTCGTCCAATCTCTTGCAAACAAATATGTGTATAGATTTACAATTAAAAATCCTAACTTTGGTCCAATCTCTTGCAAACCAAATCAAGAGAAACCCAATTGTAAACCTAAATCGAATATCTAGGCCTTCCCATCGATTAGAATCCAATCTCTTGCAAATCCCAAATCGATGGAAATCCCTAGCTATCCGTAGGAAATCAATCACAACCTAACCTCCTAACAATTCTAGCAATTTAGAATTCATTCTTCACAAATATGAAATTAGATCCATAGGGTTCATCCCCAAACCCTAGAACAACAAAACTACTCTAGCATAGCAATAAGGATATGAGAATCAATAGAAATCATTGCTTGCATACAAAAAGATAGAAAAACAAAGATTCAAATAAAAAGAAGAAAATACTTAGCTTGATGAAGATCTTCAATCCAAAATACAAGCTTTTAGATCCAAGAGGGGGCCTAGGGCATGGCCTAACCTCTAAATTAATCCTAAGAAAAACATATGGGGGCTAAGAAAAACATAATGGGGATCCCCTCTAATGGTGGCTACAAAACCCTTAAATACTCCCCCAAAACCCTAGCAAGAAACCCTAGAAAACCCCTCAAATTCATGCCCAAAAACAGCCCAAACCGCAACTTAAAATCTGGGCCCGTCGCCGACTCGGCCGAGTGGAAAATGTGACTCGGCCGAGTGGAAATTTCAGCACTGCAGCATCAACTTGCAGAAATTCTCCAGATTTCATCCGACCTCCGATTTGCACGTTCTTAGCGGCGTTGGAACCGTCATAAAGTCTACTATCCATAAAAAATATGAGAAAAATACTTTGGTTGCTGAAATGATAGAAGATTTCAAAAGAGTGGGAGGCTGTCTGAAAATCTGGGCGCTGCGTGTCCGCGGCGTCACTCGGCCGAGCGGCAAATGTCACTCGGCCGAGGGGCTTTTGGTACTCGGCTGAGTCGGAGCTCGTAGTCGACTGACAGATTACAGAGAGTTGGACATTTTGGCTCGTCGTCGTCTGGGTGCCACTCGGGCGGACGGTGTCTCCGAACTCGGCCGAGTGGGCATGCGATGCTCGGCCGAGAGCACGCTGATACATCTCTGTTGCGTGTCCGATCTGGCCGGGGCCGAGCAGGGTCTCAATGCTCGGCCGAGTGACTCCTTCACTCGGCCGAGCGGCATGCTGAAAATGCCCAAAGAAAGGGACAGCGGGATAGCCAGACCTGCTGAAGGATCCAGACCAAGATGTCCGACACCTTGTCGGTGGGGGCCCTCTCGAGGAGACCACGGTCCCAGGGGAGGACGGAGCCCTCGGCCAACTGCTGAGCCAAGGCTCGGTCGACAAACACCGAGTCCCCGGGGGTGACCTCGAGGGAGGCCGAGCAGCTCGCCAACAGGGCACCGATTCCCGATAATGGAGGCAGGGCCGCCGCAACATGGGTGGTCGTCAGGGTCACTGGAAGATCCTCGGCGGCCACCGCCGGGGGCACGGAGTGCACCGGACTAGAGGGATCCGCGCCTTCCTTCCTCCTCTTCCCTCCGTGAGGCTCGGCAGGCGCCGAAGGGGAGCGCTTCCGCCTCGTGCCACCTCCACCCTCGGAGACAAGAGGGAGCGCGCCAGGCGCAAGAGGAGCTGCACCGGACCCACCATCACCCCCCACCACTTGGGCCGGTGGGACGGATCCAGCTCTTGCGACCTCCCCGGGGAGGGGACAACCAGAAGTAGAGACGGGAGACGCGGCCGCCACCTTGCCCACGGTGGGCTCGGCTCGGCGCACCTCCTCCTCGACGGTCCGCCGAGGCGCCCTTCCCGAGGTGCTGCCTCGGCTCCGAGCGGCTCCACGCCGAATCAGCTCATCGACGTTGCGGGTGAACTCGCGACCAGCCATTCCTGCAAGCGAAACCGAAATCAGGGTAAGCCACGGGGCAATCCAGGACTAAAAAAGCGACCTACCCGGAGACCACAAGACAGCCTTCAGGAGTAGGTCGTCCAGCAAAGGCCAGATAGACTTCGCCTCCAAGGGGAGGGCCGACAGTAGCGCGACAGCCGCCTGATCAGCCTCGGAGAGGGTTAGCGTTTAGCGAGGCCGACCGGACCCACCCCAGCCTGTCAAAATCTGAGCATCCTCAAGGAAGACTACGAAGACATAACCCGAGCTCCAATCCCCCGCCCAGTGGGGTAGCCCGATCAGGCATTCCCTCCCCGCGCGGGCTCGGAGGTGCAGCCATGACCCTAGACCGACCGTCTGGATCTGATAAAAATAGAAGAGGAGGGGGAGAGATGGCTCCAGCCCACGAGTGCAGCAGAGCATCACAAAGCCTGTCAGAACCGCAACCGAACAGGGGGTAAACTGGCAAAGGGGCACCATGAGGTACTCCATGACTTGGATAAAGAAGGGATTGAGCGGGAAACGAAGACCCAGACAGAACATCTCGACGTAAACGCCGACTTCGTTGCTCCTCGGAAGACAGATCCGCTCGTCGATGAAAGGGACTCGAACATCATACGGGTGACAGAGGTACCTTCCCTGAATCTCCGCAGCCGCCAGAAAAGGAGTCCTCGACGGCGTTCTAAGGATAACTGGAGGTACATTAAGCCGCGCGGCAACCGACGCCATATCGTCGCCAGCATAGTCTGGGAAGAGCTTCCCCTTCCCTTTGTCTCGGAGGGAACGGCTCTCCGAGGAGGAACCGGATCCCACAAATCGGGGCCCGCCACGCCTGGACTCAGGAGGATCCCTCGCCCCTTGGCCAGAGCCACCTATCCTACGAGCAGCCATAATATGAGGATGGGAAAGGAGTTACCTTTTTGTTTATTTGGTGAAGGCAAGAGAACGAAGGCGGCGGAAGACTCCGAGTTTACGAAAAGCCCGGAACAGAGAGAAGAGCGAGGAAGAAGTTGGGATCAAAGCAGCCGGTGTACTTATATACAAGACCCAGGGGCGAATTCAAAATGCCTGACAGGAACGCGTGGCAAGCCTCAAAGGGCCGGCGGCGTTTCGAAATCGGCGCCAAGGGAAGTCCTATCGATCCGCCTCATCATGACCTTCATTTATGACCGCGCCTCGACTGACGCGCCAATCGGAACCCCAAGAGTCACATCGGTCGAACCGAACCGGCCAAGGCCGATCGACCCCACCGATGGGGGCAATTGATACGTCTACTTTGCGGAGGCCCAACAGCATGGGCCCAAAGGCGCAGCCTACAACGCGAAATCGTGGGGGGCCCAAGCCCACCCAACGAAACCCATGAGAGGACCCCGAACATCGATCCGACCCGACCCCGGAAACACGCGAGTCACTCGCCCACTCCAGCGATAACCGTTCCCCCAGGCCCGCTGCCACTTAATGGCCGTTATGGGGAGGTGCTGGCATGGCGCGGGGAGCGGCGATGGGGAGGCGGATTGAGGGGACACGATTGGGGGAGGATGAAGGACGTGAGTCATGGGGGGTCACGACGAGAGGTCTATAAAAGGACTAGGAGGACGACTGAACGAAGGACCCGCATCTCAGGTAACAAAACTTAAGGTACTCCATCAACGACCTAGTTCCCCCACTTCATCTCCTTCCCCCCGCTCGCGTCGGAGGACGTCGTTCCGATCTCCTCTCGAGTCGAACCGTCCCCGCCGAGCCTCCTCTTTCAGACTGTTATCTGACTTAGGCATCGGAGGGGATTTGGCCGGAACCAAGGTCCGGCCTCCCTGACGAGTGTTCTCGTCTGTTCAGGAAGACGCTAGATCTGAGTGCCGAAGCTTCCCTTCGGCACCAGGCGAACGCCATCAAGCATCAGTCAAGGCATCGAGGCCACCCCTCGACGCCAGGAGAGACCGAGGCCGAACGCTTCCATCCGAGCCGAGGCTCCCCCTCAGCTCCACGCCGGCCGCGCATCAAGCGAGACGACCGAGGCTACCCCTCGTCGTCCGACCGTCCGAGGCCGAGCACCTCACACCGGGCCGAGGCTTCCCCTCAGCCCCCAGAGGCCAAGGATCCGGACCCGGCCCAGCTGACGTGCTCTGCGTCGACTACATCTCAGATCCGCGTCGCATCTACACGTGCTCGACGCACCCAAGGGACCCTGATCGGCCCCTTGACCACGTTGACCGGGTAGTCCACGGTCAACGATTCTGTAGTGAGAAAACACTCTGAAACACTAGTGTTATGAAAATAGCGGGAAAGAGAGAGAGATTGCATTGATCATTAAGCCAGCCAGGCGAACTTGAAAGCGAAATGTTGGGGGTAGAGAGAGAGAGAGAGGGTGAGTGAGAGTGTGAGTGTCGCCTAGGTGTGTTGTATCCCTTTTTTATTAAACCATGGCTTATTCCCAAATCCTTAATTTTTCACCATCACAAACCTAAAATCTTGATCCGAATCCTAGATTTTTGACTCGTATCAGAACAAATTAGTCCACAGATCCATTATGTAAAAGTTGGCTCGATTTGAGGCACAAAACGAGCATTGGAGAAGTAGATGTAGGCAAATAGTCATGCATAGCTAGCTTGCATGCGCCTTGGGTCCCATGTATTTCCTAGAGATTATATTGAGAGCTTTTATGGAGAACTTGGGTTCTTCTTCTTCGCTGGGAAGTTAGAAGAGTTGTAATTTATGTTCTTCCTTTGAACAAAAGCTATTAAGTCTTTCCTTAGCCGGCCAATGACCTAATGATTTAATCTTTATTGTGAACTCAGTGGGTATTGCTCGTTCGTCCATTCGTCACCAAAAGTTCTATTCTTACTGAACATTTAGATTTGTGACGGGTGGATGACCGAACAAAACTCATTGGATTCACCCGATTATTTGTTGTTTTGATGTTTTTGGAATATGAAGAACGAAATGAACGGTTCTGATTGTCCGAAAAATACAGGAAAGAGAGAGTTTCGAGGCCACATATGATGCCTAAGCTCATAAGTTATAAGTTATATGATACTCATTATTCTATTACCAAAATACTACATTTATGTTTCTGTTATGAATCAACTACTGGGGGAGGAACCCCCAGCCCTTTATTTATAGGCATGATGGGAGAGTAGATACATTGAATACATAGATATGGGCGTATCTCTAAGATACCCGCAATCCTAACCGACTCTGGTTATTTCCATTCACAACACTCCCCCTTATCCAGCCATAGGTGTGGACTCCACTCAAGAGCGTAATAAGAGTCTCACATGGGGTGGATACTTCGGGATCCTGAGTTGGTGAGGTTTGCCTCGTTAAAACCTTTAGCTATGAAAAACCCAGTGGGAAAAACCATAGTTAAGGAAAAAGAGTGCAAACGCTCTTTAACTCCCCCTGATTTGTACAAGTGACTCTGCTCATGAATACTTCTGGATTCTGAGCGTCACTGAGGGGTGGATACTTCAGGATCCAGAGTTGATGTGATTTGCCTCGTTAAAACCTTTGGCTATAGAAAACCCAGTGGGAAAAACCATAGCTAAGGGAAAATAGTACAAATTCTGTCAACTCCCCCTGATCTGTAAAAGCTCTTAGGCTTTCAGATCTCGTAGGCTTATCTCATCACTCCTATTTACAATATTCCGAAAATGTACACAGATTACGAATTTTATCACCATCAAGCAGCTGCTGAATCCAGAAACTCTGAAGAGGTTGCTAAGTTTCGTCACCTCTGATGTGATCTTCAGACTATATGGTCAGCTCCACAGAACCAGCCTCTATCCCAGTCGTCACTGGGATGTGATGTACCACCAGGCGCCCTCAAATACACCATTGGTGTGATTCTGGAATGGTGAGGATCTCGGAATGATAGGATGATGTTGCCTTCATAAGTTTCTTTGCAGATCTGCAGGGGATGGCCATCCCACTGTGGGTACCCGTTCTGTGATTTCTCAACATAGGGACTGGACCTGAAACCTGCATTTGCATAAACATTGGAGGATACTACTACATTTTGTAAGTCCAAATATTTCGACCCTTGGAGGAAGCGCAGAAGGCTTAACTCAGGTCTAATGGCCCTTTTTAGGTGCCAACTATCTCTGGCTAATGAGTTTACTGCAATTGCTATACCGGGACACATGCAGTTAGCCAGGAGTGCATGATTGCACTAAGATAAGGGACTTTAGGACCAGTTATATCCTCCCCCTCTTCTAGCGATCGGAAGGGTTCTTTTTGTTCATCCAGTAAGTGTAACACCGTAGGTGTACTTTGGATGACAATGGTCCTTATAATATCTCCAACGCACTTCTGGGTGTTTGTAACAGGATTCTATGAGCCATGACTTTATATTTGCCTAGGCCTTTTTATTTCATGTTTAAAAGTCAGGCTTGTACATTTATTTCGGTTTTCTCTTCAGGAGATCCGATGAGATGTTAGTTGTCTACAACTAAGATCTCTAATCATGTTCTTTGCACAGATGCAAAGACAACCTTCAGTAGGAATCATTGACTTGTCAAGTGATTCTCGTGGTTGTACATTTATTTATACTTATTGTTTTTCTTGAATAGACGTCCCGAAGTCTATTCAGGCATTTTAAGGAAATGTGGAAATTATCTTTACAAGATATCCACGAAGGTATGCCGTCACAACATCCAATAACAGCATATCCAAAATTTTCCTTCGCCAAATCGTAAGGTATTCGCTTTTGATAACTTAGGGAGACTGATGCATCATTTATGAGACATGCTCATTTGAATTTGTTCGATCCCTAGTTTCAGCGAAATTTTCCTTGGGTTATAGGTTGTACCGTATAGCATACGATTTTGTATTTATTTTTCTTATGTTTGCAATACTTTGTTTTATCCACAGGTTTGACACCTTTTGGTGTCTGGACTTCAGGTCCGAACATTTCACGTTTCATAAGTGAGTCCAGCTCATCTTTTATTGCCACGTTCCACGTTTGGCCAATTTCTATGTTTGCCTTCTAGCAACGGAGTGTGGAACGATAATTTATAAACATCATCGTCGTTGCGATGTATATGGCAATATGATACGTGAATACATTGTCGACAATTTATGTTCTATCTGTCCAACACCTCCCCAGTACGTACAACATTTACTTAATTTCACTTTTTCCCGGCAATTCCTCTGCAGTGGATTCCGGGAAGGGTGATGGTGTGGACAGGAGCTCATTGTCCTGTGGTAGTATTGTCTTAAGGTCTCCAGGAGTTTCTTGTCCTAGGAGCCTGGTGGTCTGCCTATTTTCTGTTGAGGATCAGCCACTTCTGCTGCTGGTGGATTGCATCCATTCTCGGGGATGTCAATCCTAGCTGGAGTTTTTGCAGCAGGGATGTGTGATCTGACAATCTTCTGGTTGTCAATAAATGATTCCGGTAATTGGTAAACAGTGTTCTTGTATGTGGATGATCTACGGGATCTCATCTACACATTGTATTGTTACCGGATCATAGTGGGTCAAACTTTTTGTATCCCACGTTATAATTTTCTTCGCGCCAGATTTTCTAGTATCTGGGCCTATTTTTGGGAAACTCGTCTCATCGAAATCACAGTCTTCAAGATGTGCCTTAAATGCGTCACCCGTTTGGGGTTCTAGGTATCTTATAAGTGAGGGTGAGTCAAACCCTGCATGGATACCTAGGCGACGTTGAGTACCGTTTTGGTCCTCTTTGGTGGTGCAATGGGGATTTAAGACTGCGCGACCGAAGATTCTTAGATGAGAAGTGTTTGGTGGCATTCCATATGCAAGTTGCATTGGAGACTCTGACCTCCAGAGGGTCTTATTTTCATTTACGATGCAGCATGCAGAGTTTGCATGTCCACATGCATCCATAAGCAATCGGGATTTAATGGACGTTTAGTCCATTGGAGTCTACTTTTCAATGACTCTGCCGACCCATTTTGGGTATGAACATGCGGAACTTGTATGTTCATTTTCAATTCCCGTTGATTGGCAGTACTCTTGAAAAGACTGGGAGGTATATTTCCCAACATTAACCAGACGTATTCACAACATTTTATTGTCTGGGAAATGTGCCCGCAACATTTTTATTTTTGTGCCAATAGCTTTGGAAAAGCTAAGTTGCGGGTCTGTAGTAGACACACGTACGAATATTCTGAGGATGCATTTATCAGTACAGTGAAGTACTGAAATAGCCCACTAGGGGTGGTGGATTTTATCCACATCTATCTCCTTGTATTCTTTTTGAGGAAGCGTGGAGATTCTTTTTCAACTTATCGTGTAGATGGCCTTGCAATTAGTTTTCCCTTATAGTAAGGGGTGCGAGGGACTTTTTCCCTTCTGAAGAATCTTCTGGTTCTTCAAGTCATACCCATAGGATAAGTTGTGATGCATCATCACAAATCCAGGGTGGCCAAGTCCATCATGCCGGAGTAAAAACTCGGCTGATGTCGGGCACTTCAGGTGCTCCGTTTAATTTTGCTTCCTTTCTCCGAATCTTCGTATGGTGGAGGCCTATAAGGCTCTCAAAACGTTCAATTGTGGATTTTACTCCTTTTTCTTGAGACGTTGCATACGGTAAATTTTTTTTTTTTCATTTACATTTGTTGTTTCCAAGTGGGATCCGTTGAAACGGATGTCCTTGAAACTTAGAAAGTTTCTTTTGGAATTCGGAGGGATTAGTGCATCCATTATTTTTGTGTCGTTTGGGGGCAACTGTGTTGCATTCCCTGGATCTTCAATATAGCCCTGATATTGGGCTTTGTATTGAAAGAGATCGTACGTGTTTATTGTCTACTAATTATTTATGAGAGCAGTTTCAAAAGATGAAACATAAAGGCACATGCATATTCAGATAGACATATTCATTTATTGTCTACTAAAATTTTTCAACCAAAACAGATTGCGTAATATAAAAGCTCTCATAACGTGAGATGTTCTAAACAATTTGCTAAGATAAAAGTAAAAGGCTAGTCAAGCATGTCATTATTTTCGAAGTCGCCAGCTGAAAAACTTAACTGGAGCATCAGATGTCATCAGGTTTGTTTCAGCTTTATTTTTCTTGTTCTCTTTATACAAATCCTGGAGATGGTGCGGAGTTCGGCACACTCTGGACCAGTGGCCTTTCATGCCACAATTTTGGCACTGGTCTTCCCATTCCCTCTTGGGTGGGGGTATATCATTTCTATTTTTGTTATTTCTGTGCCTCGTGAACTCCCGCTTACTTTCATTATTTCGCTGCTGCTGTACATGGCCCTTGGCATTTTTCTGTTAACCCCCCCTTCTGTGGTCTTTCTTTTCTTTTATTATCTCTCTTCTTTTTGAAGGAAGAGGAATAGTGAGCTTCTGGTGGGGGGGCAGTGCCAGGGAGCGTATATTGTGAGTGGAGAGAAGAAGCTCTCTGTTTTACTCGGCCATGAGTAAACATGACCGCAGCTCGGAATACTTGGTGAACTTGCGTTCACGGTATTGCTGCATGAGTATCGCATCTTTTTCATGGAAGGACGTATGCGTCTTTTCCAGCATGCGATTTTCTGATACTTTTTCACCACACAACTTCAGGCGTGAGGTGATGCTAAAAAGTGATGAGTTGTACTCAGCAATGGACTTAAGTCCTGCAGTCTCAGGTTCTCCCACTCGTATCGTGCCCTTGGGAGTATAACATCTTTCTGATGTTTATACCTGTCCTCAAGGACAGTCCATAGCTCAAGTGGATCTTCGACCGTAAGGTATTCAGCCTTTAAGGTCTTGTCCACATGGCGGCGAATATAGGTGATAGCTTGCTCCTTCTCTATATCGCTAACATTTTCTTTTTCAGTCACAGCAGCGATGAGGGACTTTGCCCGCAGGTGAAACTTTACATCTAGCTGCCAGATTAGATAGTTTCTACCTGATGCTTCCAGTACTTCGAAATTAATGCTTGCAATATTAGCCATTTATCTAGCAGAGCACAAACATGCATGAATTAATAATTAATCAGGGAAAACATTTTCATGCGGAGGCAATATTTAACGAAAAACTAAATGTGTGGATCGGCCAGTCCCACAAGAAAGAGTCCAAAAGTCCACAGTCCAAATTATACAAATTTGCAGCTTTAAAAATGAAAATACAACTTTGGAAACCCCGTGGGTCCCATATGATATCTCCATCTTCAAGCGTGGCCTCCGTCTTCATGGAAGTTGGTCTTCTTTCTTTGACATTTACATAAATTCCTCGCTACAATTTCTCTCAAAAATAAAAGAAAAGTGCGGGAAATAAACTGTGGGACTAAACGGCCGATCCAAAAACCACATTTAGCAATTCATGCAGAAATATTGTGCTCATCAACATTTTCATCAGACATTTTCATCACAGGCATCATAGGCATTTAATATTCGCAGAGATGGATAAATAATTTAAACACTTAATAATTATTGGACCACTGGGCAACGTCATACACCGTTAGGTTAGGTTACTAACGGCAGAGCGGTCGCAGGATCTTCCTAATTATTAAGTTTTAAATACAATGCACAACCACGCATATAATATCCAACAGAATATACCAGAGATGCAAAGCATGTAAATATGATTTTTGCTGAAAAAATCATTACAATGCAAAGGTTGTAAATTGAATGGGTTTAATCAACTAAATTGATTAAGAGCCCAAAATAAACATTTTCTTTGTCAGAGGGAAAAGTTTCCCTCATCATCCCAAAAGCCCCCCCCCCCCCCCCCCCCCCCCCCCAAGAATCCCCAAAAAGTCCTCGCATGTCCGGTATTTGTCCCGTAATTTACCGTGATTTTTCACGAATATTTTGCCCTTAAATCCCCATTTTAAATTAATTTTTAGGCTAACAAGTTGCCTTTTGAGGCGAGTTTATAGCCCTTTGCCTCCCACATTTTTTTCAGACAAACCAGCCTGCGGGCCTGAAGCCCGCAGTCGACCTATGGGCTTCAGGCCCATAGGCTTTTCTTTCTCTCTTTTTTTTTGAATCTGTGGGCCTGAAGCCCACAACAGGTCTGTGGGCTTCAGGCCCACAGACTCTGATTTTTTTTTTTGAATTATGTAGGCCTGAAGCCCACAGATCTGATGTGGGCTTCAGGCCCACAGAGCTGGAAATATTTTTTTTTTTGTTAATCCTGTCTTAGGGCTTGGGGGGAGGGCGCCGCCGCCGCCCCCCTGAAGGGGGGATCGGCGGCGGGGGCCGCCGCCCCCCCCTGCAGGGGGGGCGCGGCGGCGATCCCGCCGCCCCCCTTGCAGGGGGGCGCGACGGGGCCGCCGCCCCCCCTGCAGGGGGGGGCGCGACGGCAGGGGCCGCCGCCCCCTGCAGGGGGCGCGGCGGGGGCCGCCCCCCTGCAGGGGGGGCGGCCGGTGGCGGGCCGCCGCCCCCCCCCCCCCCCCCCCTGCGGGGGGAGCGGTCGGGGGGTTCCGTCGAGGTTGGGGGGGTTTCCGGTGACGGCTATCCGCCGGAGGGTTCAAAAATTAGGATTTTGACCCTAAAAATTGAGTTTTGGGGATGAAAAATCCGTCGTTTTCAAGGCGACGATGAATCCCCATGACGATCTTGCGAGATCTAGGGGATGGGCAATCATACGTATGATTAAAAATATCGTTTTTAGTATTTTTACCTCTATATCCGTCCTCCGGATATAGCGACGGTTGCTCGAAGCCCTACGCGAATGACGACCTTCGATGGAGGAAGCCTTGCACCGCGCTCGTGGATCTCCCGTCTCGCCTTCGTCTTCGCCTTCGCAACGAACGGAAAAAAATTTGTAGAAAGGAAAAAATTTAGAGGCTCGTGCTGATAACGTGTTATGAATCAACTACTGGGGGAGGAACCCCAGCCCTTTATTTATAGGCATGATGGGAGAGTAGATACATTGAATACATAGATATGGGCGTATCTCTAAGATACCCGCAATCCTAACCGACTCTGGTTATTTCCATTCACAACAGTTTCAGCTTTTTCTCGTAATAATTCATTAAATGTCTAAAACAACAAAATGCTATACTAAAAATAGTGAAATACAATGCAATTTTCTCAGAAAACCGCCTTGAAGTTTCCTTAAAAAGTCAAAACAATGATGTAGCATTTTGTTGTTTCAGAACTTAAAAAAGGATTGCTCTCGTCCAAGCACCCTTAATCATAGAGTTTGCTAATGGCACATCACTTAAAATTGCCAGCTACGATTAATTTTTGACTTCACCAAAGCACCGTGCATATCATATATGGATTATGGGATTATTCCCTCGTGGGATGTTACATTATTTGTGCGCCGAAATAACTTAGAAAACTAATAAACTAACACTGTTTGAAAATCCATGTCCTTCTGATCCATCCAAACCAATGGAGCTTACAACAGAAACAAAAGTATTAGCGCAAAAAATGGTTCTTGGTTTCCAATACTCTCTCAGGCAATGAAATACATGTATCAGAAATAAAAACAAAGATTTTGCTCTTGACGAGCACAAGACAACGAAAGGAATACATGTGTCAGCAGGATACAAAGGGTCCAAAAAGATTACAGTAAAAATTTGCGATGCAACAAAGAGTAGGCAGTGTAAAACAAAGAGGAACAACAAAATAGGCAAACTCGATCGGTGGAAATATTTTCATCATCTGGGAGATATGTTTCATTTGCGATTCTAAGCACCGCTTTTATGATCGGGTTCCTTGTCCTCCTTGTGGTCATGTTGGGTTCCTTTAGTTGAAGGATTGCGTCTATTTCCTCCTTTGGCGATGTTATTCATTTCTTCAAAATCATCGTCCACGAGGGATCCTACACGCTGAAGCTCCTTCACCTTTCGGAATTCGTCATAATGGGCCTTCCGATGCTCCTTGAAACTTAGTCTTTCTCTATCCGCGTCAGAACCTGAAAGCAAAGAATGCCGGAAGCAGCCGTTATAAAGATCAAAAACACTGCTTGATCTTACAATGTTATCTTACACAATAGACACAATGGTATAAGATCAAGTGAAAAACTAATAAACACATTGCTTCATTGCCCCCAATACTATTTAATGACGTGCAGCAGCATTTTATGACATAAAGCAAATGGAACATTTGAAAGTAACAAACTGAAATTACACAAGAATATCCAATGAAAGGGACAAGGGGGAAAATAGTGTGAAGGAAGACCATTTTTTATTCTAATTTTACATGGGCATCATGCCGTAAGGCATAAAATTGAATGGCATTAAAGTAGCAGACAAAAATGTGTGTACTAATTTGTCAACTAGTAAATTTTCTCTACAGACAACAGGGAAATTGAAGAAAATCCCAGGGGAGTTAAAACACCGTTAGAACTATAATGTTTGCTTCAAAAAGGCGTCCTTTTAACCAGCTCTGGACTACATCTTTTCCGTCTTATTCTCTCTCACTTTCCAGAGTGCATATAACCCCCTGAAATGTCCCGACCCAAATATATATTAGTGTTAACACCTAAAAGCATCAGATGCCAACAGGGGTGGCAAATGGGTGGGGTTAGGTTCGGTTTGGGTCAAGTTTAACCCGACCCAGATAGTGGTAAACTTGGACCGGGCCCGGATGAATCTGGGTCAAAATTCTAAAATCCGTACCCGGCCCAAATATATATCGGATCAACCGTACCCATCCCAGTTTGTCTAGCGGGTCAGGTTCAGGTTGAAAAGGAAAAAAATTAACAGACTACAAGCAAGATTCGAACATGCAACCTCTCATATGTTTAAATAAATACGTATCAAGTAATCTACCAAGTGATAGTAAGAATATGTATTATATACACATATATATTGAAAGGATTTAATGTAGAAAAGGTGGCACCTGATCTAATAGATCAGGTGCCAAAACACAAAAAGGTAGAAAGTACAAGCCACACATTGTCTTGTACTCTTTGGGGGCTCATCTTTTTTGTGTCTTGCATGATCAGGTGCCACCTAACCTACATGAATCCCATATTGAAAAAACAGTTTGAATTGATTTATATATTGGATAATAATTTGAAAAAAAAATAACCACAAACACACTAGTATGATTCGAACCGAACCTGAGCCGCCTGGATTCAAACATCTACACTTACTAATGAAGCATGTGAATTTTTACATATATGGTCTCTATATATGTATATATTTATTTATTTATTTATTTATTAAAACACAACTTTTTTGAATCCTAGGGCTGACTGGGACAAGCTGATGTCATGCTGATATATAAAGAGGTTGATAGAAGAATTGCTAAGATTTAATCTTGGTAAAAGAAGGGTTGAGATGCGTGTTTGGAAAAACCACCACTTTTTTCCTTTTGTTTTCAAACCCCCCACAATCACTACATTTGCACAGAATACCACATATTTCCCCTTTTTGCTAAAAGAACCATCTCATTTCACTTTTTACCCACACACCATACACACACACTTATGCACTTCCACCCTCGCCGTGCCGAAGGCGCCCGCCCGTGCCGAACTTAAAACACAACTGTTTTTGAATCTTAGGGCTGACTGAGACAAGCTGATGTCATGCTGATGTATAAAGAGGTTGATAAAAGAATGGCTAGGATTTAACCTTGGTAAAAGAAGGGTTGAGATGAGTATTTGGAAAACCCACCACTTTTTTCCTTTTGTTTTCAAACCCCTACAATCACTACATTTGCGCAGAATACCACATATTTCCCCTTTTTGCTAAAAGAACCATCTCATTTCACTTTTTACCCACACACTTATGCACTTCCACCCTCGCCGCGCCGAAAGCGCCCGTCCGCGCCGAACTAAATTTTTTACGCTAATTTGTTGTTCCGACTCAAGGGCGTCCTCGCCGAATTTATTGTTCTACGCCGAATTTGTTGTTCCGCACAAATTTGACTGTGTAAATAATGTTTGGGAACAAAGATTTCGTGGGGAAAAATCTTAAATGAACCGTGCCCGCGGACACGGGTTATGACTAGTATATATATATAATGGGTATCATATGACAATGGAGGCTTTGCCTCATATACCAAGACACAAAAGTGGGAAAGTAAAAGCCCCACATGGGCTTGTACTTATACCGCCCAGTTTTTTATGTCTTGGTATAGGAGACAAAGCCTCCATTGTCATATGATAACCATTATTCTATATATATATATATATTATAGTTGAGGACCTTTTGAATCTTTGTCCTACGTGGCTAGGTTTGTCCCAATCATATTTTGGCTTGATGCCTAGGATACTGGTTAAGATAAGATAATGTGTTAGAGAGTTTTGAGGGAAAATTGAATTTGAAATTTGAAACTTTGCAAACTATTTTTATATGAAATAAACAATCTGTTATTTTTTGGGGAGTTATGGTACAAAATATATGATATTTTTTCTCCTGAAAAATAAGAAATAAGAAAGTTTTGGGAGTCATGCTTTACATTTATGAATCAGATTCTTGCCATGAAACATTGATTGTTGAAAACAGGTTCTCATGTTCATTTCATTTTTTTTGGAAAAAAAATCATCACATGTTCTTTTTGTGCATATGTGAGCATTCCTTTCCGTGTTTATTATTGCAATCTCAACCTATTCATTTTAGTTTTGTTTAGTTTTTTGGTCTCACTCACGCAAGAGCCGTGTCGCTTATTATTGTAGTCTCAACCTATTCATTTTAGTTTTGTTTGGTTTCACTCGCTCCTGAACTATGTCACCTCCTCCGCCTTCTCCATCAAAGCCATGTCGCCAACATCACCTCATCCAATGGAGCCATGTTGTCAAAGCCTAGGGTATGATTTCAGTAATGTTTTGTTCATTTTTGTTTAATTTTGTTGTCAGTGTTGAAATAAACAAATTGCTATTTTCTGTCTTAGAAAAATCGTCTTTTGACATGCATACATAAGATAGAAATATTCTGTTAGATCCGACCGATGCCCAATAGGGGGGGTTTTTTGAGGTTTTAGTTATTTTATTAGAGAGGGGTATTTGGGTAATTAGCTATTTTCTGAACTTATATTAGAGGGAGGGGGCTAGCCGGCCCTAGCTAGGCTTGATTTTGATATTGTGTGGGAGATTTCTTAGGAGGGTGCGGGCGTCCTCGTTTATTGTGGCCTTGAGAGTGTGGTTGCCCATTTAATTATAGCCAAATTAACCTTTTTATTTCTAGCTTTATCAATTTATTTTCAGATTTGCATGAGTTCCTATCAAATTGGTATCAGAGCGCGTAACGATCTATGGAGGCTTCGACAGGATCACAAGACATGTTTGCGATTTTGGAGGCGAAATTTACTAGCAAGATCGAAGGGATAAAGAAATCCTTGACGGGGAACGAGGAATCTATGGCAAAGTTGACGGCTTCTATCGAAAAATTGACGACGAGTCAAGAGAAACAAGACGAACAATTCGCACAACTGATTTTTCAATTGACGGCCAACGTGGGAAAGGATAGAAAAAGTGATAGAAACCTTAAATCAGCGGGAAAGGCACCACATTTGGTCAATGGGAAGGAAAATATGGTGTATTTTGATGAGGAAGACGTCCACGTGGAAGAGTACGATGAGAATGAAGACGGAGACCCTTGGAAGGAGGATTATCGAGAAACGATGGCCTGGAAAGTGGAGAAAGCAAGGACGGTGGCGACGGCCCAGCCGCCCCCACCACGACGCGCGATAGGGTCCCTACCCAGGGCCACGCGGGCCCCCAGAATAGTGTGTGGGGGCGGCGCACCCCCCAGCCAACGTCGGGGCCGGCGAAGGCCCTAGGGCCCCGGCGGGCCCCGCCGACCAGCGAGGAACCCCCCGCGGGGGCGGGAAGCAGGGCAGGAGCAGCGGCCTTCTTTTGGGGAATATTCGACCTATTCTGAGGGCCCGGCACGTGAATTCGACAGCTGTTTTGACCCAGGAGATGGGCAGGTATTACGACGACGGAGGAGGTTTTCGGGACCCTCCCGATCCTCTGTATGGTGATGATAGATGGTGCCTGCCACCCCACACTTATAAGGGGTGCCCCAGAGTTTATCAGGAGCAGGAGGGTCAGACAGGAGGCTACGGTGGTCGAGGAGAAGGGCCCCAAGGGGGGCCATGGAGATCGCTAGAGAAGACCGCATGGAGGATTTGAAACACTCCAGGAGATGTGGCAACACTACCATCAGCCTAGGTATGGCGGGGGACGAGGAGACCAAGGCACATTCAATATGGACCGGCTGCGGTAAATGAAGATGATAGTATTCGATGGAGTGGATCCAGTGTCGTGGATCAACCGAGCGGAGAGATTTTTCAGAGTCTCTCGCATGACAGAGGAACAGAAGCTGGAGGCAACTGGGATTTGTCTGGGTGGGAAGACCCTCGTCTGGTTTCAGTGGAAGGATACGAGGCGTCCTTTTCGATCGTGGGAGGAGATCATGGATCAGATAGTGGAGAGGTTCAGGAACCCCCACTTGAGGAATGTGAGGGAGCTGCTGCTATTTGTTGTGCATGCTATGTAGTGCTTGAATGGCTCATCCATACATCATATTCCATTACACCCTTCAACACACTTCACACACACATCTATTGCTCAAATCTTTTACGGGCTTGTCATCACCAAAAGGGGGAGATTGTTGGACGCAACGATCTAGGATCTCTTTGTTTGATGATGACAAACGTGTCGTGATATCTAATGTGTGTGCTAGTGTGTTTCAGGATTGGCGAAACAATATATTTTCACTTTTTGGCGGAATTGCTATTCATATAGCATATTGGGAGAGAGGGAGTGTGTGTGCACAAATAGGTTTGACTAGGTCATAATCAAAGAGCTATACACATTGCAAAAGATGACTTGGTCAAGATGGAGAGATGGCATAAGATCTCATATCAAATCAATTTGGGATTTGATCAAATCAATTAAGAGTTTGTTCACAATTTCTTATTCAATTGCATATTCAAACTCAACATCCCTATGGCTGCACCCTATTGCAAAAAGACCTAGCACCCCGTCCTATATAAGCTTCATCTTCAAGGAGGACAAAACGCTCTTGGCCGAAAAAATATTTTACCTGCGGCTGCAAAGGCGAAATAGGGAGAAAGGAAGGAGAAAGAACAAAAGGGAAAAGAGAACGGTTTCATTGCCATTCATTGCCATTTAAATCTCTAACTAAGTTTTCTTATCTCTTCTTCTTTTGATTTGCAGCAAGGCCAAACGACAAAAGCCAATAAATCCCTACAGCCGCAACTTTTGACCACCTTCAACTATTCTTCACATGGGAGGCCGAATTCTATTTCTCCAACAGTTTCCCCATGAAGTAAAGAGCTACATGGACCAAGTCTAATTCTTAAAGGCTATCAAAAGAAGAGCTTTCATCAAGGACAAAACGCACTGGCCGAATTATTTTTGTTGTTGCAAATTTTTGAAGACACCCAGGAGTCTTGAAGTTGGTTTTGTGCAATTCTTCTTAGGGGCAACGAAAATTGGAAGAGCCGCACAAATTTGGTTTTGTATCACACAAATTTAAATACACAAGCCGCACTCAAAAAAAGGAACCAAAAGCTAAAGGTTAGTGCTTTAATCAAGTTACTTTATTAAGGTTAATATCTTTAATGATTTGTTTGCAGGTTACTTCAAAAGGTGGAGAAGTGTAAAGTGAGTGGAAAAACAATTTGATAAAAGGCAACCACGTACTGGATCCTTTTTGGACATTAAACTTTGTTTTTTTGCTATGTCAGGTGCTTTTTGATTGAATTGAATGCATGACACAAAATTGGGTGCCTTTTTTTTGTGTGGTGCTAATATAAGTGCAGGCACAAACCGAAAAAGAAAGGGGAATTGATTTAAGCCGCACTTTGCAAAACTCCAATAGCCGAAATACAGAGGGACATCCGCAAGTTTCAATCTCTTATGAAGGTGCCTCAAATTGCAATTCTTTGGTGAGGTGCCACAAGTTTCAACTGTTGGTGGATGGCGCAAATTTCATCGAGAGGGGAGCCGAACTATTGGGGGAGACATCGGAGACTACTACTTGTCAGATTGATCTGATCCGTGCTTATTGACGAAGACATCGCTGCTGCACAATCTGAGCTTTCTAAACTCAATACTTTATTATTTTGTGTAGCAATTGTGATAAATCTTCGTAGGGGAAACTTTACCATTTTTGTGTGACTATTTTGGGACTTGTCTAGTTGGGACTAGACAAGTGGGACCCAGCTAGTTTGGGACTAGCTGGTAGAAAGCTTTACTAGGATTGATAGTGAGAGGAAACACTGTGTGTGGGGTACTGAGAGCCTGGCGAGTGTAGAGACGTAGAGGGTGCTCTGAGCGTGCTCTAACTTGTGGTTTTGTACCTATTGCGCTATTCAATACTAGTTCTGCTTTGGGGGCTGGAGTAGGTCGTTGGGACGACCGAACCAGTGTAAATCTGCTGTGTACTCTGTGTCTGCTTTTTATTTACCCTGTTACTGCTATAACTGCGTGTGCTTATTCGTGGGTTGCACGAATTATTTTTATAAGCCTATTCCCCCCCCCTCTAGGCTAGGATCCAGATCCAACAAGTGGTATCAGAGCAGGTTTTAGGTTCTAGCATAGGATTGACCATGAATAACCATATGGATAGTGCTTTTGCTGAGGGTCAGTCTGTTTCCCGTCCCCCTAGATTTAATGGAGGTGATTATGCTTATTGGAAAAATCGAATGAAAATCTACCTTATTTCTGTTGATTATAAAGCTTGGCAAATAATTGAAAAAGGATATAAACTGCCTGCTATTAAAGTAGAAAATGTTGAGATTGAAAAACCAAATGACAAATGGGATGATAATGATTGGAAATCTTATTCTTTAAATGCTAAAGCTATGAATGCTCTCATTTGTGCACTTGATAATTCTGAATATAATAGAATCTCGCAGTGTTTAACTGCGCAGGAAACATGGCATACTTTGGAGGTGACGCACGAGGGAACGTCACAGGTAAAGGAGTCTAGACTCTCTTTTGAGTGCAGAGTTCGAGGGATTTCGTATGCTACCATCAGAGAGCATATCAGAGATGTATGCGAGGTTCACCGACATAGTTTACAAGTCTAGCTCGCTTGGAAAGCCATACGATAGCCTCGATCAAGTGAGGAAGATCCTAAGAGCATTGCCAAGCTCTTTCAGACCAAAGGTCACCGCCATCCAAGAAGCAAAGGTATTGTCATAATTGAAGGTGGAGAACCTTATTGGTAATTTGATGTCCCATGAGTTGGAACTGCAAAATGTTGAAGCAAGAGAGAAACCTGAGGAGAAAGAGAAAGCCATAAAGCCTCTTGCTCTGAAAGCTGATGAAAGTGAAGATGATGACGACGACATAGCGCTAATGGTGAGAAACTTCAGAAAGTTCATCAAGACCAAGCATGGGAGAAACGAAATGGCACCCAGGTTTAATCGTTATAACTTTAATAATTCTTCCAAGCAATTTAATGATCAGAATTCTACTGATAGAATGCAATGTTTTAAATGCAAGGGAAGAGGACATCTGATGAAGGACTGCCCAAATGAAACTGCTCAGCTCGCTAAAGGAAAAGGAAAAGCGAAGGTATTAACATGGGATATGGATAGCGAAGCTGAAAGCGAGGAGGAAAATGAAGCCCATTCTTGCATGGCTTTGATGGGCATCCAAGATGAGAAATCGTCAGGTAGCAAAGCTGAACTTCTTAAAATTTGCGAAGAAATGCAAAATCAAATAGTAGATCATGAGTTCACTATTGAATGTCTCCAAAATCAGAACTATGACATGCAAGTTAGAGATGACAAGGTGTTTAAAGAAAATGAAAAACTTAAAATTGAACTTAATGCATGTAAGTCTACTATTGAAGTCATGAAGAAGGAAAAAGAAAGCTTTGATGAAAATACTCCTTGTATTTCTTGTTCCTCTTTATTAAACCAAAATAGCATGCTTAAACTTGATTTGGTTAAGCTCAAAACTGAAAAAGACTGATTAGAGAGCTTAATGATAAATTCTGCATGTTGGATAATGACTTTAAAAGAAAATTGATTGAATTTGAAAAGAAGGAAGAGGAAAACAAGAGAGCTTTTATTAGTAAATGCACGATGCTTGTGGAAGAAAACAAACAATTAAAAACCAAAGTCTCTCATCTTGAAGTGGCCATTAAGAAATTCTCTATGGGAAAACAATCATTGGACACTATTTTAGAGAATCAATTATATGGCAATAATAGAAGAGGACTTGGTTTTGGTCTGAAAAACGTTGAAAAGAAAAAATTCAAAAAATTCCACAATGTACCCTCTATTGCAAAGAACAAATATGCAAAATGCTTTACTTGTGATAGTGTAGGCCACACTTCATATTATTGTAAATTTAGGAACACAAATACCAAGTTTAAACAAGTGTGGGTTCCTAAAACAATATTGGCTAACACTAGTGGACCTTGTTGGATTCCAAGGTCACACTTAACAACTTTCATGTAGGTGTGATGGAGGCTTGGCGAGGAGCAAATTTTTATAGTCTCATTCTATTTCTAACTCCTTAGCCAAATAGCGACGCGAAGGTATAATTTTTATCCCTCTTTGCATTTCATTGCATACCTTCATAGATTGTTTTGTGTGATTGTTTTATTTTGTTTTGTATGCTTGCTTGCATGATTTTTAATGTTTTTATTTCTGAAAAAAACGAAAAAAAACAAAAGAAAACAAAAAAATTTGAAAAAACAAAATTGGGCTTAAAAGAATACCCTTTATGTTTTATCCAAAGTGGTATTGTATGAATGATCAAATCTATCCCTTGTAGAAGTTAATTCATTATTGTTGTAGCTACATGAACATGTTGTTATCTTTTTAGTAGCCATGACATGTCTCATAAGTTTTAAACTTGACTTCTACACATACATTTGCACTTTCACGATAATTGACTTTTTAGTGCTTTTGGAGATTCTTTTGAAGAATAATGGAAAGCAAGGTTTTAGGTCTCGGTTTCGGTCTTGGTATCGTTCTTTCCAAAATTTAGGTTTCGGTATCGGTATCGCCCGTTTCAGCGGTTTCGGAAGCAAGTTTCGGTTTCGTCCGTATCGCCAGTTTCGGCAGTTTCGTTTCGGGTATCGGTTTCGGTTTCGGAGATACTTTAAATATGTATATAATATATATACATAGTGATGGTTTTGGAGATTCTTAAATCTAAACCTATCAAATACTATTAAATACTTAACAAACTAAAATATTAATCATATACTATCAAATACTACATACTAAATAGATAAACTATATTTGAGTTCGTAATCATATCAAATACTAAAACCTAAAGTTTGGTACTTAAATACTAAATATTAAAAAATGAATAGATCCTAAAGCTTGCCTTGCGCACCCACCGTTTTACATTGCGCACAGCCCACTTATTTACAAGTTTGACAAAAAAATCGCTGGGCATTGCTTTGCGTACCCAACATTTTGCTTTGCGCACATACCACTTATTTACAGGGTTTTCACAAAAAATCCACTTGCTATATGCACCGACTGTTTTACTCTACGCACATACCACTTATTTACAAGTTTGCCTTTTAAAAACGCAGCCTCTCCTGAAAGGCGACTCGGGCCTCTCTTTCTCTCTCTCTTTGCTCTCTGTCTCTCTCACACTAGATGGTCGAGGTGGGACAGCGAGGCAAGAGGTGTGTTCGACGAGGCAGGAGGCGGGTTCGGCGAGACGACGACGCGATGCGGTGAGTTCAATTTTTTCATCTTCCTTTTTCCCTTTTTCTTCGTTTTTCAGCAATTTGTTCTTGGTTTTGCCTCTTCTTCGTCTAATTCTTCATTATTTTCAAGTCGAAACCCATAGGGTTTTCTCCTCTCTTTTAACCGAGCTTTCTTTGCAACCTCTTGATCCACGAATTTTTTTGGGTTTTTTTAGAGAATTTTTATTTAAGTACATATTCTTCTTCCTCCGTCTTCGTCCAATATTAAATGGTACCGGTCTCTTTCGGCCGAAACTGAACGGTATCAGTCAGTATCGGCCGGTATCGGCCGAAACTGAACGGTATCGGTCAGTATCGGCCGATACCGAAACTAACCCCTAGTTTCGGTATCGTTACCCACCGATACCGATACGATACGAGCGATACGCATAGGTATCGGCCGAAACCTCAAACCTTGATGGAAAGTGAATGTAGGAATGATTAATTTCTGAATTTTCTAAGGGATATGAAGTGTTTAGCCATGAATTAAAATTGAGCACAAAATAATTGAGAAAAAATAATAATACTATATTTGCTTCGTATGAAAAATGGATACACTTCATGGCTAATACACAACCCACGAGTATCCAACTTGTGCTAAATGGGTAATCATTAGCGTTGGTGTATATAACTCGTCAAGCAATGACACCCCACATTTAAAAGTCCTTTAGGCCATGTTTTGGGGTTCGGTAACTTGAACTCATCTTTGATGAGGTGGGAAAAACCAATCCTAGCGATATTCATGAAAAATGGAAAATGTGGATTGATTTGGTTGATTGTTCTAAAATTGAATCTCCCTTAGTACTTTTTTGTCTATATTACTACACTTACACAAAGGGGGGAAGTCGTGTTATGAAACTCTATGAGCTTGAATTGTCTATTTTTTTGGAAAACTCATGTAAATTGCACGATACATTTACTAATGGTTTATTTTTGCATGGAATAGTGTTGTGACTTCATTAATCCACTTTTGGTTATTACAAAGGGGGAGAAAGAGAAAGATTTGTGTGTTGTCGGTATTATTTGTTGTCGGTATTATTTGTTGAAGGGGGAGCTTGAGAAAAATACTTGAATAATCGGTATTATTTGTTGTCGGTATTATTTGTTGAAGGGGGAGCTTGAGAAAAATACTTGAATAAATATTGAAGGGGGAGCTTGAGAGAAGGGGGAGCATGCTTTTATATTTACTATTTGTTGTGCATGCTATATAGTGCTTGAATGGCTCATCCATACATCATATTCCATTACACCCTTCAACACACTTCACACACCCATCTATTGCTCAAATCTTTTACGGGTTTGTCATCACCAAAAGGGGGAGATTGTTGGACGCAACGATCTAGGATCTCTTTGTTTGATGATGACAAACGTGTCGTGATATCTAATGTGTGTGCTAGTGTGTTTCAGGATTGGCGAAACAATATATTTTCGCTTTTTGGCGGAATTGCTATTCGTATAGCATATTGGGAGAGAGGGAGTGTGTGTGCACAAATAGGTTTGACTAGGTCATAATCAAAGAGCTATACACATTGCAAAAGATGACTTGGTCAAGATGGAGAGATGTGATAAGATCTCATATCAAATCAATTTGGGATTTGATCAAATCAATTAAGAGTTTGTTCACAATTTCTTATTCAATTGCCTATTCAAACTCAACATCCCTATGGCTGCACCCTATTGCAAAAAGACCTAGCACCCCGTCCTATATAAGCTTCATCTTCAAGGAGGACAAAACGCTCTTGGCCGAAAAAATATTTTACCTGCGGCTGCAAAGGCGAAATAGGGAGAAAGGAAGGAGAAAGAACAAAAGGGAAAAGAGAACGGTTTCATTGCCATTCATTGCCATTTAAATCTCTAACTAAGTTTTCTTATTTCTTCTTCTTTTGATTTGCAGCAAGGCCAAACGACAAAAGCCAATAAATCCCTACAGCCGCAACTTTTGACCACCTTCAACTATTCTTCACATGGGAGGCCGAATTCTATTTCTCCAACAGTTTCCCCATGAAGTAAAGAGCTACATGGACCAAGTCTAATTCTTAAAGGCTATCAAAAGAAGAGCTTTCATCAAGGACAAAACGCACTGGCCGAATTATTTTTGTTGTTGCAAATTTTTGAAGACACCCAGGAGTCTTGAAGTTGGTTTTGTGCAATTCTTCTTAGGGGCAACGAAAATTGGAAGAGCCGCACAAATTTGGTTTTGTATCACACAAATTTAAATACACAAGCCGCACTCAAAAAAAGGAACCAAAAGCTAAAGGTTAGTGCTTTAATCAAGTTACTTTATTAAGGTTAATATCTTTAATGATTTGTTTGCAGGTTACTTCAAAAGGTGGAGAAGTGTAAAGTGAGTGGAAAAACAATTTGATAAAAGGCAACCACGTACTGGTTCCTTTTTGGACATTAAACTTTGTTTTTTTGCTATGTCAGGTGCTTTTTGATTGAATTGAATGCATGACACAAAATTGGGTGCCTTTTTTTGTGTGGTGCTAATATAAGTGCAGGCACAAACCGAAAAAGAAAGGGGAATTGATTTAAGCCGCACTTTGCAAAACTCCCATAGCCGAAATACAGAGGGACATCCGCAAGTTTCAATCTCTTATGAAGGTGCCTCAAATTGCAATTCTTTGGTGAGGTGCCACAAGTTTCAACTGTTGGTGGAGGGCGCAAATTTCATCGAGAGGGGAGCCGAACTATTGGGGGAGACATCGGAGACTACTACTTGTCAGATTGATCTGACCCGTGCTTATTGACGAAGACATCGCTGCTGCACAATCTGAGCTTTCTAAACTCAATACTTTATTATTTTGTGTAGCAATTGTGATAAATCTTCGTAGGGGAAACTTTACCATTTTTGTGTGACTATTTTGGGACTTGTCTAGTTGGGACTAGACAAGTGGGACCCAGCTAGTTTGGGACTAGCTGGTAGAAAGCTTTACTAGGATTGATAGTGAGAGGAAACACTGTGTGTGTGGTACTGAGAGCCTGACGAGTGTAGAGACGTAGAGGGTGCTCTGAGCGTGCTCTAACTTGTGGTTTTGTACCTATTGCGCTATTCAATAATAGTTCTGCTTTGGGGGCTGGAGTAGGTCGTTGGGACGACCGAACCAGTGTAAATCTGCTGTGTACTCTGTGTCTGCTTTTTATTTACCCTGTTACTGCTATAACTGTGTGTGCTTATTCGTGGGTTGCACGAATTATTTTTATAAGCCTATTCACCCCCCCCCTCTAGGCTAGGATCCAGATCCAACAAAATCAACATCCTGAAGAGCACTCTCAAGTTCGTCCTCCTCTATTTGATGGTTCTAACTACTCATATTGGAAAATACGAATGGAGATTCATCTCCAAAGTATGCATTATGAGATATGGGACATCGTAGAGACAGGATACACTAAGCCAACAGCTCCTATTGATGAATGGACCGCTAACGACAAAACTGCAAAGACCAACTCAAAGGCCATGAATGATTTATTCTGTGTCATGGATAAACATGAGTTTAATCGAGTATCTCAAGCCAAAAGTGCAAAGGAGATTTGGCACATACTCGAGGTAACTCATAAAGGAACCAATAAAGTAAAGAAAACTAAGATTGCCTGTTTGGTTCATAAATATGAGTTGTTCAAGATGCAAGACAAAGAGACGATTGGAGAAATGAACACCAGGTTCACTAATATTATTAATTCACTTAATGCTCTTGGAAAAGTTTATTCTTCTCTTGATCAAGTACGCAAGATTCTTAAGGTACTCTCTCCAGAATGTCGTCCAAAGATCACTGCTATTGAGGAAGCCACTGATCTTTCCACATTATCCATGGAAAATCTAATTGGTAACCTAATGGCTCATGAAGTTACATTACAAGACGCGAAAGAAGAATCAGATCAAAAGAAGAAAGTACTCGCCTTTAACACTACATCAGAAAATAAAGACTCAGATGATGATATGACATTCTTTGCCAAGAACTTCAGAAAATTCTTTCAAAAGGTAAGTATAATAATTTCAAATCTAAAAATACTGATTCTTCTCTTTGCTTTAATCGTAATAGGCCTGGACATATGAAGAAAGATTATCCGCTTCTCAAGGGTAAATTCAAAACTTCCAACAACAATGACCAATCCAGAAGAGAAAGGAATTTTGACAAAATGAAGAAAGCATTTGCAGCAACTTGGGATGATTCGTCAGATGATGAAGATGATAATCATAATGAAAGTGCTAACATGTGCTTTATAGCACAAGATTATGAAGATGATGTAAGTTCTATTAATAACGAAGAATTACTAGATGCATTAAAAGATCTTTATTCTCGTTTCAAAAAATTTAATGGTCAACATAAATCTTTGAAACAGAATAATGATGATCTCCTCCTTAAATATCAAGAACTGTTATTTCTAAAAACACTACACCAAATTCTATACATGTTGAGAATACATCTTCTCAAGTTTCGGATCTTAGTAAAGAGAATGATCTTCTCAAAACTAAGAATCTAGAATTGCATACACAAATATCCGAAATGGATAAAAATATCTCATCACTAAAGATGAAATACGACGAGATATCATCCAATGTTAATAAATTTAACAAAGCAAAGACAAATCTCGATGATTTGCTAAAAATTCAATATCCAGCAAATCATAGACAATGACTGGGATATTCTCATAAGGATGCACCCAAGTCTTGTAACATTTCTTCATCTTGTGGAAAAACTACCTTTGTTAAACCACAGAAGCAGAATCATGCATTCATTTATACGAAGAAAGTAAACACTCCTACTTCTTCTTCACAAAGAAATGTTACTAAAATTTCAAAATCATTTCCTAAGAAACCTACTATAATTAGTATATGGGTTCCTAAGGATTCATGTTTAAAAGATAGAAATGGTTATATCTCTCATTATATACATTCTATAGTGCATTCTAATGATTATATTAGAAAGCCAAATTCCACTTGGGTTTGGCTTCCAGAAATCTAATCCCAATAACCCTCAAAAAGGGGTACCAATGCTTAATGTTTTATCTTTCAGGTACCAAAGAAAGAAAAATGGATTTTGGATAGTGGATGTTCAAAACACATACCAGGAATTGTCAAACTGCTTTCAACCGTTAAATATAAACAAGGAGGCACAGTTACATTTGGTGACAACGAAGGCAAAATCATAGGCACTGGAACAGTTGGTAATACAAATCAGCCTATAATTGAGAATGTTTTCCTGGTTGACGGTTTGAAACACAATTTACTTTCCATTAGTCAATTATGTGATAAAAATTATAAAATAGTATTTGAACAAATGATTGCATCATTTTCAGTTCTGATATGTCATCTATTTTATTTCGTGGTAAGCATAAGAATAACATTTATATCTTATGCATGTCTATTACCACTCACAATCATTGTTTAATGATTACATCAGATGAAACACTGTTATGGCATAAACGTTTTGGACACACTAATTTCAAAACCCTTGCACATATTTCAAAACACAATTTAGTTAATGGAATGCCAAACATCTCTTTCAAACATAAACATTTCTGTGATGCTTGTCAGCAAGGAAAAATGCACAAATCTTCTTTTAAATCAAAGGACATTATCTCAACAAAGAGACCATTAGAACTCCTACACTTGGATTTGTTTGGTCCTTCAAGAGTAGCCTCTTTGAATAGAAGTATATATGCATTTGTCATTGTTGATGATTATTCTAGATATACTTGGCTTATATTCTTACAAAATAAGAATGATGCTTTTGAAGAATTTTCAATATTTTGTAAAAAGATACAAAAGATCAAATCCTCTAACATTGTCACTATTCGTAGTGATCATGGGGGAGAATTTGAAAATGAATCTTTTACCAAGTTTTGTAATGAAAATAGCATTACTCACAATTTTTCTTTTCCTCGTGCTCCTCCTCAGAATGGAGTAGTAGAAAGGAAAAATAAAATTTTACAAGAATGTGCAAGAACAATGCTTTGTGATAGTAAATTACCAAAATATTTTTGGTCTGAAGCTGTCGCAACTGCTTGTTACATTATGAATAAAGTTCTTATTAGGCCATTGCTTAATAAAACTTGTTTTGAATTATTCTTTAATCGCATTCCACGTGTATCATATGTTAAAGTGTTTGGATGTAAATGTTTCATTCTTAATACTAAAAATGCACTTGACAAATTTGATTCAAAATCTGATGAAGGTGTTTTTGTTGGATACCCAACACAAAGCAAAGCCTACAGAGTATATAACAAAAGAACTTCAACAGTTGAAGAATCGCTACATGTCACATTTGATGAGAACCCCTCATCTAATTCTCCAATCATTGATGATGAAGAGAATATATTACCTTTATCTAATTCTTAAGATAATATTAAACTTGATGAAATTGATGCTACTAAACCATCTGTTGAGTCTATTTCAGATAATACAGATCTTCCTAAGGCATTTGCACAAGTTCCAAATCATCCATCAGAGTTAATCATTGGAGATATTACAGATGGAGTAAGAACTCGTCGACAGATAGAACAAATGGCACATTGTGCATTTATTTCAACCATTGAACCAAAGAACATCAATGAAGCATGCAAAGACAGTTCATGGATCATTGCTATGCAGGAAGAACTCAATCAATTTCAGAGAAATGATGTTTGGGAATTAGTTCCCAGACCATCAGATCATTCAATTATTGGTACCGAGTGGGTATTCAAAAATAAATTGGATGAATCTGGTCCAGTAATTAGAAACAAGGCACGATTGGTTGCACAAGGATATAATCAAGAAGAAGGAATTAATTATGAAGAAATATATGCACCAGTTGCACGTCTTTGAATCTATTAGAATGCTTTTATCATTTGCATGTTTTAAAGATTTTAAGTTATTTCAAATGGATGTCAAAAGTGCTTTTCTAAATGGTTTTCTTAAAGAAGATGTTTATGTTGAACAACCACCAGGTTTTTGTCATGAAACTCTTAATAATCATGTTTTTAAACTAAAGAAACCAACAAGCACCTCCTGCTTGGTATGAAAAATTGAAAAGTTATCTTTTAAATTCTGGTTATAAAATTGGTAAAACTGATTCAACTTTGTTTATTAAAAATATAAAATTTGATATCATTATTATTCAAATATACGTTGACGATATTATATTTGGTTCTACTAATGAAACTCTTTGTTTGGATTTTTCTAAGATTATGCAGAAGGAATTTGAAATGAGTCATATGGGTGAACTCAACTACTTCCTTGGACTTCAAATCAAACAAATGAAGGGAGGTATCTTCATCCATCAATCAAGTATGCCAAAGAACTCATCAAGCGTTTTGGTTTAGAGACTTCTGCTGATAAACATACTCCAATGAGTACATCTACATCACTAGACAAAGATTTAAATGGTAAGAGTGTTGATCAACATCTTTATAGAGGTATGATTGGCTCTCTACTTTATCTTACTGCTAGTAGACCAGATATTATGTTTTCAGTTTGTTTATGCGCACATTTTCAAGCAGATCCTAAGATGTCACATCTTACTGCTGAAATAGGATAATTAGATATGTTAAACATACTTCTGATTTTGGATTATTTTATCCTAAAACTAGCACATATGATTTATTATCATATAGTGACGCAGATTTTGCTGGTTGCAAATCAGACCGAAAAAGTACAAGTGGTACATGTCATTTTCTTGGACATGCTTTGGTCTCATGGTTTAGCAAAAAGCAAAATTATGTTTCATTATCTACCGCAGAGGCAGAATATATTGTCGCTGGGTTAGTATGTGCACAAATTTTATGGATGAAACAAACTATCTCAGATTATGGCATTGAGTGTTCCACATCTCTCCGAATAAGGACTAATGAATGAATGAATTGTTTTGAGATCAAATTTTCTAACCTGAGATAAGTTTAGCACAAAGAGAACCCCTCCTCCTTGGTGAAAACTCTTAAACCCTTAATTTCTCCTTTGTTCTTCCCTAATTTTTCTAATTTTCTCAATTTTTCCGTTGTTTTACATCAAATTTGGTATCAGAACCCGAGGATTTCATTTTACTTTCTTCAATTTTTTTCTAGTTTTTCTACTATGGTTAGATCTAAAAAACGCCACTGCTACAATAACCAAACTGCTATAGTAATCTGGTGCTATGGTACCAATTGCTACAATGATTTATGCAATCTGTTACAATGCTGCTGCAGTGCATCCCAAAGAATTTTGAGATTTTTATATATTTTTGCATCCGGTTAACTATTTGGTTCCTTTGCAACCGATTTCAACCATATTTTCAAGCTGTTTGAAACAGTTGCAATCGATTTCGAGCAATTACATATCTTCGATGCATTATTAGTTATTTTCAACATTTTAATGGTATTTTACAATGTAAATCACTATCCAAATACCTGTTAGAAAACGAAAAATGAATGTAAGAAGTTTTATGTCCTTTCTGTTTTGAGGGATCAAACTTGCACTATCGTTATGAAAAGGCCGAGTCCGTTAATAAATGATTTCTTTTCCTACTACTTTGATCAAACAGATGCAATAAAATTTGGATGTACCAGACAAAAATTAAAAGAAGAAGATCATCTTTTAGGAGACAAAAGCATTATTGATCTTGGTTAAATAATGAGCTTAGATATCGATATCTTCTCAAACACATATCAATCCGTCATTCACTTCAACTTTCATCAAATTCAAAACCTAAAAGAGTTATAAATATACCCGTGTGAGGAGGAAAAAAAATTCATGAAGACATTAATAAGCTTATGTAAATGGTGAAATTGAAAATGAAATAAAAAGAAGTTTAAGAGCTCGAACCCAAATTTGAGTTCACAAATTAATCTTGAACCCAAGCCGGAGTCCGAAATCAAACTCGGGCCAGAACCTAAGACATAGTTTGGGCCTAAGCACGCTCCCAAGCCAGATCCTGGATATAAGATTGCGACAGATATTGAGCCTGAGCATGTATTGGAGCCCGAGACAAGGTGAGAGCCTTAGTTAAATCCTAACATCTCAGTTCAAGCTAGAGCAATAACTTGAGCCATTTGATTTTGCATACCATTGGATTTGATTGAGCATATTGATTTTATTATTCCAGATACTTCACAGGTTTTGAGTATCTTCTTATCTCTTATGGATTTAGTACGATCTCTTGACAAAGTACATTTGTGAGTCTTCAGTTTTATATCATTTTAAAATTCAAGGACACCTCTTCTCTAACTATAATAGACTATTGATATTTGTCATGTGTGCTTTTTCTGTCACCATTCACCATGTAGTGAATTTCTCAAAACTAAAAAGAATGATATGGATAGAGTTTATTTGAAATTTAGTTAGAATTTTAATCAAGATTTTATTTATTTTTATTTATTTTTATCTATTTAGATGTTTTATAAGAATCAAGTTTTATTTATTTGAAATTTGGTTAGAATTTTAGTTAGGATTTTATTTGTTTTTATCTGATTTTATGTATTAGGATTTTATTTGATATTTTAGTTATTTGGTTGAATCCTACCTCGGATGAGAAAAGATTTGTTTCCCGTTATAAGCCTATAAATAGGCCCCAACCCCATTTTAATAAGGAAGATTAAATGAATGAATTATTTTTGAAATCAAATTTTCTAGCCTGAGATAGGTTTAGCATGTTGATGAGAAGTCAAACTTCTTGACAAAAAGCTTTGTAACGCTAATTTCCCATTTGATCTTCTCTATTTTCCTAATGTTTCTTAATTTCTCCTTTGTTTTACATCACATGTTCTTTTAGATCTACTAGGTATCTAGTTCATATTTCAATAATTAACTAAAGGAAATGTTACAGAATTAAATTTATTCCTAATTTCTAAATACTTTATAAAATGCCAGCTACCAGCCATCCAAATCATGGATTTGACAACCAGTAATGACAGTTCTACTTCACCTAATTAGCTCCAGTAAAATAAAATAAACGATGAGAAATCGACCATATGGCCAATCCCTTCACGGCTTATAATCAAGCGAAAGGAAGGTGAAATGGAAGAGGCCTAGGGCGGATGGTTGTAATAGTCAAGAAGCTTTGCTATTTGCATAAGAGAAAATGATATCTAATCATCCGGTGGCACATGCACGTACACGTATGCACTGGGAGACCGATAAAAATAGGATTTTTATTTGGTTTTTTCAGATCTGAAATATGAAGATAACACGCCTCAATTCGAGAAGAGACAAACTCCTAGCTTTGGATGCGATATCAAAGCATAAATCTCCAACTAAAATCCTAAGACAAATTATGTATCAAATTAACTAAGGGATTTCTTCAACAATTCAAGCATAAGCATCCCCCTAGCCGGCCCAAACTATAAATAAAAGAAAATTGCAGATTTGATAAATTTATGGAAAAAACCCCCCATAATATCTGAAATTCTGAAAATGCCCCTATTGGGCCAAAAACTCCAAGTCGCATCATTACTCTGCCCTCGAAGAACTACATTGTCCTCAAGGTTGTGTGTAAAGTGCATGGACAATTATTCCAAGTGCAGGTGCTCCTGATCCTCCTCCTCGCCCGCTTCCAGCATTACCACGCCTTCTCCATCATCATCCTCATTTACTATCAATATCTGCAAGCTACAGTCGCCACACAGGTGTCCGGAGAAAACTTTTCATCGCACTTGAAGCATAATCCCTTGGCACGTTTTTCTCGTATCTCAGCCTCTGTCATCCGCCGTATCTCCCCCTGGTCGTGCCTCAACACACTTCTCCTTGCTGGCCACTGCCCCGTCTGTGAATGTTGCTCCCCATATGACCGCCTTCTGTCCTCCTACCGGATCCTGCCCCCAAAAAGAGGAACCTATGCATGCCCCTCAGACCTTCCACTCCACATCCAATCGGTCCTCCACCATCTTTGCCAAATTCATCCGCTCGCGCAAATCCGTAGGCCTCTGGATCATCAGCTCCAATCTGATGGTGGGCTTCAACCCATTCATAAAGTATTTCTCAAGGGACTCCAGACACCCCCACGGACCCTACTTGTAACACCCCGCTCCCCAGAATACTCGGAAAGTACGAATCCATCCCAGGTTCTCCCAGAGTAGCGAGTGTTACGAAGAAAGAAGGGAAAAGAAAGACAATTGGAATAAGCAAGTCACTGCACACTGCTGGGATAGTATCTGTAATGTTCCCACATCCAAAACACAAAAAACAAGTATCACAGAGACATCAGACATCCACAAGGACAACAAAAGAAACACTGAATATATATATATCATTTGCAACGTATACAACAACTTCCTCTCATACCTCATACATCAAAATTCCCAAGAGTACAAGTCAATCTCCTCACCCCTCACTACCAAATCCTACACTCGAACACCTTAACCATAACTCCATACTCCATCTCCTGCAACCAAATCTGCAACCTGAAAAGACAACGGTGGGGCACGTCAACACGTGACCCAGTAGGAATTCCAAACTCCAACTAGTATGACATTCCCTAAATGCAACTACTTTACATATCGAAGTATTTCATAATGAAGTGAAAGTACTACAAGGGAATCTATTAAAAGAACTTGGCACGACATAAATAAAAGTGCGCAACATAAACATCAAGCAAGAGAGCTATCATAACTAAACAAAATAACACTACACGCCACAAGAGAGTCACAACATAATTAAAATGACACAAGCATCAAACTACATAAATGGAATTAACCAAGTACTACAAAAAGTAATGAGAGGTATCAAGTAGTGATTTGGACCCTAAATAGTGGGTAGACCATCTTGGAACTGGACCACACCCTAGTTGGGGTGGCACGGGCAAACTCCCTCAGCTAGCTGTGGCACTCAGCCCAGTGTGCAATGTTGTTAACAAAGGAGCCATGTTTCCCCTTATTTCCTCTTCCATGCTTCGTCAATTCACCTCATTTTCACCACTCCCCGTCACTCGGGCAAAAACAGAAGGGCCACCAACCACCACAAATTGTCCAGCCTCTCATGTTTTTCCCACAACTTAGTGTCCCCCAATCCCCGTGTCACCCTCCTTTAAGAGGACTTAGTCATTTTCATGAATTTACAAAATGTAAGGAAGAACATAAGGAAACATAAAGCCACAATGCTTTCATTCTTCCCCCTCTCTTTCATAACAAGTGGGTCATGCACCATTATAACCAAATCAACTCAGTTCTCATATTTCTCATATAACCAAATCAACTCAGTTCTCATATTTCTCAACTTTCATTCCATTGGGGCATTTCAACAAACACTTGGTGGGCATAATGTACATGCATAGACAATCATGTGAAAAGAACATAAATGAGGCATCAACCATTGGCAATAGCAACAAGTAGCATCATTGATGTCAATAATAATAAACATAGCTTAACTACAAAAATTAACATATCAAATTCCAGAAAAGTGCACCCAGTCAGCAACCAAGGCTGTTATCAAGCAATTGCAGTTTGAATCTCAGAAAACTTACTACTACAAAGTTGTAGGTATGGCATTTTTACATACACCAACCAAATTTCAGAAAATAATATGACGTATGTGATTTATGGTGAATTGTTTGGTGAGACCTGTCGAAACTGTTTTCCAGACAGATTCTGAGGGCTATAACAATTGCTATTTTAAGTCATGTTGCAGTTAGTATCTCGAAATCATGCACTAGGAGAAAGTTGTAAAACAGGTTGTTAACTTTACAACGAGACCAAGAACACTAATTTCTATGGAGTGTGCAGGGACTGATATCATTTTTTCCAAACTGTGCCCAGACTGAATGAAATTCAGACATGTTGTAAAGATGGAATTTTTACTCCTAATTTCTGAACCGAACCTATGGCATATTATATATGAACATGGGGTAGAATTTAAAGAGCTACACAAATATATATTTTCAGAATTTATTATTCACGCAGTCAACAGATACGAGCAAACGAAGTTGAGACAGAATTCTGGTATTTCATAAAGATTATACATTTGCATCAAAGATAACATCTTTAGCTAATTACAAGCAAATTAGCAACTTTTGCAACTATCTTAACTAAAGAAACATTCTCATATGATAAAGCCACAATCTCTCCATGATAGCACAACAAGAGAGCAATGTAAAGAATGACAACATTAAAAAGGTTTAACTTGCTTAACAAAATGCAATCTCTTCTTTTCTTTTTCTTTTTTAACATAACATGCTAATAGCATACTAAGTAGAGTAGGATTCCTACCTCTCTTAGCTTCATTTTCTTATCAAAATCCAAGCTTTGGCCTCATGAGATCTTCTTCTCCAGACTCCATCACAAAAGCTCCCATTTGCATGCCCAATCTCCTCTTTTAAGCTTCCATCAACTCCTATTTGCTAGCACCATGGATTAGGGCTTTAAAGGAGGGAAGAGATGAGATTTTTCCATGAAAATTGAGGCAAAAAGTTAGGGGAAAGGGGAAATCCGAAAATAACAAGAAATATGAGGAAAAAATAAAGGAAAGATGGAAGAAAGAGGAAGAGAAATGAATGGATTCTAGAGTTTTCTCCTCTTTCTTTCATCTTCTTTTCTTTTCTAGACATTTCTTTTCTTTTTTGCTCTTCCTTAACCCTTAAGGATCCAAATAGGACAAGTCATCATGCTACTATGCGCACACACCCTCTTCAAATTACTAAAGAGCCATTACTCCACACACACCCCCCCATCCCACTTAATTACTAAATAGCCATTATTTGCATACTCCCCTCTACTATACACACACCACAACTAATCACAACAATGCCATCTATTATTAATTCACTATTACATATATATATATATATATATATATATATATATGTACACTACATCACAAATTACGTATTACACAAAGACGCCAATACTCATAAATCAATATGAATACACATATACACTATAACAATATGCCATCACTACTAATAATATACTATGATAATATCTACTACGCAAACCTCATACACACTACACCACATCCAAACAGGCACATTCAATAGTAATCAAATATTATAAACTGTACACACCACTCCTAATTGCAAGTGTGCCATTTCCATGCACACCCACTTTGCTATACACACAACCAACTAATTACAACCATGTCATCTTCACTATGAATAATAATACTACCCCTATTAATAACATATCACTAACACTTAAAACATTACCATATAAACCAATATTAATAAATAATGCACTACCATATGCACTACAATATATTTTATCAACCACATATACATCCAGGAAATCTTCATTCAAGCAACCATATGTATACTGATAACACATTCATATAGGCATGCATCCATCAATATAGGCATACATGTAAGCAACCAATAGATAATTAATATACACACTACATATTTGTTATTCACACTACACATATGCACACATGTATATACGCATACACACATCCTGTAGCACAAACAGGTACACCCTACCGTACATGGCAACTGGGCCATTGTATTGCTGCCAGCATCTCGAATTTCTTGATGTAGTCCCTCATTGTCACATCCTGCCTCAAGGCATACAGCCTCTCATATGTGTTGTCAGTCTGCAGCTCCTTCAAAACGCTCAAGTATGAGTGTAGTGAACTCCTTCCAAGAACGGAAAGGCCACTGCTATTATGTCCACCGAAACCAAGACAATGTCTCTCCCTCCAGGCAGACCCCTACTGTCTTAAGCCAGTCCATCTCATGAGCCATCGACACCTCAAAGTATCGCTCCACCAAGTATATCCCTGAATCTTCGGTCCTCCCCCTCAAAGGCAGGCATCTTCAGCTTTCTGACTCGGTTCTCCACAGAAAACCCTCCATATGCACCTCTTCCCTGCTAGTAGTCCTGGCGTTGCAGAGGAAGGAGAGGCGGTACGTTGTAACCATAGTTCCATCCATCAACTTCATCCCATGCCGTGTCTCCCCAATCTTCTCCTCCTCCGCAATCAGTCTTGTGTTATATATTGTAGTCCTCGTAGGGCACCATGAGAGCGCCCTGATATCCTCGCCAATCTCCAGAAGTTGCGACGTAGGTCTGCGGATATGTTTCAGCCCAAAACCCTGCTGTTCTGCCATGTTTAGGGTCGGAAAACCCTTCCAAATGCTGAAAAGTGGCCGCGGCTGCTTGAAAACAGCCGCCGGCTGCTGTCCTGTGGCTGGCGGGCCCCCGGCCAAGACAAAGGGCCGGCGGGACCCCTTGCTACTGGAACGGGGCCAACGGCCCAACCGGGTTGTTGAAACAGAGCCGTCGGCCCTCTGGGTTGCTCAAAGGGCGGGCGGCCCCTGCAGATGCTTCAGCAGGGGCTGTCTCCCACCCACTAGCCAGCAGCCCCTCCAGAGCCATCGTGGGGCCTCGTCGGCCCCCAAAAATTGTCGGCGGCCCCTCCTGGGCCTTCGCCGGGCCTTGTCGGCCCAAAAAAAGCGACGGCGACCCCTCCTGGGACATCGACGGGGCTTATCAGTCCCCAGAGGGTCCGGCGGGCCACTCTAGCTGGTCAGCGGGCCTGTCAGCCCCCAAAAAAGGCCGATTGTCCTTCCTGACTGGTCGACAGAGCTATCTGTGGCTGTCGGGACTCCATGGCAGTCGGCCGGCCCTGTCGACAAGTCCATGGGGCCGACCGAACCTGTTGGTTGCTTCCAGGTTTCTGAATTTATGATCATCCCTCGCGGCCTCCTCTTCCTCCACAAAGTAGTTATCGGCATCAGAGAGAAGCCCTTCTTCATAAAGTTCGTCTTTTCATTCTCCTTCGTCAAAGGTCGCCCCTTTTTATCCAGATCTAACTTTTTGTCGAGTGCCTTCATCAAACGTTGCTTCGTCGCCGCTAAACTTTGATTCGTCGCCGTCATGTTTTGTTGGATGGCCTCCATAAGTTGTGCGAACCGTCGATCCGCAAGGCTTGCTTCATCATCTGTGCCTTTCTTGATCTCTTGGATCTTACCTTCCAAGCTTTCCTTGATCCCTTGGACCTCGCCTTGAACCTTCTTCCAACATGTCAATTTTATCCTTCGCTCGTGTAACCGTCATTGATCGACGTGCTATGATACCAATTTGATGCGATTAGGGCTTTTTATGGGGGAAAGTAGGAATTTTTGGTGGAAGAACAAATAAAAATAGGCCTATTTTTATTTGGTTTTTCAGATCTGAAATAAGTAGATAACACGCCTCAATTCGAGAAAAGACAACCCCCTAGCTTTGGATTCGAGATCAAAGACTAAATCTCCAAGTAAAATTCTAAGACAAATTATCTATCAAATTAACTAAGGGATTTCTTCAACAATTCAAGCCATAAGCCCCCCCCCCCCCCCCCCCCCGCCAAAAAAAACACAGCCGGCCCTAGCTATTAAAAAATAAAATTACAAGATTTGATAAATTTACGAAAAAAAACCCCCATAATTTCTGAAATTCTGAAAAATGCCCCTATTGGGCCGAAAACTTCAACCGCATCAGAGACACATGCATGCATCTCCCACATGCACCAAACCTACAACATGCACACATGTACACACATCCATAGATAATCTAGTTCCCTAGAAACGCCTGTGCAACAATGCAAATCTACAAGCATAATGCAAGGTTCCATGAAGTCCGAAACTTCCACACGAAGCCCAACAGCACTTCGAATCTTCAGGCTGAATCACGTTGAATATAAGTCATGTTACAAAGCTCATGAGCTGGGGCACCAGAACTTGATCCTTTCAGCAATATGACAGGGAAAACTGTAAATACTAATTTCTAAATAACCCTAAAATGAGTGAAGTACAGTGGAAGCTAGCCTTTTAATCTTTTGTTCATCCGTTTATGCCTTTTCTCATCTACATGGATTTAGCTATGGAGTGCAAGTTTAAATTGCAGTTCAGTTGTAGGAGCCACAGTCTCCGTGAAAGCCAGTATATCTAAATTGAAATATAGGGATGTAAATGGGCTTGGGTAACTCGAAGTGCAGTCTCGGATAACAGCTTGCTCAAGCTCGTTCGATAACCTAAAAGAAAGAGCTTAAACAAAAATTTTAGCTCATGATAAATACTTGAATGGGGCTTGAACAGAGCTGGCCTAGGCTCAGCTAAGAGTCAAGCTCGATTAAGGAACTAAATATTAGCTCAACAACAAAGTGAATATCTTATAAACATTTATTTTCATATTTATATCTATAACACTATATTTCGCTGATATTTTCACTGGAACAAACCGTTTAATCTTATAATGTACTTCATAATCAGGAAAAAGAATATTGTCTTTAAAAAGTATATAAAATAATGACTTTTCTCTTGTCTCGTCTACTTAACCTAAGCTTCCGAAGCTCAAGCATGGTTCATTGTAACATCGATCAAGTTCATTTAACTTAACAAGCAAAGCTTGAACAAGATTTTAAGCACTTTTAGATGATTGACCGAATATGAACATCATAAGGCTTGACTCATCTCGCATGTTTAACTACTTTACTGAAAAGTGAAAAGTGTATGCTACCGTGCACTACTTCAGACCATTAAAGTGTCAACATGGTATTCACTCTTTTGTGAAGAAACACGGATTTCTTATCTAGGTTATAAATTTTCAAATAAACACAGGGCAAATTGGGGGTTTTGAAAGATAGAAATCAGACTATAGGATTCAGGCAGTTTGTAGCCAGATATCCAGCAGTACACACACACTTTAAAACCAATGCAATTACTGTCCCGAACCGCAACAAGCATACACGCACGTGCGACACACCCCCCCCCCCCCCCCCCCCCCCCCCACAACAAAAAAACAAACAAACACACCACAGACAAATATATATATATATATATATAGACAGACAGAGAGAGAGAGAGAGAGAGAGAGAGAGAGAAGGCATTGGAAGACTACACAATCTTCAAATCAAATAAAGTCTTGCTCCGAAACTTTCTACCAAGATCCATAGTTTCCTGCTAAGCCAGCTACTTGGCCAAATTGAGTCCAAGAACAACTAAACATAGACCCTGAGCAAAATCTTCCATGATTGGTGTCTATCTGATCAAGCTCCAACCCAGGTCTCAGCCTGGCTTCACGTATTATAGAATAAAATCTGTAGAAAACGTATTTAAACATCAAATTTTATAAATCATTCAGCATAAGTTTGGGACTTGATTTTGCTTGGGATCAGCATATACCCCATCTAACTTGATCCAAAGCCCATACCCAATCTAACTTGATCCAGAGCCCGTATTTGGTCGGGTAAGAGTGATAATTAGGTTTATACTATCTGATAATTAGGTTTATACTATCTGATGTGCTTTTCATGGACATCATAGGAATAAACCCTTTTACTGATTGCCATAATAGTTACAGATCAGTATAGACGAAATATGATCTGGTCCAGAGCTTAGGCTCAGTCGAGTAAAAGTGACAATATAGTTTCAGACTACCGTACTTGCTCGTCATGGATATGATAGGATACAAAGACAAGGATAATCTCTTTACTGACTACTATCATGCTAGCATGCTATCACGAATTAAATAGGAAATGAACTGAAAAACTTATCCCTAAACGGTAACTGAGAATTATACTCAGTTTCTTATGATTTTTGAATGGAAATCTCAGCATGATATCCTATGTGGTGTCCTGTGTCCCTTAACTAGAATCAATTGATATTCCCATTTTGCATACATATTCACATCCTAGCACACACCTAGAGCCCAGTTGCAACCACAATTTTATTGTTGAAGCACCTCAGGCCCTTACCTTAGGGCAAAAAAGGTTCCTACCCTGACTCAAACAGTTAATTGCTTGAATGAAACTCCTAACACACCTATTTTAAAAGAGATGACACCAACTTATAATTCCCATTTTGTAAATGAACCCCTTTCTGCTAAATTGAGAATTACTACATACTTTAAGCCTACCCTGAATAAATAAATAAATAATCAGCCACCTTTTTTGCAAAATTCATCGTTAACTTCAGCTGCTTCCTATTACATATTGAACTTCACGTAGATGAAACCCGGCAAATTAATCCATCATGGACACGGCCCCAAAATATCATACTTTAATGCTAAAATTTGGTGAAGGTACAAAAAATATATAACCTTAGGATAAATGCATTGGCCATGAGAGACAGGAATGGGGCTATATATTCAAACAAGATTATCCGATCTATCAGCAAAGATGTGAGAGCTTCTGATGACTCAAGTAGTCACTTGAAGACAAGCGAAACTTTTATTATTAAATTTTAGTGTTTGATATGCTAGTTTTGAGTCACTGGTTGGTTGATGAGTTTAGTTATTATCATTTTAGTCAATAATGAACCCATTGTTTAATATCCATCCAGCCATATAATAGCTAGCACAATATAGGAAGTGCACAAGGTTCAAAGGTTGATGAATTTAGTTATTATCATTTGGGTCAATACTGAACCTATTGGTTAATATCCACCGAGCATATAATGGCCAGCACAATATAAGCACAATATAAGAAGTACATAAGGTTCAAAACACACATCGTAGACTTTTGCAGACTTACCAGCGAGCATATTACAATCTATTACTGCATGGTTGCCAGCAGTTTCATACAGCCGAATGCAATAAAAGCTAAACAGCGCACTGGGTAGTCAGATTCTTTTTAACCTCAACCTCAAAATTTTCCATATATATAAATTCTAATCTCTTTTTTCAAAAAAAATCACTGTAAAGCCAGCTCATGTTAACTTGGTTCTCACATTATCTTCTCTCCAAGTTAATAAATTATAACAAGTCGATACTTGTCTTTATTTCTTTTATTTAAATTGTTACATCAAGTGTATGGGCAGAAATAGCATATCTATGCACTAGATGCTCCAATTTCCAAATCGATCTTCTGATATTAATGCACTTTAACAGTAGAAGTTTATTCTTCCATCCGAACCAAAAACCACATCAATTTTATTGTTGTGTATGTGTAGCCAAATTTTTTCCAATTAATCGGACCTTTGGGCACTGGCAAATGAAAGTAAAATAAAAATGAACATTTACATACAGCTTTGGACTTCGAATATATGTGATGTGTAGAATGGTTTGCATATTAGAAAGATGATGAGTGCCCGTGTTCACAATTTATCGATAGTTTAAAATGGTCATATCATTGGAAATTATATATTATTAAGTGTTAACTTAGCGAAGACATGCTAATAAATTTGAATTGATAGATCAAATTCTTTTCTTTGAGGAGGGCTTAAAAGAGAACATTATGTTAGTCCATGGCATCAAAATCTTGAATCCAATTGGAAGAGATGGTAAGAGGTTGCATTATAATAACAGAATAAAGAAAATATAAATATAGACACATATAATAAATTATTATCTAAGATTTTATTACGTATATATAAATTTATGAATATGTGTACACAAATATATAAATTGCTGGCCGTGAGAAGGGGCTTGCTTTGAGATAGGTCACGGGGTGGATCCTGCAGTCAGAGCCACGTGCGGGGAAGTTCTGACCGACGGGCCTGCTCGCAGAGGTGTGCTGGCTGATGTTGGTCCTATGGACGGTGGCAGATCTTCGGGGAGGTACTTGTGTGGGCTGGAACCACCTCTAGGTGGGGGCGCGTTGCTGGGAAATCGGACTTTTGCGCCGGGATGCTCACGGGACTGAAATAGGGGGTTTTGTCAATGCAAACGGAGTGGGTTTTGTGAATGCTGAAACCGAGGGATTCATCGGTACTAGGGTGACGATGAACATTACTGGAGAAGGCCAATGACGTGACTGAGGCAGTAGGTCAAATGCGACTGCAGATTTCGAGTGGACCATTGTACGTCAATTCAAAGGCTGGGGTGACGATGAACATTACTGGAGAAGGCCAATGACGTGACTAAGGCAGTAGGTCAAATGCGACTGCAGATTTCGGGTGGACCATTGTACGTCAATTCAAAGGCCGTGTTCAAAGCAATTGTATAAACGTGAACGGAGATAAAGTGGGAGTTCAACGTGATCCTGGCTACGTACAATCTTCTGATGATAGATCCAACAAACATATAGATAATGCCGATCGAGAACGACAATCTACCATCACTTCAAAATTTACTGATGGGGCAAGTTGCTGTAGGTAGAAAGAAATATGTTTCCTAGAAACATAATAGAGAAGACCGCATGTTGGATTACACTGAGCCAAAGAGAGATGTTAATGGACGTTTGTTTGCCCAAATCACCAAGGATGAGATTGTGGTGAATGTTGAACATTGGGAAAACACACTAGTTGGATATGTATTGGGAAATAGGCCGGTTTTCCCATCTTAAAGTATGTTTCTCTCGACTATGGAAACCTCTAGTGGGTTTAGAGGTTCTCTCCGGAAAACGATTTCTTTTTCTTTAAGCTATCTCTGGCTGATGATTGTACGAGAATTCTTCAAGAAGGCTCGTGGTAATTCGATGGACGTCTTATTGTCCTACGGAAATGGAGTGCCAAGATTGGCATGTGCTGTGATCTACTTGCATCTTGTTTGGGTTCGTTTCCCAGCCCTAAAGCTTTTGTCTAAAGAAATCATCAGTAAAGCGGCAAGTCTGATTAGCACGCCATTATATATGGATAGAGCAACAACGATGGGCAAACACTTAGCTTATGCAAGATGTTTCGTTAAAATTAATGATGCTCACCCATTGCCTCAAAAACTTTGCTTGGATATTGAAGGTGGCAAACAAATGGAACAACCAATGGGATATAAATGGATTCCTCCTCGATGTTCTCGTTGCAGCTATTTCGAACATGTGGATGCTCAATGTCCTTCAGTTCTTATGTGGTGGGCCAAAAGAATTCTCTCAATATCAGAGGAGCTAGCTCGGCCTACTGTGATCACAGGTAATCCGTGTATCCCTGCAAATGAATCAGTAAATAATTATGTCCAATATAGCGCTATTCTTGAAGTTAGAATCCATCCTCCAATTGTTGAATCTACTACCTGTAATGTGGTTGATGACTCTATGACTGTGGATGTACCCTCCACTGACCCTGAGATTTCTACCTCTCCATCAGTAGATACATCTGCTCTTAATAGTTTTGTAAGTGCTATTGACGCATCAGCATTTCACAATAGGTTTTTTGTCTCTGCTCTACCTAGTAAACAGAATAATTGTGTTCTTGTTCCCACTGCCACCACTGATATTAACACCCTCCCAGATCCTATTGGTAAAAACATAGTGGAGTGACAGGTGAAGCTCATTAACATTTTGAATAAGAGAACTACAAATATCAGATCCAACCAAGGTTATTATACAAAGAGAACTTCACCTCTGTATCCCCCTTGGAGGAGTTCGCAACGGGTGAAGGGTATATCCAACAGCATTACTATATCAACCCGTGTTTGGAATGACTAGTTCGTGTGATGTGTGTTTCTATCATATGGAAAGAAATGAGGCAAAACTATCGCATTTGCTTTAGTTTACTGGTCCTAATTTGTATAGTGATTTCATCATGTTTTCAAAGTATATATTTGTTCTAGTCTACGATTGGTTATTTGGGGATGACAACGCTTGTGTCCTCTCTCCCCTCTGTCCAAGAATAGTCTAGAACACTATTTTTCCTCTCAAGTGTATTCTAAATTTTACTCTTGAGTTAATTAAGCATAATTATTACCTTTCAAAAAAACTATTTCTATACTCATGTTGTTATAAAGCAATGGCTGAATTTATGTTTGGCCAGCCAGTTACAGAATACTCCGCCCACCTACTTTGTGAGGCATTCCTTCATTTATTGTATAGGAAAGGAAGAACCACATGCCCTTGCAAAGCGCATGTTACAAACATCATCTTATGTGTAATTATTGTTTTCCAGTTTTGTTATTTCTAAACTGTAGTTGATATTTATGAAATTATGCAAACGATTACAACAATTTTAATGGGGCCAGCGCTTCTGAAAAAGTTAGCAAAATATCTCATTATAAAGGTCATGTTATTAAAACATGATTTATTGATTCTGTTTGGCCATGTCCGTTTTCCAACCTGTAACATGATATCTTGGAACTTTCTCACAATGATTGTTTCCACACTTGGGTGGGCCAACCAAAAATAGGCCGGGGGGAAAGAAAATTGTGGCCGTCCATGTCTGACCACGCCCACAATTTTACATTAATACAGCGGGCATATTGCATTCCCTTCCAAGATCTCATTAAACAAAAACAACCTAATTATTCATATGATCTACCCAGCACCTTCTACATACAATTTAATACCAATTGTTTTGGTAAAATAACAATACAAAGGGAAATTTCTTATTTAAAGCAGCCTTTCATAAAGCTCTCTTTCAAACATTTATAGAAGCAACATTCCTACTTACGTTAGTATCTATATTTGCTTTCAAACGAATATACAGTATAACTGTTAACACATCTTCCGGTGTTAGAGAGAGAGAGAACAGGGCTAGAAACTCGGTCTTCGTTTCAATTTCGGTTCTTTAGAAAAAATTTGATTTCTGTACGTTTCTATTAAAGTTTCAGTTTTATATTTCAAATATATCTGTATTCAGATTTATCTAAATTTATATGAATTTATTTCAGATTTATCTAAATTTATATGAATTTATTTGGGAGTTATCTGAATTTATTTCAAATTTATATGAATTTATATGAATTTAAATATAGTGTAAAACCCAAACCCAGACATATTATTAACTAAAAACTCAAACACATACCCTAACTTTAACTTAAACCCAAACCTAAACACTTGTGAGTGCTGCTAATCACATTACACATTTTGCTACACATATTACCCTTTTTGTACACTTGTAAAAGATAATGGCAAACTTGTAAATAAAATGTGATATGTTTAGCAAAAAGTGTAACACGATATCTTGGAACTTTCTCACAATGATTGTTTCCACACTTGGGTGGGCCAACCAAAAATAGGCCGGGGGAAAGAAAATTGTGGCCGTCCATGTCTGACCACGCCCACAATTTTACATTAATACAGCGGGCATATTGCATTCCCTTCCAAGATCTCATTAAACAAAAACAACCTAATTATTCATATGATCTACCCAGCACCTTCTACATACAATTTAATACCAATTGTTTTGGTAAAATAACAATACAAAGGGAAATTTCTTATTTAAAGCAGCCTTTCATAAAGCTCTCTTTCAAACATTTATAGAAGCAACATTCCTACTTACGTTAGTATCTATATTTGCTTTCAAACGAATATACAGTATAACTGTTAACACATCTTCCGGTGTCAGAGAGAGAGAGAGAACAGGGCTAGAAACTCGGTCTTCGTTTCAATTTCGGTTCTTTAGAAAAAATTTGATTTCTGTAAGTTTCTATTAAAGTTTCAGTTTTATATTTCAAATATATCTGTATTCAGATTTATCTAAATTTATATGAATTTATTTCAGATTTATCTAAATTTATATGAATTTATTTGGGAGTTATCTGAATTTATTTCAAATTTATATGAATTTATATGAATTTAAATATAGTGTAAAACCCAAACCCAGACATATTATTAACTAAAAACTCAAACACATACCCTAACTTTAACTTAAACCCAAACCTAAACACTTGTGAGTGCTGCTAATCACATTACACATTTTGCTACACATATTACCCTTTTTGTACACTTGTAAAAGATAATGGCAAACTTGTAAATAAAATGTGATATGTTTAGCAAAAAGTGTAACACGATATCTTGGAACTTTCTCACAATGATTGTTTCCACACTTGGGTGGGCCAACCAAAAATAGGCCGGGGGGAAAGAAAATTGTGGCCGTCCATGTCTGACCACGCCCACAATTTTACATTAATATAGCGGGCATATTGCATTCCCTTCCAAGATCTCATTAAACAAAAACAACCTAATTATTCATATGATCTACCCAGCACCTTCTACATACAATTTAATACCAATTGTTTTGGTAAAATAACAATACAAAGGGAAATTTCTTATTTAAAGCAGCCTTTCATAAAGCTCTCTTTCAAACATTTATAGAAGCAACATTCCTACTTACGTTAGTATCTATATTTGCTTTCAAACGAATATACAGTATAACTGTTAACACATCTTCCGGTGTCAGAGAGAGAGAACAGGGCTAGAAACTCGGTCTTCGTTTCAATTTCGGTTCTTTAGAAAAAATTTGATTTCTGTACGTTTCTATTAAAGTTTCAGTTTTATATTTCAAATATATCTGTATTCAGATTTATCTAAATTTATATGAATTTATTTCAGATTTATCTAAATTTATATAAATTTATTTGGGAGTTATCTGAATTTATTTCAAATTTATATGAATTTATATGAATTTAAATATAGTGTAAAACCCAAACCCAGACATATTATTAACTAAAAACTCAAACACATACCCTAACTTTAACTTAAACCCAAACCTAAACACTTGTGAGTGCTGCTAATCACATTACACATTTTGCTACACATATTACCCTTTTTGTACACTTGTAAAAGATAATGGCAAACTTGTAAATAAAATGTGATATGTTTAGCAAAAAGTGTAATGTGAATATCAGCACTCTACTTTAAACCCAAAACCAAAAGCTCTCTCCCTCCCTCCCTCCCACCCCCCCCCCCCCCAAAAAAAAAACCCCCCCCCCACCACGGTCTTACTCTCGAAGATGAAACAATGACAAACGGTGAAGACAATAACGAAAATGGTGAAGATGAAAGACGAAGATGACGAAGATGATCTAGTAAGTTCTCTCTCCCTCCCCTTTTTAAGCTTTTACGACTGTTTAATGAAGGCTTCCTCATATATTTTTTATTTTTTGCTTTTCTTTTGAATAATTTCTTGAGTGTCTTTACTTTGCTCATGGTTATTCTGATGATTTTATGTCAAATTTTGAATTTTTTGACTTTTCAATGGTTAAATGGCCAAAACTGATATATGGGCTTGGTCTCGTACCTATTCCTATCGAAATCGGTACGAAACGGCCGAAACCGGCCGAAACCTCGTGTATTATGTGTGAAACCTTGTTCATTTTGTGTGTGAAACCTCGTGCGGCGCGCGAGTGTTCTCTCTCATTCACCTAATTAACTTAACCGTATATTCCTGTTCATTATCTTCTCAGACTATCCTATTATCAGGCAAATAAGCATAATAACAAATTTAGTTTGGTTGTTCAACATAGAACATAAACATTGCAGAGAACAATAGAACGGACAATAAGCTATTAAGCAAGATTTTGATGCAGACAAAAAAGTGCAATAACTAAGTGATAAGACTTAATTATCATTAAAATAATCATACAAACACTAACCATCTTCTTCTTCTTCCATGGGCTCGGCTTCATCTTCAGAAGATGTCCAATCCCCATTGGCAGAATGCCTTCGGCTTGACGAAGCTACATCATTCAAAGCAGTCACAATGGCTTCAGCATGTGCAGATTCATCCATGCATTCATTGAAAGCACATTTTGGTGACAATGAACCTACAAAAAGTGTTCAAAGGTTGACCATTACAGTCCCAGGAACCTCTACTATATGAACTTTCAGAACAAAAGTGAACAGATGAAAAAGAATGAGCTTACCATCATCATCGTCTATCATAGGATGATAGGGTGTCTTGGGCTCATTTATTTTCTGCCTCACTGGTTTGTTTGCTTCAATGTTGGACAAGTTTGCTTCATTCCATCTTACACGACTCTTACTAATGAATGACAAACAAAGAAAAAGTTATATACATACTACAAAATTAAAATAATTGCAATGGCGATACAACTTTGATGTGCACCAGTTGATACAAACAGTGCCCATGTCAGAACAAGACATCTACAATATTAAAGACATGTCCAGTCGACAAAGCTTTCCATAGAATATAAAATCATCTTCTTAAAAAATTAAAACCATCGATGGGAAAATAATTCTATGATTGTGTGCTGCTAAATGCAATCAGCCTCAGTGATCATGGATATTTAGTAACTGCATGAAAAAGAGAATATAAGCAAATTAAATTCTATCTTCTGGTAATGTTGAGAAGAAATGTATGTTGAAACATGAAGAGAATTTTTAAAAATATCAGAAGAAATGTTAGTCTATTAGTCAATTTTCATACGTGCGTAAATATTGTGGCATGACATGTAACTATGCTCCTCAGGTTGCAGGGAATAAGCTTGAATAAGAATGTCCCATCTCAACCATTACAGAGATATAGCTTCTAGCGTTCATGCAAGTAAGGTTATGCAGGAAAGAAGAGAAAGGGATTGCGGTGTGGAATTTGGGAAAGTAACAAATTTAGGGATTTATGAATTTGGGGGAAATGTCTATGGATTTGATAGGTTTTTATCCTCTCACCGATGGGATCTGACGATCACCGACTCACAAGTCTAGCACACGGAGATTTTTTTAACCTCACATACAGGCAACCAAGCACGCTCTCACGTCTATCATGCTCAAAATTTAATTAGCAAACTGAAGTTTACAGAAAATTTCATTATAAAACTGAAACAAATTTAAGGTCTTTAAATAGACTTACAAAAGCTACAATCCTCTAACACAACCGATGGGTGATTAATAAGTACCAAAATAAGAAAATGACTAAAAGACTCAAATTCCTTTAAAACTCCACTGAAAATTTAAAAAAAGACTCAACTAAACTGAAATAAAATTTTAAAAAAGACTCAACTCTGAATCCAAATCGAATCCATAACATTCTCCTCCCCGACTTTGAGAACTTCATCCCTTGATGAATGGTGACAGAAATAGCACAAGCGTGTGGAATACATAAGCAATTTCATGGCAGTGCAGCTAAAGGATGAGTAATGAATGTTGCTGTTGTGTGTGGCTTTCATCAAGCTCCTACGGAATAATCAACCTACTACGAAATAACTAACCTGATTGCATCGAGATCGATTCCCAGTAGAGCGCATGGAGAATCTGTACAATGTGTACAAAGCCTTTCTATGGGTTCAAGGTTAAAACTCTCCAGATAAATTCTAATCATTTCAGCATCCATGATTACAAACCCCTTCAAATTTCTATGTAATTATGCAACGGAGTATCAGGGTTAATTGCAAAAATGTTGCAAGTCTCATGATAAAAAAATACTCATATGATATGCATGATGCTCAAGGAATAAAATTGGTCTATAAATAACACTGAACTCTAATGAACTCAGATCACAGTGTAAAGTGACTAAGTTAGTAGCTTATTAAGGATTAACATGTTCTTTTGATTTTTCAACTACACTTTTGGGTCAATTAAGAGTAAACAAAATTCTCTTCCATGAAAATATAAATGCACGTGTTAGCTCTCTTAAAAATATAAAACATCTAAGCCATACAGTCATGTCCTACCTATCATAATAGGTGTATCTTCCATTGGTATGATTTCACACCGGATGTGACCCTGATAGCTCGAGAACTGGATAGACATTAGATAACATTAAATAACAACATGTGAGTTATCAACCTAGATAATTCGTTATGGGTGATGTTCAACTTTAGGTCACATCTTCTCTATAGCTGATTTGACGATCAAATTTATACAACTACATCTATCAATCATCACTCTAAAAGATCTGTCCCTAATTCCGATGCAGGTAAAAAAACATTTATCATTCATCAATCTTTCTCACTCATAGATGTAGTGACTAGACATCTAATGACGGTTGGATATTGGATCACTGCAATATATATTTTGAGGATATATATTGTTGATTTGACGATCACCCAGATGAACATCACCTAGATAATTCGTTATGGGTGATGTTCAACTTTAGGTCACATCTTCTCTATAGTTGATTTGACGATCAAATTTATACAACAACTATCAATCATCACTCTAAAATATCTATCCCTAATTCCGATGCAGGTAAAAAAACATTTATCATTCATCAATCTTTCTCACTCATATAGATGTAGTGACTAGACATCAAATGACTGTTGGATATTGGATCACTGCAACATATATTTTGAGGATAAATAAACAATATATTTGCACTAATTCGATTTATGCAGCTATAGTGTAGTACATGTGTAATACCCCGTATTTCCCATGATTTTTTGATCTTCTTATAAATTTCCATATGTTTTTTCTTTCTTTGTTTTCGCTCTCCTATTTCTTTTACCCTTCCTAATTTTTGGCCTACGCGGCTCAACCACTCACTCTTTTCTTCCCTTCACCAAGCCCCAAGACCCACAGAGCCCGCGGCCCAAACCTATCCTCCACTCTCTTCTCTTTTTTCTCAAATAAAACCTCGGCCCAAACACCAAAGCCCACCCTCAATTTAAATCCATACCTCAGCCCACTTTCACCCTCATTTTCCCCCTCAACCCCAACTTAGCCGCTCCTCTCTCCCCATACGCATCACACCTCAGCCTGACAGCCACACAAGCATCTCTTTCGAAAAACCCTAATAACAGAGAAAATTCATCACCCGTCGCCTTACTCTCTCCTGCATGTGACCAGACAGCCCATCACCTCCCTCTACAAACATCGCCGCTCGACATCCCGATTGGTCCAATCGTCGATTGCAGGCGACAGCTTCATCCACGATCGCGTGCCTCCTTCAGGCTCTCTCTCTCTTCCTCTATTCCTCTATTTCTCAAGAGTTTTTCCTTACAAAAAGAACATATTTTTCTCATAAGATTTTTGGGTTTTCCCTTCGATTTTGGTTTAGGGTTTGGTCTGAGGCTTGGATTTCTTCTCGGATTTTGCATCCTCCCTTCGGCGAGCAATCGGAGCCGCTCAACGACAAGATGGTAGGGCTCCACTCCTTTCCCGGCATGGTTTCGATAAATTCACTCTAAATTCTTGTTTTTGGTTTTAATAATTCTCTTCTTCTTTTGCTATGATCATACTTACGCATTTGGGGATTGGTAGCGACTGTCGCCGCTGCCCTCGACGTTGCTCTGTGGTTACGCCCCTTTAAATCTTTCTCTACCTATTGGCTTGGTTGTTTGGGCTTTCTGCCTTAGCTGTGGGTTCTCTGGGGTCTAGCCCTTGCAATTGGGCTTTCGCCCCTGCCGTTGCTCTCGGAATATTGCCACGTTACTATTCTTTTAGGCTTTTGCCTTTGCGATCGATATTGAGCTTTGCCCTTGGGCGTTGGATTTTGGCTTATCACTTGGAAAATCTCCAGCCCTTACACATGCTAGATGTGCCTGAAATTGTCCTTTGATGATATTTCTGGCTGGAAGAACAAAAAACATGTATAAAATGGATTTGACCCTTTAATATTATCGATGATGAGACTTCTCTGAGATCATTCTGTTGACCATCCTCCCATTTTATGTGTTATGAAAATTACATTGATCCATGCACAGGATTTGGTAATATTCTCTTGGATTGGGTTTTGAGTTTAGTTGTTATTTTTCGTGCATGGTTTATTGTGGGCTGAATATTTTTGTTAGCTATTGATATCACTTCACGTATGTGATATTTTTAGACCTGTTAGATATTGATGTCACTTTACTTGACATATCATTGGACTTGTTGTGGGGTTTTGTTATTAGACTTGGTGATGGGTGTTGTTGCACTTGGTGTGGGCTGTTGTTGGATATGGTATTGGGCGTTCGGTGTTGGCTTGATATTGGTCATTGGTGTTGGGTTTCGGTGATGGACATGGAGTTTGGGTTTGGTGTTAGTGTTTGGTGTGGGACTTGTGCTTTGCCTTATTGTGTTGGACAAAGGCATTGCCCTATTATGTTGGACTTGGGCTTTGTCGTGTTGGAGTAAAGCTTTTCCCTTTGACTTGATGGACCCGTGGACTTTTACCCAGTTTACTGAGGCCATGGGCCTTTGTTGGTTGGATCACAGGCTTTTGCCCCAATGATGGTTGGACATGGGGATTCAGGCTTGGATTTATTTCATGCTTATATTATACTGAAATCATCCAAAATGAGATTGTTGGCTGATGACATGAAAAGCATGAAATTATGGATAAGACCCCTCTGAGATCAACAAGTTAACCCTCCCCCATGAACTATCGTGGAATTACTCTTTATGCATGCAAATGATTACATCATATTTTTGACATCAATTGGGATATTGGTTATGTTAATTATGTTCTTGAAGTAAATATTATTCTCATGTGTAGTAATTTGTTAATTTATTTGAACTCGTTGGATAGTGATTCACATGTGGTATAATGCTGGAAAGTAACTTTATAACATGTTGGCTTTTAAACTGTTGGAAATCATGAACTTAGAATGGATTTGGAATACATAACACACTTACCATATAACTAACGATGATGTGGTCCCTTAAACTTGTTGAGAGACTTGTTCTCTTTTCTCTGCTATATGATGCAAGCTAGAGTAATCACTCCCCTCCAATGAAGAAAATTATTGATAACATCACTATTACATGATTAGACACTTGTTGTTATAACTTCATGGCATAAAACTTAAGAAACAACATGCCAACTTGAGTTTAGAATATCATCTGAAATAACACATATATTGACACTAAAACTGTATAAACTTAAATAACCACTTCACATTTAGACTCACTGGGTTGTGGGTTAACTTATATTAGAGGGAGTACGGGAACAACTAAAGACATGCTTTTGATTATAACTGATAGAATTACACATCTGGTATCTGACTGTCTCTTTCATGCATCCGGTTGGACCCATACTAGTATCGTCGGATGGATTTTGAGTCCATTGCATATTCTTATTTGGACTCAGCCTGGGTGAGCGTCTCGCGGTATAAAGTGGCCTTCGAGTTGTATATCGTACTCTCATATTGTAAAGGCCCATTTAAAAGCCCAAAAAAATGCCTCCCAGCATTTTTTCCTCCTTCCCACTTAAACATCTCCCCCCACGTGTCTCCCACTTATTCTCTCTCCATCTCACTTTCTCTCCCACGCTTTCTCTCTCGCTCTCGCTCGTGATTCGCCCGATCAAGCGGCAACAACGACGAAAATTCTGCCTACTTCGATCGCCGACTCTTTGTTCCTTCGACTCGAAGGAAGTCCACGCGGCCCCCTCACCTCTCGCCACCTCACTCACACGTGGCATGGCCTCGAGCCTCCACCGTGCCCTAAAATCCTAGGGGTTCAACGAGTCATTGCCTCAATTCGAGACTGATTGTGTTTGTAGCATTCCATATGAGCTCCCCATGTCCATCTTCCCTCTATTTAAGCTCGATTGAGCCCTAAGGTTTTCGGTTTTGTGCAAAAATGATATTTTTCTGGGTTTTCCTCTGTATTTGGTTTTGGCATGTGCTATGGAGTTGGATTTCTTTCCGATTTCTTCGTCGGTCCATAAATTCGGGTAAAATCACTCTGATTTTCTAATATTTGGATTTTTAAATGTGTGGATTGTGTTTTTCTTGTTCCTGTGATGATGTTTCTGAGCCCCATGCAAGATGGCGACCCTCGTCGCAGCCCCATTGGCCTTCGAAATGACTATATAAAGGATTCCCCTCTTGAACGTGACCCGTAAAATCTTTCCACTTGCTTGCGGGCTGTCTTGGTGTTTTTCTCCCCTCGTTGGGATTGTCTGGCTTCATCTCCCCCTGCCGTGACCTACGGCCTCTCCTTAGACCTCGTAATACCATTCCATGGTCAACTAAGACAAAAATTGGGCGCACCCAAGTCTGTGACTGATTGATGGGGTCTATCCCCCTGATGTGGCCAAGTTTGGAATCTTCGGTGTTGGTTTTCTGGGTGCTGGTTGTAGATAATAATTTGGCAATATTTTGGCTATTGTCGAGGCTTGTAGAGGACATGGGTTAGTATGGAAACCTTGGGGTTTTCTCCCACTTATTATGAGTTGTCTTAGAAATCACCCGATGATTGAAGATGAGGGTTTGGCCTCAAAGGCCATTGGACAAGTATGGGATTTTCTGTCCGTTGGATCATAAACCATGCTACTGCCTGAAGAATCTAAGTTTTCTACATGTATGATCCCGTAGGATCATAAAACATTGCCTGAAGGATCATATAGAACCATTAATAAATGGTTAAGTCCCAAAAATGATTGATGATGAAAATTACCTGAGATCACTAGATTGTTCCTCCCTCCATTGTTCATCCCTTCACATTTCTAAGGTGCGACACAGATCGTTACCTCGACATGCAGGTTAGCTCAGGTTTTTTATTTAACCTTCAGCTTTAGTCTACCTAGCAGGTTAAAATTATATATCGTGCAGCGATAGTCTGTTTAGCATGTTAGTTTTATTCTCCAGCTTAGTCTACCTAGCATGTTAGAATATTTTGTTTAGTGACAGTCTTGTAGAAATGCCCCATGATTAGATGTTAGAGTTATTACACATCTAAAGCATGCTAAATTGTTTCATTGTTTCATGTTACTAAAGCTACATGTTTCTGAATAGTATAATCAAGCATAGTGGCCCCAGACATTGGGAATAATTAATATGTAGAGTGTGCTATGGAAACCGAAATGAAATTGAAACATGTATTGTTACTGTCCTATTGAAATACACTTGATAGAATTGAAAGTAAAAGTATGACTGAAACTGGAATGACATAGCACACCGTCATATATATTAATTCTAATGTGGCGTTAAATTTAATTCAAGACTTATTTTAGAAACCATGTTTTAAAATGATATTAATTTAGACCTACACCTTACTGTTTCAGTGAGGCACGGAGAGCTTTACACTTGACTTACACTTGACACTACAGACTCACTGGGTTTGGGGTAAACCATATTAGTGAGAGTGTGGGAGCGACTGGAGCCACGCTCCTATTGACTTGAACCGCATCAGGTTGTTCCAGACAGTGTCACATCATTGAATTAGGATCTGATCCCTAATGTACCGCCGGACTTAATTAATGAGTTCCACACTGTTGACGCTTGGCCCCTACCATCCCTACTTTGGGCCTGGCCCGGGTGAGCGCCCCCGGGTACTGAGGTGGACTCCCTGGTTGCTTCTGTACTCTCCAATATGATTCACGGCCTAGGTTTGGCATAAAGTGATAGTACAATGTTAGCATTGCTTTTAATTATCAACTGAATCACATGTTTGTCTTAAATTCCAATGCATGCCTGATATGAATATTTTTTAACATGTTATCTATTTCCAGTTCTCGTTTCCTAGTTAGTGTTTTCTCATGTTCACATATTTTAAATTCCAAATTTTTAGAATCCTTGTGATTTATCTGGTAGGTCTTCTTTTTATTGCACCACCAAGTGTTGACCTAGAGATAGAGGAAGCCCCAGTTTTCGAGGACACGGATTCCATAGTAGCTGCAAAATCCTGACCTTAAACTTAAATTGTAAGTATTTACAGTTTCATATTTATTTCCAGAGAAGTTCCATATAAGTATATTGGCATGCTCGTAGCCTATATTGTTTTCACTGCTACCTAACAGGACATGCATCACATGTGGAAAACAGTCGTGTCCCGGATAGCGGAGCGTGACACATATAAAATTGTAGCTTAGGATTGGTATAGTTGTTACATTCACCTGATTAGAACTTTTATAACAGACTTAAAAATGTAACGAATTTACATTCATGCTTTTAGTTTATCATATTGTCACCTTATGTACACTTTGTTTCCTGCTTTATTTCAATAATGCATATATACTCTGTTTAAATTCTAAACTTTAGAATTATTGTGAATTTACCCCGGCCTAACGGCTCTTTATTTTGTTGCACCATCAGGCGTTGATCAGTAGTACGAGGAGACTCCAGTTTTACGAGGAATCTGAGTTTGCGGCATATGACGCAGACTTTTGAGAGGTTAGGTTATGAGTGAATGTTTTTATGTATTTCTTTTGTATCTGGAGATATTGTAACTCTTACATTATAAATCAGATTTTAAATTTTATAAGAGTAATCTGGTATATTTTCGCTATTGGATATATTATTTTCACTGGTAAACGACAAGACCTGTAATTCATATAAAACCATCACGTTTTCGAGTTGTGGGCGTGACATGTTTTCTTAGTGGACCATGCAGGTCCATGCTAACTATCTCATGAATAGTATATGTAGAGTAGGATGTACCATAAAATATACTCGTAGAAACTAACGTTACGCTTGTGATATAAGATGGAGAAAAACTACATTCGTCATGGATGTACTGGTGAAACCCCCTGAACAAGAATAAGGGAATAGCCATGAATGATAATCAGGACGAGACATGAGGATCAGGGAACGAAAACAGTGGATTAGGGACCGACAACAGTGGGAACAACCACGGGCCGAAACCGAAAAGGCACCTAATAATGAAAAGATTTTCTGTGTAGCAGACTGGTATCATGAGGTAGGCTTTACTACATGAGCCTAGGCATGGTGGAGTTTAACAGTTTCGGGCACTACGCCCGAAGTCTCTAGATGGAATAGAGGAGCCTCTGAAGGCAGAAAAATGGTTAAGATGCACTAAGAATAATCTGAGAAGCATAGATTTTGGATGACTCATGGGTGGATTTAGCAAAGCTACAATTGACTGACGGAGCCAGAGTCTAGTGGGATTCGGAGGAGGGCCGTCTAGAGCGACCAATCAAATGAGACACATTCAAGAAGCTGTTCAAGGCCCAATTTTTCTCTTCAGAAGTTGAGATGGAGCTACATGCGAGGTTCACAAACTTAAAGTAGTGCTCCATAATGGTAGAGCAACACGACGATGAGTTCTCTATACTCAGCCGATTTGCCTTAGAGATAATGGCCACTCCTCTAACTCGAGGTAGACACTTTCAACAGTACCTAAATATCGAGATTAGAGAAAATTGATTGGGGTGGTCTTGACCACCCACGTTGTCGTCATATCAACAGTGCATCAGCATGAGTACGTTGAGAGGGATGACAAATGAGAGCAACTTTTAGTCGCCCCACCAATACGACCACTCTCATCACCTCCGGCGGTAGTAGCAGAGTCGGGCCGATGACCTCCAGCCCAACCAGCTATAACCCTCGCCCCGTTGAGCAAAGGAAGCCAACATCACAGATGGAACAAAGCACACACTTCAATAAGACATGGACATCGACCTATGGCAGGCAACTACTGCCAGTAATCAGGACATATCAGGAGGGACTATCGTCATTGGAACTGGGTGTGCTGTCAGTTATTATATTGGTATCTGCCCCTACTTTTGAGATATTCTGAGAACGGAATTTTTATACGATGGATAGGATGTAATGCCCGAATTTTCCCTTTTATAATTTTCTGATTTTATAATTTTCCATATATAGTTTTCTCTCGTTATTTTCCCTCTCATATTTCTTTTTTCCTTCCAAATTCTTTGGCCCATGCGGCACAACAACCCACACCCTTTTCGTATCTTCACTAAGCCCGCAAACCCACATCCAAGCCCCAAGACCCACAAAGCATGCGGCCCAAACCTCTCCTCCACCTTTTCTTTTTTTTTTCAAATAAAACCCCGACCTAGACACCAAAGCCCACACCCTCAACTTAAATCCATACCTCGGCCCACTCTCCCTCTCATTTTTTTCCCAACAGCCCTTACTCTGTTGCTCCTCTCTTCCCTCACGGGTCATACCTCAACCCTACATCCCCATGAGCGTCTCTCTCGAAAAAAACCGTAATCACAGAGAAAATCCCTCGTCGGCCGCCCTTCTCCACCTCCTGCATTGACCCAACAGCACATCACCTCCATCTGCAGACATCGACGCTCGACATCATGTCCAATCACCACTTGCAGGTGACAGCTTCATCCTCGATCACACGCTTCCTTTAAGCTCTCTCCCTCTATATATTCCTCTATTTCTTAAGAGTTTTTCCTAAAAAAGAAAATATTTCTCACAAGATTTTTGGGTTTTCCCTTCGATTTTGGTTCGTGGTTTGGTCTGAGGCTTGGATTTCTTCTCGGATTTTACCTCCTCCCTTCGGCGAGCAGCCGCAGCCGCTCGATGGCAGTGCTCTGCTCCTTCCCCTGTATGGTTTCGATAAATTCGCTCGAAATTCTTGTTTTTGGTTTTTATATTTCTCTTCTTTTGCTATAATCAAACCGGAGCATTTGGGATTGGCAGCAACCCTCGCCATCGCCCTTGCTATTGCTTTGCGGCTGCTCCCCTTTGGGGTTTTTCCCCACCCGTTGGTTTGGTTGACTGGGCTTTCTGCCCTAGCTGTGGGTTCTCTTGGGCTCTAGCCCTCAGTTGGACCTTCGCCCTGACGTTGCTCTCCAACTATTGCCCCGTTACTGTTCTTTTGGGTTTTTGCCTTTGCAGTCGATGTTGGGCTTTGCCCTTGGGTGTTGGGCTTTGCTTTGGCTTATCACTTGGAATATCTCCAACCCCTACACATGCTAGATGTACCACAAATTGTTCTTTGATGATATTGCTGGCAGGAAGAATAAAAAGCATGTATAAAATGGATTTGACCCTTTAATACGATCGATGATGAGACTTATATTCCATTAACCATCCTCCCATTTTAAAGTAATATGAAAATTACCTTGATGCATGCACAGTATTTTGTAATATTCTCTTGAATTGGGTTTTGAGGTAAGTTGTTATTTTCCTGTACAGTTTATTGTGGGCTGAATAGTTTTGTTAGCAATTGATATCACTTCACGTATGTCATATCGTTAGACATGTTAGATTGATGTCACTTTACTCGACATATCATTGGACTTGTTGTGGGGTTTTGTTATTGGACTTCTTGTTGGGTGTTGTTGGACTTCTTGTTGGGTGCTGTTGTTGGATATGGTAGTTGGTGTTCGGTGTTGGCTTGATGTTGGCCATTGGTGTTGGGTTTCGGTGATGGACTTCAAGTTTGGGATTGGTGTTGGTGTTTGGTGTGGGACTTGTGCTTTGCGTTATTGTGTTGGACATAGGCTTTGCCATATTATGTTGGACTTGGGCTTTGTCGTGTTGGAGTTGGGCTTTGCCCTTTTACTTGGTGGACTCGTGGGCTGTTGCCCAGTTTACGGAGGCCATGAGCCTCTATTGGTTGGATCACGGGCTTTTGTCCCAATGAAGGTTGGACATGTGGATTCAGGCTTGGCTTTATGTCATGCTTATATTATATTGAAATCATCCAAAATGAGAATGATAGCCGGTGACATGAAAAGCATGAAATTATGGATGAGACCCCGCCGATGTCAACAAGTTGACCCTCCCATCATGAACTATCGTGGAATTACTCTTTATGCATGCAAATGATTACATCATATTTTTGACATCGGTTGGGATATATTGTTGGGTTTGGTTATGTTAAATATGTTCTTGAAGTAAACTGTTATTCTCATGTATGTACAGTAATTTGTTGGTTAATTGGACTTTGGATAGTGATTCACATGTGGTATATTATTGGAAAGTAACTTTTGACATGTTATCTTTTAAACTACTGGAAATCAAATCATGAGTTAGAACTGATTTGGAATACATAACACCATATATACTAATGATGATGTGGCCCCTTACACTTGTTGAGAGATGTGTTTTATATTTTCTAATATATTATGCATGCTAGAGTAATCACTCTTCTCCAATGAAGAAAAGTATTGATAACATCACAATTACATGATTAGACACTTGTTGCTACAACTTCAAGGCCTGAAACTTAGAAAACGACATGACAGCTTAACTTTAGAAAATCACCTGAAACAACACACATATTGACATTGAAACTAAATAAACTTAAACAACTTCACATTCAGACTCACTAGGTTGTGGGGTAACTTATATTAGGAGTACGGGAACAATTGAAACCATGTTTTTTATTATAACTAATAGAATTACACTACTGTATCAGGTATCTGATCGGGTGATCGGGTCTCATTCATGCATCCTTTGGACCCATACTAGTATCGGCGGATGGATTTTGAGTTCCTTTCCTATTCTTGTTTGGACTCGACCCGGGTAAGCGCCTCAGTGGTACAGGTGGCCTTCGAGTTGTATATCATACTCTCATATATTTAAGTCAGCTTAGAATTGGTATAGTTGTTACATTCACCTTGATTAGAACTTTTATAACATAAACTTAAACTATAACTGTTTTACATTTCCATCTTTGGTATATCATGTTGTCACCTTATGTATACTCTATTTCCTGCTTTATTTCAGTCATGCAACATATACCATGTTTAAATTCCAAACTTTAGAATTATTGTGAATTTACCCTGGCCCGACAGCTCTTCATTTTGTTGCACTGTCAGGTGCTAATCAGGAGTACGAGACTCCAGTTTTACGAGGAATCTGAGCTTGCGGCATAGTATGCAGACTTTTGAGAGGTTAGGTTATGAGTGGATGTATTTTATGTATTTCTTTTGTATCTGGAAATATTTAACTCTGAACTTATAAATCAAATTTTAAGTTTTATGCAGTATGTACATTTTTGATATTGGCTATATTATTTTCACTTGTAAACAGCATGACCTTAATTCATGAAAAACTGTCAAAACTGTCATGTTTCCAATTGCGGGGAGTCACAATACGATAAGATGTCAAGACTCAAAATTTGACAATAACATGAACATTATCCGCATATTATTTGAGTTCATATTATTATATATTGTATTAATGATGTATCTTTATTTTTTTGTTAGATTTGATGTAAATGCTATATTATTTTCACTAGTAAACAACGGGACCTCAATTTATGAAAAACTATCACGTTTCCAGATTGCGGGGTGTGACAATACGATAAGTCTTTCACTAGTAAACAACGGGACCTCAATTTATGAAAAACTATCACGTTTCCAGATTGCGGGGTGTGACAATACGATAAGACGTCAAGACTCAAGAATTGACAATGACATGAACATTATCAGTATATTATTTGAGTTCATATTGTTATATATTGTATTAATGATGTATCTTTATTTTTTTTGTTAGATTTGTTGTGTAAAGGCTTGATGACACACTCATTCACACATCATCTAAAGATTTCAAGACTTAGAATGTACATGACCTCTAAACGTGCGCATATCATATTGATTCTAAGTTAATTCTTTACGATGTATCTTTATCTTTTGTCGATAGATTTGCTGTAAAGCCTTGATGACACACTCATTCACACATCATCTTAAAGATTTCAAGGCTTAGAATGTACATGACCTCTAAATTTGCGCATATAATATTGATTCTAAGTTAATTCTTAAATTCGTAGTGCCAATTAGTCGACCACCAATTCCTAGTAATTGACTGACCTGTATTTGTCCTTCATTGTTCAAATCATATCTTGATTAGCCGATTAACATATTCTTTAATCAACCAATATAGTCTATAAGATTTCATTGATGTGTTCTGTTAGTCTCGACTAATCTGGACAGTAATCGACTAACACAGAGGTATGTTTTCAATCAGTGAACTTATTAGTCGACTAACACGGATAAATCAATTAAACAAATTTGTGTAACGTTATACTTTTTCCATTAGTCGATAACAAACTTTCTAGTCAACTAATACAGACTAAAGTTTCTTCATTGGTTTAAACCATTAGTCGACCAATAGTCCAATTAATCGACTTAAACTATAGTTTTCTGCCTATGTCTATTCATGATATATTCATCACGACAGTTGCAACGATCACGTTGTTCCTGACCATTGGATATCAGCTACACATATATGAATTATTCCCCAAATGTTTAGCACTCTTGGCTCTTTGTAAAGTTTCATTTATGTCAAGAATAAACAGAAAAACATGTATAGAAATTGTTCTTCCCAATGTTCAATCCTTCAACAGAATTTCCACGTCTAGCCTATTTTGATCCACATGCACGTGAATTCAAAGTTATATGAGAACTTATACTTTTCATTACTGCAAGTTTCCATTGGGAGTTTGAGAGAAGAGCGGTTCTCTCTGTTTTGAGAGTGGTTCATATTAGGATGTTAAGATCAGTATACAATTGGCAATAGTTATGTTGTCAAATTCTATGTTTACTCTTATGAGTTTGCAAGAAGGAGATAGTGAAAATCTTAAGCATATATACTTGAGAACCGGAGGAGGTTTGAAGGACCGAACCATGATAAATCATGTATGTTTGCTATTGATCTATTAACTCTTAACTGATTTGATTTGTTTACTCTCATTTATTAGTGCAATCATTCTATCATTTGCATATTATTGTAATTTTTAGTTGGTATTCATCTTGACACTGTCTAAGGTTTAAGAGACCATCCATAATGATCCAACAATTGGTATCCGAGTGTATGGTTAAGGATGGCAGCAACAACCTATGGATCATCGCAATTCCATGAAGGTCACTCCACAATAAGACCATCCTTATTAAATGGTTTCAACTATAGTTATTGAAAAAAGTGCAAAAATACTATATCTCTAATTAATCAAATACAGGTTGTGAAACATCATAGAGACGCCTTACACCAAACCAACCACTGCGTACTCTCAATAGACGGACGCAGAGAAAATTTCAAAAACACTTAATTCTAAGGTCATGAATGCCTTATTCTATGCCATGGATACGAACGAGTTCAACCGTGCATCCACGTCTACATTGACGGATCCAATATGACACTTTTGAAATAACAAGTGAAGTAACAAGTTAAATAATCTAAGATTTTTATTCTTGTTCATGCCTTTGGTTACTTAGAAGAAAAAGAAGTTATCACAGAAATATACACAAGCTTCATCAATATAGCAAATTCATTTATTGCCTTGGGACAGACTTATATACAAGCTGAAAGAAGTTATCACAGAAATATACACAAGCTTCATCAATATAACAAATTCATTTATTGCCTTGGGAAAGATTTAGATACAAGCTGAGATGATCCGAAAGATCCCATGTGCTCTGTAAAGACCAGTAATTTCTAAGGATGGCTTTTGAATTTTTCCTATGTGTTTTCCTTTATTTATTTTATCTTTTCCTTTTCTCCCTTTCTCTTTTTCTTCTCTTTTCCCTTTCTTTATAAACCAAGCACACGAGCCGAGCCGAGCCAGATGGGCTCTTTCCTTCTCTCTTTTCTTTCACTTTTATTTTCTTTTCTTCTTTCCGTCATGGATGTCCTTAGTGTTAGATCTCATTGCAATATGCTTATTTTGCTTGTGCCCATAATCCCTAAAATAGAAATACTCAAAACATGCCCAGGTTATATTTTGTTTTGGGAATCTATCTTATGCATCAATCGTGGAAGTGTTAGTTGAATAGGATTTGGATAACATGTCTTTTAAGTACTGATGGGTGAAGTTGCCTAGCTTGATCAAGTTTGAAAAGAAAAAGAAAAAAGACAGAAAAAGAAGAATAAATGGGCACCGTTCTTCCAGCTACATCGAGTAACCGGGTCCTCATGCCTCAGGAAGCATAGGGATCCGCACCGAAAGATCTGGCTTAGGGGAGTGCATAGAAATAAAGATTTTTAGTTGGTTTGAGTTAATAGGTCCGTGGGGTCCTTATTGGCCCAATGCCCTAAGGTCATCTGATCTGTGAGTTATTGACACAACGCTCCTTACATAAACCAACTGAAATCTAGAAACTTGTAGATATAGAAAAATAAAAGCATGGGCAATGCTATCAACCCCACACATCAAGGAACGACATTGTTACGGGATAAATCCGCTCACAATGAATTTATATTGAAGTAGGGAATCAAGGGCACGATGATTACAAGTGTAGGGTTGATGACGAGGCTAATCACGATTTGAGGACGATTTGTAGATGAGGATATCAGTTTGTCCTTCATCTGGTGAAGTTCGCTTGCTAGTTGAAGGTCGCTCGTCAGTTGGTGAAGGTCGCTGCAGATCGTTCGTCCGCTGGTAGCTGGGGCGAACTTCCTACAAGAAGAGCAACTCGTCAGAAAGGCTGAGCTGGCTGTCAGCCCGTAGCCCATCCGATGCTTAAGTCAGTTGATGACTGCTTAGAGAATGTCGGACACGCAGGACGATCTTAGAGACAGATCGGCGCTTGCGTGGCAAACTAATGTGGAAGGCGCAAATATGTGGAGGATATTCAGCCTTGAATGTAAGTAGATGTGTTAGGATTTCTTACAGATTATCCAGCCAACTCCCCTTTTCTCGCTGGAAGAGATGTGGTATGTATAGGCTGTTGGAGTTAGTTGCTTTAGCTGAGCAGGCGGTTTCAGTGTATCAAGGGTTTGGCCGATGATGCCAGGACCGAACGTGTCAGGTGCACTTTTGTCGGGCTATCAGAGTTGTAAATGTCAGGCGCACTTTTGTCAGGCTGTCTGGCGACGAAACAGCTAGGTGCGCTTTTGTCAGGCTGTCAGGCGGCGAAGCGGCCAGGCGCGCTTTTGTCAGACTTTGTCTGTAGTGAAACTGGCAGTGATATTTGTGGGGGGTCGCCTCCCTCCTTGGGCGGACTGCTTCGGGTGGAGAGGTAGGCGAGCTGCCTCTGGGGCGAGCTACTCTGGGACGAGCTAACGTAGAACGTGTGCGATCTGTCGGAGGACTCTTTTCTTTAATTTGGTTGACGAGCTTGGCGGTCCATAAGGGCGCACTGCTTTGAGCCTCGGCGTGCTCTTCGCCTTGGCGAACTGGTCCTCGTTGATGAGGACTGTTGATGGGTTATTTGAGTGGGTTTTATTCAAGTGGGCATTTATCAACTAGGCCAGCCTTTAGGGCGTAACAATTGCCTCCGTCGTTCGAGCTTGGGGCGGGAAGCCCGGCCCAGTTCAAATGACGTATTATTTCTCCGTATCTTTTGTTTGGCAGCGAGCTTCGTAAGCCGGGGCGACCTATCGAAGGCTCAGCTCGTAAGCCTGCCCGAGACTTTCTTAGGATACGGGGCATTTTGTAGGCAATCTCCAGATCCTAGCGACCTATCGAGGGCGTGGCGCGTAAGCTTGCCCCGGAGTTTGAGCGTGGTGAGGTAGCCCACCCCTAGTGATCATGCCGATCTTGATCTAGGGTTTCTCATATCATAAAAACACAAAAAGTGTGTAAGTCGAAACATATTGACATATGTCGAAGATAGAGTGAAGACCTGTTTGGGTGGGGGCGCAGTCCGAAAACCTGCCCCGGACCCATGGGCGACCTGTCAGGGGCGCGGTCCGTAGACCGGCCTCTGATCTCTGTTCGGTCCTGCTTCGGGTAGCATATTGAGGACGCAACTCGTAAGCTTGCCCCGGAGTTTGAGAGAGTGGAGGACGCGCGAACGACTTATCGGGGGAGGATGACCTTCGCCGAGGACAATCTTCACCTGCGGACACCCTTTCGGGGGCGCAGCTCCGAAGCATGCCATGGGTCTCTAATAGGGAAGGGTCGAGTTACGCATCCTGTCCCAAGCCCTTGGCGACCTTTCGGGGGCGCAGCTCGGAAGCCTATCCTGGATCTTTGCTGCGAGGTAGCTCACTCTCTTCTCAGGTTTGGATATCGAGGCCCAATCTGCTATGGGTAGTCAGGCCGTGACCTGTCCCGGAGGGCTTCGAGAGGGTGAGTCGGGGTCGTAGCCCTTCCAGCATCCCTAGGGAGTCCTATGCCCCTAGCACCTTTCGGGGGCGCAGTACGTGGCCTGCCCCGAATCTCTGGTAGGAAAGGGTCGAGGTATGTAGCCCGTCCCAAGTTCTTGGAGACCTTTCGGGTGCGCAGCTCGAAAACCTGCCCTGGATCTTTGCTTGCAGCAAGGCAGCTTACTCTTCGCGATTAGGCCGGCCCTGATCTGGGGCTTCTTCTCGCAAGAAAAGTATGAAGAGGACGTGGGTCGAAACTTAACAGTAGGTGAGAGAGAAGGAAGACCTGTTTTGGTGGGGCACAATCCGAAAAACCTGCCCTAGACCCATGGGTGACCTGTCGGGGGCGTGGTCCGTAGACCGGCCCCTGATCTCTGTCCGTCCACGCTTCGGGTAGCCAGTATTTTCGCGTCCCAGGTCGTCCTGCGAGAGCTCGAGCCCTATGGCGTGTAGTCGGCCCACTCGGAGGAGCTTCGATTTTGGGTTGGAGCTTTATGGAAGTGCTTGTTGAACAGCAGCTTCTTCATTGAGCCGTATATGTCGAGCGGCCTCGATGTCCGCATCGAGGCATCTTTGCTGGATCGCTACCTCTTCGTTGGGCTCCTTTTGCCGGGCGGCCTCCTCCTCTTCGATCTGGGGGTGAAGGCTGTACCTCATGCTCTGGGGATAAGGGGGACGGTGGATGCCCCGGTCCCACCCGCATCCTAATCATTCGTCATTTTTGTATGGGCTTCAAAGCCTTGGTGGATAGTACGGACCGAGGCATGAATAGCCTCCGCCGTCCCCTCAAGGGGTACATCTGTCGGGGGAGTTCCTCCGAGAGGGCGTGGCTCGTCTTCCATGGGATGTTTGCCACTGTTGGAAAAGTGGTTGGAGTGTATGGGATTAGACATAGGTGTGACCCTAAGTTTCCACAGACAGCGCAATTGTTGCGAGTCAGATCCGCACACAATGAGATTTATATTGAAGTGTGGAATCAAGGGCACGATGATTACAAGTGTAGGGTTGATGACGAGGCTAATCACGATTTGAGGACGATTTGTAGATGAGGATCTTAAGTTCGCCCTTCATCTGGTGAAGTTCGCTTGCTGGTTAAAGGTCGCTCGTCAGTTGGTGAATGTCGCCGTAGATCGCTCGTTCGCTGGTAGCTGGAGAGAACTTCCTGCAAGAAGAGCAACTCGTCAGAAAGGCTGGGCTGGCTGTCAGCACGTGCCCCTCCGATGCTTAAGTCAGTTGATGACTGTTTGGAGAATGTCGGACACGCATGGCAATCTTAGAGACAGATCGGCGCTTGCGTGTCGAACTAGTGTGGAATGCACGAATATGTGGAGGATATTCGGCCTTGAATGTAAGTAGATGTGTTAGGATTTCTTACAGATTAGCCAGCCAAACCCCCTTTTATCGCTGTAGGAGAGGGGGTATTTATAGGCTGTTGGAGTTGGTTGATTTAGCTGAGCTGGCGGTTTCAGGGTGTCAGGGGTTCGACCGATGATGTCAGGGCCGAATGTGTCAGGCACACTTTTGTCAGGCTGTCAGAGCCGTAAATGTCAGACGCGCTTTTGTCAAATTGTCTGATGACGAAACGGCTAGGTGCGCTTTGTCAGGCTGTCAAGCGGCGAAGCGGCCAGGCGCGCTTTTGTCAGACTTTGTCTGTAGTGAAACTGGCAGTGATATTTGTGGCAAGTTGCCTCCCTCCTTAGGCGAACTGCTTGGGGACAGAGAGGTAAGCAAGCTGCCTCTGGGGCGAGCCAACGTAGAACGTGTGCGATCTGCCGGAGGACTCTTCTCTTTGATTTGGTTGACAAGCATGGTGGTCCGTAAAGGCGCACTGCTTTTAACCTCAGCATGCTCTTCTTAGCCTTGGCGAACTGGTACTCATTGATGAGGACTGTTAATGGGTTATTTGAGTGGGTTTTATTCAAGTGGGTCTTTATCAACTAGGCCCGCCTTTAGGGTGTAACAGACATCGTGTTGTGAGAGCCATCTCCTAGAAAGATTTACATGAAATCATATGATATTAATTCTTCTCTAGATCATTGCATAACTTCGATTCTCATTCTAGTATCCTATGCTGGATAAAGGAAATATTTTAGTATTTAAGCATGACCACGGTAATGTATATTGCATGTTGATCTACACAAGAGATAACACTCTATGTTATATATTGATAGATTGATAGGGATTGACATACTTATTAGCTTTTTAATCTGAAATTTTCACTTTCCCTGTATATATGCTCATTGTTGTGAAATTCTTGATAGCGTTCATTGGATACATGCATATCCACATCCTTTACTCTCTTTTTTTCTTCCTTGAGAAGAAAGAAGAGTTTAGCTTGGGGGATTTTGAAGAGTGGATACTTTATATGTTTTTAGTGGCGATTAAACATGCATTATATCATACAAATTCCCATTTTATTTATTACTTCATCCTATTTCAGTTTCGTTTCACTCTTTGGGTGTTTGTGCACGTTTCAGGTCAAAATCCAGCTAAAAAGAGCTAAATAGGAGTCAAGCAGTGAAAGTGAGAATCGATGCAAGGAAATGGGGTCAAAACAATGAAGATAGAGAAGTCAGCTCACACGACCGCGTGTGAGGACACACGCGGTCGCGTGCCAAAAAGCAAGTCAAAAGGAGCTGAATCTGAAGATCTACGCGGTCGCTTAGCTTGCCCAACGCGACCGCGTAGAACGACATGGCCCAATGCACAGAGGAGCCCCCACACAACCATTTGACGCGGTCGTGTGGATCATTTTATGAAAGGATGAGCGGAGTTTGACGTGGTTGCGTGGATTTCCACACGACCGCGTCAGAACAAAAGCAGAAAAAGAACAGTAGCAGCCAGCTGCTGCTACTGTAGCCACACGGTCGTGTGGGATTCCACGAGACCGCGTCGAATCACATATTCTAAAGGGTTTTGAGGACCATACTCTCAAGCAGAACGACGCGACCGCATCGATTCCTCGACGCGGTCGTGTACCTCGTGTTGGGCAAGTTTTCTGTAACCCACTAGGGTTTTGGGGGCTCTATAAAAGGATTTTGCACCGTCATGAGCAGAGAGCTGACATCTAGCTGTGAGTAGTAGTAGTTTAGATTAGGATTTGTTTGCATTTCTCTCCATTGACGCACTCCTATCCTAGATATTTTGTATTGCGACACTTTGGAAGCTAAGTATTTCTTCGTGTTTTATACTTTCTATCTGTTTTGTTCTTCTATTGTTCTCTTCTTTATTTTCTGTGTTTCCTAATGATTTGTGAGTAGCATTTTAATCTGGGGTTTGGTTAATCTGTATTGTGGAATGGGCATGGTTTGATTGAGTTGTTTGGCTATTGAATCATCAAATTGGGTTATACTTAGGAAGATAATCATCAGCATAGATGGGTCTCCCCAAATTGGTCGATAACAGGAATTAGGATTAATCTAGGGCTTCCAATCCCTATGTTGATTCATACTAATTATATTGCCAACGGAAGTTGTGCGTAATTTAGAGCCCTCTTAGCATTGACCGGAGTTTCGACCACGAAAGTGGTGTGAATGTTGATTGGAAAATATTGTCGACCTTCTTGCACCCGTTTTGTGGCGATGAGCAATGGGAATTGGCTTGGTCACATGAAGGGTAGTCCTGTCATAGCATTACGGAAGTAGGAGGCAGGTGATAACTTGAGGGTCGATCAAATCATAGCATCACAGAAGTGGGTGTTGGATATTGGACTCCCCGGATTTGGTTTTGGATGATGAACAAACATAAATATAATATGAACTAACACTTTGTGAGCGCAGTTATGGAGATCGTCGCCAAATTCATATGAATATCAATTACGACGTCTCAAGACTTCTCAAAGCACGTGATCGTATGCCTAAAGCTTCGTTGAAGCTTATGGACCAATGTAGAAGTCATGAAGATTCGATTGAAGCTTTTGAAGACGGTATCGTCAAGTTTAATTTATAGTCTTTAAGCTTCTTTCGTAGAATGTTAAGCCTTGAGTAGGTCTTACGTTTTAATTCTTCATAACGCTCATATCTTAGCTCTAGGATCTTAGTAAAAGTCCATACAATCCTTCCCGAAGCATCGCACTTCGATTCGCGACTTCTTGTACATGTTAGTTGGTTCAAGAAGAAGAACTGACCAACTAGATGGTGATCTAGTCGGTCAGCCAAGCTTCTTGGACCGACTAGTTCTTCTCAGTTAATTCTTAGCTCTTTACTGTTTACAGTTAGTCGGTCTAAGTTGACTCACCGACCGACTAGTTTGTAAACTAGTCGGTCAGTGATGCTTCTGTGACCGACTAGTTGAGCTTTCCCTGTACATGCACATTTGAGCTTGAGCTACTGTTTATCATTAGTCGGTCTGTGCTCATTGATCGACCGACTAGTTGATGAACTAGTCGGTCAACTTTCCTTCTTAGACCGACTAGTTTAGTTTACTGTACATGCCAAATTTTTCACCATCCTTACTGTTTATTGTTAGTCGGTCTATGTTCATTTGGTGACCGACTAGTTGGTGAATTAGTCGGTCAACATTTGTTCTTGGACCGACTAAGTCTAATTCTTCTCAGACTTCAGTTTTATCTGTTAGTTGGTCCACGTTGAGTAACCGACCGACTAGTTGTGAAACTAGTCGGTCAGCTACTCTTCTTAGACCGACTAGTTCATTAGTTTGTACTTTGATCTTTTCTCAGTTTACCCATTAGTTGGTTTACGTTAATTGACCGACCGACTAGTTGATGAACTAGTCGGTCGGTGGTTATTCTTTGACCGACTAATTGGGTTCAGAAAAGAGCCGTTGGAGCTTTAATTGAAACGTTTTTCTCTCTCTCTCTCCTCTATCCTATATATACTTGATGGGCTGCATTCATTGCGGCCAAGGCTGATATTATTGCAAGTTTAGAGATCAAGAGAAATCATTCCAAGCTCATTCAAAGCTCATTCATTCCATTAAATAATCTCTCCTCACTCTTACTTCCAAAGAGAGATTCATTGAGTGTGAAGCCTTCCAAGCCAAGTGCTTGATTCTAGGTCACCAACATCCCCAAAGCTCTCCATCGCTGATCTACATCTTGGAGCTAGGTTTTGGTGCCACTTCTTCCCCAAAATCATCCTTGCCCTAATTCGTAAGCATTACTCAAGGCATAGGTATTTTGTTCGGTAAGAAGTTTTCTTATTTCATTTCATATTTGATTTGTAAGTTTCACTCTTGGTTGTGAGAGTGTGGTTGTGATCCCGGGTTGTGGGAGTCACAAATTACATTTTGTATGATTTGACTTGTGGAGGATTTTTCACAAGTATTTCATAGTGGAAATCTTGAGTTAGGGTTTCTAACTCAAGTATCCGGAGGGGATCCGGGTGGTTGGGACGTAGGATCACCGGGAACAAGTCGGAGAGACTTGAGTGGATCCGAACCCAGTAACATCTCTTGTTAGCAATGTTAATTTTGTGTTGTCATTCAATTTAAGCTTCCGCAAATTGATTTGGTAGTTTGCATTATAATTAGGAATTATACTCCTTGTTATTTTTAAAGTACTATTCACCCCCCTCTAGTACTTGTGCAGTAGCTTGTAGGGCATTACAGTGGGGGCATGTGACAACCTTATGTTAGACAACCTCACCCTAGGATGATTCGATGACCAGGCAACGAGTTCATTCCCATGCTCAACCCACATTAGAGTGATACCTAGCACTGAAGCCCTTTTATTCTATTTCATTCTCCCTATTACATAAACCGATCCACGTAGCTAACCACATTCTAGGATTAGCTAGTACTCAACCACACAACCTCTCTGCAAACGACCCGTTTGCGCTACTACGACGTCATGCGCTTGCGGTTATAAATATTAAAGCTCACATCATAGAGTAATGTCAGATTTTAAAACCCAAAATAGTTGTATATTGACGTGGTGTAAGCTTTAAATAAAATTTAAATATTGCGTGATGAACATTTCACAGTCATGCATCTTAAACAAAATAAAAAAGATATTAACTAAGTACATATGATGCCAAAAAACCTAATTGCCACCTTAACTAGAAAAGGACTCAGTTAGATTTTCTCAAACTTTTGATAAATAGATTACACGCTATAGATTTTTCATTTAATTTTTAGAATTTTTTATTTTTAATTAATAAAAGACATGCTATTATTATGGGTTCCGATGTCTATTATATATATATATTAGATCCCCATTCACACACGCCATGTCCATGTATCCTAATTTTTAAGAATTGAAGGGCCTCCATATCCATCTCCTGTCTTGCAAGTATGTTATGCGCGTGTTGATGCTTGATAAAGCATAATGAATCAACTATAAGAGGCCAACTGGGATTTACTCCTCCTTTGACCCATTAAAATGGCCTTCAAGCCCCTAAGCAAGCCACAACCAAAGGCTTTAGAGTCTAAGACTACATCTTTGATAGAAGTAAATATGCTTTATAAGTAATGTTGCATGGACCCTAAACATGGGGATGACAAAACATGACACAACGAGACTTAAGATAATTAGTATAAATAAAATAGAGGTATCATGTCCAAGACATGTCCAATACGCATGTCTAAGATGTATTCCAACGCACAAGCATGTCGTGAACATAACATGGCTTCATGCTTCAAGTTGTTTGTATTGCCTAGTTTATGAGTCTTCTAGAAAAAAATCTTACACATTGATATAACAACAAAATTAACTAGCAAATGTAAAGTTGAGGCTTCCACTTTTTACATGAGTAGGTCCTTAACAAAAAAACATGAATTGAATAGACCCAACAAAAAAACTTTCTTCAAGCATATTCTTTATAGTGTCTCATGCTCAATAAGCATTTGTCGTTTGGCTAGAAAATCAATTTATATATAAATCATGTAAGATCCACTGGCATGTAGCATTGTGCATTGTGACGTATGTCAAAAGGTCACATGGCAAAGGATTATTGTACAACAGATATGGACAACTTAGAATTGAAACCTTCTCAAACTCAGTCTATTCATGGACTGAATATAAAGCGATGGGCCATTAAGCATGTTAGATGATGTGCTTAAAATCTTTAGTGTAGGAACTATAATTTCGAGAGGATGGACCGATGCTTATGCTTTGTGATAATCAAACATCAATTTATATTGTCAGTAATCCAGTGTTTCACGAAAGAACCAAGCATATAGAGGTCGACTGTCATTTTCCCTATTATAAGAAATTAACTTGCTCATCCTTCATGCCTTCATCAAAACAGCTAGCGAATGCATTTACCGAAGCCATTCTCTTAAGATTTTCGTGTCTTTATGTGACAAGTCGTGTATGACACATATCTATACTCCAGCTTGAAAGGAGTGTAAGGACTTATAATTATGTATTCTGGGTATTCAGATATATATTTGTAAACCCGTTCTCTTTCTTATTCTATATACATGTGACAATAAAAGGTAAAGCGGATTACACCAAAAATTCTGATTTCCTTCTCTAAGTGTAACATAATTCAAGCATTGCAAGTTTCCTATAAAATTTTATAGATAACAGATCACTTAAACACTGTCAAGTAAATCTAGAAACATGCAGATACAATATATGATAACGATGGTTAATGCTGACACATTTAGAAAAGTTCATTACCTCATATTTGAAACTTTGATTCTCAAAATGCCGGTTAGAATACATCAAAAGACCATCAAATACACCTGCATTGAAGAAAAAATATGTGTACATGTGTTCTCCAGTAATGTAATTTCAAGAGAAAGAATTGATGAGTCAAGAAAAATATTAAATCATTACAAATAGTGCTCAATTAATTAGATTTACTCAAAAACTACCTAGCATGTAAGTAAATGTTGTAGTTAGTGTTGTGTATGGATGACACTGTACATTAATGAGACTAGAGAAAAGCTTCCAAAATCTTGATGCACAGGAAGTTCAAGATATAAAGATTAACCTCTAGCATGATGAAGAAACATATAAAATGTGACTTTGGAAAAACAATGAGAAGAATGAGAGCATTTTTTACATATATGGCCAAACAATGGTTTTCGTTACTTCATAAATATCCATCATAATAGTGAGTAAGAAGGATAAACAGAAATCAAAGCAGGGGAGAAGGGCATGTAACTGCAAAATGCCAATGAAATTGATTGAAAGTAAATAATTATAAGACATCATATAACAAGATGTGTTTTACAGTTGAATGTTGGGAAATCAAGAAACACCCACAAAAATAAGCGCATCAAAATAAGGATTTTCAGATAGATAGATGGCATATGAAAAGATAGCTGAACATTAGCACACTTGTAGAAAGTGAGAATGAAAAGAATCACTTGATAAGGTTTGAAAATGTGCAACATAGATAGAAAGTTGGCCATGAATACCAAGATAGTAGGTGAAGGTAGGATTGGACTAGGAGTAGACCAACATAAAATCAAGGCTGCTAATTTGGTGCAAAGGTGGCTTTCGATGGAGATGGTCAAAGAGAGAGTACAAATATGGCCACGCACATGTTTTTTATTGTTGTTACAGTAAATTCATTTTAAGAAAACCCCCCTTGAACATTGCCTCTTTTTCAAGAAATCCCCTTGAATTTTTTTTCCAAAATAAATTCAAAACTTCGTTGTACTTTGTTTTGCTTTGATTTTTCAAAAAAAACAACATCCGTTGCCACCATCAGGGTTTTTTGAAATACATGAAAACATATTTAAAAAATCAGATTTACATTTAAAATATTATATAAATATATGATTATTCATAATCTCAACTTAATAATATATTAATATATCTTAGATATTAAATTCATTAAAAATCATATAATTATTTACTGTTGAAAATTTCTAATAAAAAGTTATCTATAATATAGTTTACTATATCAAGTATAAAGTCATTTATTTAAAAACTATAATAAATGACAAAAAAGTCAGAAAAAACATATAAAGTAGAAATTAATGCATCATTAAAAATTAAGTTATTATTTAGTATTAAACATTACTATTAAAATTATTATTATGTCAGTACAGAACTAATTTATGGAAATAATAATAATAAATAACAAAAAATTAGATAAATAGAAATTTTAAAAAATTAATACATCATCAAGAAATATATAATTATTTGATATGATAAATTTTGTAGTGAAATATTATACATTAAAATATTTTTTATAGCAAGTATGAACTTATTTATGTAAAAGAAAAAAATAACACCTAAGGTTACAAAAATGCATGAAAATTTTAGAAATTAATAAGCCATTACATATTATATGTATATTATTAAAAAGCTTTAGTTAAAAATTTAGCTATTATATCTAGTATGGACCAATTCAAATTAAAAAATAAAAAATAAAAACGACAAAAAATATATAAATATTAACTCATTTGCAAATATTGAAACAAAAATTTATTAATTAAACTACTGTACAATATATGATTGTAACTTCATAAGAGGCATTTCAAAAAAATAGAGAAAAAATTTTCAATAATAAAATAATCTAACACTGTTAGATTCCGTTAACTAGTTTTCTAAAAACCAAAAGTTCCAGCGGCTTGGAGAACAAAAAATTATTCAAGGAGTTCCCTTTAAAAGAGGTAAAGTTGAGGTGTTACGGCTTGGAGAACAAAAAAATATTCAAGTAGTTCCCTTTAAAAGAGGTAAAGTTGATGTGTTCTTAAAATTTAGCCTTGTTATAATAAGAAGGCTATCAAACATTAATATTCCTTATACATATACAAAAAAGAACTTCGTTAAACATGAAAAGTTCAAAATAAATAAATACACAAATAACTAGTATGAGGATAGATATACGCAATAGAATATAATTTAAAGAACAACAACACTAGCCGACGTAATTAGAACAAATCAAATCTTAAGAAAAAAGAAGATAAAAAAGAAGATCTAAGCCTAATTATAATTAACCAGTAAATTACAACCTTGCATGCTAATAATTTAACACCTCAATTTGAAATTTTTGTTCTCCTATTATTTGGAATGCAAAATCGAAATGAGAATTTAAAAAATACAAAGAAAATGACATTATGGCTAAACAATCAATAAAGGGGGCAGAGGACCCTAACCCTTTTCTTTATAAAAAATAAAACATAAAGATAAAAAAGTGTTGCAAACCAGATCATATTTTAATCATCACTATCAATGGTTAGAATAGAAAATGACGAGTCCTGAACAATTTTCTATACAAACGCATGCATCTCCTGTTGGATACTTTTTTTCCTCAATCCCATGGTTTATTATTATTAGCCGATACCCATCCAATACTATCATAGTAACAAAGACAAACTATGAGATCAATACATGATATCAATTTGTAAATGATAATTTACGTGACCGATTTAGAATGCTTTCCACCTCCAAGGAACTAGTTTGTACCTACAAACCAAATTTTGTCAATATAAAAGTTAATTGCTGACCACCAGTCATAAAAAAATAAAAAATATTTTAAAAAGCACATCCCAAATCGTCAAGTAAGTTTAACTAGTTTTGCATATTTTGAGTTACAATTTATGCATCTCACTTGAAGCTTCAATTATCTTTTCCAATGAATATTGATGTGGAACGGAAGCTGTAGGATTTTCGTAATGGAAATAATAGGGATTTGGAAAATTTATTAAAGAGCAAAGCAAAAGATTCAGCCTTCACACCCAGGCGAATCACTCACACTCTTGCAAAAGTACATCCAAAGAGATTTTAAGATCACAAAGAGGATTTTACACAACATAACTCCCAATTCATTGATCTCTAATAGTTACATAAAAGCCTTATTTATAGAAAAAAACAAAGCTTAAATAGACTCATACTTGAACTCCTAAATATACTCAAATAAAGAGATTTGATCTCAAACGAAAACTGAAAAAGCCCCAAGACAAAGAAACATATAAAAGAAAATCCTTTAAAAACTAAAACTACTAAAATAAACAAAAGAAAAATCACAATCAAAATCCTAAATCATTCTCCCTATCTGATAGTAAGTCCTCCACAAAGTGAGATTCCCATCAACTCTCGAAGGCTTTGAAGCATTCATCTCAGATGAATGGCAGTGATGATCAGCATCCAACAAATTCAATTCAATTACTTGATCTTCTGAATCTGTAACCAATTACAATCTGAATCGGGTTATCCTCTCCAGCAAACCAGGTAATGCTGGTAATCTCCACTGATGGTTGAAACAATCTCATCCTTCAAGATGTCATATTTTCTCAAGCTAACATTTATATGTAGCAGATGGTGATAGTATGTGAAGGTGGTAGCAGAACTAAAAAGCAAAACGGATCTGCTGAAATGGAAGATGGTCTCTGTATAATAATGATTAATCCATAAGCAGATGGTACAAAGTTAAATAAGTGATGTTGAAAATTGGACTAATGCCAAGTTCACCAACTTATAGGTGTTAGAACCAATCATCCTAAGAAGTTTGTAGGGATATATCCGTCAGGTATGAAGTTTCTTCACAGTTCCAAAAGATGCCATTTTGGGCAAATTCAAAGTATCACCTTATCCCCAACTAAAATCCAGGCAATCTTTTATGTTCATCTTTAACAATTTATAATTAGCATAGCTAATTACAATTTTTCTACAGATCTCATGATGCAAGTCATGCAAATGATGTGCAAAAAAATTAGCAAAACACACTAGATCTCTCCTCCATCGGTAAGAAATGTAAATCCATAGTTTCTTTTGTTTACAACAAATGATACCTTGAATGAACTTAAACCCGCAAACCTATTCGATGTATTGTTGTATGCAAACTCGGCCATATGAAGAACTATATCCTAACTAGTCAAATGATCACCAACAAAATAACGCAACAAATCCTCTAAATTGTAATTTATCATCTCAGTTTGATTGTCAGTCTTCGTATGATAAGTTATGAAACACTAAAATGATGTACTCAGTTGCTTCTAGAGTTTCCTTCAAAACTGACTCATGAACCTAACATATCTACCAGAAACTATGATCTTGAGGAGACTGCAATTTAACTACCTCTTTAAGAGATAGATGTACAACATGAGAAGAATTAGCAGTCTTGATGCATGGAATAAAATGTGTCATCATTAAAAGCATATCCACAATCAAGATTGAACCATACTTTCATCCATGTGCAGTGGAGACATAGACCTACTAATACAAAGTTCATGATAACATGCTCATAGAAGCAAAGTCTATCTATAATGGTATATACGGTTTTCTACCCTTGGCTACCTGACAGACTAGACAATAAGACACAATCCTCAAAACATTTCGATTGGCACTTGGTCAAGAAAACCATCCTCAATCATAATCACAGTCTAATGCCAATCAAAGTGTCAGCAAGATCATCCCGTGTGTAATTACCAAATAAAATGGTCACAAAGAATAAGTGTTCGAAATGAATAAACGGTTATCCCTAATAAAAAATCAATAATGGTGAAATTCTTAACAAAAATTGATGGATTCTAAGTCAAAGAAGTGTAAATCTCACCAAAATCCCAACATGTAAGATAATCAGGAACAAGTTGTTCAAATCCTACCATCTATATCCACATGTTCTGTAAGGTGATGATTTTCCTACTTAAAGCATGAGTGTCTTTATTCTCAACATCGACACAATGCTTATGAAAAAAGTATACTCCTGAATGAATTATAGAGACTTGATGTGTCAATCCTCACTTTCTTTTATGAATTCATATACTGAAGGGCTTGATGGATGGAGTAAAAATGAACTCATTAGGAAATACTGACGTCAATATCTTAAACTCTACACAATAGCATAAAACTTCTCATCATAGTTCTCATAATGTTGTTTGTCGTTATTCAGTTTCTCACTAAAGAAAATGATCTGATGTCGCTCTTGGCTTATGGCTTACATATAGTTAAAGTGTCACAAGCTACCATGAACATCTTCAAGAAAACGAGAAGGTGAGAGAAGGTGAATGACTACGGCAGTAATCAACTACTCTAAAATTTCCTTGAACGCTCACCTAGTAGATTTAGTCCATATGAACTCCACATTCTTGAGACAATTAGTGATCATAGCTATAATAGTACTAAACTGTTAGGAAACTCTAGGGTTGGATGGAATAAAAACTGATTTTTATAGATAATAAAGTGGAATACAAAAATAGGTTGGTTTCTTTCGAGAGGAAACTGCTCTCATATCTTTTGATTCGAGATAAAAGCCTGAAATCTCCCAAGAGTCTAACCTAATCTACTCCTAATATCTTCTCTTCTCAACAATCTTCCCTAAATTCAGCATGATCCTCTAGGCCTAACCCCTCCTTCACTATATAAAGGACTGATTTGTCAATAATTACAAAAATACCTCTAAAGCCCAAAATTATAAGTTTGCTACTCCCATCCGCAAATCTAACATAAACCCCCGAACAAATCTCGTATAAAAATTACCAACCCATGAAAATTTCTGGCCTCATGAATAGTAATAGGCCAATCCCTAATGACCTTAGTCAGGATTTGCAAAACCCCCTCACTATAAATAATGAACACTAAGTGTACGGATGTGATCAAGAATTCGCATTTTTTAAATTGACATAATTTCCCCTAATGGAAAGTCTTTAAAACACAAGTCAAATAAAAAGGATGGTCTCATTGGGTTTTAAAGAATACCAGGAAGTTGTTAAAGTATGCAACCATGATCTTGCCTAAGAATGGACAAAATACACGAGGCATAACCCTTATAAAAGTACTATGGACATTGGACAAACTAAAGTGCATGACTAACCACAGCCACTCATACAACCCATCTTTTATCTTAAAGGTAGATTTCCACTCATCATATGTGCGAGTATTGATCTCATGATAATTGTTCCTAAGATCAATCTTGGAGAAGATATTCAATCCGGCTATCTATCGTATTTAAAAGATCAAGTCTAGATATGAAAAAAGTATACTCGGTCATTATTTTTTTAATGGCTCTACTATACACAAATGGGTGTAACTACCTCTCTCTTGCCTTGAGCAGCTGCCCATGCAAGAAAACACAATATTTTTATATGTAATGATCTTTTTATTTAGGTTTCCCATCTCTGACTCTATCTTCTCTCCGAATATCACTCTTCTCTTTCTCAGACTATCTCTCTGACAACAACCAGCAGAGGCACCAGCTGATATCTAACTTTTGGAGTTGGTTTTTATCCTCTCTGAACTCCGATCAAATCTGATTGTTTCCGATCACCTCCGGTAAGGTAAGTTTTCGTTTCCAATAACCTCCGGTAAGGTAAGTTTTAGCAAATTTTTTTGAGGATATACTCTCTCTCTCTCTCTCTCTCTCTGAGATAGCAAATGCACTGTCCAATATCAATCTGCTTGGTTTTTATCCTCTCCAAATGCCGATCAAATCCAATTGATTCAGGTCATACCCGGTAAGGTATTTTTGGCAAATTTTTCCGATGATCTTCCATAATTCCACCCAAATTATTCTGTATTATTCCTTTCCATTCGATTTTTTTTGTTTTTGCTTTTTATATTTTTTAATTATATTTTTTCATAGTTTGAACCCTTTTCATTTGATTTGTTTTTTGAATTTGATTTGATGCTTTGTTCAGCTTCGTTTAAGTTTCATTCTCTAATTCAAATATAATTCCAAACTTATTTCCCTTCTGTATTCTTCTCATATGCTTTCTAAGTTTCTCTAATTGCAATGGACAATACAACACAATTGAGATTATTATTTATTAACAAGCAAAAGAGAGAGAAATTGTGAATCCTGGGATATCTTAGAAAATATATGCTAAGATAATTTAGAAACTGATAATTCATTATTCATTGATGCCCAAACTTTGTCAAATTTTCAATTAAATTAATGTGTTTGTGCAATTGTGCAAATATCTCTCTTTGTCTCTTGTTTTAGATGGATTCGTGTCGGATTTTTTTTGGCTTTGCTTTTTTTTAAAATATTCTTTGCATCATATTCATTTTTGCCTAGGTCAAAAAATATTGGTCACGCTACTGCATCCACGCACATCTCCCAACTAACATCCTTACATGTAAAGTAGTGCAGGAGCAGCAGTAGGCTCAAACTCTCCCTCATGAAGCCTTTCTAAAACAACTCAACTTGTCTCATAAATTCCCCATGCTCGATATGGTTCATCCTATAATGTGGCAAATTAGGCAATCCGCATCCTTACTCAAGATCAATGGCATACTAGATATCTCTATGAGGAAGACGTATGTCTAATAACTCATGTGGCAAAAATATCACAAAACTGGTGAAAATATCACAACAATATAAGGAAGCTATACATGCTCATGAAGGGACTCGCTAGAGTTAATAATTGCATATACAATCCCTTCTTGATGACTCTTCCTGAGAAAGCAATACTTTCCTACAATGTGAAATGGTTTCTTACCCGCTTTCTTGAAGTTCACCCTATTCTTTTGATCGTCAAATCTATTCTTAGGGTGGGAAGAAATCAACATATTTTTTTCCTATTAAACATGAATGTATGCAAGTTTAACCTTCCAAAACACATCAGATCTAGGTCGTACAATTAATGCCTATCTAGCAAAATGTGTGCGGATCCATGGGTAAAACATCACATCAAGTGTGATCATGACAACTTAAAGATGGATTGGTCCTAAACATTTTTTGATAGTTGAACAAGCAGTCTTATCAATCCAAGTGATGTTACATGGGTGTGAATGAGGTTCGATTTTTAGACCAATTCTTTCTAAAACTGACTTGGTAATAATATTAGCATAACTATCTCCATCAATTATCAATTGATATGACTTGTTATCTACAATCTTGGTGTAATCTTGATGTAAGTAACAAAAATGTTAGTTGGATGCCAATCCACCACATATTTAGGTATAGTAAGCATATAACAACATTCAGAACACTAGACTTAAACGAGTCTCCATCAATCATCAATTGATATGACTTGTTATCTACAATCTTGATGTAAGTAACGAAAATGTTAGTTGGATGCCAATCCTCCACATATTTAGGTATAAGTAAGCATATAACAACATTCAGAACACTAGACTTAAACGAGTCATCATCAGCATCATAAGTGCCATCCTCATGTGCATTGAACTAATTAACTATCATCTAAGATATCATCATAGGCCTCTATCAATAAACTGAGTGGACCACTTGTAAGCAAGGTTACCAAAACCCTTGCATATAAAACCATTGCCCCCTTTGAACCTTCCGTGAAGACTCACCACTAATAACTTTACTCTTTACATCCTTAATGACAGTAGTATTATGTTTAGCATTATTCTCAGACCATTATCTAAGTTACTTCTTGGCTTTTGAAATGAACTTTCTATCTATGGACGTTCTTAAATGTGACTCAAGATACTGGGCTGACTAGAATGCATCCTCTATAGTATCCGCGGTGCATGGAAGCATGTTGTGCTGAAGCTCGGGCTTCCGTCCAGTGCAAAATCTAAAAAGAGTACGTTGAGGGTCTTCTCACACCTAATAACTAAATCATCAAACTTGTTCATATAATCAATCACAAACATACTTCTTTAATAAGGTATGTTTAATTAATCAAATAGACGATCTCCATTATGACTTGGAAAGGTATTTCTCTAAAAGCTTGATCTTCATCTTTTAAAAGGTCCTAATATGTTCCCGAAACTTACTATCGATTTGTCTCTTAACCAAAGTTTAGAATATCTTGGCTAACCCTTTTAAATTTCATCCTAACATTACCTTATCATACGTCCCTCAGCCATAACAAGACATTTAAAGGAGAGGTTCATATATTCCAGCTAATTCGAGACAAGATGGGGTCATAAGTGCCATAAAAAGTAGGTACATCTATCTTGACCTAATGTGTGCTATCATCCTGGTTATATCGTTCTCGGTATCATCGCAATACTTAGCACATCTCCTATGATCTATGCCTCCACTCCTATCTCAATTTCCACTATTATTATGCATATCCCTACAGCAAGGGCGTGGTATCCAAATGGTCTCTCACCGTACGCCTTTAGTGCCTCTTGATAAGAGTGTAATTTTGCATGTTTATCCCCTTATTCATGGGTATTTTGCACATATTATTCGCTTAATTTGACTCTAATCCATGCATTTCCTTAATATCATTCAATATTAGAGCTTATCATCTCTTTATGTGCAAAATATGATTCTTATGGCCTAATTTCTCTCTTATTTTTCAGTCAAACATGGCTTTCTCCCGATTCCAACAGATATTTTTACGGATTTTTTTTATCTTGATACTATTTTTTACATTTTCTGACAGACATGGTAGTGGAGCTGGAATTTCTACACGACCGTGCAAAGTCAACAGAACGTTCAGATTTATGCACGGGTATAGTGCGCGGACGTGCCAGATTGTGCACAGCCATGCCAAACTCGCAGAATATAGTTTTGATTTGATTTTTGAACCAGAATTTGATGAGAATTGTTAGTGGTATAATACAACTTTTGAAGGAGTTTTTAAGGACATTTTTCCTAGGGCTTTTTCTTTGTAATTTGGTGGCTACTAAACTTTTGAAGACTCTTGGGTAGATTTCTTTGGTGCTTAAGGATTGATGCTTGTGGATTTTCTTGTGTTCTCCAATATTAGTAACTATTCTCTCATATCTTTCTCTTTTATTTTTCTCATGCTCTTTTATATGAATTGTTTAGTTGAATCTTATATGGCTTGTGAGTAGTTCTCTTGCCTAGGCTTGAGTTGAACCCTATTGTGGATTAGTTGTATGGATTGATTGCCCCTAATATTGATTTATTGAATTACTTGCTGGCGTTAGTCTTGGATGCACTTAACATCGATTTATTCATTGATTTGCTATATAACCGTAATCACCGACGAGAAATCGGGGTTTTGGTTTGATGCCCATTAATGATATGTTAGTTCTATTGATCTAGTGTTACAACGAGACATTGGACTCGGATTAATTAGAGTAACTTAATTAGGGTTGCCGACGGGAAATCAGATCCCCAGTTTAGATATCCTCGATTTTGATCCAAGTTCTCCCACGAGAAATGGAGAGAACGAGGATTGGGAATTAGTTCGAAAATCCCACCTAAGGCATTGATTCGATAAATTGAGAAATTAGATCAATCATATAATTAATTCACAGTAGTATGGATACTTAGCCCTAGCAATCTCTCATTTTGATAAATTCTTTAGTGTAACTTTCACCCTTTGATAAGAATTCGTGTAGCTAACCAAAATCTAAAATTAATCGGTAGTTGATCCATCACCTCCCTGTGATCGACTGTTAGTACTACAACTACATGTGCACTAGTGGTATTATAACTTCTCAACAAGTTTTTAGCGTCATTGCCGGGGAGGCAATCGGATTAATATTAGCCTCTTTTTGGATTTGTTAGACTACGATATTCTTTTTTTCCCTTTCTGCTATTCTACTTGTTCTACTGGTAGCTCTCTCCCAGTTTCTCTTTTTCTTACATGTGCAGGCAAGACCGAACGCTGGGAGAAGAGGAAAGTTGAGACAAGAAAGGATGGCAGAGGACGGTGAAACTACTAATGATACCCCAATGATGCTCGCCAATAAGATGGATACATATCACATCAGGTTGTTCTGAAGCGAGTATTTCTGGTTCGTCGGGTGTTGCGAGTTGTGTAGAGTATGGTATGCAGGGGCACTTATCTCATGAGTGTCAGTTCGACGCTCCACAGACACAAGGGTTAAGCATCGCGCAACTTAGTGCTTTATACAACAACCAGTGGCAAATACAGAGGCGGCAAGTATTTGAGCAACACATGGCGAACTTTGCCCAGTTTGACGGGGAAGCCTACTGTCAGACTTGGGAGAGGTTCCATAATTTAGTGCTTGGATGCCCAGGACATGGCTTCCACGAGGACAATCTGCTTCGTATCTTCTATCCATGGCTGCAGCCTCCTATGCGGGACTTTGTGCAAAGGATGACCAATGGAGAGTTCTTTGCATATACAACCGATGATGCATGGTAGTACTTGCGAAACCTAGCACGGTATGAGCGGACGGCATCAACCCACCTCCTGATGATGGCAATTATTCACTTAGATATGTAAATGTAGTCCAGAAGGAGCTAGGCACCACAACACAGCAGCAAGAGACGCTCAAGCAGCCCAGGCAGCTCATTATTGCAATATATCAAAATTTTGATGAGCAAAAGGAGATGGATGAAAATGTGTGTGTTAGACGTATTAGAAACCTGATACATTTTTATATGAATGACAATGATGAAGATGCGACGAGTGAAGGCAAGAGTAAGATCGATGATATTGATGAGCCTAAGTCAAGTTCCCATTCTGATTCATCTCCCCGTCTTGAGGTGTATCAGAGCATGGAGAGGATTGCAAAGCCTATATACTCTGATGTTAAGGATGAGGCAAGTGAAGACAATTGTGAGAAAATATACATTGAGCATGAACTACCTTCTCCTCTAGATTTCTCTTTGTAGTCACTCCCCCTCCTCCAGAAGCCTTGCATCAACCAGAGCCTATCAATCGATTTCAAAGAAGTTTTCATCCAAACACTCTCGTCATTTCTGAATCTCGGTCCTTAGTTCCATATCATTTAGATTCAGATAGTCGTTATTTGACGTTAAATTCTTGTATTTGTTTTGACGACCCTTGTGGAAAGCTTATTTGGATGGGCGAGTATGCCCAAATTATTTTGACACACTGTATCTCCCACAAGACACAGGGATATATTTGAAGGAGATATGCTTGGTTGTCACACTTGGCCACAAAGCTGCTGGTGGAGGGAAAACACAGGTTGAGGAGCGTAAGGAGCTATTTGAGCAGCTTCCTCCACAAATAAAAATCTGTGATCCGGTGTTTAACATGATGTGTTCTTTCCTTTACTATAGTTAGGATTTCTATGCTTTCTAGGTTAAGTTTGTTTTGAATAAATCTAATACTCTTTCAACATTGAGTACAATGTTTGTCTTTAAGTTGTGAAAGAGTGTTAGAATCTTTAGGGTTTTTTTATATTTTTCTTTTTTAAAAAATTGAGAAAGAGACATTCAACCCCTTCACACACATATTTATTCTCGCAACCAAACCCGCATGATTGCTTAGTTCCTTTGTGCATAGAGATATAGCCTCTTCATATTATTCCCCTTTGTTCAAAGCCTTGAAATTGATGGTATGACTTGGAGTGTGCATGGAATGATATGTTAACATGCCTTTTATGAAGGGTAATTTTTAGATTTAGGATAAAATTAAAAATAATATTAATTTTCGACCAACAAAAAATATTTACAAAAATCGACCATCTTTGGGCACGTCAGCGACGAGGCGCGTGGCCTTGCCTTTGGGGGGCTATTTTTGACTTAGCCGCACTTGGGCAAGTGCTTTTTTGGCCGCACTTGCCAAGTACAGCCAATGTAGTACGTGGGTATACTCCAAGAGGCCCGTGACTTAACCCACGGGCCTCTAAACTGGCCGCACTTGCCAAGTGCGGCCAGTGTGCCTGCTATTTCCAAGCGGCGCCCGCCCAACCCGATCATAAGTTATCCAAAAGAGAAAAACCCCCTAGGCTAGCGAGCGACGACGGCGGCGGCTTCCCTTCTCCATTTTCGTTGATCCGACGGCGACGGCTTCCCCATTTTCGTTGATCAGACACCGAGATCCACAAATAGGATCAAATTAACAGACGCGTGAACAGGTACACCTCTGATGCTTCAATTATTGTGCTAACCCTGTACTTCGAATTGATTGAATCACATGTGCGTTGCTATCTCCATTTGATGAACTAATCCATGAGTTACTATCCTAGTTTCTAGACCGAGATCCTTTTTAAACGCATGAAGAATGAATGAATGTATACTTATGTCTTTGCATCGTTTAAGGTTTTGTGGAACATGTAGGATACTATATTCTCTTTTGATAGAACATTATGCATTGTTGAAGATGTGCATGCAGCTAACATGGATAGCATCATGCATTGCGTATAAGGGAAAATGCTGTAGATTGGCAGAGTGGGCGTATTGGGGGCACACAGAGATGTATCGTATTTTGGTGATGGGCATGGGAGCACATGAGCTTTCATTTTGTTTCATGCATTTCAAATTGTTAATTAATAGGCTATTTTAATTTCAAAGTCCATCCACAAATATGCTATTTTAATGTTAATGATTATGTTAAATTCACAGGTTTAATATACATTTCTGTGATTTCTAATGCATTATAAAACAATGTTTTTGCAAATTGCAAATTGTAGAATAGAATATCATAGAGGAGGCGGGACCAATAACTGACGGGGTCTTGTATGATCAGGCGCACCATCGGTCTGCGCAGATCCAGTATGGACATGTATGAATATGTGAGGTGAAAAATTCAGAAAATTTAATTACGTTGCCAATACAGAAAATTAATTAACGTGGTATTGTTTGTAGGAGGCTGTGATAGGAATTGTTGATCACGCACGCAGACATTCAGAATGGCAAATAGATGAGCGTGTGGAGCTGTATATCATAATGTCTGGGTTACACGTATGTGCAAAGTTGAAGTGGATACGATTGGACCATGCACTATTAACAGCATTGGTTGAGAGATGGCGGCCCGAGACGAACACATTTCATATGAGACAGGGGGAGATGACGATCACACTGCAAGATGTGGCTGTCATCACGGGCCTACCTATATCCGGGAGCCACATTTATCAAATAGGTCGACGACAGAGTACATGGGCCGATTTGATGGAGCATCTTCTGGGCCAGGCATCCATGGAAAACCAACTAAGCACACGATTAATCACGAGGGTACTGATGAGCTTACATATTGCGACGTCGTCTTACAAATGGGAAGCCAAGATGTGGAGATCTTTCTCCGTATCTTTAGATTGGCAGCTCTGTTGGATGACAAGTTGGGAGAAAATGAGAATAAGTTTCCAGGTGAGATGTGAGAGATGGGGGTAATAAGCACCAAACTGGCTGCACTTGGCAAGTGCGGCCAGTAACTGGTCACGTGTAGATCTGGTGTTCTGAAATGGCCGCACTTGACAAGTGCGGCCATTTCAGACACCCATTTCAAAACACCCAAGTTTTCATGTCTCAGTTGTATATTTCTTATGTTTCATATATATCAACACAATTCCACTACATAACACAATTCCACTACACAACAAAATTCAAATGATAAACAAAGTTCGATATATATATATATATTCTAGTGATGATACAAACAGGAACCCAGACACATCGCTCTTACATATTCCAAACATACATCCAACCTCCCACTAAACTCTCCAACAAAACACAAAAATACATTTACTAGGGTCACTCCTAAACATCATCAACCTATATCGGTGGAGGCGGCGGTGATCGTGACCCACTTGGTCCTACAGCATCATGCGAGGCAATGTCTCGAGGCCCCAATACAACTAAATCCAATTTCTCCTCGATCCGTCGAAGAGCCTTACTCATTCGAGCTTGTTCGTCCCCCATATCTATAACGAGACCCTCGATTTTCCGAATATCATTTTGTTTCTCAATCGCCCGCCCTTCAATGCGATTAATAGCTCTACGCATCCAGTAAAGTGTGTTGTCGATGTTCAAAAGAGTTGGATTATCACCTTCTGGGTTCGTCGTACGTTGTGGCGATAAGGGTTGACGAGTTGATGATTCGGGGTCCTCTTCACGCGAAGCATGTAGAGCATTTGCTTCTGCAAGGGTAAGCATCATTGCCCTAGCATGTTTGCATCCCTCTCCTTGCTCCATCTAAATTTCGCAAAAACCCTACCTATTTCCAATTTCTTGTTAGAATGGCCAGCTCTCGGCTGAGAGCTGGGATTTATAGCACTCAGACAGGTCGCACTTACAAAGTGCGGCCCGTACGCTGTCAGTTAATCTCATACTGGTTGGCAAGTGCGGCCAGAAAAAACGTGCTTGTCAAGTGCGGCTAAGTCAAAAATAGCCCACACAGCGGCGAGACCACGCGCCTCGCCGCTAACGTGGCCAAAGATGGTCGATTTTTGTAAATATTTTTTTTTGTTGGTCGAAAATTAATATTATTTTTAAAAATTATCCTAAATCTAAAAATTACCCTTTTATGAAACATGTTCATAATGTCCATGATATTTATTCTCGAAACGGCTTAATTTAGTTTTTTGTCTTATAAATCCACGTGATGCATTGATCATGGTAGTCATAATTGAATAGAGTGGTTGGTAATCTAAAAGGAAATTAGATAACATATTCAATTTAGTACTGAGGTGTGATTACTTAGCTTGCTAATTCAGGTTTAGAAAAAAAATGAAAAAAGAGAATGATAAGTGCATCGTTCTTCCAACTCTTATTGAGTAGCCGGATCCTCGTGCCTTAAAAAGCATTGGAGATTCACGTCGAAAGATAGAGTATGGAGAAGCGCTCGAAAGAATAAATGAAACTTGGGTGGTTTGAGTTAGTAGGTCCGGGCGGTTTCTTTAAGCCTAATGCCCTAAAATCATCTGATTTGGGAGCCATTGACCAAATGCTCGCTACATGAACCATTCTAAGATTTCATTCAAAAAAGAAAGAATAAAAGAGAATAAAATAACATGAATGATGTTAGTCGGTAACCTAATGCGGCGCGGCAGCAAGAGGCGCGGCAGCAAGAGGGCACGTGCGGGTTCAATGAGGGTCCGGTTCAGGTTAATCAAAGGAGGAGGCGACTCGGATCCACCACGGGCCCAGGGACAAACTTGTAGTTTCGTAACTACAAGGGGGTCGTTTAGTAATTTCCTATTTGACTAATCCCTCCTAAGCAAGGGGCGGCCGGCCCTAAGGAGATTACCGAAGAATTGAACTGTGAGTTATTTTCCTTAGATCTTAGATTAATTTACAAATTGCTTTATCTTGCTTTCGTAGATTAATCTAGCCCTAGATCTTTATTCTTGCAATTCTATTCTAATTGCAGATCTATTTTTCCATATAAAAATCCTATTTTTATTAGTGCAACCCTAAAAATCCTACCTTTATCCTCACAAATAGCCCTAGATGAATCAAATTGGTATCAAAGCACTAGATCCATGGCGAACACAAGGTCCAAGGATCGGATCGATTTGTTGAAAGAAAAGGTGGAGAAGCTTGAGGGCAAAATTAGCGAGGATTTGGCGAGATGAAAAAGGAGGCGGAGGAGAGCACCGCGCATTTGACGGAGGCTATGGGCAAATAGATCTCGGCTGCAGGATTTAGCGGCGCTGATAGCGAATCTCACTTCAAGGCTAGATCCAAGCAAAAAGGAACCATCTTTGGCAACAAATAAAGGGGAAAATGCGATTTTTAACGAAGGGGTTTCCGAAGATGACGAAGATGAAGGCCAATACCCCGATCCACGAAACGTCACAGATCCAGACGACTGAGAAGCTTTCACGGCTACCTCCCCACCACGGGAAGGTGCGCCGGCCACCGGAGGGGGGCGGCCACCCCTCTGGCAGCATTTTGGGTGAGCAGCGAACCCCCGGAAGGGGCGGCAGTTGCCGCCCGCCCCTCAAGGGGCTGCGGCGGAGGCCCGTCGGCCCAAAATTGGGGGCCGACATGTCCCGCAGCCCCCTTGGGGGGCCTTGCCCAGCCATCGCCCATTTCCGAGGGCCGCCTGACCTGTAGGTGGGTTCGTCGCACTTCCTGGAGGCCCGACAACCCCCTCTGACCATGTCAGCGCCACCTGGGGCCCAGTATGGGGACCGAACAGCTCATACGCCATATTTTCAGCCACCGATGTGACTCGGTGGAGGATTTCAGCAGCATGGAGAGCGACAGCAGCATCTTGGAGATCCGTCGGCTCAACCATGTGACAGTAGATTGGAGAGGGTTTCAGGGCACCCCTAGAGACCATTAGGCGGGTTATGGGCACCCACAGGGAGATAAGAGGGGAGAATGGCAGTGGGATGGATCAGACGGAGGCGCACGAGATCCGGTAGTGGGGTACATTCCTGACAGACTAAGTGTATTTCAACCGAGACGTCAGGATCAGTCGCAGGAGGGAGGAGGCTTTGCTGGGGAGAGTCGACTGAGGAAGCTAAAGATGCCAATTTTTGAGGCGAGAGACCCTGATGACTGTTGTGCCGAGTAGATAGGTACTTTGAGGTGTCAGCAGTACCAGGGGAGGACTGGCTCCGGACGGTCGGAGTCTGCTTCGAGGGAGAGACCTTGGGTTGGTTCAAGTGGACACATCAGTAGCAGCCTTTTCGGACGTGTGAGGAGTTCACCTCTTTACTGGTGGAGCGGTTTGGTATAGTCCAGTCTGGGTGAGTCTATGAGCAGCTATATTCATTGAAGCAGGATGGAAGCGTGGGCGAGTACATCAAGAAGTTCGAGTCGCTCTGCCACCGAGTTCGAGGAGTATCAGGTGAATCATTAGAGGGTTGCTTTATGACAGGGCCGAAGCCCACTGTTAGGTCTGGGCTGAGACAGCTAAAGCCCGTGGGCCTGCGAGAGATGATGGCCTCAGCTAGGATGGTGGAGAACCATCAGGAGACTGAGAGGAGAACCCGTGGGGCGTGGGGAGGCACCGCTTTTCGTGGACAAGCTCCAATGGGAGGACAGAGAGCCGCTCCTACCCATAGAGCTACAGCAGTTGCCGCAGGCAACAGGGACAGGAGACCAGCGCCACGGCAAGGGGGCAAGTACGAAGGATGACTGAGACGGAGATTCGGTAAAAGCGGGCGAAGTGACTATGTTTCAAGTGTGATTAGAGATTTACTCCAGGACACCGCTGTGGGGATCAGACTCTTCAGATACTGATAGTGAACGACGATGAGGAGGACGATGTAGTGGTACTAGAGGCTGGAGAGATTGAGGAAGAGCCTGAGCATCAGCACTTGGATTTGGCAGAGATATCCCTCAATTCCATGATGGGGTTCACACCGAACCACGCCATGAAATTGGTGGGACAGGTGGCAGCCAGGATATGATCGTTCTAGTAAGCAGTGGACCACCCACAATTTCATCTCTAGCAGATTGATGGGGAAGCAGCGACTGTAACTGAGTGACACATGGAGGTATAGAGTAGTGCTAGGTACAGGACAGGTGACACACCGTAGCGACGTCTGTCGAGGTGTGATTCTGACGATGTAGGGGGTGCAGATTGTCACGGATTTTCTTCCCTTGGAGTTATGGAGCACTGATGTCATCCTGGTTATGAAGTGGCTACAGACACTAGGAGAGACCAAAACTAACTGAAAAATGCCGAGGTTGAAGTACCAGGATGAAGGGAGAACAGTGGTCTTACAGGGGGACCCCAGCCTCTGCGGTTCTTTAGTGTCCTACAAGGCCATGACACGAGCTATACAAACGGCAGGAGGAGGATATTTGCTAAAGCTACATGCGGTGGCAGGAATATAGCAGAGGGAGGATCACACACAGACAGTGGTACCAGATATAGAGCAGCTGTTGAGCCAATGCAAGGATGTGTTTCAGACCCTGCAGGGATTACCACCACCTTGAGACCACGAGCACGCCATTATTGCATGAGTGCGTGTCCCCCATCAGCGTGCGGCCCTACAAATACCCCCAGGTGCAGAAGGATGAGATCGAGAGGTTAGTAAAGGACATTCTGCAGGCAGGTATGATTCAGCCGAGTGTGAGTCCATTTTACAGCCCAGTTTTGTTGGTAAAGAAGAAGGATGACAGCTGGAGGTTTTGTGTGGACTACAGGGCTTTGAATAAGAAAACTGTCCCCGATAAGTTTTCCATTCCGGTGATCGATGAGCTTCTTGACGAGCTCCATGGGGTTGCTTGTTTTTCCAAAATCGATCTCAAGTCAGGTTATCATCAGATACGGATGAGGGCAGCTGACGTGTCCAAGACTGCCTTTAGTACTCATGAGGGGCACTATGAGTTCCTCATCATGCGGTTTGGCTTGACGAACGCTCCAGCGACATTCCAGGCATTGATGAATAAGGTGTTTCGGCCCTACCTCCGGAGATTTGTCCCGATATCCTTCGACGACATCCTGATATACAGTGGAGGAGCATATGGGGCATCTGCAGGTAGTGTTACATTAGCTACAAGACCAGCAGCTTTGTGCCAATAAGAAGAAGTGCATGTTTGGTCAGCCACAGGCAGTGTTCTAAAAATCGGCCTGGGCGGCCGCCTGGGCGGCGCCTAGGCGCTGTAAACGCTCCGAGTATGGTCTGGGCGGTCAATCTGGGCGTTTTTGGGATTAATCGGCCGCCTAAACGTTCTGGGCGGTGTCTGGGCGCTCTGGGCGGTTCCTGGGCGGTTCCTAGGCGGTGTCTGGGCGTTTTTGGTAAATGGCTTAATTGCACAAGAGTATCTTTTAAATTTTATTTTGTTGCACACAAATACTCTAAAGTAGGTAAACTGGATTTGATTTAGTATGTATTAAATATTTGATGTATTTTAAATAATATATATATATATATATTTATAAATAAATATAAATATATTATATAAAAATAAATAAAATAATTAAAAAATGCAAATCCGCCTAGGCCGATTAATCCCCGATTAATGCTCTGGGCGCTAGGCGCTAGCAATCCGAACGCCTAGCGCCTAGCGTTTTTTACAACCTTGGCCACAGGTGGAGTATTTGAGGCATATCGTCTCAGCTGAGGGGGTAGTGGCAAACCGGGTCAAGATTACAGCGATGTTAGGCTGGCCGTTACCCACCACACTACGAGGCCTACGGGGCTTCTTGGGCCTGACAGGGTACTACAGGAAGTTCGTCCAGGGGTATAGTTCGATTGCATGGCCACTTACAGAGCAGCTTAAGAAGGACAGCTTCCACTGGGACGAGGAGGCCACTAGGACATTTGAGGCCCTGAAGCAGGCGATGTCAACCGTGTCGGTTTTGGCACTACCAGATTTCAGCAGGCCCTTTGTGATAGACAATGACGCTTCAGGACATGGGTTGGGGGCAGTGCTGATGCAGGATCAGAGGCCTATTGCATATTTCAGTCAAACTCTATCAGCACGAACGAGGCTGAAATCAGTATATGAGCGGAAATTGATAGTGATCATGCTCTCCATCCAGAAATGCGGCCTTATTTATTGGAGAGAAGATTTATAGTGATGACTGACCAGAGGAGTCTGAAATATTTGTTGGAGCAGCGCATGGTCACAGAAGAGCATCAAAAGTGGCTCTCCAAGCTGGTCCATTAAACATTTGAGATACAGTATCGACCAGGCTTGGAGAACAAGGCGGCAGATGCCCTATCTCGCAGAGAGGAGCCAGCAGAGGTGGCAACTATTTTCGTACCGGTCCTCCTAGACTGGGAGCCGTTGAGCAGAGAGATTGAGGCCGATACGGGCTTAGCACGGATACGGGAGGCATTGCAGCAGGGTTCAGCGGAATTTTCGAGGTACACCATGAGTAGGCATCGACTACTCTACCAGGGGAGACTGGTGATTCTCAGGGGGATCCGCACATATTCCGTTGATATTTCAGGAGTCCCACGGCAGCTCCATTGGAGGGCATTCAGGGATACAGCAGACCAACAGGAGGATGTCTAGGGAGCTGTACTGGCCAGGCATGAAGAAAGACATTGCTAAGATGATAGCGGAGTGTGACGTCTGCCAGCGTCACAAGTACATGGCAATGGCACCAGCGGGACTTATATAGCCATAGGCCCTCCTAAGAGAGTTTGGGATGATATCAGCATGGACTTCATTGAGGGGCTACCACGATCAGAGGGCTATAATTCCATATTGGTGGTGGTGAATCAACTCAGCAAGTATGCCCACTTCATGCCGTTGAGACATCCTTATACGGCCGTGACAGTAGCTACAAATTTTATGCGAGAGGTGGTCCGCCTGCATGGGTTCCCTCTCCATAGTATCCGATCGAGACAAAGTATTCATGAGCAGTTTTTGGCAGGAGCGGTTCATGGTGCAGGGGACCAAACTGAGAAGCACATCCTATCACCCACAGACAGACGGTCAGACGGAGGTGGTGAATAGGAGTGTGGAGACCTATTTGAGGTGTTTTGCTTCAGATTCGCCGAAGCAGTGGGCCAGATGATTAGCATGGACAAAATACTGGTACAACACGTCTTACCACTCGACGGCTCAGAGTACTCCCTTTCGGATTTTGTATGGACGGGACCCGCCACAGTTGATCCACTACAATAGAGGTATCACTCATGTGTCATAGGTAGAGGAGCATCTTGGGGAGCGGGACAAGTATTTGGAGGAGCTGAAGAAATATTTGATGTGGGCCCAACAGATCATGAAAACTAAGGCTGATGAACACCGGAGAGATGTGCAGTTTGCCGTCGACGATCGGGTTTACCTTAAGCTCTGGGCTTGGAGACAGAAGATGTTGGCCCATCGGAGCAATGAAAAGCTGGTTGTCCGCTACTATAGGCCTTTCGAGATTACCGCTCAGATAGGGAAGGTGGTGTACCGTCTGCAGTTACCAGCTACATCCACCATTCACCCCATTTTTTCATGTCTCGCAACTGCGGCGAGCAATCGGGAACCATACACTATCACCAACTCTTCCTCCCACCCTGACAGATAACATAGAGGTGTTGCTTAAGCCTCAGGAGCTGACTGGTGTTAGACAGGCCGTAGATGAGACACAAGAAGTGCTGATCAAGTGGAGGGGACTGCCGGACTATGATGCTACATGGGAACCCCGTGGGGTGATACGAGACCAGTTTCCTGACTTCCACCTTGAGGATAAGGTGGCACTTTTGGGGGGAGTAGTGATGCGGCGTGGCTTTAAGAGGCGCGACAGCAAGAGTGCGCGCACGGGTTCAGCGAGGGTCCGGTTTAGGTTTATCAAAGAAGGCGACTCAGGTCCACCACGGGCCTAGGGACAAACTTATAGTTTCGTAACTACAAAGGGGCCGTTTAGTAATTTCCTATTTGACTAATCCTCCTTAAAGCAAGGGCGGCCGGCCCTAAGGAGATTACCGAAGAATTGAATTGTGAGTTATTTTTCTTAGATCTTACATTAATTTACAAATTGCTTTATCTTGCTTTCGTGGATTAATCTAGCCCTAGATCTTTATTCTTGCAATTCTATTCTAATTTCAGATCTGTTTTTCCATATAAAAATCCTATTTTTATAATTCCACAACCCAAAAAATCCTACCTTTATCCCCACAAATAGCCCTAGACGCATCATAACCACAAGTCAATGACTGATGGACGTGTTGTGAGTGCCATTTTCTTGAAGGATTCATATAACCAAGTCATAACATTGTGATTTACTATTGATTCGGGCACAACGTCGATTTATATTTTACTAATTGAAAGCCCGATTGAGAAAATGTCTTGGAACTTGTGCTTTTTCATGGTTGTGCATGTTATGGATTAGTCTATGTTGGAATATAATGCTTTAAGTTGTACCATAGTCAATGGAAAGAGTTTGATGTGCCTTATATTGATGATTCGAATTTATCGCTTGTTTTGCGAGGGCCTAGCAAAAAGCTAGTTGATGGTGTTTGATAAGAGTGTAATTTTGCATGTTTTATCCCCCATTCATGAGTATTTTGCGCATATTATTCACTTAATTTGACTCTAATCCATGCATTTCTTCACTATCATTCGATATTAGAGCTTATCATCTCTTTATGTGCAAAATATGATTCTTATGGCCTAATTTTTGTCTTCTCTCTTATTTTTCAGTTGAATATGGCTTTCTCCCGATTCTAACTGATATTTTTACGAATTTTTCTGAGCTCGATGTTATTTTCTACATTTTTTGGAAGAGATGGTAGCAGAACTAGAATTTTTCTGTACGGCCGTGACATATTTGCACGTCCGTGCAAAGTCAACAAAACGTCCAGATTTATGCACAGTTACAGTGCACAGCCGTGCACACAGATTTCTGCACAGTTACATTGCACGACCGTGCCAGATTGTGCACGATCGTGCCAAACTCGCAATATAGGGTTTTGACTTGATTTTTGAACCCGAATTTGATAAGAATTAGTATGGGTATAAATACAACTTTTGAAGGAGTTTTTAAGGACGTTTTTCCTAGGGCTTTTTCTCTGTAATTTGGTGGCCACTCTCTCAACTTTTGAAGGCACTTGGTTAGATTTCTTTGGTGCTTAAGGATTGAAGCTTGTGGATTTTATTGTGTTCTTCAATATTAGTACCTATTCTCTCATCTCTCTCTTTTATTTTTCTCATGCTCTTTTATATGAATTGTTTGGTTGAATCTTATATGGCTTGTGAGTACTTCTCAAGCCTAGGCTTGAGTTGAACTCTATTTTGGATTAGTTGCATGGATTGATCGCCCTAATATTGATTTATTAAATTACTTGCTGGGGTTTAGTCTTGCATGCACTTACATCGATTTATTCATTTGCTATATAACCCTAATCACCGACGAGAAATTGGGGTTTTGGTTTGATGCCCTTTAATGATAGGTTGGTTTTCTATTGATATAGGGTTACAACGAGACCTAGCAATCTCTCATCCTGATAAATTCTTTAGTGTAACTTTCACCCTTTGATAAGTATTCGCGTAGCACCCAAATTCTAAAATTGATCGGTACTTGATCCATCGCCTCCATGTGAACAACCCGTTAGTGCTACAACTACATGTGCGCTTGCGGTATGGTAACCCCTCAACACCTCTATACAGTTTGTAAGTCGCTTAAGAATACGGGATGTCTTCTTAAAGTTTTGGAATACTTTTAAGCAATGAATGAGGTTTCGTCGGTTTCGTTTTGGTTTCAAAGAGAGACGAGACGAAACTGCTGTTGAAACTCGGTTTCGACCGGTTTCATTCGATTCGCTCGGTTTCGATCGGTTTCGATCAGTTTCGATCAGTTTCGGTCGAAATTAAGTGGTTTTGATTTTGCTTAATTTTGCTCGGATCATCCAGTTTCAGCCAATTTTGATCGGAACTAAGTAGTTTCGACCGAACATCACTTTTCAATAAAATATGAGTTTGTGTTTAAATACATGAATTAATTTGAACTATATGCATAAAAAATTTATTAAAATTATAAAAATTATAAAAACTCTAAATTTTATTGAAAATTTAAAATTATATTATAAAATTCTTTAAAATTCTTTTAAAATTATTACAAATGCATAGTTATGGAAGTATCCGAAACCAAAACTCAAAAATGAAACCGACAAAATGGATGAAACTGTGAGAACCCTAAAATTTTTCCAACAATCAAAACCGAGTTCTCATACCTTGTTTTTAAGGATTCTCTATGTTAAGTATATGTGAGATCTCACAGTCATGGGTTTCTCTATCAGCCTTGACAACCTTGACATCAGCCTTGACAGATCCTACAATCTTACCACTATGTAAAAACATGCAACTATGTGATGTTAATTACGAAAAAAATAAAATTCTAAAAGATGGATTCTATATGCAAAAAAAGTGCAATCCTAGAATGATGCAATCAAACTCAATGAGATCGAAGAATAACTACAATTAATGTTTTATTGCAAAGTAATAAAATTGTAATTGCCCGTATTTTCCATAGGGGTTTTTGAAAATTTTTAAAATTTTCCCCATATTTTCCCTATTCTAGTTATTATTACTTTTCTTTTTCTTTTTCTTTTACATCTTGTGTTTCTTTTCTTCTTTTCTCTTTTTATTTTGCTTGGCCCAAACACCAAGCCCATGCACACTCAAACATTCCTCTCTTCCTCTCTTTCCTACTATTTTCCTTTTCTTTTTCCTTTCATTTTTTACCGTCATGGCCCAGCACCCCCCCCCAAAAAAACCACCTTCTTCCTTTCCTTTCTTATTTCATTGGGCCAAGCCCACTGTTTTTACTATTTCCTCCAAAAGAAATCCCACTTCCTTATTTACTCCACAGCCCATGACCCTCATCCATTTAACCTAAATCTATCTCGCTCTCTCCATTTCCATTCCCTCTCTTGATGAACCGTAGCAGGCCGCCCCTCTCCTTCCCCTTTCAACAGAAAAAGCCGCAGCCACCCGATGGAAGTCGAACCATCTTCCTTTCGATCAGTTTTCGCCCCATATCAAGGCCGGGACCTCCATCCACCGAATTCAGCAGCACCCTAGCCAAGCCATCGCCTCTCCTCCTCCACTAAACCCTAGCCACCTCTTGATGAAAAATTCCTCTCTGATCCAAACTCCTAATCCGCGTATGATTCCTCCATCATCTCCCTTGTATAAATTCTATAATATCTATGGTTTTATTCAAGCAAAATCCCATCTTTTCTTCCTTGAAATTTTAGATCTCATTTTTTGAATTTTGGGCTAGGATCTCTTAAGGTGTTGATCCACGATGGATCTAGATTATCTATGTACATAAGTTCTAGGTTTATGGTTTGTTTTCTTGTTTTAATTTTTCTGAAATTATATAAACTTGGGATTGTTAGATTCATGGGGTTCGTGTTTTCCCTTTTGCTTACTATCGAGTTTTTTTGGGGTTCGGTTCCCCCTTTTTGCTTGCTGCCATGTAGGCTTCTCCATGCGGCTGCCCTGTTGGGTTTCCCATGGTTGTACTGCGGGTCCTCCCATGGTTGTCCCTGTGGGTGTCCCCTTGGCTGTCTCCGTGGGTTCCCTGTGTTTGTGTGTCTTTTTGTGAGGTCTTTTTGGTGGCTGTTCTGGGATGTTTTGGTGGTTGTTCGGTGGTCTTTTGGGGCTGTGTTGGGGCTGATCTTGGGACTCTCCTGGGGATGTATTGGGGCTGATCTTGGGACTCTCCTGGGGCTGTTCCTGGGACTTTTCTGGGGTTGCTGATCTGGGACTGTTCCTGGGGTTGTTCTGTGGGTTGTTCTGTGGCTTTCCTGTTGTCTTTTCTATGTGCTTTCTATTGGGTTTTTCCTGTGGGCGTGCTAGCATAGTCCGTGGACTTTTGTGAGTTTGTTGCCACTGTTAAGTAGCGAATTTATCCTTTAGACTAGAACTGGAATGTTATACATATTTGTAATGATGGAGCTGTTAACTAAATTGTTCAAGTTATGGACTATGCAATATAATACTGATATTGTTTCATGGCTCGACATTAGTACTCTGACATGACAACTTATGAACATGTAACTATTACATTGGTGTTGCTTGTCAACAAGTATTAAACAGTGCATACTGAATACAAGCCATTGAATATTGCATAAGTCTGAACATTATGTCCGACCATTGAACAATTTACATTGGTTGCAAGTTCTTGACGTTGTAAATGACCATGGTTGGGAGCTAAGTGCTACATGGGACAAAGTTTCATGGTACACCGGGTGTCACCTCTTGAAACCATGGAAACCACCTTTAGAACCCCGCCACATGACAATACCTGAAAACCATATCAGACAATATTAGTTATAACACAGCACATGACATAAACAGTACAAGTCACAGTACCATGATACTACACTTGACTCGCAGGTTTTGGGGTAACTCATATTAGAGATAGTGCAGGAGTGATTAGTGTCATGCTTACAGTCCCTATCTGGGAGGATTTCCATTCCTTATTTTCTTATTTAATGGATACCGAGTCCCTTCCTGCTTCCTTATTTTGGACTCGGCCTGGGGTCGCACCTTGCGGTCCAATTGGACTTCACATTGCAAATCGTGCTCTCCAAAAATGGGTCACATCACTAGTATAGGGCATCACAGTTTAGTGTACAGTAATACATGTAAGAAAGGTTGGCGCATGCAAGGTTTATTGCTATAGTTCTTTGTTGCCTTGCTTATTTAAACATATTAATGATTGACGTTAAAGATGCATGCTAGTGAGATGTTTCGTTACCACCTTTTATTTATCAATATTTCAGTGTTGCATTATTTTCTACTGTCAACCGTTTATGTTGTTCACAACTTGACACTTTCATACACTTGTTACACTTTGTCATATAGATCACTTTTACATGCTTACACTTTTTTCTTGTTTTGCACATAAACTGAAAGCTTAGATATAGGTATAATCTATTGTCTAACACAATCCTATAACTCAGGTGTTCCACGTGTCTTCTATTGAGTTTCAAAGTGCTTCCATTTCCTTGAGAAATTCTGAGTTCTTCCATCGATGTATGTTTTCGATATATTTCTATTCTACCTATTCTGTTTTCACTGGTAACTAACAGGACCTGCAAATTCTTAAACAAGTCATGACCCTTAGAAATCAGGACATTACAAAAAATGCAAAAATTTACACTTGAGTACTTGGTTGAGTATATAAATTACCGAAAAAGTTGCAAAGAAATTTGTTTGCAGTGGTAGGAATCTAATAGTCATGAAAGAAAATTCTGCACCTTTAGAACTGAAAATTTGCTTGAAAAACTTGGAAATCAGCCCAAAATCAACTGCAAATAAGGCTCAGCTCAGGTCTAGGTCAATCAAAATAAGATGACTGAGTTGACTCAAGTTAGTTGGTCTGAGTTAGCTGACTTGCGCCGGTTGGACTCAAATACGACTTAAATCAAGTCAAATAGGAATCATGTGGCTTGGAGGACATAATCTCATGTCGAGGGATCTAATCAAGTCAAATATGAATCATGTGGCTTGGAGGACATGATCTCATGTCGAGGGAGCTACTGAGACTGTAGTTGCAGTCGATGATGTTGTGAGAGATGACGAGGATGTTAACAGTAACAGGGGCTTAGTAGGGAATGATGATCTCAAGGCTTTCATTGACGTCAGCATCGTTGCGATGAGAAAAGGCAACATCAATGAAGGTTAAGTGTTAGTGAGGATGCTTTAATAGAGTTTGTGATAGCATCAAGTGTCGTTGTCAACGATCTATAAGGTTGAAAGCTTCAGATCCGACGGCAACGGCAATGGCTTCATCGGGTTTAGGTTCAAGTTGCTAGCGAGTTGATGATGATGATGGAGGGAAGAAAGACGAGGTCAAAGAAGAGGGTTAAGGATGATGGGGGTTATCGGGTGAAGAATTCATTTAGGGTTAAGTTTTGCCATTGAGAAAGACAATGATCTTGTACTTTTTGTGCTAAACGGAAAACAAACTTTTTTAAACTAAAAACCTAATCTAAACTAAAGAAGAAAAAGAAAATGACAGAGAAACTTTTAGCTTTAATAACAAATCTGATGCGGAACCATATCTTTAAGGTTTTGGTAGTGGAAAAATTAAGGATTTTTCCACTGTTAAAGAGGATAGAAAAAGGTTCAGACTTCGTATCTAGCCAAATCACTCACCCACTCTATCAAATCACATGCAAAGAGATTCTCAAAATCAAAAGAATGGTTTGACACAAATTGACTCTTAATTCATTGATTTCTAATGGTTGCATAAGCCTTATTTATAAGCAAAAACAAAACCTAACTAGACTCATACTCGACCTCTTAGATAGACTCAAAGAATGAGGCTCGATCTCCAAAGAAAACAAAAAAGTCCAAAAACAAAGAACATAAAAAAAGGAAATCATAAACAAACTCAAACTCTCCAAATAAATAAAAGAGAAATCGTAATTAAAATCAGAAATACGTCCCTTTCTCCAATAATTCATCTTCTACAGATTATGATTCCTATCAAATATCGATTGCATTGTATTCATGTTATAACATAAAATTTGTTTTGCACTGGTATGACATGGAACGAGGAATACCAGTGATTGGCTATGCAAATCTTAAATGATACACATACACCTCGCATACAGCAATAAAAAGTATTTAAATTGAACCATATATTATAATTTACAAAAAAAATAAAGCAACTTAAATTTTCTATCAGAAACAACGCAATTTAACTCGGAACATCATTATCTTCCACATGCAAAGCTGCTTTTTTGGTCCAATCAAAATTGAGTAGGAGGTGAGCGATGGCGTCCATACCCGGCCAGCCAACATGTTAAAGGCCAGTTTGTTACAATAGTTGTTTTTTTATGAGCATTAGTTGCCTGAATTGAGCATGGAGGCTAGCAGCTGATGCAACAAAAATTAGAACATTTACCAAATGATGCCATTTGAACAGAGCCATTCGAAATTTTGAGCTCATTTTGAAACCCAACTGATGCCAGAGTTTCTATATAAGAGCAGGATCAGGCGGCAGAATGATCTAAGATGCGAAAACATGCATTCATTCATTTCTCTGAAAGGGCATGAGTTTATAATTTTTTCCAAAATTCTCCTTCCAATGACATCAATAACGATTTCCCCCAATTTTAATGGTACTATTAGTTTATTTTCCTTAGTTTTGCTTGAAATAAACAATTTCCCGATCGTTAATCCTAATCCTAATGTTTCAAGCTAGCTAGATATGATATAAACGAATTATGATCGACAAATTACATTTTTAAAAAATCTAGATCATGAGTTGGATGGTAAAATCTAAGATTCGCCAAGTTTTGGAGAGAAATGTACATACCTTGGAAATGAACCCCTCAAAAGATTAGGGTTTTCAAATATTGTTTTAATAGACTTCCTTGTGGCGTCAATGAAAATCGTCGGTGGCGGTCCTTGGAGTTGTCGGAGCCGGCGACCTGATTGTCGTCGGAGTCCTCGCCAAACGCGGGAGGGAACAGATAAAAAGGGGAAAAGAGAAAGAGCGTTGGATTGGGGAGTGCTGCTAGTCACATTACACATTTTGCTAGTCCCATTATATTTATTTACAAGTTTGGCATTTGGCATTCCGTCTGTAAACCTGGAGAATTGATTTGCGCACCCACCGTTTTACTACATGCACATACCACTTATTTACCAGTTTGTCACTGAAATTACTCTTTCCCACTGGCCAATTTCCAAGTTTCCGAAAAAGACCCTAGGGCTCCGGCGGGGTTTCGTCGGGTTTCGCCAGAGGATGAGGCTGACGATGAGGGGCTGGGTCTGGGGCTGTGGAGGGGACGGATGGTTGGGGAGGTCAGAGGAGGGGCGGGGGATGGGGACTGGGGGACGGAAGAGGGTGTGGGCGAAGATGGAGAGGATGGCTGTGAAGGTCGGAGGAGGGTGAGGGGGCTAGGGAGGGTGGAGGAAGGGAAGGGTGTGGGATGGGGATGTGGGCGGTGGAGAGGGCGAGCGAAGATGGAGGATGGGGAGGTCGGATGAGAGGCGGTGGGTATGGGGATAGCAGAGGATGGGTCGAGGGATGTGGACGGGGGTGGTCGTAGATGGTGAGGATGGCTGGAGAAGTCGGGGGAGGGGAAGGGGTTGTGGTTGTGGTTGGGTCTAGGGCTGGGGCTGTCAGATGAGGAGCTATAGATGAAGGCCGGAGGAGGCTGGGGTGAGGGGCTGGGGCTGGGGCTGGGGCTGGGGGGAGGGCTGGGCGATGAAGGGGGTTGGGGACGAGGGAAGGGGCGGCAGGGATAAAAGAGGACGGTCACCAACGCTTCCTTCTCGTCGTCGTCATCTGGGGATGGTGAGGGGGCAGAGTAAAATGATGGGTATGTGCGCGGGGTAAAAACAGAAAATATTTGGGTATGTGCGTGTGGCAAACTTGTAAATAAGTCGTATGTGCGGAGAGTAAAATGATGGGTGCGCAAATCAATTCATGTAAACCTATAATAGATAATGGCAAACTTGTAAATGAACGTATTGCGACTATCAAAATGAGCAACGTGACTAGCAACACTAACTGGATGGGATTTTAAGTTTACATGTAGTGTTAGATGAGCTTTAGAGCACCCCTAGTCTTCTCCCACATTTTGCTAAACATACTACATGGCTTGGCACATTACACGTTTTTTAAAATTGTTAAACTCATTACACTTCTTTCAAACAATTCATATTTTGTCATTCTTTTCATCTACTCCTTTCGTCCTCCTCCGCCCGCCATGACACCATCTCCTCCGTCTCTCCGCATCCAACTACACATCATCATCGTCTCCCTCCATCTCCTCTATTACCACACTGGGCCGACTCGTGTGGCGGAGAAAATATTTTACTCAAAAGCCCAAGATGAATACATCGCTTCAACCCAAAGGCCCACATAAGAGGCTAGTCGCTTGCCCAGTCAAAGGGACAGCTCATCCACCCGTTGAGCTCCCAACTATGAAGGAGTCAGTTAGTTACGGCGAGAGTAAATGGTCAGCTGTTATGCTCCTTTTCGGGGGCGACGATGCAAATGAGGGACAATGATGCATCATAAAGGTGAGGCTGTTATCAGCTAACGTCACTCAGAAGAACCATCAAATATAAGAAGTCTCAACGGCGATAGGATGGGGGCTCGCAAGAAATAAATAAAACTCAGGTACCCCGACACTCAGTTATTTGATTCCATTTCACACTTCATCCATAACTCGGTGAGTCAGTGATTGATCAACCTCTCAATAGGCCAGACATTGCTTCCAAGAGCATTTCCTAATCATCACTACATTAAGCATCGGATGGGATTTAGGTTAGAATCCAAATCCGACCCCCCTGACGATCTTTCCTATGTTGCAGGCCTACCAAAATAGCTCTGAGTTAGGTCAGGCTATGATCCAACAGCTTGGGCCTACCTCTCGTTGACCCGGGACCGTCTTTCTCGGGTCCCACTCATCAGTTGATGAGACGCCACGTCACTAGAGGCGTCTTTGTTAGCATCCTACACATTGTTGGCAAATGTGCACATCAACAGTTAGTGTCATCTCTGGAAAATAAAGTCAACATCTCTGTTACCTTTTAGCATTGACGATGTCGACTCACCCCACCCAGTCAAGGGCCTAAAAGGCCAATCGCTAGCCAAGAGACAGATGCTCACATACTCCATGTGGACCCTAGCTCCTCCTCCCAGGGGGATCCGATCCGCAACTAGTAACATTCGAGCAGTTTTAACCATTCTCACATGAAGTCAATGTCAACATTCAGACATTAACTCACATAATAGAGCGACTGACGAGTAAGCAGCCCCAATCGACTTTAGGACCATAGCACGTCGATACTGAACCGCGCCTCGAGATGCTACCATCCATACCAAAAGGCCAGATAAATGCAAACCCTAACTCGGAGCGTCGAGTCTACTATGCCTTAACCACCACAGCACGGTCCCGAGATCATTCTTCCTGAAGGAGGTGGGACGGTGAAATTGGGCAACGACTCTTCCACCGCTGGACCCAGAGGCCAAGGACCTCTGTCACGCCCCGCTTCCCAAAAATGTGGAGGCGAGACGTGAGAAGGTCCGCTCAGACTTGAAGCTGCAAGGCTCCAAGCCCGATAAGCGTCAATCAACAAATATCTGGCAGGTCCTTGCAACGCAATACGAAACAACGATAAGAATAATGAAGTGAGACAATAAGCAATTTATTCAATCTCAGAATATCCATAAAATAAATTACAATATCACAGAAAAGCCACCAGGCTCAAAAGGAAAAGCTAAGGCCCAAACATGGCCAACAAAGTACAACATACAAGCAAGGGTGCCACGCACCAACAACTAACAGCAAACCTAAACAAGGAAGAGAACATAAGCGACCTCTAAGACTGGTCACCAATGACCACAAACTCCTCCTCAGCAACCACTGGCTCAGCGCCAGCAAACACTACGTCCTCATCGACAAACTCAGGCTCGGGATCTAACATGTGTCACCCAAAAGAGAAAAGGGGCACATGTCAGCAAGTCGAAAGACTTGTGCAAGGAAACTAAAAGAAAGGTAAACTAACAACCTAACAGTTAAAATATGGTGCATGACATGACAAGTATCGTATGGAAGTAACAAGTGAAGTACAAGTAGCAAGTAACAAGTGGTAGGTGTGACATGTATTGTCAAGTAACAAGTACAAGGGATCACCCACACACATGTGAGCGCCCTATTGCCCGCAGGCTGTATTCAAGTACAAGGGATCACCCACACACAGGCGAGCGCCCTATTGCCCGCAGGCTGTATTGAGCTCGTTTTCTGGACCACGAGCCAGATTTGTAATTGGCCTAGGGTTGTGCCCGCAAAACGGGTGCCTAGCCGGAACAAGTAGCACTAGTATGTAGCGATGCTACGCAATCACGATGAGTGTTCAAGCATGCAATGACATGAGCAGATATTCGTGTACCGTTAATTGAATTTAAACATGACAGGCAAAATGCAATGACATGAACAGATATTCGTGTACCGTTAATTTAAATTAAACATGGCAGTTAAAGATGCATGGATGACATGAACAGTTAATACACGTACCGTTAATTGAAATTAAACGTGACATACAAGCATGATGAAGGTGACGGACCAAGCTTCGTTGTCAAGCTAGGTCAATGGCGTCTAGACAGCTATCCTTTCACTGTCTAGTCTCTTTTACGCTAAAGTAAGGTAATGGCCTAAGGACATGTCCCAAATCAAGAGATGCAAGTTTCACTTGCCTAGCACTGAGGATGACGATCACGAAGGTTCGTCTCACAAATGCTAATCTACGGGGAAAGTCGCTGTTAAGGAGAAACAACCATCAAACAACTTCCATTATTATTAGGGTTTCACAATATCAATGTGGGTTGTGAAAACATTAAAGGATCGAACACTACCGTATAGAAGCGGAAGATCGACGCCGAGCAACCACGGCAACAGAAGAACGATCCGAAGAACCACGGTTCAGATCTGGAATGGATGGAGAAATCTGGAGAAAATGGGGTTTGGGGGGTTTTGGGGTTTGCCGATGGCAAGGGGAGAGGTGGCCGGCCTAAATGGAGGGGGAGAGTGGCTCTTGATGAAGGGGAAGAGCTAGAGGAAGGTTGGGGAAGATCAGAGGTCAAGGAGGAAGGAAAGAGGCATGGAGAAGAGAAAGAAAGAAAAGAAACGAAGTGGGGTTTAAATAGAAAACGACCTGGCGGCTGCCCAGAAATTAGGGTTTCGACACTGATTAGTCGGTCAAAGAGCAACCACTGACCGACTAGTTCGGGAACTAGTCGGTCGGTTGACCAACGCAGACCGACTAAGTGTAAACAGTAACTCCTGACGAAAAATAGGATTTAGATTTAGTCGGTCAAAGAACAACTACTGACCGACTAGTTTCTCATCTAGTCGATCGACGAACGTTCTTAGACCGACTAAGAATGAATAGTACTTGGTATAAAAACTGATCATAGAGCTAGTCGGTTAAAGAACGATTGCTGACCGACTAGTTTCTCATCTAGTCGGTCGACAAATGTTCTTAGACCGACTAACGATAAACAGTAACTCCTGAATAATTGATTCAATGAACTAGTCGGTTTGAGAAGAGTTCCTGACCGACTAGATTGGAATCTAGTCGGTTGGTTCTCCTTCTTGAACCAACTAACGTGCACGGAAAGTGCCGAATTGAAGCTCGAAGCTTCGGGAAGATTCCTACGGCTTCTAGGATCACTCTAACTCTAAAATATGAGAGATCTGAAGTTCGTCATGAGCGACTTACTCCAAGATCGATGATCTAAGGAAGAAGCTAAAGAATCACAACGAAAGGAATGAAAGCGATCTATGGAGACGGAAATCACAAGCAAGGAGAAGATCCACCAAGACATATATATTATATCGATAACACTAATATAGAAAAACCAGTCGTTACAACCTCCAACCAACGGAAAGGGATCACATCGTCCTATTTAGAACAATGATCAACATGGAATGGATGGTCATAAGAGGGACCAAAGCTACAGTCCCCCCTGACAATCCAGGGCAGGACACGAGCGGAAGGCTCTGGGAAAAGCCCATCCCCCTCCAAATCCTCCTAACAGTTCGGGTAGGGATGAAGGTAATTCCTCCAGATTCTCTGCCAGTCAGAGTGGGAGGCCCAGACACCAGGCCTCATTAATAAACAACACAAGTACTCTGAACAAATCATTATGTTGATATTTATTGTTCAAGTCTTTTTTAATAAAAAAATTTCAATGCATACATTATGCTAAGCTAATGTGCCGACGACAAATGAACTATGAGAAGAGCATTTGATCGACCTATTATTATTTTTTCCTTCCATTAAAGTATACATGCCTGCATATTACATTACTGTGTCGGCAGACACCCTCACCGGCTGCTTGACTATACGATCAGGGGCCACTCCCTCGCGGGCCGAGCCAGCTATATGATCTGGGACGACCTCTTAGCACCCTAGTCGGCTGCTTGGCTATACAATTGGGGGACCACTCCCTCATGGGCCGAGCTAGTTATACGATCGAAGACGAACTCACATATACCCTCGCGAGATATTTGGCTATACAATCGGGGGCCACTCCCCGTGGACCGAGCTAGCTATATAATCTTAGACGAACTTGTAGATACCCACAAGGGTTACTCGGCTATACGATTGAGGGGCCACTCCCTCGCGGGCCGATCTAGCTGATTAAGGAGAAATATTGCATATTCCCCATATATTCTTGCATTTTGTGCATAAATATTATACAATTTCACCCAATATATGCATTTTTAGAATATCGTGTGAAATTAGTGATTGTTACTTGTTTATGCATAAAAACACCATATGTGTAAATTATTTTTGCATTATGTAGTTTCCAATGTGAAGTTTATGATTTCCTGAAAACAACTCATATTTTTATATAATTTTTGGAGACTTAACCCAAAAGCTGTGGAATTTACAGGACAGACGTCTGGTCCATCAACACCAGACGTCTGATGTATCAGATTCGAGATGGCGCAAATTTTATGACATGTCAGCCGTCTGGAGCACACCAACCAAGCATCTGAATAATGCTTCAGACGCCTGGGAAGACTTGCACTCTAGTCGGTTGGCACTCAAAAAGAGAGAGTTGGGAACCAGTTCATGCAGTCCCATCAGACGTCTGATGAAGACCGATGAGACGTCTGATCGACTCTAATGCGCTTGTCGACCCTTCAGCAGACATCTGACCCTTGAACAAGCCAGAACTCCATGTAGCCAGATGCTTGGAATAAGGCGCCCAGATGTCTGCCCCTACTGTGAAAAGCCCAAGTGCCAAACATGATCACACGCCTAGGATGAGCACATCAGATGGCTGGCGATTCAACTTACACACGTGGAATGGCCAAGCAATCAGACGTCTGGAGCTTCCGCTCCAGGCGTATGATCAATGAACTCATTGCCATGATGCCTTTCTTTTGTGACTTTTTTGCTGCTGTTTTCTCCAACCCGACCCAAATCTGCCATTTAATCTTGAAAGATCTGCCCTTGATTCTATATCCAAGGATGCAGCTTATATTTGTTGGAATTGTCAAGACGTGCTCTTTGACTGAAAAACAAGAGAGAATGAAAATGACTATGAATTCGTGAGCAGATATTTGCAAGGCTATATGCTGTTCCATTGGCTTTGAGGAACACGGTCGTGTGGAAGCCTACACGACTGTGTAACTGTGGTCACAGAAAGGCCTTCTGCCATCTTTCCTGTCACGGTCGTGTGAGGGGGTCACATGACCATGTCATGTCATATTCAAAAGCTTCCCCAAACACCACACACGGCCATGTGGATAGCCGTGTGGGGATCTTCTTTTGAGCTTGCCTCACACGGTCGTGTGTGATACCTCACACGACCGTGTGAGTCTCCCTTTCTTTTGCTACTGCCGTTCTATTGCACACGACAGTCTGTTATCACACACGGTCGTATAAGACCAAATGCTCTTCAATTCTTCTTATTTTAATTCATTCGCTTTGCCTCGCTTTATCTCTTCACTTCGTGACTCCAATTAGCTTGATTTCAACCTAAAATGCATATGAACGCCCAAAAAGTGAAACGGAACAGAATAGAGTCAAATGATATATAAAGTGTGATTTTATATAATGAAATACATGAATAACTCCCGCTAAAAATGTGTAAAGTATTCACTCGTCAAAATCCACAAGCTAAACTCTTCCTTGTCTTCAAGGAAGACAAAGATAAAGTAGAGCCGGATGGGAATGAAAATATGAAATGCATGTAGAAACTCCAAAGTTCCCGGAGCAATCACACCACATGTGCATAAGAGGATGACAATTCGGATATTCATGAAAAACAATTCAAATTCCATCAACCATCCAAAAGACAACATATAGTATAAGTTTTCGAAATAGATAGCCATATAATAAATACAACTTATGAAGATGTTCAAATTTTTAAAATAAAATCTCTATCTTGCACTTGGTTATAAAAATGTGAAACAAATTTATGCAGTGACCTATGGAAGATATAACGTCGTATAATGGCATACTAATCTATCAAATACGTGGCCCTCACAACACGCTATCGTTCCTTGATTTGCGGGGGTTGCTAGCTTCACTCACATTTTTATTTTATATCACTTTTTTTTGAAATCATAATTGGTTTGTGTAAGGAGCGTTGGGTCAATGACTCCCAAATCAGACGACTTTAGGTCATTGGGCCAAGAAGGACCCCTCGGACCAACTAACTCAAACCAACTATGATTTTTGTTTTATGCACTCCCCCAAGCTAAAATTTTCAACGCGAATCCCAATGCTTCCTGAGACACGAGGTCCTGGTTACTCAGCATAGCTGGAAGAACGATGCATATTTATGCATATAAATTTTTTTGAATATATATATTTATGTATGTATATATGTATGTATGTATGTATGTATGTATGTATGTATACATACATACATACATGCCTTCTTTCTTTTTCTTCCACGTTGCTTATGGCTGTCTTTTCAATGTCTCCTAGTGCTCCATTGATGTTAGTGCGGCAGCTGCTTTTGCTTTGCTGAGTTGTAAATGCTATTTAGCTTTTACTGCTAGTCCTCCATTCTGTTGATTAGGTTGGCATGTTCTACTTCATCCATACTACCGGTGTCAACTTATCCTGGTAGTAACTCATCCGGATCATCTTCTTCTCCCGAATTTCTCCACCAGATATTTTCAAACTCGGTCATGTGATGTATACAAGGCATTGAACTTTGACCTTGGTGAAGAACTTATTTCCCCAGGATTACATTCTTCTGGAACATAAATTTTTTGTATTTGATTTTCTGCAAATAATTTGAAATCTGCATGCTCATGGGATAAGAAATTTGTACCTAACATGTAGGCCTTCCAATGGTCCAGCTGATGTTCCAGGCTTTTCCCACACAGGATTCTTTCTTTTAGATTTTGCCTTCTAAATGAACTCTTATTTTGTGGTATTATCCAAACCTTGTGTTGGGCTGGCTCAATTGTCACAATTTTTCAGGAGGAATGGATTCTATGCGTACACTGACTGTTCCTCATATTTCTGCTATTATATTGAGAATTGCTATACTGAGCTGTATTCCAAAGAAATCTGTATGATCTGGATCTTTAATTTGAATCCCTTCTAACAAACCATAATCTAGAAACGTATGTGGCGTGTAATTCTTATCATTGACAATAAATGATTTGAACCTCGGAAGTTCAATATTTGCCCTGATAATGGAGAAGTCTCCAAATTGGAGTGAGCCAGAGTTTTTCAGGAGTGAAGTGTTTCCATTTTTCCGGACTGTGGTTAAGCCTTTTACTTCCAAGACCCTTTCTTCTATCATTTCTAGTACAGACTGAATGCTAAGAAATTCTTCAAGAAAATACTTTTCTACTTTTTGGTGAACTTGTTGTATAATGTCACCTGGAAGTAATTGTATCAAAGGGGTTTTAAGAAAATTTCTAGGATTTTTTTCTGTAGTCATTGCTTGGAGTGGGTTATTAGTTTTCGGATCTTTAAAGTCTATTGTATTATGCATGCGTGCTATAAGGTCTTTATGATTTTGTAGGAAGGAGTCATATTTTACTTCTAATTGTTGTTTTTGTATGTTTAGCTTTCTAAATGATGCTATGATAACTTCACAATTCTTAAATGAAGCTTCTGGGTCTGAAGCTTTTCTAAATGCTGGGTCTGCACTGACTCCTCATGATGATGCATACATCTTATCATTACTGACAATGTTAACATGCTACTTATTTACTAACGGGTCAATAGAATATGCATGACATATGTTCTTTCTAGCATGGTATAGGGCGTCTTCTAGATTATAAAAACCCTTGAAAATTGCACTAGGAAAATCTTGACTTTGTGGAAGAACATCTAACCATTGTATATGAATACCTGGGTGTCTACCTTGAAAGACTACGTAGTAAGCGAAATTTCTAGATAGGAGGTTTTCTCTAATATTATGCAGATAATATGCTAATGCATTAAGGACCGTAACCTTCTTTGAAATAGTTGTGTTCTCAGTTCTAAGGTTCCATACGTTATCTAAGAGTGTTTGTTAGCTAATGTCTAATTTGTAATTATACATGTTCCTGAAGGATAAATTTGTAGCTGTTTTAAACTGAGTGAGTCTAATCGAACCGTATTGGCACACGGTTGACTGCTCCACCTGTTGTTGTTTACCTCTATCCATTTTCTGCAAGAAGATAGAAAATAATTATTATGCAAATAAATAAATTTTTATGTTGTAAGCTGCTATATGGAGAATTAATTGTTTACTCTTACAAAGTAATCTGTTACTTACGAAAAATGCTACGTGGATTAACTGTCTAAGTATGCCCAGAAGAGCTTTCTAATAATGTTGATAAAATGTCTACCAGCTTGTTATTTGTAACATTAATATGATCAAAAACTACTTTATAATTTCTATTTATAACTACGTCCCTAAGATTTAGCCATCCTTTTTGAGAAATTTTCCTTTCTGATAAATTATGGTGGAATTTGAATATGGCTTCACAATCTGTTCTTATTAGGATTTTCTTATTTATAAGGAATAACCTAAAACTATTAAGTGCATAACAACTAGTATTTCGTAGACGAGACTAGTTAAGTTCCCTTTTTCTTTAAAACTACCACTGCTGTATCTACTTATTTCTTCTGTCTCCTTTTTATCATATTTATGAGGCTTGCGTTTTAAGACTGCTCCCCACCCAAACTGGCTTCCGTCTGTTTCTACGATTAAATAGTCTGTATCTAATGGTAATTTTAAGGGTGGTAGTATTTTGACAACAGTTTTAATTTTTCTAATTAATTTTTTATCTTCTTCATTAAATTGCTTAACCCTATTAATACTCAATTTACTATATAAAGGTCCAATGATTCTTCCTAAGTCTGTAATAAACGGTCGAGCATAATTTAGTAATCCTAAGAACTGTTGTAATTGTTTCGTGTCTAAACCTTGTGTTGGGCTTTTGAACATATTTAAACTTAATGCCGAAAGTCTACAATCCTGTTTTCTCTTTCTTTTCACCGTTTGTTATCGGTGTTTTCCCGAGATTTAAGGTCTGGAGTTTTGTAATTACTGGTTAAATTCTGGTGCTATTTTTATTTGGACTTGTAACAACCTCTCAAGTTTATCACTAATGTCTACCAATAATGTTATGATTAGATTATGTTGCTTAGGATATATTATATCACACTGGTTATTTCCTACGTGTGTTGTTAGGCTATAGGTTCGGGATTATATTTTTCTACGTTTTTCAACGCTTTTTTATAATTGGGATTATCTTCCATATATTATCCATTTACTGTATAACTTCAGTTACTATGTTTTCTATTTTCATAATACTGGTTTTTAACTCTCTTTTAGTTAATTCTACCTGTTCTTTCTAAACCTTAGTAACTTGTTCAAGATCTTTTAACCATTTAAGTCTTGTGATTATGCTATTATTTTGGTTTTTTTATATAATCCAAATTTTGCTTTATTTTATTTTTTGTTACTAGGTTATCGTGGACTATTTTCCACAATTTTCTATTTTTTGTTTCTATTATTTCTAAAGATTGTGCTAAGTTTATTTGGAAATTTATTAAGCAATTTAGTTGCTTGTTGTCACTATGCAAGCTATGTTAGAAATCTATTTCAAAGAAGCAAGGAAAGTTACTACACTCAGTATTGACGTTATGTCTTGCCAACTTTGTTTCTAAATTTAAGTAATCAATAGATTGTATAAAATTTCTAAACTAAGTTCTTAATTGGTAATACCATACATACATACATACACACATACATTTGTTTCTAAATTTAAGTAATCAATAGATTGTATAAAATTTCTAAACTAAGTTCTTAATTGGTAATACCATATATACATACACACACACATACATAATACATATAAACATATATATTTGTATATACATATACATATGTATATACATATATATACATATTTTTAATATAGTATAACAATACCTGTCAAAAAAATATACATACATACATACATACATACATATATGTATGTATATGCTTATATGTGTGTGTGTGTGTGTGTGTGTGTATATATATATTCGAGTGTGAATGAGTTAGGCTAACGCCACTCCTTAGTCCGTATATACATACATACATACATACATACATACATACATACATTTATTTCTTTTTTTTTCGAGTGCGAATGAGCTAGGCTAACGCCACTCCTTAGTACTGGAATAAACATGCTATTATCCACAACCTATCAGATTAATATTTGTTATACTCAACTAACACTTCTTGATACATGCATAAAGTGGGTTCCCAATAAAAATAGGGGTAACCTAGGCCATTTCGAGAATATATATATTAGAAAACTATAACAATTTTCATAAGGGGCATATTAATATGAGTTCTAAATGAAAAACATACCCTAAGTTATATCCTAGATGGTCTTAGGAATCCGTCCAAAAGTTGAAACTCCAAATGTCACACAAGCATAATGCTTAAACAATGTGATACTCATGGAACTAAAGAGTTATGCATGAAGTGCATAGAAAAAGAAAAATAGTGATGCATACGAATTTTTGAAAAGAAAGTGAAAAATAAGAAAATGAACCTTAAATGCAACTTGAATGATGGCATGAGATGCAAATGCATGGAAATTGCACTTCCCCCAAGCTTAAATTAAGCATTGTCCCCAATGTTAAAAAGAGTGGGAAAATAGGGGGACCACAGATGTGGGGGCATGTTTAATGATAGAAGAAACATGAAGAAGATTGAAAACATGACAGAAAAGTGAAAGAAAAAAGTAAAATGGTGAATGAAAAATGAAAATAATAATGAAAGAAAAATGAAAACCAATGTCCTAAATGCATCTAGGATGGATATGCAATGACGATGGAAATGATGAATGCATGAAATGCATCCCCCAAGCTAGAATGAAACATACTCTGAATATGATGAAGAATTAGAAAATGGGGGCATATGTGTGGGGGAGGTCTCTGGGTGGTAGAGTCATATATAATTGAAGCTAAGGTTTAGCGAGGACAATATTGCACATAATGGCGTTTGGGGGTTTTTGATTGTGTGTGTGCACCGAATGAGAGGAGAGTGGAATTTATTCAAAAAAATTCAATCATAAAAAAGCTGCAAAATCATAATACGTTCCTCTCACTATTGAGAGGATACGAGTTTATTCAAACAACTACACTAGAAAGAAAATAAAAAACTACACTACTGGGTTATGAAACACCTGGTCAAAGGCGGATTACAGATCTGAAATGGAGCAGGCAACTGCCCTATCTGCTCCTTTCGTGGTTTAGCATGCTGCTTCCCACGAACTTCATTGGGTCCCAGCAACACTTCTCCCATCATCTCTCGAGGATGTCCACCTAGAGCCTAAGAGAAATGAGGCGTGTCAATCCGATGCGAAAAATTTCTCACCGCAATAAAATTATTCCAAAGAGAATCGTCAAAATAAATTGGAAAAATTTGAATATGGTGACGAATACTCCTAGAGAATAATTCACTACCCTCTGAACAAGATGTAATCAAATCCTCGCTCTGCTCGTCAATGCATTGATCTCCAATTGATGGCACGACCAAGCATACCTCTGGTGCATCTAAACCTGTGCCATGCGAGAGATATGTCCTATCATAAATATCTGAATCTAAATGATTATAAAATGAAATAAGAGATTCAGAAGTGGAGTTCAGAAAGTCTCCCTGAGTGGGATCGTTATGCTTAAGTGGATGCTCTGCCTCTGGTGGAGTGGAGAGTGCCAGCGGGGGTAGATGTGGAGGTGAGAATGATTAGTGCTCTCTGAAATGAAACTTCGTGTCCATGCCCACTTGCACCTCCTGTAACGGCATGTATTTTTCAAACACTTCAATTTACGTATTTACGTATTTTCAACATTTTCTTTATAATGGTTAGTCAGGAGTTTTATGTTAAAACTGATTTCAAAAATTTCTTATAAAAATATTTTGAAGCATTAGACTAGTTATGGAGTATTTCAGTAAGTTTGGATTTCATCAAATACCTCTAAAACAATTTTGGTAAAATTTCATTCTCAATTATTACTGTTTTGGCTTAATAATTTAATTTTCTATAAAAACATCTTCAAAACATTTTCAAACTTTTACAGTAGCACCCTATGATCATTTAGGGATCCCCACATTAATTTCGTAATTTTCTAATATCAAATCAACCTAGAACCTGTAAATTGCTTTCTAAACGTTTTGGCCTAAAACTAGTATCTCCGTAGCTCAAACCCCGAAATGGATCTTGTATTCGCGATCCTCGCGCCAATACGATCCCGTGGGTATGTTTTCGTAATTTTTCGGCGTCGTATGCAAAAACGGGCTTGTATTCCTCCGCTTCACTAATTACATTCACTAATGATCTTTTACCTTTACTAATTACTGTTATCCAATTAGTTTTACCCCCTAACCCTAGATCTACCCCTAATCACTACCCTAATACCACCCCCATTAACCCACCATATAGGATGGGTGAGATCCAACACCCGCCCTCCAATTCATTTATTATTATTATTATTATTATTATCCATTTTTATTAATTACTTTACTTAATTTTGTAACACCTGTAATTTCAGCCTGTATGGATCAATACACTAGGGGGTGAATAGTGTATATAATAAAACTGTTGCAAATAAAACGTTACTAATATTTGCAAAGATGGAACAGAAATAAAATGACAAGTGCTAAAAATTCAATCAATCGCAGACACAGAGATTTATCCTGGTTCGGATCATGTTGATCCTACTCCAGTCCTCTACTCCCCGTAGAGATTTTCAATCCACTATAATCACTTGCCCCGCAAGCACGAACTCACAAAAATGGCGACACCCCCCGTGTCCCAAACTTTGTACAATCTCTAAATAGAGATTCAAACCCTGGTAAATAATAAAATAGAAAAACACCTATAGCCTTGGTATAAATATCAGAGAATAAATTCAAGGATGGTGTTTAAAAGATGAACTTCAAGATGTATAAGATATGTAATGAAGAACAATACTTGAAGTTCTCTGGTTCATAAAAGAAGAGAGAGATCTATTGATTTCTTCTTGCAATTATGAATACAAACAACTTTCCAAAATGATGTTGAAAATCCAAGTTCTTCCGTTCTTAAACGAAGAAAGAAATCTAATGATTTCTTCTTACAAATAAGAAAAGAACAACTAATGGTTGAATTGCTTAAGAAACTTAATGGCTTGCTTTCAACAAAATCAGAATTTTAGAGAAGGAAAGTGTGTGGAAAATGAGAGGGGGTACCCCTCCTTTTATAGGTTTTAGAAACAGTTATGAACGGCTCTAAAAGAGACGTTGCACAACGTTCAGAAACTGAAAGAAATGTTGGAGAACGGTCAGAAACTGTTCTGGAAAATTTCAGTCCCAAAAACGTTTTGGCAGGCTAGGAAAATTCGTAGCCTGCTAATTTTGAAACGGTAACAAATGGGCACAAAATTTTGGTGACGTGGACTAGACAACGGATAGATTCTTGTCTGAAAGTATCAAGTCAAAATATAGTTGTTTTGGTAGGCTAGGAAAAATCCTAGTAGGCTAATTCTGAAAAATAAGAATTTTGACTTAGGATCAAATCAGTTAGGAGATGATGTAAATTTGAGCTTAGGGATATATGATATGTTATAACCAAGGCCCTGAAGCTATCTAAAAAGTAAAAATTACATCATTCCATAGATACGTGTTTCACACGTAATTTTGAGTAGCTATACTGTTTTTGCAGAGGATCCTTGTATTTTGATCAAATGTGTGATATGAAATAAATTATTGTTGTAGCTGCACATCTGCATAGATAAAGTTAGTAACATGAAATATATTGATTTGTCACATCAAAACCTTATGGAAGAGATGATGAAAATACCAAGTTCCAACATTCTCCCCCTTTTTGATGATGACAAATAATGAAGTATAAAATGTGAGTTAACAAGTGTTAATAAGTTTTAATGAGTTTATGAACATGATGTAATGTGATGTTACTGATGTTACTCCCCCTGAATATATGAATATAGATTCCCCCCGAATATATGCACATCTCTCCCCCTTTGTCATCCACAAAAAGTGGAACAGAAAAATTGGCAGGCTATGATTTTTTGTAGCATGTCAAATGAGAAAAATGAGGACTTTGGAAAAATAACAAAGACAAAGTAGTAATAAGAGCACAAAAGTAACAAATGACACTATCATTCATGGAAACAGTGATCATAAAGTCGGAGTACACAAGATAACCATCAGATATTACTAAAACAACATACATAAACTGCCAGGTTACAAGATAACCAACAGACGAGAAACCAACATACATAAACTGCTAAGTACAGAAACAACCATGATAAACCTTGAACTGAAATAACCAACATACTAAGCAACCGAGATAATACATAACCAGCGAGATAACCAACAAGGATCATAGGGAAATCAACCAGGAAGCACGGAAACCAACCAAACAACACAACGATAAGGCAAAGTCACAAGGGAGTCAAGGAGAGCCGAAATGTAAAGGAAGCAACAAGCAGGGATAGGATGCGATAAAACGAAACAGAGAACCAAAGAGCAGTAGCAGGCGAGAGCCAGGGAGTTATGGATGATAGGAATACGAGCCGGGAGAGGAACGACGGGTGCGGGTGCGACGGGTAGGGAGGACATTCTCGGATTCCAGGGAAGAGCGAAGGGAAGACTGTTCAACTTGGATCTGTTCGAGGACTGTAGAGTGATGGCAGAGGATTTCGTCATATTTACTCATTTGTATCTGTATTCCAGCGAAGCCGTCGGCGACTTGGGTAGAGAGACGATGAAGGAGGACAGCATTTGTCTCGCGGGAGGGAGAAACGCCATCCTTGGAAGCCAGGAATTTTTTGCCGCACTGGGATCGGGAAGAACCTGGGAAAGAGGCTTGGCCGCGAGATTGAGCAGACGGGGCAGTAGGGAGGGAAGAGTCATCATCTGAAGCAGCGTGGTCATCGTCGTTGTCGGTGGAGGAAGAGGTACCATCGGGAAGACCCATGCCGTGGAGAATATTTTCATCTATATGGATATCATGCTGAAGCAAGAGTTCACCATCGGTAGGCACACCGAACGCCCGAAGAATCAGCGTGATGAGACTCGGCAAGTAAAAGTGAGTTGAAACAGGTTTCATGAGAGTGCGAAGAAACAAGTGGCCCCAGTGAATGGGCAAACCGCCCATAATGGCATATAAGCAATGTTGATGAGCGTTACTCAATTAGTTCACAGAACCGGCCTTGGGCATCAAATTGTGGATGATGATTTTGTGAATGATACGAGCCTCAGGACGAAGCTTGGCCGCGGACATATGGGGGGTAATTTTTGGGGCGAGTCTAGTGAGGATAACGACATTGTCCATAGCAAAGGAAAGGAGGCCAAGAAACTCTGGAGACTGGTTGATAATGGCGGCAAGTTTGTTGCTATTGACCGTAAAACAGACGCCCCGAACCATAGTTGAGAAGAACTTCGGGCCACGGTGAACGGTAGTCTCGAGATTGGCATAAAACTCTCTGACAAGAGTGGGATAATAGGGTACTTTGTTAGCGATGGACCAAAGCTGATGAAGTCCGACCACCGCTAAGATCTGATTGACATGCATCATGGTGGGCGTGCCATAGTCTAGGTAGCGCTCAGGATGAAATCGGGTCGTTTCGAAGGAAAGATAACGATTTTTGGCTGCCTCCGAACGAAAGAGATCGGTGGTGGACGGGAATGTTGGGTCGGCCATGGTGGATTGGAGAGAAGAAGAATGAAAGAAGGAAGAAACGTAAACAGTGAATGTGAAAGAGAAAAGAGAAGGTGAATGAAATAAATAGGAAGAAAAGAAAACTGATCAGTTGCCATTATAGATAGTGGGAGCAGTTGCTAAAACTGAAAGGAGTTGGAACAACTGAAATGTTCAAAATACAAAAACCGAACAGACGGGAAGAAGAAGAGTTGGCGGCGGTTGCACTAATCGCGTACCCGTTAGTTTCAAAAAGACCCGTTGGATAGAAAACCGTATATATAAAAATAATACAAAACAATCAACATTTAAGAGGTTACCTAGAAGTCTTAAAATTGAAAGATTAAAAAATATAGGAAAGAGTCCATAGGCGCATTTGGAAGGAGAGAGATGAAGACATAGCAGGCCGAATTAAAGATATGTCAGGGAGTGTGTTTTTTAATAAATATTAAATAATAGTGAGTGCCCCATGTCATGCCATAAGGAGCAAGCCGAATTGATAGGGAGAGGACGGGTTGGTGGCTTGGAACCAATAAAAGGCAACCATGTGGAAGAAAGAGAAAGAACCATTAATTTTCATGAAGAGAGAAGTACATTTCCAAGACAAGAGTAGGCCGAATGGAATCGGTTTGGTGAAGGAATATTAATTTTAAAAGAAAAAAAAATAAGTAAGAGGGAAGGTCCCAATGTGAGGAAGTTGTGTTGTGGTGAAAGAAAATAAAGAAGAAAAAGCCATGTGTCTTCTTATTGGTCCTGGGAAAGAGTCAGAAGTTAAACACCAATTGTCTTCTTGTGAAATCTTAGTCCAAGTCAACGTGTAAGGGAGAACGTGTAAGGCAAAAACGAATGTCAGTGCTGTGTCCAACGTGAAAATCAGAGGATATTGGAAAAGACAAATGAGAAGTATCCATGTGGCAGGAGAGAGATCAACAAGATCAACAGTCAGTAAGGATAGAGACAAAGTAGAAGATAACGGGTAAGAATTTTGATACGAGATTTGAATTTGAGAATGAATATTTGAAAAAAATATATGAGAAGTGATATATAAAAGAAATCCGAAAACCAGGGGTCAAATCAGGCATAATACGGAGAAGATTGAAAATTTTTGTAAAATTGGCATGCTACAAAATTTCGTAGCATGCTAAAAATAAATAGAAGTCAGAAAATTATAAAAAAATTCATCAAAATCAAAAATAAATAAACATATTTAGAAATCAAATTCTGATTCACTAATAATACCCAGATTTCTTCTAAGCTTAATGAAAGATTCTTCCTTCAAAGGCTTAGTCAAAATATCGGCAACTTGATATTCAGTAGAAATAAATTTTAAAACAATGTCTCCTTTCTGAACATGATCATCTAAAAAATGATGACGTACATCAATATGTTTTGTATGTGAATGATGCACAGGATTCTTAGATAAATTAATAGCACTGGTATTATCACACATAATAGGGTATGTGGAACAATTAATACCATAGTCTGAAATAGTTTGTTTCATCCATAAAATTTGAGCACATGCTAAACCGGCGGCAATATATTCTGCCTCGGTTGTAGATAATGAAACAGAGTTTTGCTTTTTACTAAACCAGGAAACTAAGGCATGTCCTAAAAAGTGACATGTACCACTAGTACTTTTACGATCTGATTTGCAACCAGCAAAATCTGCATCACTATATGATAATAAACCAAATGTGTTTGTTTTAGGATAAAATAAACCAAAATCAGAAGTATATTTGACATATCTAATAATCCGTTTTACGGCAGTTAAATGTGAAACTTTAGGATCTGCCTGAAATCGTGCACATAAACATACTGAAAATATAATGTCTGGTCTACTTGCAGTTAAATAAAGTAGAGAGCCAATCATACCTCTATAAAGACAATGATCAACACTCTTACCATTTAAATCTTTGTCGAGGGAAGTAGATGTACTCATTGGAGTGTGTTTTTCTGCAGAACTTTCTAATCCAAAACGCTTGATGAGTTCTTTAGAATACTTACTTTGGTGGATGAATATTCCTTCCTTCATTTGTTTGATTTGAAGACCGAGGAAGTAATTGAGTTCACCCATGTGACTCATCTCAAATTCTTTCTGTATAATCTTAGAAAAATCTTGACAAAGAGATTCGTTAGTAGAACCAAAAATAATATCATCAACATATATTTGAATAATGATAATATCAGATTTTATATTTTTAATAAATAAAGTAGAATCTATTTTACCGATTGAATATCCTGAATTTAAAAGATAACTTTTAAGTCTTTCATACCAAGCACGAGGTGCTTGTTTGAGACCATATAAAGCCTTTTTCAATTTGAAAACATGATTTTCAAAATTTTCATGTATAAAACCAGGAGGTTGTTCTACATAGACTTCTTCTTTAAGAAAACCATTTAGAAAAGCACTTTTCACATCCATTTGAAAAAATTTAAAATCTTTAAAACATGCAAATGATAATAACATCCTAATAGATTCAAGACGTGCAACTGGTGCATAGGTTTCATCATAATCAATACCTTCTTCTTGATTATAACCTTGTGCAACCAATCGTGCCTTGTTTCTAATTACCTGACCAGATTCATCCAATTTATTTTTGAATACCCACTTGGTACCAATAATTGAATGATCTGATGGTCTGTGAACTAATTCCCAAACATCATTCCGTTGAAATTGGTTGAGTTCTTCCTGCATAGCCATAATCATGAACTGTCTTCACATGCATCTTTGATGTTCTTTGGTTCAATGGTTGAGAGAAATGCACAATGTGCCATTTGCTTTATTTGGCAACGAGTTCTTACTCCATCCGTAATATCTCTAATGATTAACTCTGATGGATGATTTGGGACTTGTGCAAATGCCTTAGGAAGATCTGCATTATCTGAAATAGACTCAACAGAATGTTTAGTAGCATCAATTTCATCAAGTTTCATATTATCTAAAGAATTAGAAAGAGGTAATATATTCTCTTCATCATCAATGATGGGAGAATTAGATGAGGGATTCTCATCAAATGTGACATGAAGTGATTCTTCAACTGTTGAAGTTCTTTTGTTGTATACTCTGTAGGCTTTGCTACGTGTTGAGTATCCAACAAAAATACCTTCATCAGATTTAGAATCAAATTTGTCAAGTGCATCTTTAGTATTAAGAATGAAACATTTACATCCAAATACTTTAAAATATGATACACGAGGAATACGATTAAAGAATAATTCAAAACAAGTTTTATTAAGTAATGGCCTAATAAGAACTTTATTCATAATGTAACAAGCAGTTGTGACAGCTTCTGACCAAAAATATTTTCGTAGATTACTATCACGAAGTATTGTTCTTGCACATTCTTGTAAATTTCTATTTTTCCTTTCTACTACTCCATTCTGAGGAGGAGCACGAGGAAAAGAAAAATTGTGAGTAATGCCATTTTCATTACAAAACTTGGTAAATGATTCATTTTCAAATTCTCCCCCATGATCACTACGAATAGTGATAATGTTAGAGGATTTGATCTTTTGTATCCTTTTACAAAATACGGAAAATTCTTCAAAAGCATCATTTTTGTTTTGCAATAATAGAACCCAAGTATATCTAGAATAATCATCAACAATGACAAATGCATATCTACTTTTATTCAAAGAAGCTACTCTTGAAGGACCAAACAAATCTAGATGTAGGAGTTCTAATGGTCGCTTTGTTGAGATAACGTCCTTTGATTTAAAAGAAGATTTGTGCATTTTTCCTTGTTGATAAGCATCACAGAAATGTTTGTGTTTGAAGGAAATATTTGGCATTCCATTAACTAACTTGTGTTTTGAAATACGTGCTAGATTTTTAAAATTAGTGTGTCCAAAGCGTTTATGCCATAAAAGAGTATCATCTGATGTAATCATTAAGCAATGATTATGAGTGGTAACAGACATGCATAAGATATATATGTTATTCTTACGCTTACCACGAAATAAGATAGATGACATATCAGAATCATAAATTATGCAATCATTTTGTTCAAAAACTATTTTGTAATTTTTATCACATAATTGACTAATGAAAAGTAAGTTGTGTTTCAAACCGTCAACCAGGTGAACATTCTCAATAATAGGCTGATTTGTATTATCAACTGTTCCAGTGCCTATGATTTTTCCTTTCTTATTTTCACCAAAAGTAACTGTGCCTCCATCTTTATATTTAATGCTTGAAAGCAAGTTGACATTTCCTGTCATATGTTTTGAACATCCACTGTCCAAAATCCATCTTTCTTTCCTAGGTACCTGAAAGATAAAACATTAAGCATTGGTACCCTTTGTTTGAGGGTCCTTGGGATTAGATTTTAGGAAGCCAAACCCAAGTGGAATTTGGCTTTCTAATGTAATCACTAGAATGAACAATAGAATGTATAAAATTAGAAATATAACTATTTCTATCATTTAAACATGAATCCTTAGGAACCCATATATTAATTGTAGTAGGTTTCCTAGAAAATGTTTTTGAAATGTTAGTAACATTTCTTGGTGAGAAAGAAGTAGAAGTGTTTACTTTCTTTGTATAAATAAATGCATGATTCTTCTTTTGTGGTTTAACAAAAGTTGTTTTTCCACAAGAGGAAGAAGTGTTATAAGTCTTGGGTACATCCCTTTTAGAATATCCCAATCCTTGTCTATGATTTGCTGGATATTGAATTTTAAGCAAATCATCGAGATTTGTCTTTCCTTTGTTAAACTTATTAACATTGGATGACATCTCGTCGTATTTCATTTTTAGTAATGAAATATTTTTATCCATTTCGAATATTTGTGTATGTAATTCTAAATTCTTAGTTTTGAGAATATCATTCTCTTTACTAAGATCCAAAACTTGAGAAGAAGTATTCTTAGTATTTTTAGAAGATGATAATTCTTGATATTTAAGAAGGAGATCATCATTATTCTGTTTTAATGATTTATGTTGACTATTCAATTTTTTGAAACGAGAATAAAGATCTTTTAATGCATCAAGTAATTCTTCGTTATTAAAAGAACTTACCTCATCTTCATCATCTTGTGCCATAAAGCACATGTTAGCACTTTCATTTAGATCATCATCTTCATCATCTGAAGAATCATCCCATGTTGCTGCAAATGCCTTTTTCATTTTGTCAGACCTCCTTTCTCTTCTGGATCGATCATTGTTGGAAGTTTTGAACTTTGCTTTGAGAAGTGGACAGTCTTTCTTCATATGTCCTGGCTTATTGCAATTAAAGCAAAGAGAAGAATCAGTATTCTTAAATTTAAAATTATTATACTTACCTTTCTGAAAGAATTTTCTGAAATTTTTAGCAAATAATGCCATATCATCATCTGAGTCTTCATTTTCTGATGTAGTGTTGAATGCAAATACTTTCTTCTTTTGATCTGTTTCTTCTTTCTCATCTTGTAGTGTAACTTCATGGGCCATTAAGTTACCAATAAGATTTTCCATAGATAATGTGGAAAGATCATTGGCTTCCTCAATAGCGGTGATCTTTGGACGCCATACTGGAGTTAAAGCTTTAAGAATCTTGCGAACCTGTTCAAGAGAAGTGTAAGTTTTTCCAAGAGCATTTAAAGAATTTATGATATTAGTAAACCTGGTGTTCATTTCTCCAATTGTCTCTTGATCCTTCATCTTGAATAACTCGAATTTGTGAACCAAAATGGAAATCTTAGTTTCCTTCACTTTACTGGTTCCTTCATGAGCTACCTCGAGTATATGCCAAATCTCCTGAGCACCTTTGGCCTGAGATACTCGATTAAACTCATGTTTATCCATGGCACAAATAAAGCATTCATGGCCTTTGAGTTGTTGGTTTTTGCAGCTTTGTCGTTGGCGGTCCATTCAGCAACAGGTGTTTCTGGCTTTCTGTATCCTGTCTCTACGATGTCCCAAATCTCATAATGCATACTTTGGAGATGAATCTCCATTCGTATTTTCCAATATGAGTAATTAGAACCATCAAATAGAGGAGGACGAACTTGAGAGTGCCCTTCAGGATGTTGATTTGAGTTGTAGTTGTGTGGAACAACGTTCATGCTTGATTCTGCCATCTTAACCTTGCTCTGATACCAAATGTAATTTCAGCCTGTATGGATCAATACACTAGAGGGGGGGTGAATAGTGTATATAATAAAACTGTTGCAAATAAACCGTTACTAATATTTGCAAAGATGGAACAGAAATAAAATGACAAGTGCTAAAAATTCAATCAATCGCAGACACAGAGATTTATCCTTGTTCGGATCCTGTTGATCCTACTCCAGTCCTCTACTCCCCGTAGATATTTTCAATCCACTATAATCACTTGCCCCGCAAGCACGAACTTACAAAAATGGCGACACTCCCCGTGTCCCAAACTTTGTACAATCTCTAAACAGAGATTCAAACCCTGTTAAATAATAAAATAGAAAAACACCTATAGCCTTGGTATAAATATCAGAGAATAAATTCAAGGATGGTGTTTAAAAGATGAACTTCAAGATGTATAAGATATGTAATGAAGAACAATACTTGAAGTTCTCTGGTTCATAAAAGAAGAGAGAGATCTATTGATTTCTTCTTGCAATTATGAACACAAACAACTTTCCAAAATGATGTTGAAATTCCAAGTTCTTCCGTTCTTAAACGAAGAAAGAAATCTAATGATTTCTTCTTACAAATAAGAAAAGAACAACTAATGGCTGAATTGCTTAAGAAACTTAATGGATTGCTTTCAACAAAATCAGAATTTTAGAGAAGAAAAGTGTGTGTGTAAAATGAGAGGGGGTACCCCTCCTTTTATAGGTTTTAGAAACAGTTATGAACGGCTCTAAAAGAGAAGTTGCACAACGTTCTGAAACTGAAAGGAACGTTGGAGAACGGTTAGAAACTGTTCTGGAAAATTTCAGTCCCAAAAACGTTTTGGCAGGCTAGAAAAATTCGTAGCCTGCTAATTTTGAAACGGTAACAAATGGTCACAAAATTTTGGTGACGTGGACTAGACAACGGATAGATTCTTGTCTGAAAGTATCAAGTCAAAATATAGTTGTTTTGGTAGGCTAGGAAAAATCCTAGTCGGCTAATTCTGAAAAATAGGAATTTTGACTTAGGATCAAATGAGTTAGGAGATGATGTATATTTGAGCTTAGGGATATATGATATGTTATAACCAAGGTCCTGATTCTATCTAAAAAGTAAAAATTACATCATTCCGTAGATACATGTTTCACACGTAATTTTGAGTAGCAATACTGTTTTTGCAAAGGATCCTTGTATTTTGATCAAATGTGTGATATGAAATGAATTATTGTTGTAGCTGCACATCTGCATAGATAAAGTTAGTAACGTGAAATATATTGATTTGTCACATCAAAACCTTATGGAAGAGATGATGAAAATACCAAGTTCCAACAACACCTATATATAGAACCTATACCCAGCTCTCACATGTAAGGACCCCGTCTATGGGGAAAACACTAGAAGGGGGGTTGAATAGTGTTTATGCAAATTTAAACGGAATTTACGCCAAATAAAATGCAATCCAACAATTAGTGCGGAATAGAAAAACAACCCAAAGAGAAACACACGCAAACGCAGATATGTTTCAAGGGTTCGGATTACCCAAGTCAACTCCCGAATTGTTCCCGGTAATCCTATGTCCCTACCACCCGGATACCACCGGATACTCAAGTTAGAACCCTAACTTGAGGTTTCCTTAAAACCCACTTGTAACAACCCTACAAGTGCAATCGAATACAATCGATGTCATTGACTTCCACAACTAGGGAGCAAGCAAAAACCACTCTCACAACCGAGAGCACAATTCAAATAAAGAAGTTATGAAATCTGAAAGCAACACTTACAATCACATATGCCTTGAAGTAGAACTTGAAGGAGAAGTGTGATGTGTGTTGAAGAACTCTCTTGGAAGAGAGGTGAAAAGCCCTTTCTCTTGACTGCACCAAATGCCTAGAAGATTAATCTTTGGTTCTAGGTTGAAGAGCAAGAGAACAAGATTTGGAAATACTTAGGGCTTTGGATTTGAAAGCTTTGATCTTTGGAAGTGAAAGCTTGAAGGATTTTGCAATGAATGAGTAACCTTCCAATGAAACAGTAGAAGCTCTATTTATAGCTTTCTCAAATCCACAAAACAGTTTAGGCAAAAACCCAATCGAAATCCGTGAGAAAAATCTCAACGGATATAATCTGAACTCGCGACAGTCGACTGTTGAACAATCCACAGTCGACTGTTGCACAGTCAGCAAGGGTAGGTGAGAATTCATAACGGTAACTTACCACGTGGACAGTGGACTGATGAAGCAAAGACAGTCGTCTGTTAAACCAACAGGCGACTGTACATTCTTCGACAGGCGACTGGCCGAGAGAAGAGTAAGTTAGACAAATATTGGAAATCTCACAAGATACAGGACAGACGACTGATGCAAGGAACACAGTCGACTGTTAATCGGAACATGCGACTGTATAACCTTAAACAGACGACTGTCACAAACATGATAAATTTCCAGAGAGCTGAATCAAAGAATTGATTTACAGACAGGCGACTGTTGCAGCATAGACAGTCGACTGATCTAATGGACAGTCAACTGTATATACAGCATAAGTCGACTGGCCGTAGAAGTGAGATCAAAACATAGTTTGGGCAAGGAGAGACAGGCGACTGATGTACAACACACAGTCAGCTGTCACAAGGACAGGCGCCTGTGAGTCATTCAACAGTAGCATGTGCGAAATAATCAGAGAAGGCCCAAAACTGCATAGTAATACTCTGTGCATAACAGGCGACTGTAGAACAAAACACAGTCGACTGTTTTTGAGACAGACGACTGTAAACTGTTCAGCAGTCGGCTGTTATGAACAATCCTAGCACAAACAAAAGAGAATTGAATTGAGATCAAAGGACAAAGGTCTAGAGATGTCCTATGACCGAAAGTAGATGTGTGTGAGTGCTCCATCAAAGTTCTACTTCTAAGCTACATACTAGAAGAGACAAAAGAAAAATTACATTGACGAATAATCTCTTCTTTCCATCGTATGAGCTTGAAGTCTTTACGGAGCTTCAAACATCAATCTACGATCATCCAATTCATATCATTTACCTTCAATCATGTTTGTGAGTCATCCATTGCTAGTTTATCTTCATAGTAAGCTTAGGCAATGGATTAACTGCAAAATAGGGGATTAGTCACAAGTATTTATGTTTGCTCATCATTAACACCAAGTAGGGAGAAGTCCAATACTCAACATTCTCCCCCCTTTTGATGATGACAAACAAACATAAACAAAAAGATAAATAATTGTGCGTAATGAAAACTTACTCCCCCTACATAGATGCCAATCAAGTTAGTCAACAAATATTAGAGCATCTACATAACAATTGAAGCAAATGAGTTGGATATGAATGAATTTAATTCAAGAAATCTAGGAAATGAAATCCCTATTCATTGTAATCTTACTCCCCCTGAATCTAAGGCAACAGAAATCTTAGATTCAAGGGTTAGAACATACTTAGCACATCCATTATGAATCTTGTATGTTTATTTCTCTTCCCTTATGGCATTATCCAAAAAGGTGGGAGCAAATAACAACAATAATAATAGTGCTAAAATACGAACTAACAACAATCAAGGAGTATAAAGATATATCAAATCAAAAACTCATAAAATCTCATCATATACACATGTGAGTAATGGAATTGAAATCCAATATCAACATTTTAGATATTCGAAAATAATTTTCACAAATTCATCACATCAACGAAAGAGCATGAATTAACCAATATCAAATCCATGTATTGTCTCAAAAGCACATCAAGGAGAGTGAAGCATACATAGAGACAATATATCATACATCACACAGAAGTTAAACAATATAGCATAGTGTGACACAAGAGAGGGATGCAACAATATATATAGATATAAAGCAGCTGCGTACATCAACGGATGGTCATCAATATGGCCATCCCCAAAAAGAAGATACATCATGATCAACAAAAAATACATCATCATGACGACAACAAAGTATATCATCATACATAAATAAAAGTGTCGCAGACAGCATCATCCATCATACATAGACAAAACATATATCATCACTCCACCTAAACAAAAGCAGACCACACAAAATAAAACAGGGTCTACAGGTGAGTGAACACAACAGCATCAGCAGCAGCCTCAGTCGATATGAATGACTGAGGGGTCCGACGGACATCCGGAAGATCGGAACAAAAGCCGAGCAGAGCGACGAGTAGGAAAAGTCGGAGTCTTCCTCTTAGAAGACGAAGCATGATTAGCAGAGGAAACAACAGGAACATGAAGTGGTGTCTGGGCATTGGAGGTCTGAACCAAAGAGGGTTTTGGTGTGAAGCCAGGAGGAGGAGATACACAAGTAGGAGCAGATACCTCAGAGGTAGGAAACAAAGCCTGAAGCTCGGGAGGAATGGGACAACCAAGATGCTTAAAATAGATAAGTTGAAGCTTAAGCAAAAGCGAGAGCTTCTCATCCAAAGAAACGGAGAGAATTTCAAGAGCAAAGACACGAGCATTCAACTGACGAAGAAGGAACTCAGTGGACCTAGAAGGATGCACAGCAGGCCGAGAAGAGTGTTCAGCAGCATGCACGGAAGGGATAGGGTCACTGACAGAGATATGAAGAGGCTCTCCCGAAGATTGAGGCGAAGAGGGAGCCGGATCAGGTTTTGGTGAAGGAACAGGCTCATTGAGGAAGTCGAGAGAGACATTAGGGAAGAAATGATCGAAAAGAGCCATGGCCGAGCACAGAGCTAGGGCAAGAAACAAAACGAACAAACCCTAACAAGTCACGAGATAGACGGAAGCGACCTAACCTCGTTGAGTGACAGAACAAAAAGCAACGACTCCTCGAGATTGACGCACGAAAGGGAGTGAAATTGACGGCAAAGGAACATCAATCGAGCGAGAAAACGCACAGTCGAAACAGAGGAGAGAGAAAATCGACATGGGGAAATGATCGCGTCGACTGAATATAAAATAGGGAAAATCAATCTGAGCCGTTGGATCAAGGAATCGACGGCTCGGATCAAATCACATGAACCGACACAGTATATGACAGTCGACTGATGAACAAAAGTCAGTCGACTGGATGAAGTGATAAAATTAAAGCTCAGAAAGATGGGCAGTCGACTGGCAAGTATAATGCAGTCGCCTGTCCACTGGACAGTCGACTGACATATACACAACAGTCGGCTGGCCGAGAATTAATACAGATCACAAGAATAACAGAGAACACTGTAAAAATTCGACAGAGAGTACAGTCGCCTGATAACTAAATTGCAGTCGCCTGTTGAGCTAACAGTCGACTGTAAAACAGTCATCAGTCGGCTGTGCGAAAGATACCAAGTTTCATATAGCGGATATAGAGTAGGGCAGTCGACTGTCAAAAGAAAAACAGTCATCTGTCCTGGTCCAAAAGTGCACAGTGAGATAGAATTCCAGAGAATAAGAACACTAACCCTAGGACCTATACTCTAATCAAAAATACGTCGTAAAATCATTATGAGAACAATAAATCCATTGAAACACAAATTACTCCAATCAACTTCGAAAACTCATGAAATCAAATAAGTCACAATTGCCTTTCTTAATCTCATAAAACAATAACGCACATGAAGAAAGACAATCAAAAATATGAGCTCAATAAAGAGTTATAGCATGAAAATTGAGCTTCTAGATTTCAGATTCACCCATAATTCCCAATTATCCACGCAACCTCACAAATGAATCTTCTTTAAGAGGTTTAGTGAAGATATCGGCAATTTGTTTTTGGGTTTCAATGTACTCTAAGATGATGTCCTTCTTAGCTACATGATCATTTATAAAATGGTGTCTCACGTCTATGTGTTTGGTACGGGAGTGGTGTACCGGATTCTTGGAAAGACAAATAGCACTTTGATTATCAACCATGATAGGACAAGTATCACAATTGACACCATAGTCACTAAGAGTGTGTCTCATCCAAAGAACTTGTCCACATGCAAGTGTAACGACTGCTTTTCATGTATCTGGATTTTATGTATTATAATATATGTTTTGGTGGATTTTCTCCTCTTGTGTGGTTTTCGTCTCCGTAGTTTTCATTTTCGATCGATTCGTCGTATTTTCTCGCTTCTTTCTTAGGATTGTCGATTTCGAAGTTTGTCACTCGTGACGGGCTTCATAACGGTCGTATCTAACTATTAGATCAAGCCTAGGAGTCTTAGGAATCGATCCCGGGGCCCCGCGCTCCGTATCGGTACTTTCTGTGCTCATTAGCCGGTGTAAGAAGGGCCACCGACCGACTAGATGACGATCCAGTCGGTCGGCAATCCTTCTTGGACCGACTAGTTAGCTTTCTAAATTTCTCAGGAGTTACTGTTTATCGTTAGTCGGTCTAAGAACGTTGGTTGACCGACTAGGTTGCAAACTAGTCGGTCAGCAATGCTTCTTGAACCGACTAACTCATCAAATTATTTTTGTATCAGTTACTGTTTATCGTTAGTCGGTCTAAGAACGTTGGTTGACCGACTAGGTTGCAAACTAGTCGGTCAGCAATGCTTCTTGAACCGACTAACTCATCAAATTATTTTTGTATCAGTTACTGTTTACTCTTAGTCGGTCTAAGAACGTTCATCGACCGACTAGTTGCCAAACTAGTCGGTCAGTACTTGTTCATGGACCGACTAACTCTAGAATCCTAATTTCACCTGTAGCTACTGTTTACACTTAGTCGGTCTGCGTTGGTCGACCGACCGACTAGTTGTCAAACTAGTCGGTCAGTGGTTGTTCTTTGACCGACTAACTAGTGCTGTAAACCCTAGTTTTGCCCTAGCCGCCAGCCTAGCCTATAAATACCCAACCCAAACGTTTTCTTCCCCTCCAACTCGACCCTAAACCCTAAAATCGCCCCCATTGATCCCCCACCTTCCTCCAAGCTCCATTTCTTCATTCCAAGCCCTAAATCCATCATCCAAACCATCCATCTACCCTATCTACCTCTCATCTTCCCCAAAATCTCACCAAAACCCATCAAATCCCCAAATCCCCCAAAACCCTAGTTTCCCCAAACTTCTCCAATCTCTTCCAGATTTGATCCTAGGGTTCCCCGGAGTGTTCCTTCCGTCTCCTCTCGGTAAGAAATCGATCTACCGTTGTTTTCTTAACTTATATATATCTTTATGAAACCCTAATTAATTTCATGTGTTTGGTGTTTGTTTCCCCTAAACAGCGATTTCCTCGTAGATAGCATCCGTGTGACGAGGTTGATCGTCATCCCCGGTGCTAGGCAAGTGAAACTTGCCACTTAGGGTTTAGGCCATGTTTTAGGCCATTTGCATGTTGTAGGCGTAAAAGAGGCTAGGCGAAGATGAAACTCGCCTAGGCGCAAATCGGGGAATTAGCTTGACAACGAAGCTAATTCCGACTTTTAGCATGTTGCACAATTACCATGTCATGTTTACTTTCAATTAACGGTACGCGAATATGTTCATGTCATTGCATTTTGCCTGTCACGTTTAATTTAAATTAACGGTACGCAAATATCTGTTCATGTCTTTGCATAGTGATTATTCATCGTGATTGCGTAGCGCACGCTACAATATTATATTCCTGGCTCGTGTTCCAGAAGCGAGCTTAGTGAGTTGGAAACCCCAACGCTCGACACATATGGATGGGGTAAGAGATAAGCGGCCTGAGCCCCGAGTTGGCCTGATCCGCCACTCCGGCCAGCAGGTGGACTCTCTAGTGCACAAGTGATTAATAGTGATAGAGATAAGCGGCCTGAGCCACGAGCTGGCCAGCAGGTGGACTCTCTATGCACTAAGTGTTTACCATTGACAAGTGATTAATAGTGGTAGAGATAAGCGGCCTGAGCCACGAGCTGGCCAGCAGGTGGACTCTCTATGCACTAAGTGATAAGTGATAAGTGATAAGTGATAAGTGATAAGTGATAAGTGATAAGTGATAAGTGATAAGTGATAAGTGTTAAATGATAAGTGATTAGTGATTTGGTAGCTTTTGCTACATTGTGCATGCTTGCTTCTCTTTTTAAACTGTTGCATCATGCTTAACTGTCATGTCATTACTTAATACTATAACTGCTAGGTTGCTAGATGCCTCACTTTCAGTTTCCTTGCCCAAGTCTTTTAGACTTGCTGACATGTGCCCCTTTACTCTTTTGGGTGACACATGTTAGATCCTGAGCCCGAGTACCTCGTTGAGGACGAGGTGTTTGCTGACGCCGAGCCCGAGCTTGTGTTTGACGGGGTGTACGTGGACACTGGGGACCAGTCCTAGTGTCTCCTTTGCATTTTATTTTGTTAGACAGTTGTTTGTTATTGGTGCGTGGCACCCATACCTTGTTATGTTGTTGCTTTTGTTGGCCTTGTTCTGGGCCTTTAGACTCTTTTCTTTTAGCCTGGTGGCTTTTCTGGATGTTGAACATATTTGTGATGTTGGACAATATTTGTGAGATGTGAATTTTATTTCAGTCTCTCCTTGTGTTATTATTGCTATTCTGTTGTGGTTACAGGGACCTGTTTATGTATTGTGGACGCTTATCGGGTTTGGGGCTTCACAGCTCCACTCTCGTGCGGACCTTTTCACGTCTCGCCTCCATTTTAGGGAAGCGGGTCGTGACAGGTTTTAGTGGTGGCCCATGCAGGTCTTCTTCTGTAACTGCGATTTTTGGAATAGCGATAATAACATTAGAATGTCCAATAAACTAAGTTCGACGTTCGAGTCATAAGCTATGAGTCTAATCTGATTTGTTTTCCGTGTCACTAGATGGCAGGAAGACGTTTCACCCGTGGTGGGGGCAGTGGTGCGCTCCCTCATGATGAGGAGCCTGAGCGGGAACCCACCAGCGGTGAGATGATGCGGATGATGATCCAGATGATGCAAGTGCAGCAGGGCGTGCTTTTGCAAGTCCAGAATGCTCCACCTGCTCGAGCTGCCCGGGTTCTTCCGGATGCCCCTCGCTCTGAGCGAGGAGCGAAGCAATTTCGGGAGCTGGGTCCCGCATATTTTGATGGTTCTGAGGGTCCTCTGGCTGCCGATGAGTGGATTCGGAACGTCGAGGACAATCTGAAGATGGCCAAGATCACCCCGGCTGGATGGGTTGATTTGGCGAAGAGGCAGCTGAATGATAACGCCAGGAATTGGTGGGATGCTGAAGAGAAGTTGTTGGTGGAGCCGATAGCTTGGGCTACCTTCAAAGCCAGATTTGAGGGTGAGTTCTTCCCGAAGGCTGCCAAGGAGGAGATGCTGCAGCGTTTTATCGATCTGAAGCAGGGGAACTCGTCGGTGGACATGTACCACCAGGAGTTCATGAGGCTTAGTCGGTTTGCGCCGAAGATGGTGCAGGACGCTGAGGAGAGAGCTCAGAGGTTCCTGCAGGGGCTTGCTTCGGAGCTCCAGAGCTTTGTGACCTCCTCTGACCGGGAATCTTATCAGAAGGTTCTAGTAGCTGCCAAGAGGCAGGAGCTGCTCGTGAACCAGAGGAGAGGATCTGTGGTTGGTGCTGGGAAGAGGCCTGTGGAACAGGCGAGAGCTGTGGTTCGGCCTGGATTCAGGCCGAACCAGCATGTTCAGTTTAAGAGGCCAGTAGGGCCTGCTCGGAGGACTTGCCATTTTTGTGGCAAGGAGGGCCATGTCAAGGAATCGTGTAGGAGGTTCTTGGGGCAATTTATCGCCTGCGGAGATCCTGCCCATGCTCTCAGGGAGTGCCCGAGGTTGAAGCAGCCTTGGAAGGCACCTATTGCTGCCCAGCCGTTGCAGCAGCGAGCGTCTGTTCCTGCTGGACGTGGAGCAGCTCTTGTTCCGCAGAGACAGGCTTTTCAGCAGGCTGCTCCGCCGAGGAGGCAGGCTTTTCTGATGACCGCTGCGGAGAGCGAAGCCGTGGATGAGGTTATCGCAGGTAATCCTCATTATAGCTATTACTTTCCTATTTGGTCTTGATTGCTAGATTATGTTGTTTGCTTGAACTTGCTTGTTTGCTAGACTAGGGTTTGATTGTTAATTGATTGATTAGGTGTGATTTTGGTGTGCACATTTCCTGCACGAGTCCTCTTTGACTCTGGTGCATCGATGTGCATTATTTCTCGGAGCTTCGTGGAGAGGCATTCCTTGTCGACGTCCCCTCTCCCCAAGAGTTGGAATATCGTTACAGGGAATGGTGTGGTCTCGGTGCATCGTGGTTGCAATTCTTGCTCGTTGGTGGTCTGTGGACATGAGCTTTTTGCTGATTTCATTGTCCACGACATCATCAACTATGATGCAGTTCTTGGGATGGACTGGCTTGCGAGCTTCTATGCTTCGATCGACTGTCGGAGGAAGAAGGTGGTGTTCGAGATTCCCGGACATCCAGTATTTGAGTTCAGTCGTGGTAGCAGTTCGCTTGGTCCTGTCAGATTTCGGGCCAGGCCGGTGGAGGCTGTGGCTATGCAGATGGAGCTGGAGTGGCCAGCTGTGGTGCGTGATTTTGGCGACGTCTTCCCCGAGGAGATGTCTGGTTTGCCGCCTGATCGAGCTTTGGAATTTTCTATCGATCTTGTTCCAGGTGCGCAGCCGATTTCGAAGGCGCCGTATCGTATGGCACCTGCAGAGTTGGAAGAGTTGCGGAAGCAGTTGGATGAGCTTTTGCAGAAGGGTTATATTAATCCTAGTGTGTCTCCGTGGGGAGCACCGGTGTTGTTGGTTAAGAAGAAGGATGGTTCGCGTCGCATGTGCGTGGACTATCGGGAGTTGAATGCGGTGACCATTAAGAATAAATACCCGTTGCCTCGCATCGATGATATCTTTGATCAGCTTGGAGGTTCGAGGGTGTTTTCTAAGTTGGATTTGAGGAGTGGTTACCATCAGTTGAAGGTGAAGAAGGGAGATGTTCCGAAGACAGCGTTCAGGACGAAGTATGGACACTATGAGTTCGTGGTTATGCCATTTGGCGTAACTAACGCGCCCGCAGTTTTCATGAATCTTATGAACCTGATTTTCTACGACTTTTTGGATAAGTTTGTCGTTATCTTTATTGACGACATTCTGATCTATTCGAAGTCGGAGGAAGAGCATGCCTCGCACTTGAGGACGGTGTTGGAGATTTTGAGGAAGCATCGGTTGTATGCTAAGTTTTCGAAGTGCAAGTTTTGGCTGGATCGAGTTGCTTTTCTGGGGCATGTGGTGTCTGGAGGTGGTATTTCTGTGGATCCCGAGAAGATTAGGGCCATCAGGGAGTGGCCTGTTCCGTCGTCTGCGTCTGAGATTCGGAGTTTTCTCGGACTTGCTGGTTATTATCGGCGATTCATTAAGGACTTTTCTCGTATTGCTGAGCCGATGACCAGGTTGACGCGGAAGGATGTTGCTTATGTTTGGTCGGGTGATTGTGAGAGTGCTTTTGGTGTTCTGAAGGAGAGGTTGACGACTGCCCCTATTTTGGTTGTGCCTGATCGCAGCGGTGGATTTGAGATCTTTTACGATGCTTCCGGCAAGGGTCTCGGTTGTGTGTTGCATCAGCATGGGCATGTTGTGGCGTATGCGTCTCGTCAGCTTAAGGTTCATGAGAAGAATTACCCGACGCATGATTTGGAGTTGGCTGCCGTTGTGTTTGCTCTTAAGATTTGGAGGCACTTCTTGCTGAGTGAGAAAGTGAAGATTTTCACCGATCACAAAAGCTTGAAGTATATTTTCACTCAGAAGGAGCTCAACATGCGACAGCGTCGATGGTTGGAGCTTATGGCGGATTATGATATTGATTTGCAGTATCACCCTGGCAAGGTGAATGTGGTTCCAGATGCTTTGAGTAGGTTGCCAGCGGTGATGATTTTGACCTCGCAGTGGAGATTGCAGCAGGATTTTTGCGAGTCTGGAGTGGAAATTGTCCTTCCTGGGGAGGCTTCTTCGTTGATGTACATGCAGGTACAGTCGACGATCGTGGATCGGATTAAGGCTGGCCAGGCCGAGGATCCGAAGCTGGTGAGGATTCGGGAGATGGTGGAAGCCGGTCTGCGGACTGACTTCTTGATTCATGAGGATGGCTCGCTGAGGTTTGGAGCCAGGTTGTGTGTGCCTGCTGGGGATATCAGAGATGAGCTGATGGTGGAGGCACACAGTTCGCCGTATTCTGTGCATCCTGGTGGCACCAAGATGTACCAGGATCTTCGTCTGAATTATTGGTGGCATGGTATGAAGAGGAGCGTGGCTCGGAGTGTAGCCAAGTGCTTGGTTTGCCAGCAAGTGAAGGCGGAGCATCAGCGTTCGGCCGGGTTGCTACAACCGCTTCCGATTCCGGAGTGGAAGTGGCAACACATCACTATGGATTTCATGACTGGACTACCTCGGAGTCCGAAGCAGAATGACGCGATTTGGGTGATCGTGGATCGATTGACCAAATCTGCGCACTTTATTCCGTTCCGAGTGGGACAGTCCATTGAGGCGCTAGTAAGGAGATATATGGAGGTAAAATTCTTTTACTCTCCGTCTTTAATTCCTTTTCCTAGTTTGGATAGTGATGTAACGTGAATCGTGCAGGAAGTTGTGCGACTTCACGGAGTCCCCGTGAGTATCGTGTCTGACAGAGATACGAGGTTCACATCTCAGTTCTGGCAGAGTTTGCAGAAGAGCTTGGGTACGCGTCTGAGTTTCAGCACGGCGTACCATCCGCAGACGGATGGCCAGTCCGAGAGGACGATTCAGATTTTGGAAGACATGCTGAGGGCGTGCATGTTGGATTTCAAGGGTTCGTGGGAGGACCATCTACACTTGGTGGAGTTCTCTTACAACAACAGCTTCCAGGCGAGTATTAGCATGGCGCCTTTCGCCGCTCTTTATGGGAGGAAATGTCGATCGCCATTGAGTTGGGATGACGTTGGTGATCGGGAGTTGTTGGGACCTGAGATGATCGTGGAGGCCGTGGATATCGTCAGGAATATTCGGGAGAGGTTGAGAATTGCTCAGGACCGTTTTAAGCATTAGGCGGATGCTAAACGTCGTCCTTTGGAGTTTCAGCCGGGCGACCATGTGTTCTTGAAGATTTCCCCGAATCGTGGTGTGATTCGTTTCGGGAAGCGTGGAAAGTTGAGCCCGCGATACATTGGACCGTTTGACATTTTGGAGAGGGTTGGCAAGGTAGCTTATCGCTTGGCCTTGCCGCCATCTTTGGAAGGAGTTCACAATGTTTTCCATGTGTCGCAGCTTCGTCGATACATTAGCGATCCGTCTCATGCGGTGGATTTTTCGGAGATTACCGTTCGCCCCGATATGACGTATGACCAGCATCCAGTGCAGGTTCTGGACAGGCGTCAGAAATCGCTTCGGAACAAGATTGTTAATCTTGTGAGGGTGATGTGGCGACACGGTTCACCTGGAGAGTCTACTTGGGAGAATGAGGATGAGATGCGAGAGCGTTTTCCACTTTTGTTTCCGGACTCGTGAGTTTTGGAAATTCCGAGGACGGAATTTTTCTTAAGTTGGGGAGGATGTAACGACTGCTTTTCATGTATCTGGATTTTATGTATTATAATATATGTTTTGGTGGATTTTCTCCTCTTGTGTGGTTTTCGTCTCCGTAGTTTTCATTTTCGATCGATTCGTCGTATTTTCTCGCTTCTTTCTTAGGATTGTCGATTTCGAAGTTTGTCACTCGTGACGGGCTTCATAACGGTCGTATCTAACTATTAGATCAAGCCTAGGAGTCTTAGGAATCGATCCCGGGGCCCCGCGCTCCGTATCGGTACTTTCTGTGCTCATTAGCCGGTGTAAGAAGGGCCACCGACCGACTAGATGACGATCCAGTCGGTCGGCAATCCTTCTTGGACCGACTAGTTAGCTTTCTAAATTTCTCAGGAGTTACTGTTTATCGTTAGTCGGTCTAAGAACGTTGGTTGACCGACTAGGTTGCAAACTAGTCGGTCAGCAATGCTTCTTGAACCGACTAACTCATCAACTTATTTTTGTATCAGTTACTGTTTATCGTTAGTCGGTCTAAGAACGTTGGTTGACCGAATAGGTTGCAAACTAGTCGGTCAGCAATGCTTCTTGAACCGACTAACTCATCAAATTATTTTTGTATCAGTTACTGTTTACTCTTAGTCGGTCTAAGAACGTTCATCGACCGACTAGTTGCCAAACTAGTCGGTCAGTACTTGTTCATGGACCGACTAACTCTAGAATCCTAATTTCACCTGTAGCTACTGTTTACACTTAGTCGGTCTGCGTTGGTCGACCGACCGACTAGTTGTCAAACTAGTCGGTCAGTGGTTGTTCTTTGACCGACTAACTAGTGCTGTAAACCCTAGTTTTGCCCTAGCCGCCAGCCTAGCCTATAAATACCCAACCCAAACGTTTTCTTCCCCTCCAACTCGACCCTAAACCCTAAAATCGCCCCCATTGATCCCCCACCTTCCTCCAAGCTCCATTTCTTCATTCCAAGCCCTAAATCCATCATCCAAACCATCCATCTACCCTATCTACCTCTCATCTTCCCCAAAATCTCACCAAAACCCATTAAATCCCCAAATCCCCCAAAACCCTAGTTTCCCCAAACTTCTCCAATCTCTTCCAGATTTGATCCTAGGGTTCCCCGGAGTGTTCCTTCCGTCTCCTCTCGGTAAGAAATCGATCTACCGTTGTTTTCTTAACTTATCTATATCTTTATGAAACCCTAATTAATTTCATGTGTTTGGTGTTTGTTTCCCCTAAACAGCGATTTCCTCGTAGATAGCATCCGTGTGACGAGGTTGATCGTCATCCCCGGTGCTAGGCAAGTGAAACTTGCCACTTAGGGTTTAGGCCATGTTTTAGGCCATTTGCATGTTGTAGGCGTAAAAGAGGCTAGGCGAAGATGAAACTCGCCTAGGCGCAAATCGGGGAATTAGCTTGACAACGAAGCTAATTCCGACTTTTAGCATGTTGCACAATTACCATGTCATGTTTACTTTCAATTAACGGTACGCGAATATGTTCATGTCATTGCATTTTGCCTGTCACGTTTAATTTAAATTAACGGTACGCAAATATCTGTTCATGTCTTTGCATAGTGATTATTCATCGTGATTGCGTAGCGCACGCTACAATATTATATTCCTGGCTCGTGTTCCAGAAGCGAGCTTAGTGAGTTGGAAACCCCAACGCTCGACACATATGGATGGGGTAAGAGATAAGCGGCCTGAGCCCCGAGTTGGCCTGATCCGCCACTCCGGCCAGCAGGTGGACTCTCTAGTGCACAAGTGATTAATAGTGATAGAGATAAGCGGCCTGAGCCACGAGCTGGCCAGCAGGTGGACTCTCTATGCACTAAGTGTTTACCATTGACAAGTGATTAATAGTGGTAGAGATAAGCGGCCTGAGCCACGAGCTGGCCAGCAGGTGGACTCTCTATGCACTAAGTGATAAGTGATAAGTGATAAGTGATAAGTGATAAGTGATTTGGTAGCTTTTGCTACATTGTGCATGCTTGCTTCTCTTTTTAAACTGTTGCATCATGCTTAACTGTCATGTCATTACTTAATACTATAACTGCTAGGTTGCTAGATGCCTCACTTTCAGTTTCCTTGCCCAAGTCTTTTAGACTTGCTGACATGTGCCCCTTTACTCTTTTGGGTGACACATGTTAGATCCTGAGCCCGAGTACCTCGTTGAGGACGAGGTGTTTGCTGACGCCGAGCCCGAGCTTGTGTTTGACGGGGTGTACGTGGACACTGGGGACCAGTCCTAGTGTCTCCGTTGCATTTTATTTTGTTAGACAGTTGTTTGTTATTGGTGCGTGGCACCCATACCTTGTTATGTTGTTGCTTTTGTTGGCCTTGTTCTGGGCCTTTAGACTCTTTTCTTTTAGCCTGGTGGCTTTTCTGGATGTTGAACATATTTGTGATGTTGGACAATATTTGTGAGATGTGAATTTTATTTCAGTCTCTCCTTGTGTTATTATTGCTATTCTGTTGTGGTTACATGGACCTGTTTATGTATTGTGGACGCTTATCGGGTTTGGGGCTTCACAGCTCCACTCTCGTGCGGACCTTTTCACGTCTCGCCTCCATTTTAGGGAAGCGGGTCGTGACAGCAAGACTCGCGGCAATATATTCCGCTTCAGTCGTGGACAATGACACCGAATTCTGTTTCTTAGAGAACCAAGAAACTAAGGAATTTCCTAAGAAATGGCATGTGCCACTAGTATTTTTCCTGTCGGACTTGCATCCGGCAAAGTCGGCATCGCTATATGAGATTAACTCATACGTGCTAGACTTAGGGTAAAGTAACCCATAATCTAGAGTTTGATTGAGATAACGAAATGTTCGTTTAACCGCAATCAAGTGTGACTCCTTAGGTCTTGCTTGATATCTAGCACAAATACATACGGAAAACATGATATCGGGCCTACTAGCGGTTAAGTAAAGTAAGCTACCGATCATACCTCGATATAGACGAACGTCTACATCTTTTCCACTTTCATCCTTGTGTAGATGAGTAGTAGTACTCATGGGAGTCCTTTTGCTTGAAGACGATTCCATCCCGAATCGCTTAATAAGCTCCACTGTGTACTTTGTCTGATGTATGAAAGTGCCATTCTCCATTTGTCGAATTTGCAATCCAAGGAAGTAGGTGAGCTCTCCCATGTGGCTCATCTCAAACTCATCCTTCATAGACTTGGAAAATTCTTGACAACGATTAAAGTTAGTAGAACCGAAAATAATATCATCTACATAAACTTGAATCAAAAGAATGTCATTTTCATAATCTTTAATGAAGAGTGTAGAATCAACTTATCCCATTTTAAAACCTAAATTCAAAAGAAAGGTCTTAAGGCGATCATACCAAGCTCTAGGAGCTTGTCTCAATCCATACACCGTTGTCTTAAGTTTGAAAACATGGTTTGGAAATTTCTCATGAATAAAACCGGGAGGTTGAGAAACATAGACTTCTTCATTTACAAATCCATTTAAAAATGCACTTTTAACATCCATTTGAAACAATTTAAAATTCTTATGGGATGCAAAAGATAAAAGCAACCTAATAGCTTCTAATCTAGCTACGGGGCAAAGGATTCTTCGAAATCAATACCTTCCTCTTGCCGGTAGCCTTGAGCTACTAACCTTGCTTTGTTCCGTGTGATTACCTCGTTTTCATCCGTCTTGTTCTTGAAGATCCATTTGGTCCCAATAGCTTGGTGACCACTTGGAAGAGGTACAAGTTCCCAAACTTCATTTCTCTCGAATTGCGCTAGTTCTTCTTCCATTGCCACCATCTAAGAGCTATCACTACAAGAAAGGCGAGTGTTAGAAGCGGTTTGCAAATGCGTTTCTGGCGGGTCGTAACCGCTACTAATAATGTTTCAAGCGGTTTAACAAACCGCTACAAAAACGTCCGAGAGAAACATTTGTTTTAGCGGTTAGGAACCGCTAGAGAAAACCCGCTTGAAACGCTCATTTGTAGCGGTTACGAACCGCTACAATGTCCATTTCTTGTATGTGTTTTATTTTGAAAAAATAATTTAATAACGTCGTTTTGTGACGGTTTCGAACCGCCACAAGCTGATATTATCGGAAATTTGTGGCGGTTCAAGACCGTCACAACTGCTTCAACACGATTATTTCGTATGTTTTTGGCGGTTTTTAACTGCCACAAAAAAAATTTAATTTTTAAAACATAAAAGGCGAAACTGTGCTTGTGGCGGTCTAGAACCGCCACAAACGTAATATAAATTAAAAAAATAAAAAACTTGATGTACATTCTCTTACAGATTCCATAAATTTGAAGCAAAATTGGATAAGAAGTTAGATCACGGTGGACAGCATACAATTTGTGTATATATCTAATCTGTTTCAAATGTGTTCTTTTTTATTGTGAAAATACTCTTTTTTTCTTCCAAAAGCAGAGGAAAAAGAGCAGCTAACACTCTCAACTCTTTGAAGATCCATTGTTGCTTGTAGCAACACTCTTAGCTCTTTGAGGATCCATTGTTGCTTGTAGCGATCGCACTCCACTTTGACATCCCTTCATGCACAATGAAAACTGAAATCAGCACTTGTCTCCGACGTACTAATGTGATTTAAGGAAGAAGAAGAAGCAAAATGCCTAGTTACCACTACTATGTGATGTTCCTTGTTGCAGGCCGATGATACCTGCTCGACAAAATCGTCGTTTTTCATCCTCCCTGATTCATTATCATTTAAAATTAGCAAAACCTGATGCACATTCGCTTTTAGTTTATCTATCTATCATGTTAGTGAATTCGTATTGCTGCAAAATATCCAGTTTGACCATCCACCTTAATCTAATAGCCTGAACTGCTGTAACATGCCTCTATAGTAAAAATTATCCTCATTATCCTATCTAGTCACAGCTTATTTACAGTAAAAATGTATTATGAATAATTCAGTATATATTACAGGAACCAATCAATCAGGTCAAGCGGCGACGTTGGATTTTTAATAAATAAACAATGCCCAACCCGAATACTCTTCTTCCCTATGGAAAATAAAAATCTACGAGCAGCAACATGTATAACATGAATCTACATAGCTACAACATAAGCTTCTGATTTTTTTCATTGTTGATAACAATGACCAAACCACGATTTTTCAACCATAATGAAACAGTGGGAGTGGCATTTGCATATGAAAACATGCAACCTCAAACAAGATGATTTTGAACTCTATTGTGTTGTCATTAACATCAAATCCCCAACGTTATCATATTTATGTACTGGTGGAGGGTATAGAAATGGACAAGTTCAAATATCAAAATTTTATCAATGCTAGAAGAAGTTTTAGTGTCTTAATATAGTTTTTGTATACATATAACTGCTTTCAATTTTAAAAAAAATACTATAAAATTTCACTAACACCCCACACTAAAACATGATTTAGCATTCAGAGCTTGTTGTCAATTATCTACTAAAATTTTAGCGAAGAACTATCAAACAATATGTAGCAACAAAGAAATCCGCTAGAATTCAGAACAAGAGTAAATTATTGATATTCGTATTCTTGTCTCCGACATAAGCATTTCTAAATTATAAGGCTGTGAAGAGCTATCCAATAATGAGAGAAGAATTAGCAAAATATGCAACGTCAACTTAATTTTTCTGACAGGAAAGCCAAGTTTCTCTGATAGGGAAGTTTGCATAGTCAATGACAACGAAATTATTATCAGAAAAATGGAAACATGAGAAGCATGCTTGTTGTATTTGTCACTGACAATCGTGTCAAAAGGAACAAAGTTGCATTCAGAAAGATGAATACAAATTTCATTACTTAAGTGATATATGAGAAAGGTTGCCGGGTATACGTGACAAAAAAAGAGTATTTACGATTGTTTGCCAGTTAAACTAGGAAGCAAATGATACATCAAATTGCAAAAAGATGGATTAGGTCGTAAAATTTACCCATTAGCCTAAATTCACCCGTTAGTTAAAATTAGTTAAAATTAGCCTAAATTCACCCGTTAGTTAAAATTAGTTAAAATTAGTTAAAATTTAAAAAGCTGCATCTTTTATTGTCGATATAGCAGCTAATGTATTAGGTGCTATTTGATATATCATCGCTATCAACCCCCAAATGTTATAGACCATATCATCAGCATATCATCTACATACTAACTTTTGTTGCAACAAGGAAGCTTTGGATTCCCAGAGAGATACATCTAGAGCAGTTCAAGTAATTATGATCAATTTTCCTTTTCGAAATAGGTAAGATGTCAAAAACAAAAGAGAAGATGCAAAATGCATGCTTCAGATGATCCAACCAATAAAGGTAGACATATTCCCTAGTAACATCAATACTTACAATGATCTCTCTCGCAACATTGTTTGGATAAGACCCACCATCTCCGTTCGGGTGGGGTCAACTCCATTTTGCGCGGCCTAATGAATAAAATATATTATGCACTGAATTGATACCAGATCATTAGCACTACAAATATATTATGCACAAAAATTTTGCTAATTTATGGAAAAAAGACCAAACTTGCATCAGGCTCTGTCTCTAATATGAGGGTAACACACACAAATGTTGATAATTCATATCTATTCTTTCTCGCTCACTGTCTCCTCCTCATCTCACCACCCATGTTATGCTCTTGCCTCATGCGCAAGAGAGCCAAAAGCATGCCTCTCACCTTTCAATTGGAGATATTCATCCCCCCTCCCCGAGATCCGTAGACCGAAGCCTATCTAATATACATGTCATCAGCCAACCATCAGACCATGTTCCTTAGGTGCTTAACCAGATGCAAGACGCAATCCCAACATGATGAGGCCAAAATGGACAGTGTGGTGATGAGCTTAGAAGACTTTCCTTCTTCGTGATCTTGGTTTCACTTCTTGTAGGAATGTATTATGCTTTCTGTATCATACATTATCTTGTATGAAAGCCTATTATCATAGTTAGAATTATCTGTTTAACACTTGAGGGTAGCTCTTCATTTTGGGTAACTGGGTGTTACAATCATAAGAGATATGGCTGATTGTAAGAAATGTAAATAAATGCAACAAAACCAGAGCTAGCATCCATGAAACAGAAACAAAGCTAAATCATAATGACAATGAACAATGATGCATGAAACTGTGAGTTAACGATATTAACAGATAGACGCAATCATCTTGAGAACTGAAGTAAAGAAATAAAGGAGTTAACCTTGCAGATTTTGAGGTCCATGTGCCTTTATCCTTCCAGCATAAGCTTCAGCATATATGAGTATGGTGTATAAGCCTGTAAAAAAGCTAGAGAAACGATGAAAATTTCAGTCCGGCAATAAAAATGGGGGGAAAAGAACAGGAAAATAGAAAAAGAAAACAAAAAAAGACACCTATTCATGCATCATGAAGCTAGTTGATTACAAGAACCAATGAAATCTTTCAGAATACTACAAAGATGAATAGACAAATAATAATCTGACAGCAGGAGTTTACGAGACCAATAAGGATGCTGCTACAAAGATGAATAGCCAAATAATAATCTTTCAGAATACTACAAAGATGAATAGCCAAATAACAGAAATCTTTCATTTTGGTTAAGATGCTGCTACATAAAATAAGGATAAACCGAAATGCCTTGCACAAAAATATTTTCAGATTCTTCGCCATTAATAAAAAAAGACAGATTCTTCTGCATTCATATATTAATCCTACGCATAATATGGTTCTCCTAAAAACAACGTTCAACAAAAACACCCATCACTTTTGTTGATTTTTCTCTTTCTCCCATTTGAACAGAAAAGCCTTTCACACGTTGAGCCCTTAGACTCCTTCAGGCAGAACAACCTAGCAAGTTCATCGTCCTTGAAGACCATTAGACCAATCAAACATACCTACTGTTAAATGTATCTTAAATCGCATACCTACCAGCAGAACATGGGGATTGGAGATCTCCGGCGATCTCCGGCGAAAGAGATCTGAAAACTTGAGGAGAAAGTGGCCTGAAAACCTGGGGATCTCCGGAGATCTCCGACAAAAGAGATCTAAAAACTTGAGGAGAAAGTGGCTTGAAAACCTTGGGATCTCCTGCGATCGCTATGAAAACTTGAGGAGAACGAGGTCGGTTGGATCGATGGAGGACAGAACGAGGTCAGCTGGAGCGATGGAGAAAAGGATACAGGGCTGGAATTATTAACAAGTTTGTATCGGTTCGAAACCGCTACAACTTGCTGCTCGGATCACGTTGTAGCGGTTACGACCTGCTACAAAAAAACCACATTCTCATTGTTTTTTTAATTAATTAACCAGTAACGTTGTAGCGGTTCGAAACCGATGCAACGAAAATATTTTTCCCCCCAATCCAGGGCTGTTCCCGCGAACTGCTTTTTTGCACTCTTTTTTTAATGATTATAGCGGTTTCGACCCGCTACTATGTTTGTCATTGGAAACACTTGTCTGTAGCGGTTCAAAACCGCTAAAAACAGAACTTTTCTTGCGGTTTTTAAAACCGCTGTTAATATAACCGCTACAAATACCCATGTCTTTTGTAGTGTATCCTCACAAGCTTCTTGAATGTTCTTTGGCTCAATGGTAGAGACGAATGCGCAATGGGAGAATTCTTCAATTCTTGATCTCGTTCGAACACCCACACCAATATATCCAATGATTTGGTTATGGGGATGGTTGCGAACGGTTGGATAAGCTTTGGGCAAACCTGGATCACTAGGAACAACTTCAACAACTTCGTTAGAAGTGTTAGTCTCAACAATATTATCATTAATCTTAACATTGTTAAGAGAGTCACAACGAATCTCTACATTATCATCATCAACATGAGAAAAGTCAAAATCTTCATAAAAAGATACGTGAAGTGATTCCTCAATCGTTGAAGAAGTTTTGTTGTATATCCGGTAGGCTTTGCTACGTGTGGAATATCCAACAAAAATTCCTTCATCGGATCTTGGCTCAAATTTGTCTAAATTACCAAAGGTGTTCTTTATAAAACATTTTGAACCAAAGACACGAAAATATTTCACTTGAGGCTTTTTATCATAAAATTACTCAAAACAAGTTTTGTTTGTTCGTGGTCTCACTAGGATCCTATTGAGCACATAGCATGCCGTGTGCACCGCTTCTGCCCAAAATTGTAGTCCTAAATGACTATCATGGAGCATAGTGTGAGCACACTCAATAAGAGTCCTATTCTTTCTTTCTACAACACCATTTTGTGGTGGTGCACGAGGAAAGGAAAAGTTGTGAGTTATCCCGGAGTCATCACAAAACTTGGTAAAAGACGCATTCTCAAATTCTCCTCCATGATCACTACGAATAGTGATAATGGTGGATCCTAAAAGATTCTGAATCTTCTTTGCAAATTTGGTAAACTCTTCATGAGCTTCATTCTTATTAGTTAAGAATGAAACCCAAGTAAATCTAGAAAAGTCGTCAACGATAACTAGTCCATAATGAGCATTACCTAAAGAAGCGGTTCTAGTTGGCCCAAATAAATCTAGATGAAGAAGTTCTAGGGGCCTCTTAGAAGTAATCCATTCTTTAAGCTTAAATGAAGATTTACTTAGTTTACCTCTAAGAGGCCCCTTAGAAGTAATCCCTTCTTTAAGCTTAAATGAAGATTTACTTAGTTTACCTCTTTGACATGAATCACAAAAGTTTTTCTTATTAAAAACAATCTTAGGAAAGCCTTTGACTAGAGCATGCTTAGCTAACTTATATAAGTGCTTGAAGTGAACATGACCAAAACGGCGATGCCATAATAGTTGTTCACTTGTGTTAGCAACTAAGCAATGTTCTACGGTTTTAGGTAAGCTTAAATAATAAATATTTTTACGCCTAATACCGGAAAATAAAACATTTGAATCACAATCAACAATAGTACACAATCCTTATCCAAAGTTAACCTTGTAACCTTTGTCACAAAGTTGACTTATGGAAATGAGGTTGTGACATAAACCACTAACAAGATAAACATTAGTAATTCGGGGTTTGGAAGGATTACCAACGATACCTACTCTAATGATGGTTCCCTTTTGATTACCTCCAAAAGTGACCGTTGCACCATCTTTGATGCTAATCACTTCGGAGAGCAATGAGGGATCTCCCGTCATGTGTTTGGAGCAACCGCTATCAAGAATCCATCCTTTCCCTTTAGAGCTAATAAAGCATTTATTGCTCTTCTTCTTTCTCTTGGGTACCTATATAATATACCATAAGCATATGGTACCCAATGTTTGTTGGGTCCAAGGGGATTAGCCCTTTGAAAGCCAAGTCCAAGTGGACTTCCGCTTCCTAACATAGTTACTATTTCTAATTACATCATGAAAGTAGGAATCAACATAAGAATTCCTAACATTTAGACTAGTGTTCTTAGGACCCCAAATAGTGTACATCTTGGGAGTCCTATTCCTAGTTGCATGCATATGTGTTGGATTTCTATGTGGTGCATGCTTCTTAGGAACATGATTTCTAGCATAAAGATGTGGTGGAGGATATGCATTGTACATTCTAGGATGATATGTATTCTTGGGAACATGCATATTATATGAAGCATATTGATCATGCATGACATGTGGAGAATTAGCATATATGAAAGAATGATGCGTATGAGCATATGGGTGTGTGGGAGCACGTACATGAGTATTTCTCATGTGTGGTTGTGTACGTGTCCGTGGGTGCGGAGCATAAAATGTGTCATGATTATCCACTTGTGAAGTAGGATGTTTCCTACGTGGACGAGTATTGGTGTACATATAAGCATGGCCTTGCTTTTGGTTTCCACCCTTAGTGGGTTTCTTGCCAAAAGGAAGAGAAGGTGATGTGGTGACATTCTTGGTAGGATTTCTACCTATAGTGTCTTTGACACCACTTGTGGATGAACCGGAGGAAGGCCTCACAAAATCTATAGTGACACCACTATAGGAGGTGCGAGCATTAGATGCATTTGCCTTTACAAATCCAAGGCCATCACGATGTGTGGCCGGAAATTTATTTGCAAGCAAATAATCCAATTGTCCTTGTCCCTTATTGAATCTCACAATACGGGAGGTGATCACTCCTTATTTTACACCTTTTTCCGCATGTTTGCATGCCATTTAGATCGCCCAAATCATGTTTTTCACGATATATCGACGATATTGCGATGCTTTTCACGCTTTGTTGTTTTTGTCGCATTTCAGGTGATTTGGCGCGATTTGGAGTGATCATGAGATGCGCTCACGATAGACGGCCACCGACGACCTCCCCGAGGGGTATTTTGCTGTTGGAGAGGAGCGGAAGAAGAATGGACGTCGCCGGAGCGACGAGGAGGCCAAAACGATCAGTTTGGGCATTTTTTGTGTCCCACTCGGCTGAGTGGAGGAGCCACTCGGCCGACCAGCGAGACACTGCTCGGCCGACCCGTTCAGACACGATTTCCATGTGTACTCGGCCGAGCGACGGAGACCACATCGGCCGAGTGACGATACCACGTCCGCCCGAGTGGCGCCCAGACGAAGCCCCTCCAGAATATCGAAGTTACTGTTTTTCGGCCATCTGAGCTTCAGAAGACCCACTCGGCCGAGTGGATTATTACGTCCGCCCGAGTGCCTTGAAGCCATCGGCCGAGTGACGACAACTCACTCGGCCGAGCTGCCCCCGAACTGAAGACCCCTGAAGCCCCCGACTTACTGGAAAAATGACAGGGTTTTCACTCGGCCGAGCGACTTTTGTCACTCGGCCGAGTGCGATGCGCTGCCTGTAGCGAAATTTGCGGAAAACAGGCTGTGCAGGGGCATTTTGGTCAGGATTTTTAGACGATTTTTGGGGCTATTTAAGCTCTGTTTTTACCCTAGTTTGGGGAGCCATCTCTCAGATTTTTTGCAGTTTTTTGGAGTTTACTTTTTATCTTTATTAATTGTGATTGGAGAGGAGAAAAACTTGGATTTTTGTTGGATTAATTGAAGATCTACATTGGTTTGCATTGTTCTTCCCCAAAAACTCTATTTTTATTGTTTATATCATTGTTGTGATGAATTCCATTGCCTATTTCATTGATTATTTTTGTGCTATTGCTATGATTTGTGAGTAGTCTCCACGTCTCGGGGCGTGGGGATGAACCCTGCAAACCCTATTTCCTATTTGTGATGAATTGGTAGAAATTGAGCTAGGATTGTTATTAGGGATTAGATTTGGATCGAATTACTACGGATAGCTAGGTATTTATATCAATTGGGATTTGCAAGAGATTGAATCCCAATTTGATAGGAAGCCCTAGAAATCCGAATTGGGTTGGAGTCGGATTTCCGAAGTATCGGTTTGCAAGAGATTGGACCGATACTAGGACCTCCGGTTGCGATTCCGTGCCGATACCCGTTTGCAAGAGATTGGACGGGTAGGAACTATCCCAATTTAGATTGTGGACCGAGTTTGCAAGAGATTGGGCTCGGTGCGCAATTGGACGATGATGTTGATCCTAATGCTAGCTTCCCTAGGCTAGGGTTTGCAAGAGATTGGACCCAAGCCTAGGATAGCTATAGACCGGCAACAGCGCGAGAGCGTGAGCTTGGTTCCACATTTAGTTGCAACTAGTTCATCCCAATTCTCATTCTAGCGATTTCGATACCGGCGAACCACACTTATGAAATACGGTGAGTAGTGGGGATTCCCCTTTCCCTAGACGTTCTTTATTTGATTTGATATTTCGCAAAGTTTGTCTGACGATTGTGACAGGATCGCCCAAGGCAATTATCTCTCTCTGTTCCTAAATAGCCAGGTGGATCAGGAGCAAGCACGGTCATTCGTCCTCCCTGTGTTCGATACCCGCTCGCCGCTATACCGTGCGCTTGCGGTAAAACTACAACCGTCGCCTCGGGACGTGTATCCGGGGTGCGATCAAGTTTTTGGCGCCGTTGCCGGGGAGGCGATTGCGTTTGATTCTTTTTCACCCTAGCTATTCTTCTTCTTTTTATTATTATCATTATTTTTATTTCTTATTTCTTGCCTAACCCTTCCACGGTATTAAACATTTCTTTGAAACTCTGTTTCCCCTGTGCATGTACACGAGATCTACGGCGGACCCAGAAGGCTTATTATTTGATCCCGAGATCGAACGTACCGCGCGGAGACTTAGAGCGGAAAAGAGACAAGATCCGGAAGGGAGGTATATGACCAACCGGGAAACTCCTGAAGAATTGGCGGCAAGGATGGCAAGGATAATCTCTATTCGAGATAGGCTTCGGCCTAAGACTTCTTCCACCACCTCGTCCATTGCCATGCCGGGGTTGGCGGCCGACAAGAACTTCGAGCTAAAGACTGGATTGGTGGTGTTGATGCAACAAGACCCGTTTCATGGGAACGCACATGAGAACCCCCACTACCACATCTAACTATTCTTGTCAAAGTGCGTCACATTTCAGATGCCAGGGGTCTCCGACGACGCTATCAGACTGCGCCTCTTCCCCTTCACGCTTAAGGACAAGGCACTGTATTGGTTGAGGACGCAAGATGATGGAGTCTTCACTACTTGGGACGAGTTGGCGAGCGCATTTATTGACAAATTCTATCCGCCATCCAAGACGGTGAAGATCCGGAGCGCTCTCATGTCCTTCAAGCAAGGACCACATGAGACGCTCTATGAAGCTTGGGAGCGATTTAAGGATTTACAACACCAATGCCCGCACCACAGTATAGAGGACTGGGAGCTAGTTCATAGCTTCTACAACGGTCTCCAACCGGGGACCAAACAAATTATTGATGCCGTGGCAAATGGTGCAATCTTGTCAAAGACTCCCGAGGAAGCTACGGCCCTAATTGAGGAGATGGCCTCAAATAACCAACAATGGGGCGATGAGCGAGGACACTCCACATCCTCCTTAAAGCCAACTAGCATCTACGAGGCGAAGGCCGTAGCAGAGCTCACGAGCAAATTTGATTCTCTCCACAAGGTGGTGGAGAGATTGGAGAAATATATCACGGAACCCCAAGGAAGCCCATCCACCTCCGCACCGACCAACCAAATGTGTGATTGGCAAGACCAATCTCAAGTCATGTACTCGGGAGGAGAGCAAGGAGAAGGATCCTTGGAGCAAATACAATATGTTGCGGGGAACCAAGGGTATTGGTCCAATCCGGCCACAAGAAATCATCCGGGATTCTCCTACGCCAACAATGAAGGAGCCTTGAACCCGCCACAACCACCGCCTCAACAAGCTCGACCACCACCACCCCAACAACAAAACTATCCACCGAGGGGGCCTCCGCAACAAAACTTTCCACCGAAGCAACAAGTCCCACCGTATAGGCCTCCCGGATACAACCAAGGGTGGAGGAATCAAAATCAAAACCCTCCACAAGCTCCTCAACGAACCGACTTCGAATCTAGAGTGGAGGCGTTCATGGTCGAGCAAAATAAGGTGAATGCTACTTTGAAGGCGGGGCAAGAATCTCTCAATACCGTAGTGGCTCAAATATCGGAGCAATTAGCGTTGCTCAACCGGAACACTCAAAGATTGCCGGCGCAACCGGAGCAAAACCCACGGGGCAACACGGGCCACATCAACGCCGTAGTTGCCGTCACTACTAGAGGCGGGAAGGACACCACCCCCGCCATGATTCCTATTGAGGAGGCCGTGGAGGAAAGTTTGGAGCCGGTTGAGCCGATAGTCGAGATTGAAAAGGAGAAGGAGCCACGAGACAAGGAGAAATCTAGGGCGGAGCAATTAATTGAGGAGAGGCGCTTCATGCCACCGGTCCCATTCCCCCAAAGACTAGCGAAAGCGAAAATGGAAAAAAGGCTAGCGAAATTCCTCGAGTATCTAAGGGGAGTTAGCCTCAATATTCCCTTCCTCGACGCCATCGTCGAGATCCCAACGTATGCTAAATTCTTGAAGGACTTGATTTCGGGGAGGAAAAGGAAGGAGAAGATAATGCTAGCCGAGGAGGGCTCTTGGTTCACCAAGAGAGAGAAGGAGCCGGCAAAATTTAAGGATCCGGGGAGTTTTCGGATTCCTTGCACCTTGGGCGGCGTGCCTCTTCAAAAGGCGTTGGTCGATCTTGGGGCTAGCGTGAGTCTCATGCCCCTCTCCATGTTCTTAAAGCTTAACACCGGGACAAAGTTGAAGCCCACCGACATGCGCATTCAATTAGCCGATGGCCGGATAACAAGGCCGGTGGGGATTGCCGAGGACATCCCACTTCAAGTCCCGGGTGGGATATGCTTACCATGTGACTTCGTCATCATGGACATTAAGGAGGAGGGAGACACCTCATTGATACTTGGACGCCCCTTCCTCGCCACCGCCGGAGTCATCGTCGACGTGCGCGAAGGTACACTTACTTTAAACGTCGGCAACATCGAGGTGGAGCTCCACATTCCTAAGGCAATGAAACACATGCCTCACCACGAGGAGCTCGATTACATGGACCTCCTTGATGAGGTGATAGAGGAGGCGATTCCTCATTCAATTGGTGCCCTCTTTGATGAAGAACTTGATGAAGGCCCGGATTTAGGCCAAGATGAAAAGATTGAAGACGATTCCCCCGACTTCTCCGCTGATGAAGATGAAGGCGACGCTGATGTCGCGAGGATTCGAGAGCTCTGCAAGCTCTCGAAATTAAAGTCTCCAAAGAAAGCTCCGCCGGCACGGAAATCGGCATCGCCGGTTAAGCCGTTGACCGGGGCAAATGCTAGCTTGGGGGAGCCTCCCCCCAACACCATTCGGGACAAGAGACCTCCGAGGGAGACCGCTACGCCGCCACGTCCAAATCCAAGCGCGCTCCCCGGGAAGTTTGACGGGTGCATCTCATATGCACCAAACATCCCGCATTGATTGAAAACTATAGGGGGTCGAGCTCACGACCTAAAACGAGCGCTTGTCGGGAGGCAACCCGACGGTTTTTGCTTTATTTTTTTATCTTTTTCTTTATTTTCGTTTAGAAATTTTTAGTATTTTGAGTCACCCGACCAAAAATTTTGTGATAACGGGTCCTATTTTTCTTGACAGGAGAGAAGATAGGTAGATCATCATGAGGAGGATGAACGAGACGATGAGGAGCGCCCCAAGAAGGCGTTCGACGCTTAGGAGGAGCATGAAATCGACTGGAGAGGGAAAGACGGAGTTTAGAGCCATCTCTCAGATTTTTTGCAGCTTTTTGGAGTTTACTTTTTAGCTTTATTAATTGTGATTGGAGAGGAGAAAAATTTGGATTTTTGTTGGATTAATTGAAGATCTACATTGGTTTGCATTGTTCTTCCCCAAAAACTCTATTTTTATTGTTTATATCATTGTTGTGATGAATTCCATTGCCTATTTCATTGATTATTTTTGTGCTATTGCTATGATTTGTGAGTAGTCTCCACGTCTTGGGGCGTGGGGATGAACCCTACAAGCCCAATTTCGTATTTGTGATAAATTGGTAGAAATTGTGCTAGAATCAATAATTAGGGATTAGATTGGGATCGAATTACTACGGATAGCTAGGTATTCATATCAATTGGGATTTGCAAGAGATTGGGTCCCAATTTGATAGGAAGCCCTAGAAATCCGAATTGGGTTGGAGTCGGATTTTCGAAGTATCGGTTTGCAAGAGATTGGACCGATACCAGGATCTCCGGTTGCAATTCCGTGCCGATACCCGTTTGCAAGAGATTGGACGGGTAGGAACTATCCTAATTTAGATTGTGGACCGAGTTTGCAAGAGATTGGGCTCGGTGCGCAATTGGACGATGATGTTGATCCTAATGCTAGCTTTCCTAGGCTAGGGTTTGCAAGAGATTGGACCCGACCCTAGGATAGCTATAGACCGGCAACAGCGCGAGAGCGTGAGCTTGGTTCCACATTTAGTTGCAACTAGTTCATCCAAATTCTCATTCTAGCAATTTTGATACCGACGAACCACATCTATGAAATACGGTGAGTAGCGGGGATTCCCCATTCCCTAGACGTTCTTTATTTGATTTGATATTTTGCACATTTGTCTGACGATTGTGACAGGATCGCCCAAGGCAACTCTTTCTATTCTTGAATAGCCAGGTTGATTAGGAGCAAGCACGGTCATTCGTCCTCCCTGTGTTCGATACCCGCTCGCCGCTATACCGTGCGCTTGCGGTAAAACTACAACCGTTCTTTGGGTGTACGTCCCGGAGCGATCAAGTTTTTGGCGCCGTGAGTTCTCACTTTCTTTTTCGATTTGCCACCTTTATTTTCAGTTTTTCACACCGCTTTTCACTTTTGCACTCATTTTTCATTATTTTTCTTTTATTTTGCCATGCATCACGTTTTCCTTACTTTCCTGTGTGCCGCATTGCATAGTTCTATTTTCCTTTTATCTTTACTTCCTTCTTTTGCATCTCATGCTAGAGATGAATTTTCTGTGATGATGTCCACGTGGAGTTAGCTTATTCTATATGCATGCTATATTTGTCGTGTCTTAGACTTCATTTCTGATATCATATGCTATGACTTGCTTTGCATTTAGGAGTAGTAACCCACATTTTTTTTCCCTCATGAAAATGGATGAAATTTTATTATTAGCTGAGCCTGAATATTCATATGTATGCTATCACAGAAAACACACCAAGATTCACGCATTGAATGCCTATGTCTGGAGTACTGACTTCTTTTCCTTTATCACTTCTATATGCATGAATTGTACACTTCACTTCCGGATGATTGAATGATGATTAGCTAAGATATATCTGGATTAGTTAGCTTTTTTGTGATCGAAACTGAGTAGATTAGATTACCCCGCTGAAGTTGTCGTGCATGTCTTATAGAGTGAGCCGAGAGTTATATTTATTTCTTTCTCCACAAATCTTGAACATCATTTCTCTACTTTTAAAGATCATTGGTGAATCTCCCCTTAGTGACTCTATTTTATGGCATTTCCCCCGCTATTAATTCCTAGCTCCAAACCTCTCATTATAAAAAAAACAATAATAAAAAGAGAGGAGAACATTCTTGTATATCATTATCGCTCTTTGAGTTGGGATCATTGTATATATCTTATATAAAAAAAAAGAGAGAAAAGAGGAAAAATCCTCAATAAAAGATCCCATCTCGCTTACTTTCTTTCTTCTTTCTCTTCTTTGCCTTTGGAGCTATATAAAAACGGGGATGTAAATATTTTTGTGCCACCACGCTTTTAGATAAGCTTGGGGGAGGGGATCCATTGATGTGTGAGAGAGTGACTACTTGACATTGCACGACAACCTAGGCTAAGTAATATTTTATACTCGGTGAGATTGTTTCTAGCTTTACGAAATCCAGAAATCTAAGCCTAGCATTCATTTCATGAAATCCATACTTTTCCATTCTCTCTATTCTATGATGTGATACTCTTACACTCCAGATAGAAAGCGTTTAATTGAAAAGTGTGTGATCTGAGATTTGTATACCGCTTTAGATGATTCAGGCGATGTTAATTTTAAAATTATTCCGTTTTTCATGATTATACCATTGTTCGTGGGTTTTCTATTTTCTACTTGCACTATTATACTATGATGTCAAAATGAGGTTCTTTGACATGTATTTCTCGCTCGATGCATGCTATAAGAGTAAGTGAAACCCACGTCCTGAGAAAATGATCTAGCATCCTATCTTTCTTTCTTTCTTTCTTTATTTTCATTTGGTTTTCATTCTTCTTCGTTTTTCATTTTTTTTCGTTTTTTTTTCGTCGTTTTTGTATTCCGAATCCACCGGGTTCGCCTTTTACTTATCTTCCTCGAGGACGAGTAAGAGGCAAGCTTGGGGGATTTTGATCACTCCTTATTTTACACCTTTTTTCCGCATGTTTGCATGCCATTTAGATCGCCCAAATCATGTTTTTCACGATATATCGACGATATTGCGATGCTTTTCACGCTTTGTTGTTTTTGTCGCATTTCAGGTGATTTGGCGCGATTTGGAGTGATCATGAGATGCGCTCACGATAGACGGCCACCGACGACCTCCCCGAGGGGTATTTTGCTGTTGGAGAGGAGCGAAAGAAGAATGGACGTCGCCGGAGCGACGAGGAGGCCAAAACGATCAGTTTGGGCATTTTTTGTGTCCCACTCGGCCGAGTGGAGGAGCCACTCGGCCGACCAGCGAGACACTGCTCGGCCGACCCGTTCAGACACGATTTCCATGTGTACTCGGCCGAGCGACGGAGACCACATCGGCCGAGTGACGATACCACGTCCGCCCGAGTGGCGCCCAGACGAAGCCCCTCCAGAATATCGAAGTTACTGTTTTTCGGCCATCTGAGCTTCAGAAGACCCACTCGGCCGAGTGGATTATTACGTTCGCCCGAGTGCCTTGAAGCCATCGGCCGAGTGACGACAACTCACTCGGCCGAGCTGCCCCCGAACTGAAGACCCCTGAAGCCCCCGACTTACTGGAAAAATGACAGGGTTTTCACTCGGCCGAGCGACTTTTGTCACTCGGCCGAGTGCGATGCGCTGCCTGTAGCGAAATTTGCGGAAAACAGGCTGTGCAGGGGCATTTTGGTCAGGATTTTTAGACGATTTTTGGGGCTATTTAAGCTCTGTTTTTACCCTAGTTTGGGGAGCCATCTCTCAGATTTTTTGCAGTTTTTTGGAGTTTACTTTTTAGCTTTATTAATTGTGATTGGAGAGGAGAAAAACTTGGATTTTTGTTGGATTAATTGAAGATCTACATTGGTTTGCATTGTTCTTCCCCAAAAACTCTATTTTTATTGTTTATATCATTGTTGTGATGAATTCCATTGCCTATTTCATTGATTATTTTTGTGCTATTGCTATGATTTGTGAGTAGTCTCCACGTCTCGGGGCGTGGGGATGAACCCTGCAAACCCTATTTCCTATTTGTGATGAATTGGTAGAAATTGAGCTAGGGTTGTTATTAGGGATTAGATTGGGATCGAATTACTACGGATAGCTAGGTATTTATATCAATTGGGATTTGCAAGAGATTGGATCCCAATTTGATAGGAAGCCCTAGAAATCCGAATTGGGTTGGAGTCGGATTTCCGAAGTATCGGTTTGCAAGAGATTGGACCGATACTAGGACCTCCGGTTGCGATTCCGTGCCGATACCCGTTTGCAAGAGATTGGACGGGTAGGAACTATCCCAATTTAGATTGTGGACCGAGTTTGCAAGAGATTGGGCTCGGTGCGCAATTGGACGATGATGTTGATCCTAATGCTAGCTTCACTAGGCTAGGGTTTGCAAGAGATTGGACCCAAGCCTAGGATAGCTATAGACCGGCAACAGCGCGAGAGTGTGAGCTTGGTTCCACATTTAGTTGCAACTAGTTCATCCCAATTCTCATTCTAGCGATTTCGATACCGGCGAACCACACTTATGAAATACGGTGAGTAGTGGGGATTTCCCTTTCCCTAGACGTTCTTTATTTGATTTGATATTTCGCAAAGTTTGTCTGACGATTGTGACAGGATCGCCCAAGGCAATTATCTCTATCTGTTCCTAAATAGCCAGGTGGATCAGGAGCAAGCACGGTCATTCGTCCTCCCTGTGTTCGATACCCGCTCGCCGCTATACCGTGCGCTTGCGGTAAAACTACAACCGTCGCCTCGGGACGTGTATCCGGGGTGCGATCAGGAGGACATGAGCTCATATTTCTCCTTTAAAGAAGAACTGTTGGTATCCAAGGTGGACACCCGTGCTTTGAGCTCGTGCACTTGTGTTTTAAGAGAATCATTCTCTAATCCCAATTGTGTGTGGCGTGTAACTAGATCACTATTATCCATGGGATGTGTTTGATCTAGTTGAGATTTGAGGGAATTCACCTCATCTATCAAAGTGACATTTTGAGAAGCTAAGTTTGCTTTCTCAATGGTTAAAGTATCAACAATGGTGTCATTGTTGATAATGCATGGAATGGATGACTTGCTAACTTTTGATTTCTTTAAGCTAGAGTGTCTAAGCATTAAAGATTGGTATTTAGCAAATAGTTCTTCATTAGCTATACGAAGTTCATCCATTGATACCTCGGTGTTATCCGTATCGCAATCACTCTCATCCGAGAGTGGGTCTTCAAGTGTCATGAAGCACATGTGGGCGCTCTCACCCTTCTCATCATCGGAATCGCTTAATGAGTCATCACTTGAGTCATCAAAGGTGCCGACGAGTCCTTTCTTCTTGTCTTTCTTGTTCTTGTTGGACTTGTGGTACTTTGGTGCCTTCCACTTTTCTTTGTTGTTTAGCATTGGGCAATCCCTCTTGATGTGCCCTGGCTGATTACACTTATAACAAAGAGAGGAAGTAGCATTCGTAGACTCAAAACGTTTGTTGGAGGGAAATTTACCTTTGCGAAAGAAGCGTTGGAACTTCTTCGCCATTTGGGCCATTTCACCTAAATCCGTCTCATTCTCGGATTCATCACTTTCAGAGGATGACGAATTGGCGTTGAACGCCAAAGCTTTCTTATTGGCCTCCGAGGGATTCATTATGGCTCGAATCTTCAATCGGTTATCACGTCTTACTTCGTAAGACATAAGTGTCCCGATGAGATTCACCACGGTGTAGTTCTTCAAGTCATTGACCTCCTCAATGGCGATTGCTCGTCTTTCCCATTTGGAGGTCATCCCCATGATGATCTTCCTTATCTTTTCAGGTTCGGTGTAGATTTGGCCAAGGGTTTCCAATTCGTTTGTGATGTTGGTAAAGCGTCCGTACATCGACGCAATGCTCTCATTTTCCTGCATGTGAAACAAGTCGAAGTTTTGCACGGCAACATATAACTTTGAAAGCTTTGCCTTATTCGTTCCCTCGTGGGTAACGATGAGATGGTTCCAAATTTGATATGCACTCTTACATGTGCATATCTTGTTGAACTCATTCGGGTCCAACGCACAATGAAGAGTGTTCATTGCTTTAGCGTTGTTGACTTCGATGGACTTCTCGGAAGTCGTCCATTTCTCGAAATCATCTTCGGAGGGCTCGACGTACTCCATGTGGAGAGTTCTCCAAAGAGAAACACTCCTAAGGAATGTCTCCATCCTACACTTCCAATAACCAAAGTTAGTACCATTGAAACGTGGAGGACGTACCGTAGCTTGACCTTCGAAAAGTGTGGACGCTCTATCACGGTCGTGATTGTTGTACGTAGGCGGAGGAGGAACGTTGTTGTTGTTGGATGCCATAGATAAAACCTTGTGCTCTGATACCAATTGTAAGAACCCTGTCTATGTGGAAAACACTAGAAGGGGGGTTGAATAGTGTTTATGCAAATTTAAACGGAATTTACGCCAAATAAAATGCAATCCAACAATTAGTGCGGAATAGAAAAACAACCCAAAGAGAAACACACGCAAACACAGATATGTTTCAAGGGTTCGGATTACCCAAGTCAACTCCTGACTTGTTCCCGGTAATCCTACGTCCCTACCACCCGGATACCACTGGATACTCAAGTTAGAACCCGAACTTGAGGTTTCCTTAAAACCCACTTGTAGCAACCCTACAAGTGCAATCGATTACAATCGATGTCCTTGACTTCCACAACCAGGGAGCAAGCAAAAACCACTCTCACAACTGAGAGCACAATTCAAATAAAGAAGTTATGAAATCTGAAAGCAACACTTACAATCACCTATGCCTTGAAGTAGAACTTGAAGGAGAAGTGTGATGTGTGTTGAAGAACTCTCTTGGAAGAGAGGAGAAAAGCCCTTTCTCTTGACTGCACCAAATGACTAGAAGATTAATCTTTGGTTCTAGGTTGGAGAGCAAGAGAACAAGATTTGGAAATACTTAGGGCTTTGGATTTGAAAGCTTTGATCTTTGGAAGTGAAAGCTTGAAGGATTTTGCAATGAATGAGTAACCTTCCATTGAAACAGTAGAAGCTCTATTTATAGCTTTCTCAAATCCACAAAACAGTTTAGGCAAAAACCCAATCGAAATCCGTGAGAAAAATCTCAACGGATATAATCTGAACTCACGACAGTCGACTGTTGAACAATCCACAGTCGACTGTTGCACAGTCAGCAAGGGTAGGTGAGAATTCATAACGGTAACTTACCACGTGGACAATCGACTGATGAAGTAAAGACAGTCGTCTGTTAAACCAACAGGCGACTGTACATTCTTCGACAGGCGACTGGCCGAGAGAAGAGTAAGTTAGACAAATACTGGAAATCTCACAAGATACAGGACAGACGACTGATGCAAGGAACACAGTCGACTGTTAATCGGAACAGGCGACTGTATAACCTTAAACAGACGACTGTCACAAACATGATAAATTTCCAGAGAGCTGAATCAAAGAATTGATTTACAGACAGGCGACTGTTGTAGCATAGACAGTCGACTGATCTAATAGACAGTCAACTGTATATACAGCATAAGTCGACTGGCCGTAGAAGTGAGATCAAAACATAGTTTGGGCAAGGAGAGACAGGCAACTGATGTACAACACACAGTCGACTGTCACAAGGACAGGCGCCTGTGAATCGTTCAACAGTAGCCTGTGCGAAATAATCAGAGAAGGCCCAAAACTGCATAGTAATAGTCTGTGCATAACAGGCGACTGTAGAACAAAACACAGTCGACTGTTTTTGAGACAGACGACTGTAAACTGTTCAGCAGTCGGCTGTTATGAACAATCCTAGCACAAACAAAAGAGAATTGAATTGAGATCAAAGGACAAAGGTCTAGAGATGTCCTATGACCGAAAGTAGATGTGTGTGAGTGCTCCATCAAAGTTCTACTTCTAAGCTACACACTAGAAGAGACAAAAGAAAAATTACATTGACGAATAATCTCTTCTTTCCATCGTAAGAGCTTGAAGTCTTTACGGAGCTTCAAACATCAATCTACGATCATCCAATTCATATCATTTGCCTTCAATCACGTTTGTGAGTCATCCATTGCTAGTTTATCTTCATAGTAAGCTTAGGCAATGGATTAACTACAAAATAGGGGATTAGTCACAAGTATTTATGTTTTCTCATCATTAACACCAAGTAGGGAGAAGTCCAATACTCAACATCACAAACACAACCTAGTCTCATTCTCCCCAAGTCCGTAACAAAGAACCCCCTCCCCTTCACATAAAAACACACAGGTTATCTCTCTCCTTCTCTTTTCATTCGAACCCAACGTAATCCCCCGCTCTTCCTCTCTCTAAACTCACACACATCCCGTTTCTCTCTCTCTCTCTCTCACCCTCGTGTTCGCTTCCCTCCTATCGCCGAGAGCCCACGGCGAGCGCCGTCGCCCGACGCCGTCCCCGACGCTCCAACCACCACGCACTGACCCTAGGTCTCCCCTCCTCCTCTCACTTCCGCACCCATTCCCCTCGCATGGCGACCCCATCGCCGGAGCGCCCTACGCACGAACCCCCTCGAGACCTCTCCAAGCAACCCATGCCCTCCCCCCACCATTGCTCTCACCGCTCACACCATCGCCTGCACGGAGCCCGCCTCTGCTCCTCGAAGACCACTGTCGCCTCCGAGCAACAACGCCAAGCTCCCTCGGAGCTCTGACCCAGCTACTCCCCGTGATCACCACTCCGACGTAGCCAAGCCCGCTCCGATGCCTCGCCCACAGTCACCGCCCCACCGGTGAGCCCGACCCCCACGCAGCGCCCCTCCTTCTTCTCCGATCAACCACGCCGCCACCGCCCTACGTTGCCCCGCCTCCGACCCCGCGTCGACGCCCTCCGACCTCGCCCACGCCGCAGTGAGGCCCAGCACCACAAGCTATCCAAGCTCTGCCTCGCTGACTCCGAAGCTGCCCCTGAAGACTTCGCCACCTCCGCTGCTACGGATCGCCGTCGTCGCCGCCGTCTTCTGTCAGCGCCACCGCCCCGTCCCCCGTCGCTCTAATGACGGAGAGCGCGCGGAACACCCCCCTCGCATGCTGATGTAGGCGAAGAGAGAGGGTAAGTAATAATATACGAGGTTTTATTAATACAACATACATATAAACATTTTTAACGTATTTTGATAATTAATTATTAAAGGGATTTTATGGTATTAACTTCATAACTTAAGATATATGCCTCAGAAAAATGTGAGACTAGCTCAAAAAAATCGGAAATAATATTCTGGATCTAATGGCGCTGGTCTCATCTTGATCAGATGCTTAGTTTTTCCAGAATCATTTTTAGCCTGAAACTTAATTACGTGAAATCCTTTCTAAAATCAGTACCCCTTTGTTTTCACATACACTGATACGTGATAAAAATATATGTAATAGTAATCTTCGAGACGGTCGTTTTGACTACTCATTCAAGTATTTTCGACTAGTTTTGCAACCGGAAGAAATTACGGAAGTTTTACGTTACTTAAGAAAATTGAGTTTTTAAAATGATTTTCAAGCTTCTGAAAATTATAAAAAAAATAGAGGCGTCTGAAAATATTTTTCTTTTTTCGTAAAATTAAAATATTCATTTTTAGCTTATATAAAAAATTTGAACATTTTCCGACACCGTTTCCACCGGTTTTGAAAATCAAAACGATTAATATTTAGATAGAAAAGTTGTGTTTTCTAACTGATTATTTTTGTATTGCAGGTATAAACTCTTGTGCACTAACTTCAGAGGAAGCCATAGATCCATTCCCGGCCTGCTACGACGGCCTTGAAATTGGTAAGTCACGACAGATTCTAAACTTAGAAAACTAGTTAAATGTACTCGTATGAACTCGTAGAACACCACTTATAGCCTCAGGACGGCTATTGACTTGTATCGAACTAGAGACCTAACCTAATAGGAAAGTAATCAACCGAAGATTTCTTTGCCAACTTTCAACTTTGGTGGTTGTAGCACACAACTACCAACTTGGGTAAATTGTGTGCTAAACCACACTATCACGTGCTCGAAGCATGGAAGTGACACTTCTAATGTTGGACTTGTATCCACTGTGCTTTGGCACGGTCTGTTTTGGAAAGAGATTCCTACTTTCTGGTTTTCAATAATAAAGTCAACCAGTTGTCTTGGTTGACTAGTAACATGTGGAACATCTTGTGGAACTTTTCGGCAAAGAGCATGTACTTGACACATCACCGGGGTTTTGGGGTAACTCACAGTTTGTGAGAGTGCGGAAGTGACTAGAGTTCATCTACATGTCTGGCTGCCTGGGTTTCGGCATCCTGTCTAGCTGCTTGTGTTTCGACAAACATATATGCTGCTTTGCCAGCATCCTGTCTAGCTGCCTGGGTTTTCGGCATTCTTCTGGGTAAGTGCACCCGGGCAAGAGATGAACTCAACGGTCACATATTATACCCTCCGACTTGAGTCACGTAGTTACTTATGCACAGTCACCGTACTTTACTTGTCATACTTTTAGCTACAGTAGTAGCCTGTTACACCTGCACTCCCACGTTCAGTTGTTCACTCCTTTCGGTGTTGTTTACCTTACCACTCAGTTGCTCAATTACTTTACTTTTCACTTTGGTCTGCTTGTACGTAGTTACCTTTGTCATACTTGTACAGTGTTTCTTTTCATTATTTAGAATTGTTGTGACTTGCCTTCAGTTCCATTTATGGCACCAACAGAGGACGACCTGATTGAGGAGATTGCCCCAGAGTTCGAGGAGCCTGCCTTTGACCCAGAGATCTCAGAGTTTTAGCTGCTGTGTTTGTGTATGTGTTGTGCTTTGTATTTCCATTTCGCATTTCCTTTCAGTACTTTTCCTTTTTATGTATTTGTGTGAGAGAGTGCTGCTGCTTGTTTGTACTTTAATTTGGACTGTAATAATGTCTGTATGCTGGTTGAGTGTTTGGTGCATCTCTGAGTTGTGGCTATGCTGATTTCACTGGTAAACTGCAAGACCTGTAAAATCAAATAAGTAACTGGTCCCCTAGAGTGGGTCGTTACACCTCCTCCTCATCGATGTGCACATGTTCCACGCCCCCCTCGATGATCTCATACGTCTCGTAGTGGGGAAACCATTCACAAGAAATTTTTTACTCAGGCTCATTAAATAAGGAAATATTGGTTGTACCCTCGCATGCCACATACTTGTTATCATCCTCGCTGAGAAGATTGTTTCCCTCCATGGGCTAATGCACGGTCCATCATCCATCTCATCATCAGCATTGGTGTGGTGTTGGATGTGGTCATCTTCAACACATGTCTCAATGATTGTACCCGGGGGAGGGGAGTAAACCATGTCAGAATGCTCAAAATGAGTGTAAATAGATTACCTCGTATAGTATAGGTGGCCAATGATGCGTTAGACTTAGCACCTCCACCATGCCGGGGAGGACTGGTAGAGATGAGATATATGGTAATTAGGTCCTTCAGATGCCCTTCCCACGGTGATGTAGTTTTAGTGATCTGAGCCCAAGAATGTTGCACCAGTTTCCTTTGTGATTGGGAGATTTGGCTCAAATTTTGGGCAATCTGGTTTAGGTGGGCGTCGATTGTTGTGGTGGGACAAGGAGCAGTCATTTGGCCTTGGTTTACAACATAGTTTTATAGTATAAGTTCAACGCTTGTTTTTTCTGGTGGAGGTGGAGATGTATATGTTTAGGGATATGGATGGGAGGGGTCATGGTAGGGGTTGTAGTTATATGTATGTGGGTTGTATGGGTGGGTATTATATTGGCATTAGGTGGCCATGTGCCCCTGCATCCCATAGATTTCACAGCTCGCTGCAACCTACAGAAAATTGTTAAAACCTTCCATCTGAGCACCAATGTGGTATAGATGCATTAAAATTTGGCATCCACATTGTACTCCAAAATCACCTGGCACACAAAGAATATAAAGAACTCAAAGAAGATTGTCAATAAAACAAGAGAGTAATAAATAGGCGGGGGGAAATTTTACACACACACACACACACACACACACACACACATAGTTGTGAATGTGATGGCTACTGAACCCATAGACATATATTTATAGGAAAAGTTTACATAATGGGTGGATACCCTAGCCCTACGTGAGCTTCACATGGGCCTACAAATGCACGTTCACGACACTTCCCCTTATCCATCCATCATTGTAAGCTTGGTATATGAATACTTTAGGATTCATAGTGCTTATTAATATCATGAGGATTTGGATACTTCTGGATCCTAAGTTAGGAGGTCTGGCATCGTTAAAACCTTTGGCTATGAAAAACCCAGTGGGAAAAAAATAATAGCTAAGGGAAAAGAGTACAAGTCTCCTTAACTTCCACTGTTCTATGGATTTCTGTAACGACCTATTTTCGTGGTGCACGATAATCCGTAACAAAACGATTTCAAATGAGTTTGAATTGATTAAACAACTATTTTGTATTTTTCCATAGCTCAAATCTAAAACGAACTCCATTTACATGATCCTCGTGACAATACGATCCCGTGGTATTGTTTTCGTAATTTCTCGGACAAGTTTAATTCCGGGGGCAAAATCGTAATTTCATTATTTTACTATTACGTTTTTACTAGTTTTACTAGTTACGTTTTACAATTACTAATTAACCTAGTTTACTAAATCACCTTTTAACTTTCATTAAGGCACCACACAATTGGGTGAGATCCGAAATAATCGGATCTCATCCCCCAAGTTAATTACATGCAACCCCCTTCTCATTCGTTGGTAGACAAATCTCCAACCCTCAAAATTTATGATTGATATTATTTTCCATTCTATAAACCCAACCCCTCCCCTCTTTTGTTCGTCACCCACACCCATGTAGCTGAACCGATTCCTCACCCACGTTCTACTCTCGCCGCGAGCCACCTCGTCTTCTCCCTTTGCTCTGACAGCCAACCTCAAGCATCCCGAGCTCTCAGAGCTCCGACGATATCGACCCCCTTCACTCCTCCAACCCACAATCCCACCGAGCAACTCCCACTCCGCCATCGCCTCCGATCTGCCTCCTCCCTCACCCCAAGCCTCAATGAGACCACGCCATTCGCAGCACCGCCCTCCACCTGAGAACCCCGTGCGTGCCACCTCAGATCTGTGCACTATGCCACCTGACTGCCATGTCATGCCTCCACCCCGTCCAGATCCACCTGGCTGCTGCCTAGAACCTCGTGCACGCCACCCCGTTGCCGAAATCTGCGTGCTCCCCTGCCACGCAGCCGCCCAGAGCTGCTCTGCCCTACGCCAGATCCGCCCACGCCCATCATCTGGTCGCTCCTGCGTGTGCAGCTGCTAGATCTGCCGCCTCCACCCTAGCCCCGTCCAGATCCCACGCCCCCGCCTGTCATCCGGACGCTCCCACACGCACAGCCGCTAGATCCGATATCGCGCCCGCTTACTGAGCCCCCACACCACTGCTGCCTGCACGTGCCTCCGCCCAGAGCCGCGCACCGCCATCTGACTGAAGGACCCCCATTCCCCTTGATCCCAGCAAAAAAAGATAAGAAGGGGAAGATACAGACTTAAGAAGAGAGGGAGAGGTAATTAATGGTGCGCGCCGCCGCTGCCTGTGCGCGCCTCCGCCCAAAGCCGCGCACCGCCCTTCGACTGAAGGGCCCCCATCCTAGGATGGCAATATTGCGGTCGGGGCGGGTATTTAACTACCCAAGCTTGACCCGACCCATCTACAGCCGGGGCGGGGCGTGTACTTTCTTACCAAAACCGGGTCGGGACGAGGTCATTACTACCATCCATATGAATCCCAAATAAGAATTTTATTTGGGAATTGGGAGAATTATGGTTTATTTGGTAAGTTGGAATTGGGAATTGACCCAATTGGGAGAACAGTGGAACAACATATGAGTTATGGGTTATTCGCTGATTGTATGGTCCGCATAAAAATAATAAGATTTTTTTAGAACATCTATAGTTTACCGGGGCGGGGCGGGGCGGGGCGGGGCGGGCCGGGGCGCATACAAAGCCCAAGCTTGCCCCGACCCAGCTGCGGGGCAGGTCAAAACCGGGTCGGGCCGGGCGGGTCAGGCCATTACTGCCATCCCTACCTCATCCCCCTTGATCCATGCAAAAAAGAGAAGGGGAAGATGCAGACTTGAGAAGAGAGGGAGAGGTAATTAATGGTTAGTTTTATATATATATATATATATATATATATATATATATATATATATATATATATATATATATATATATATATATATATATATATATAAATATAATAGTATAAAGTATAGTATATAATACTAGTATATATGTATTATAATACGTATATACATATATAATAATAGAGAGAATTAGGTTTAAATTCATAATAAATAATCTAGTGATCAGAAAAATACCTAGTGAGCCCCAGAAAATCCAGCGCGTTGCGAAGAACGCGTAAACGCTGGAATCATCCCAATCCGAAACCTAATTTGTTAAAAATGAATTTTCAAAGTTATATGCAATTAATCTTAACTTGCTTTTAAAATTCGTATCATCAAATACTACATGTAATTCTCAAATATAAAAATACGGACGTATTCTACTAATCAAGACGAACGTTTTGACAGGTCATATGAAATATTTTGACGTGTACATTTCTTTAAATAAATCTTCAAACCTTTACGATAACTATTTTCTAATTTAAAATATTTAGTTTTTAATTGATTTTACGCTTTTAAAAATTATATAAAATATCTAGAATCGTCAAAAAAATATTTTCTTCCTATTTAAAATTTTATTTTCATGACTAGCATATCTGAAAATTGTTAGTGCACGTTTTGACTTGTTTAACGCGATAATAAAAATACGAACACGTTATGAGAAATAAATAGAAAATAGTATAACCTTAACCCATTTGTTTCTTATGGTTGCAGATACCGTTTCTTGCGCACAAGCACCCTGTGGAAGCTCTAGCTCTAGCCTCGGTTTACTACGACGATTCTCAAACTGTAAGACACGTTAATTCTAACTTTAGAAATTTAGACAGTGTACTCGTATGAACTTAGGACCTCATATATAGTCTCAGAACGGCTATTGACTTGAACCAATGATTAGAGACCTGATTAATTAGAGAACTAATCAACTGCAGAACGACTTTGACTTGAGAATGCGACATTGCCAACTTTCAACTTTGATAGTTATAGCATGCAACCATCTACTTAGGTAAATTGTGTGCTGGTGGAAATACCACTCACTCGAAACATGGAATCATCTTTGTTGGATTTGTCTTTATCCTAATTCCCTAACTATCTGGTTTTCTATAATAAAGTAAATCAGCGGTCTTGGTTTAACTATCATAGTAAATGATCAGGAAACTACTCTACCATTTGTTGATATAATCGATGTAGTGGAACTCGATAGCGTTCTTATTATTAATTTACCAAGTCGGCTGGTTTCACTTGGACCCAAGTCCTGGATCACCCTTCTTACGGGGATAGTGACCTTCTTAGCCAACTTTGACTAAGCCCATTTGTATAGATCGATGCTAGAACTCCATTTCTTAGTTGATCGCAAACATTGATTTTAAATACCTTTAAAAGAGTTATTTCAACCTTTTCATCACCATGATAATTCCTTGTCTTGTTCACCCTCGTTACCATGTTCTGATGCTTCTCACTTGAAAACTATGCATGGTCTTTGGATATATTTGTTGCATGATTGCTCACGTTTAAATAGTCACATCATTTGATGCATGGCATCTATGACTCAGTGACCGTTAATGAATTATCGTATGGAATATCTTGTGGTACATCTTGTGGAATATCTTGTGGAACATCTCGTAATAAACAGATACTTGATACACATCACAGACACTTGGGTTTTTGGGGTAACTTATAATAGCAGGAGTGCGGGAGCGACCAGTTCATGCTTTGTTGTCACCGACCGGTTCTAGCAACCCATTCAAAGTTGGTTGGTGACAAATTCACAGACTTGATCACAGATTCTTGAACAATATTGCATGCTTGGATGATCACAGATTCTTGAACAGTATTGCATGCTTGGCATAGTTTTGGTTTAACCCGCGTACACGCACTCGTGGTATGAGATGTACTCTTGGTTGCTCACTGTACTGCGCATTATAAGTCACGATCTAGACTATTCACAATTATACTCCTCTTAACATGTTCATATCAATTACGTTTCATTATTGCTATCACCATGGTTGCTCTTGTTCGTTACTTATTGTACTTGCACAGTCACCTTTTACGTTACTTATTGCACATGTATGCATGTATGCTCTTACCTTATTTATTGCACTTGCATGCATGTCTGCTTTTAATTACTTGTTACACTTGCATGATCATCTTTAACTGTTTACCGTAGCTTGTTTCGTACTTTTGTACTAATTTATTTCTATTGCTAGAATTGATGTGACTTACCTACGGTTCCATCTTCGTGGCACCGTCAGACGACGTACATGTAGACGAAGAGGTTCCTGAGCTTGAGGAGCCAGAGTTCGACCAAGGGGCTGCAGTTTTAGAGTCCATGTCGCGGCACATTTCCATTTGTACTTCTTTTCTTTCATTGGATCGTATTGTACATTATGGATTGTAATATATGGACACTGTTGGATATTTTTGTACATCTCTGCATCGTAAGCTATTTGTTTTCACTGGTTAAATTCAGACCTACGAATGTAATCAAATAACTAATAACCCCCCTGAGAGCGGGTTATTACAATATCACTAGGAGTGGATACTTCTAGATCCTAAGTTAGTGATAACTGCATCGTTAAAACCTTTAGCTATGTAAAACCCAGTGGAAAAAGCTAATAGCTGAAAAAAGAGTACAATTCTCCATAACTTTCCCCGATTTGTGGAAGTATTTAATGGTGGATACTTCTGGATCTAGAGTCAATGAGGTTGCCTAGTTAAAACCTTTAGCTTTGGAAAACCCAGTGGGAAAAACAAATAGCCAAGGAAAAAGAGAACAACACTACATTTGACTACCCCTGATCTGTACAAGTTTCAGGCTTGCAGATCTCCTAGGCATCTATACATCAATCTCATCTTACAAAATTTCGAGAATAAATACAAAATTCAAAGCATTGCTCACATATACAAGTATCTCTTATATATGTCAGCTACTGAATCCAAGGAAGCTCTTCTGAAGAGGGGTGGTCTGCAGACTCGGTAGATAGCTCCACGTCTCTAGTCTCTGACCCAGGCGTCACTGTGTCTGTGAGGTACTTCAGTGCATAGCTATGCATATTCTTGATTTGCTTCTTGAATGATGAGCTTCTCATAATGGTAGGATTGATGTTGCCTTAGTAGCATGCTTTGCAGATCTCCAGGAGTTGGTCGTTCCTTTGTGGTAGTCATCGCGATGATCTGTTACATGTATCTGCAAATACCTTTAACATGGACGATGATCCTTGACCCTTAGAGGTGGCACAGAAGCTATATATCATCGGTCCAGTGGTTCGATGCAGGCCCTGCACTGTATATGACTAACAGATTTACTGCCAACGCTCTCTAGAGACGAGTGCAGTTGGCCAGATAAAGGAGTGTAACAAAAACACTCAAGTACGGCACTTCGGGACCTAGGTTATACTTCCCCTCTTCCATTGAACGGAATGGGTCTTAATGTGCATCCATACAACTAGTAGGTGTATTTAGTGGATTGCATTTTGTCATCAACTTCGGGTGTATGAAGTTTAATGTCACATGTTGTTCATCTTCGAGATGATAATTTCATCTTTGGATGAGAATTCATCTTCTGGATGATGGTTTCATCTTCTAGATGACCATTCATCTTCTGGATGATGGTTTCATCTTCAGGATGATAATCTGTAAGCCTAGAATTTTGCCTAGGTCTTACATATCATATTTGATAGATAGGCTTAAACAGATATTTCGGTTTTCTCTTCAGGAGATCCGATGAGATTTGATTCGTTTGCAAATATAATCTCAAATCATTTTCTTTTCTCTTTTTAAAGATGCAAAAGCAACCTTTAGTATGAGTTCTTGTTCAATTTAACTCTCTTGGTTTTTATTTTATTATATCTTTCATATGATAGATGTCCCAAAAATCTATCTAGGCAATAAACAAAATAAGGAGGAAATCTGTAAGGGTATGTTGTCATACCATCCATAGCAACATAGACCAAAATTTCCTTTGCCAATCGCATGGTTATCACAACTATGATCAGGGAGCCTGATGCATCAGTTTATATAATTTTGTAAGTGAGTCATGCTTATCTTACTTGATTACTTCCTGGTTTCAGCGAATAAACCTCTAAGCTATAGCGTGTTGCTTATAGCATACGATTTTATTTATTTATATTTGTGTTCATACAATACTCATTTAGCCCATAGGTTTGATATCTTTTGATATCAGGACTTCTGGTCCAAATACTTCACATTTCATAAATGAGTCCAGCTCAACTTATTTTTGCCTCGTTCCACATTATTTCCCCAATCTCAACGTTTGCTTCAGGAAACGAAGTATGGAGTGATATTTATAATTATCATATAAATGGCAAATTGAAATGTGAGTAATTGTCAACAAGTGTGTTTTTTATCCAAATACCTCCGCATGTACGTACATTAATATTTTAACTTCTTCCAGATTTTACCCTTCCAACACTTGTTATGAAGGATCTGGAAAAGGGAGAGGACATGTAGATAAGCTCACTTTCCTATGGTGTTATTGTTTTAGGGTCTCGAGTAGTTATTTCTCTCTTTGGAGCCTCATGGTATGCCCTTTCATTTTAATTTAGGAACATCCACTTCTGATGCTAGGGGATTGCATCCATTATTTTTGGAATGTCAATCATAGCTGGATTTTTAGTAGCAGGGATATGTGATTTTGACAATATTCGGTTTGTCAAAAATATGTATGAGAACTGTTTAACAGTTTCATAAGTGTGGATGTTCAGGATCTCATCACGAATCATGCAATTTGAAATGGTCAACTGAGCTTTAGGCTCAAGGATGATGGTAATAACCATGTTGGACCTAATACTGGGAATTTAAAGAGTTTTGAATGTGAAGGATCTTCCGGATCTAATCTTCACTATCGATTCTTTATATGATGACCCATCAAAGGCATAATCTATGATATGTGCTCTACATGCTTCCCTCATTCGGAGCCTTGTTAGCAATGCGGAATATGGGAACTATTCGTGATGTGAATAAAACGTGTTTAATTCAGTCAATTTTAAAGGACGTTTGGTCAAAAATTCGGTCAAATATGCGCAATATGGGAATAATACGTAAACGGGTTAAATCGTGTTTAATTCGTTAACCCGGACAAAAAATGCGACTAAATATATAATATCACCAAGATATCATCATCCAAATGAACTTAAAAATCCAATAATATCAATATGAAATAAGCATAAAATAAGATCTACATTGATGATTTAATTTGTATTCATTGTTTTAACCAAAATGACATGAGCATACTATTATATTCCATGTAGCATGCACTAAACCAAAGTATGATAAGTAAATCATAGTTCAAAATGATTTAAAAGTACCCAAAATAGAAAAATAGCCTAAAGTTTATAACGCACAAGTCCAAATTACATAAGAAACTGTGAAGATGAAGATGTGCCAATGCCAAGTGGCCCAATCCTTTGATCAAGCCATGAAGGTTGATCATTGTCATGATTCTTTTCATGATCTTCATTATCAATTTCCTCAACTCCTTCATTAACCACATCTGAAAGTGGTCCAAGATTTTGAAGATCAATTGCTTGTTTATCCTTCATTTCAAAGTTAATTGCTTCCTTTAGCATCATTGAATTCTCCTTAGTATATACAAGATCGTCCATCTTCTCAACTGACAACTTGTTTCTCTTCTTGGTTTGCATAGCATCAAAAGCACTCCAATTGCGCTCACATGCAGAAGCACTTGCTGGTTGACTCAATATACGAATTGCAATCCTTTTGATGAAAGGAGTTGTACTCCCATTAGCTTCCCACCAAATTCATGTATGTAATGTAAATAAATAAATAAATAGGATGTAAAATTATGCATATGTATATAAAAACATTAACTTTAAGATCAAACATCATTGATTTACGAGGATGAGCAGTTCTCATTTGTGCCATTGAGATGTAGTTGAATATTGTTGGGTATTTTCCATCATAAATAAGTAATTGTTCAACATATTGACTTCTTTCTTCACCAACAAGCATTTTCTCTCCAACAAAGAGTAAGACGTCTCTCACATCGAGGTTATCGTATAATATTTTCCTATCATACATCAATGAAGGGTTAAAATAAGCTACAACTGCATGTATCTTGTGAAGAATGCTCTCTTTTTTTCTTGAATCAAACAACTCAACTACCCTCTTATACTTTTCCGAGCTACTTGAACATCTTTGCATAAGAGAAACCCTCGCCCTCTCCATTGCCTCATAAAGGTAAAATGTAATTTATCACCTTAGTTCATTATACAATTCATATAGAAAATCTAACTTTAAAGTGAAGATTTTGTTTGAATATAGGAACATAATATACCTGCAGTTGATCAATCACCATCAACCAACCGGAATACTCTAATGAGTGGCTCTAAAGCCAATTTGATCTCATTTCCTTCGCTCCAAAATCGTGTTCCTTGAATAATGTCCTTAACTTCCACTGTCATTGATGTTCTACTATAAGCAAGGTTTCTCCAAGTAGCGGATGCAACTAAATTTCACAACCCATCTTCCGCATCAAAAATTGATTCGAGCATAAGAAATTGTGAAGCACATCTGGATTAGGAAATTTTTTAGCTCTCTTGTTGTATGATCTCTCATTAAGTCCAAGACAATCATATGCTTGTACATATAATCCACAATCAGTTTCGCCTCATCAATAACTTGATGAATCCACGAGAGTTGATTGTAGATATCTCTTAGTAATAATTGAACACCATGTGCAGCACACCTTGTTTTGTAAATATGAGGATAAGTCTCCATGATTATATCACATGCTAATCCATAATTTGAAGTATTGTCTGTCACTATTTGAACTACATTTTGAGGCCCAATATTCTCTATAACAGTGACAAGAAGATCTCTGAGAAATATGCATGTCTTCCTTTGACTTGATCTTTCAAAAGACTCCAAAAAAACCGCTCCTCTTGGAGAATATGCGATCACATTAATAAAAGAATGCCCCTTCAAATCGGTCCAAATGTCTGACATAAGAGTACACCCAGTATTTTCGTTTGACAACTTCACCGCATTTACATAAATCTCAATATTTTGTCGATTATTAGCTACCAATTTAGTCGAAGTGTAGAATAGCTTGGTACGACATACCCAACTCCATATTCAGCTATTGATTTGCACATGGCAAGAAATGGCTCTGTTTGAATAACATTAAAAGCAATGTTGTTGCAAATAAAATGCTGAGCAATTTTCATATCTACAAAATCTTTGTCCTTCTTATGATATATATCATGTATGGAAGTTTGTTACACACTTGGACTAGATGCATGACCTTCAAATGCAACAATATTTTCAACATCTCCGAACGAAGACCTTGGCTTTTTGTTACTCCCACCAATAGCTATACCTGCTTTAGCTGATACCTCATCTGGAACACTTACGCAAACGTCAACATCATGCCATCTTTGACCCGATAAATGAGACTTCAATCTTGAAACACCATCATAAAATTGTTGTTTGCAATAACACTTGAATTTGCCACCCAAATCTTCAGCATACTCCGAAAAACTATCACTCTTTCTCACCATATTTTCTAATAAAACAAAAACATAAAAAGACAAATTTAAAAAAAATAGTAAGATGAATCATTAAGAATCTTGTTCTATTATACTAAAACAAAAGAAAGAGAACCGACAGCGAAAGATGGGGTTTTTCGATTTACCTTTAATAAGAGTCGGCGATGATTCACACAAAAATGCAATTAGTCATTTAGCACTATTATGACCTATTATTCACACAAAAACGTAAAAACACTACTTGTAAGTTGTAACAAGTTTCATAAAATTTAGGCAAAATAATCATAATAAATTAATAGCTCACAAAAATTAAAAAACACATGTAGCTTTATTCGTTTGTGTCTGTGACTCTGTGCCATTTCAGCAGGCTTCAAAATTCCTTGATCTCATTGGCAAGTGGTCGTTGCTGGTTCTCGTGGGGGAGATGCATAGAGAGATGCATATGATCTCTCAACTTCATGAGCATTGCCAGGCTCAGGACCCTCTTGCCGCCTGAGGTCAAGCGGCACACTCTGGTCGTGATGAGCTCTTGGATGCAAGATTTCGTTCTCTCGGCCCAACTGCCAAGACGAAGCAAAGAAGGTAATTAATTACAAAAATTTGCGAAGATATGTAATAATAAAAAAAGCTGAGTTGGGTGTTTTGATTTTTCGCAGTTTACATTTAATTTGATGGCGAAAAATATTATGAGCATGTAAGCAGGCGAGCCAGAGATTGAGAGATTGAGGCTGGATTGCACTTACTTGTATGAAATTGAAGAGTAGTTTGATGAAATTAGGGCTTCAAATTGAGGCTTTCGAATCGAATCAAAATTATTGTTAGTGAATTCGCGATTGATTAAGAGAAATAGAATCGAGAGATGAGGCGAGGTCGAAGTTCTCTCACGCTTAAAAACCCACATCAAACTGTCGAAATCGAACAGACAAAGAAGAATCTCGTCGCTCACGCTCGCGTCTCACCTTTGCCTCGGCAGTCGGCACTCGGAATCTTGTCACTTTAATTTCCGTTTTTGGTTACCGAGCCACGCATTTTAGGGAAAACTCGCGTTTTGTTTGGGAACTGTCAAAATCAGCCATTTTTTTCGATTTATTCAAAAGGACGCAGAATTAATTCTGCCACCTTTTAAGACACGATTTTTTCGTTTTATACGTGTATTAAACACGAATTTACTAACAAGGGTTCGGAGTGCTCGGAATCAATTTATTTGGATAATTACTTCCGATAAATAGTTCTAAGACGGCATTTTGATGGTTTATAGTGGTGCTATGGGGAAGTGTACACATCATGGCACAATCTACAAGATGTGCTCTAAACGCTTACCCCGTTATGGGTTCTCGAAAATTGTTTATATGAGGTGATTAGGCTCATATAAATAGGTTCTAAGAAGGCATTTTGATGGTATGTAGTGTAATTGCATGTCCCCATGCAGTCACCAACCAACTGGATTTTTAACAGATGAGTAATCAGTTTAAATCATTTCAATAATTTATTTATAGAACACATGTTTGGGTGTGAACACAAACTCCACGGTGTTCGACATTATTCCAGTTGTAAATACTGTTTGATTTTTCTGTGTTTTCCAATGTTCTTGCCATTTAGTAATATGTCCCATTTGCTTTGAAAAAGCTGGACTGCGGTTGGATAATAGGTTTGATTATGCCCATTGTTAGAGGATATATGGATGAGTACTCTAATGTACATCATCAGCCCTTTATAGGGAGTGGATAAGACCACTTTTATTCCTCAAATATTCTCAAGAGACCTAAAGGTCTTATTATATTAGTGATGATAGTAAATATATCATCTTAAATTATTTTGAGGAAGTGAAGAGAGTCAATGTCCACGTGAATGGAGATGATCGGGTAATCATTTTTCCCTTTTTAATGGGACAATGAAAGCTTCGCCCTTTTGAAGAATCTTCGGGTACTTTAGTTTTATAGGATTGGTTAATGATGTATTGCATCATTAATCCAGGGGTGACCAGATATAACATACCACAGTTTAATAACTTGGTCGTTTCTGAGCACTTTAGCTTCATCCTTTTATTTTTCTTTGTATAGCATATGACTTTTGAAAGTCTATTTGAAGTCTCAAGTATGGTCTTCATGCCATTTTTCTTGAGTTATGATATTAAGGATTTCGTTTTGACAAATATCCTTTGAAACTTTATAAGTTTCAGAGAGTAAATGGCGTCATCATTTTATTTGTAGGAGTATTCAGGTTTGTTATTTCTGATCCTCGATTTCAGACGTCCTAAATAGATCTTTTTGATTATCATAAGGGTAAAAATGCTTTCTATAGCATACGTCATGATGTATAATTTGGATAATAAAAATATCCATATTCATTTGGCAAATATTTATAGCAACCCATTCGCAGTAAAATAAAATGCATAAAAAGCATGATATTCATCAATAAGAAATATGGTGATACTGCATTTAAATACATACATACTGCAAGAAAATACTCCTGGTAATTATGTTATGGCAACAAGTTTTTTAGTTTGATGTATGGTCGAGGAATAGTTGTAGACAAATTCCAGGTTTGTACCAATATTTTATATTGGACTAGCTTTGCTAGTTGGACGTATGTTATGAGTTGCTAGAAGAAGTTTTTTTTGTATTTGTGATCGCGCCCGGTATGCACACGCACCCGGGACAAGCGACTCGTAGTCTTACCGCAAGCGCACGGTGTAGCGGCGAGCGGGTATCAAACTCAGGGAGGAACAATGACAGTGTCTCCTTCTAATCACCTAGCTATCAAAATGGTCGAGAATAATTTGGGGTAAAATTGTCACAATCGTTCGAATGTCGATAGAAATATCAATAAAATAAAGCACCTAGGGATAGGGAATCCCCGCTACGAACCGTATCTCATCGTCGTGATTCGTAGGTTACATCATTGCTAGACTTGAATTTTAGGTGAACTAGTCGCAACTAAATGTAGAACCAAGCTCACGCTCTCGCGCTATTGCCGGTCTATAGCGAACCTAGGGTAGGGCCCAATCTCTTGCAAACCCTAACCTAAGCCGCTAGCGTGAAGAATGACATTATCGTTCTACCGTATCTCGAGCCCACTCTCGTGCAAACTCGAGCTACAACCTAGGTTGAGATAGTTCCTACCCGTCCAATCTCTTGCAAACGGATATTGGTATAGAAACACGATTAAAAATCCTAGCTTTGGCCCATTCTCTTGCAAACCAATTCTAGAGAAGTCCAATCGCAATTCTAAATCGAATTTCTAGGGCTTCCTATCAATTGGGACCCAATCTCTTGCAAATCCCAATCGATATGAATCCCTAGCTATCCGTAATTAATCAATCCCAACCTAACCCTAATCAATTCTAGCAAGAATTTCACCAATTCATCACAATTTAGAAATAGGGTTCATAGGGTTCATCCCTATGCCCTAAGACAATAAAACTACTCACTAATCATCATGCAATTCATAAAAAAATCAATGAAAAATTCAGCATAATTCATTGCAATAGAGAAATTATCAACAAAAATAGAGTTTTTGATAAGAAAAGAGACAAACCAATAAGAACCCAATAGCATCCAACAAAAATAACCCTTTAATCTCCAAGAGAAAAGCTAAATCTAATGATCTAAAAAGTTCTCTAAAAAGGCTGCCAAAAGTATCAAAACGTTCTCTTAAACTAGGGCAAAAACTGGGTTTAAATACCCTTAAAATCGCCCAAAAAATAGTGACAAAAATGCCCCTGCGCAGCCCAGAAATCGCAGTTTACGCAGCAGGCGGGGCGGCTCACTCGGCCGAGTGACAAATGTCACTCGGCCGAGTGACAAACCCTGTACATTTCCAGTAAGTCGGGGACTTTCGAGGGTCTGTCTTCGGAAGTGACTCGGCCGAGTGACTTTGACTTTACTCACTCGGCCGAGGGGCATTCAGTACTCGGCCGAGTCGAAACTCTGAAATCGCCTGTACTTTTCCAGTAAGTCGGCCTATTTTGATGGTGGATTTTCCCATGCCACTCGGGCGAGTGGATCTCCATACTCGGCCGAGTGGACTATCGTCACTCGGCCGAGTGCACGCTGATTTCCTTCTGTGGTGCGTGTCCGGTCTGGTCGGCCGAGTGGTCTTCTTGCTCGACCGAGTGGGTGGTTCACTCGACCGGGTGAGATGCTGCAGATGCTCAATCTTCATCTTTTCTCTTCCTCGTCGCTCCTACGATGTTCCTTCTTCTTCCACTCGTCTTCCATCACCGAATAGCCCTCAAAGGAGCTTTGGGTGACACTCCGGAGTGGGTGCAAATCCTCTTGATCTCAAAATCACTCCGAATCGCTCCATATCTCCTGAAATACGACAAAAACAAGAAATCGTGAAAAGCATCGCAATATTGTCGAATAATAGTGAAAAACACGATATGAGCGATCAAAGTGGCATGCAAACATGCAGAAAAAGGGTGTAAAATACGGAGTGATCAAAATCCTCCAAGCTTACATCTTACTCGTCCTCGAGGAAGATGAGTAAAAAGCAAACCCGACGGGCAAAATAATGGAAAAGAAGGAAAATAAAAATAAAAATAGAGTAGAAAGCGAAGAAGGGGGTGCTAGATCATTCTTCTCAGGACGTGGGTTTTGTTTACTCATATAGCATACATCGAATATAAAATACACGTCACAGACTTTTATTTCGATATCATAGTATACTGAAGCATTCGAAATAGAAAACCCCAAAATATCAAAATAGCATGAAATATGGAATCATTCTAGGATTAACATCGTCTGAAGCATCTAAAGCGGTATGCATAACCACAGATCACACACTTTTCAATTGAATGCTTTCTATAAGGAGTATAAGAGGTATCACACGATATGGAATAGTAAGAATAGAAAAGTACGGTTTTCATGAAATGAATGCTAGGTGTCGATTTCTGGATTTCGTGAAACTTTAGCAATCTCACCGAGTATAGAAGATTACTTAGCCTACGTTGTCATGCACCGTCAAGTAGTCACTCTCTCACACATCATTGGATCCTCTCCCCAAGCTTATCCATGAGCGTGGTGGCCTAAACAAATCAATATGTACATTCCCCATTTCTTTTGAAGCTCCAAAAATATAAAAACAAAAACAAAAGAAGGAAGAAAGAGAGAAAGAGTATGAGATTGGATCGTTTATAAACTTCTTTTCTCTTTTCTTTTCTTTTTCTCAATTTTTCTCTTTTTTTGTTTTTTTTTGTTTTTGAATGAACATATATGCATAAGCGATCCCTAATCAAAAGAGAGAAGGATATACATGTATATATATTTTTTTCTTTTTGATTTTGGGGATTTGGAGCATGAAAATTAATGGCGGGGGAAATGCCGATAATAAACTTGCTAAGGGGGATTCACCAATGAATTTCAAATAGAGAAATGATGCTCAAGATATGTGGAGAAAGAAATAAATGTATCGCTCGGTTCACTCTATAGGACGTGCACGACAACTTTCAGCAGAGTAATATAATCTACTCAGTTTAATCTCAAAAAGTAAACTAGTCCAAATATATCGTCCTAGTAAACATTCAATCAACCTGAAAGTGAAGCGTACAATTCATGCAATAAGAAGTGATATGAGAGAGGAAAGCATTACTCCAAATATAAGCAATCAATGCGTGAAGCTTAGTGTGTTTTCTATGATAAGCATACATATGAATCATCAGACATCAGCTAATAACAGAATTTCATCCATATTCATACAGGAAAAGAGTGGGTTACTATTTCAAATGCAAAGCAGGGCATAGCATATGATATCTGAAGCAAAAGCTATGACGTGACAAAATAGCATGCACATAGAGATAGGCTAACACCACGTCATCATCATCACAGAAAAATCATCTCTAGCAAAAGATGAAAGAAATAATGATAAAAGAAAATAGATACTACTATGTATAATGCGGCACACAAAGAAAATAAGAAAACGTGATGCATGATAAAAAAACGAAAAAGTGAGTGAAAGTGGTGTAAAAACAAAGAAGAGGTGGAAAAAAAATAAAAATAAAAAGGTGACGAAAAGCAAAAAGTGTGAGAACTCACTCCCCCAAGCTAAAGTGCACAGTGTCCTCAATGTGCAAAGTGTGGCACACCGAGAGACGTGAAATGGGTAGGGTGGGTGAGGATCCATGCATGATGAAAAAGAAAGAAAAATAAAAAGAAAATAAGATGCGAATGAATGTGATGCATGCAAAGATCAGTATGGTGCAGATATAAGTGTCCCCAAAAAGTCTCTCCCTCACTCCCAAAAAGATATAAAAGATTTGATCAGGAAGGCACCAAAGTAGTACGTGGAGGAGGGGGGGCAGAAAATCACCAGGCCCAAGAACAAACGGGCAGCAAAACGACAAAAAATATCAGATGCATCAAGAGTGTGCCTAAGCTGGTGGTGGCGCTGCACTAGCACCGTCCTGTGGCGGAGGTGGTGGTGGAGGTGGTGGGCGTGGTGGCTGCTGGGAGGGTGTGGGTGGTGGAGGCAGACGCGCCAGAATCTGATTCAGGCAAGCCTGAATACTGGGAAGGATGGCAACGCGGGTCTGCACGGCACTGACCGTGGCGGAGAGAGCCCTAAAGTCCCCTCTGAGTCCACTAACAGCCCCCTCAAGAGCACGAATGCTCTGAACTAGAGTGTCTGGGGGTGGTGGAGCAGAGGGACGCACAGGTCTAACAGGTGAGGTGCGGGGTTGTCTCTGGCGGGCAGTGTAGGTGACGGGGCCAGCAGGAAAGTGTGGAAGGGGTGCTGTGCTCACTAAGGGATGCCCAGCCTCGGTGTGAGGCTGGGATGCAGGCTGGGTCGAAGCAGAAGCATCAGTAGTGGAAGTCAAAATGGGCGACGAGGCAGCAGGAGAGGTCAGTGACGCAGAAGTGGGGACAGAAGTCACGACACTCTCGGTTAAGACAGCGGCAGTGGGGTCAGACGGGCCAACGGCCGGGGTGGCCATGGACAAAAGTGAGGACAGAACCGCCACTGCGGTGGTAAAGGAGGTCTCGCCGCTCTCTAAAATGGTGGTGGGACGCTCGGGGCTCAGAGAGGTGATAGGCTCGACGGACATATGCTCAGCTAAGGTTCTCCTGACACTGACAGACGTGTGGACAGAGGTGTCGGGAGGTGCAAACAGTGTCGGTGCAGGCTGAGGGATCACGGGCTCAAGCACGTAGGCAGCGGGGATGAGGAGATCCATCGCTGGAATCCAGTCCCCGTGAGCCGGTCCAATGTGTGTCCGAGCGGGGCTCGGGAGAACCATGTAGTCAGCGCTGAAGGGACCGTGCAACCACACCCAGTGCTGGCGACCGTGGGGATGAAGCATCTTCATCCGGGCCATAACATCTATGGAAAGTGCGGTGGGGCCCAGAGGTCGACGCAAGTTGTCAGGTAGGTCCACGCCGGTCATAAGGGCCAGAAGGGTGATCAGACCGCCACAACAGATAGGTGAGCGAGCGCTCACCGAAATGATGATGCGGTCCAAAAACCAACTAGCAATGTCGATCTCGACGGCGGGGACCAAGTCGTCGCTACCCCTATCTAAAACCCTAGGGCGAGTCATCGCGTAGAGCATGTAGAGCTCTGGCGTAGACATGGTCCCGGGCTCGTACCTCGCTAGGAAAGTAGTCGCCATGAGGCGCTGTGCAATGCGGAGGCAGGGGTGCAGGATAGCTGAGGCCTTGGCCCTACTAGGGTCAAAGGCAAGTGGGGATCATGTGATCCGTGTCCAGAAGGTGGAGGTGTCGAACGACGGGGGTGGGATGTGCGTGTGAGCGTAGGCTCGGTCAGGGTCAGGGACGGCGGGCCACTGGAAGAATGCTCTAAGCATGTCGAGAGTGATCTCACACTCTCGATCCATCAAACAGAAGGAGCATCCTCCAGGGGTCCGGTCAATAGAACTTAGGACCTCTAGTGTCGAACGGATGTAAGTATCCGTCGACACCGACAAAAAATCACGCCATCCCATGTTGTCGTACAACGTGAGAAGCCCCTCGAGTACCCCTAGGCGGTCTAGGTCAGCTAGGTGTGCAAACCTAGAGGGTACTATCGAGAGATGGCAGATACGCTCGAATCTGGCGCGGTGTGTGTCATTTCGAAACGTAATCCCCATCGGCCCGACGACAGGAGCGGGTGGAGGGATAGGATCGGTAGGGATCGTCTGTGTAGGTGGTGGTGGCGGTGGCGGGCTAGGTGGAGGGGAGTCCTCCCAAGTGGAAGAGGGTCCAGGATCATCGGTCCTCTTCCGCTTGGCAGCGGATCCCCGTGTACGCGGCCTAGTGCACGGCGGCATGTGTGCCGTGAGACGTGTCCCAACCAGATAAGTAGTGTGACGTGTTAAATGATGGAACGAGTGTACCTGAACACGCCGCGAGAGCAAACAGCTGTGTGTGCGAAGAGACGCCTCCGTCGCGAAGCTCAAAGCGCGTCCAAAAGCTCCCCAAAGCTCCCCCAAGCTAGCCTGCAAATCAAACGATCAAATCAGCGAATAATATTCAATATATATGGGGGAGATATGGGATAATAGATAGATATGGAAATTAATTTGAAATCGGGGTTCACGGGCGTACAAATCAAGAGAAATAGGGAGAAATGTTCATTTCGGGGCTAAAAACGGGCGATCGGAGGCGGTGGCGGCCGGCGCCGGCGAGGGGGGTTCGGCTCGAGCGTCGGCGGTCGATGGGCGCGTGGTCGCCGGCGATGGGGGTCGGTTTGGGGCTCGGCAGGTCGCAGCGGGCGAGGGGGGGAAAATGAAACGGCTCTGGATATTTTTTTATGTCTCGCAAATTGCGCCGCTCCGCTTATATATGGATTGTTACGACTCGGCCAAGTGACGATGTCAGTCGGCCGAGTGGCGTAAAGTTAAAAATATCTTCGCCACTTACGACTCGGCCGAGTGGCTTGCTTCACTCGACCGAATGGAAAAACTCCACTCGACCGAATGGATCTGCCACTCGGCAATTCTTGAGCTAGGAGGGTATCTGTTCCACTCGGCCGAGTGACAAGTCACTCGCCCGAGTGGCAATTAAAACTAAAACTTACAGAAATTGACAGAGAGTTGGTCTGTAGAAACTTCCCTGTTTGGTGCTCCACTTGGCTGAGTGGAGTCTTTGCTCGGCCGAGTGGCATATGCTACTCGGCCGAGTGATGTGCTGTTTTCTGCAATGTCTCTTCGTTTTCGCTCCAGTCTCTGTTTTTCTTCCTCCATTCTGTTTCTTCCTCCTCCTAAGGCCTGAGCGCGTTCCTGGAGCGCTCATCCTTGCCTCGATCATCCTCCATATGATTGGTCTCCCTTTCTCCTTCTCCTGTCATGAAAATTAGGACCCGTTGTCACGATTTTCATGTACATAAGACTCTAAACACTAATAAAAGTCTAAACCAAAAATGAAAATCAAATAAAAATAATGCAAAAACCGTTGGGTTACCTCCCGACAAGCGCTCGTTTAAGGTCGTGAGCTCGACCCCTTTAGATATTCGTTTAGCTCGCGATATTGGGCGCATACGAGATGCGCCCGTCAAACTTGTCGGGAAGGCCGCTTGGATTTGGGTCGTGATGATCATTGGTCTTTCTCAACGCCCCCTCATAATGGGTAATGTTGGGGGATAAGTCCCGCAAGCTAGAGCTTGTTCCTATCTTCTTCTTGGCCGGTGACACCGATCTTCCATTCGGTGGAGCTTTCTTCGGATTCTTGGCCTTTGAGAGCTTGCAAAGCTCTCGTATTCTTGCGACATCAGCGTCGCATTCGTCACCATCTGTGGAGCTATCTGGAGGGTCCTCCAACTTCTCTTCTTTGCCCGAAGCTTGGCCTTCTTCGAAGCCATCGTCATGGAGAGCGCCAATAGAGTGGGGGATTGCTTCTTCAATCACTTCATCGAGGAGATCCACATAGTCTAACTCCTCTTGATAGGGCATATGTTTCATGGCATTGGGTATGTGAAGCTTGACTTCTATGTTCCCGACATTCAAGGATAGAGTTCCTTCACGCACGTCGACGATAACACCGGCGGTTGCGAGGAACGGGCGTCCAAGTATGAGCGAAGTGTCGCCCTCTTCCTTGATGTCCATTATGAAAAAATCACAAGGCAAGCATATTCCTCCCAAAACTTGGAGTGGAATATTCTCTGCGATCCCTACCGGCCTAGTAATCCGACCGTCCGTAAGTTGAATTCTCATGTCGGTCGGCTTCAAGTCGGTGCCCGTGTTCAATTTCCGAAACATGCTAAGGGGCATAAGGCTCACACTCACGCCCAAATCAACTAGAGCTTTTTGCAAAGGGACACCTCCTAGTGTGCCAGGGATGCAGAAACTCCCGGGATCCTTTAATTTCGCCGGCTCCTTCTCCTTCCAGGTAAACCAAGTTCCTTGTTCCACAAGCATGGTTTTTTCCTTCCTTTTCTTTCCCGAAATCACGTCCTTCAAGAACTTCGCGTAAGACGGGATCTCAACAATTGCGTCTAAGAAAGGAATATTGAGGCTTACTCCTCTCAAGTATTCTAGGAACTTGGCGAGCCTTTTCTCTATCTTGGCTCTAGCTAGCCGTTGTGAAAACGGCATCGGTGGCATGTAGCGGCGCTCATCAAGTGGCTCCACCACTTTAGAATTTCCTTCTCCAATCGGCTCTTTTTGGCTCTCCTCTTCAATTGCCGGTTCTTTTCTTCCAAAATTTCCACCACGGGTTGCTTGCGTTGGGTCATAGCGGGAGTGGTATCCTTCCCGCCTCTTGTTGTAACCGCAACCACCGCATTGATGTGTCCGGTGTTGCTCCGTGGATTGGGCTCGGGTTGAGCCGGCAATTGTTGGGCGTTCTTATTGAGCAACGCAAGTTGCTCTCCAAGTTGAGCGACGACGGTACTTAGGGAATCTTGTCCCGCCATCAACTTAGCATTTATTTGTCTCTGCTCCACCATAAATTACTCCACCCTAGCTTCGTGGTCCGATCGTAGTTAAGCTTGAGGTGGGTTGGGAGCTCTCCAACCTTGGTTGTACCCGGGGGGTCTATATGGTCCCGTTTATTACCTTGGCGGGTAATTTTGTTGCGATGGACCCCTCGGTTGATACTGAGGTTGTGGTAGTGGAGACCGAGCTTGAGGAAGTTGTTGTGGCGGGGGGTTCAAAGCACCATCATTGTTTGCATATGAAAAGCCCGGATGGTTTCTAGCAGCCGGGTTGGCCCAATATCCGAAGCTTCGTTGAACATCCAAAGCGACATCTCGAGACTTCTCAAAGCACGTGATCATATGCCTAAAGCTTCATTGAAGCTTATGGACCATTTTAGAAGTCATGAAGATTCGATTGAAGCTATTGAAGACGGTATCGTCAAGTTTTATTTATAGTCTTTAAGCTTCTTTCGTAGAATGTTAAGCCTTGAGTAGGTCTTACGGTTTAAATCTTCATAATGCTCATATCTTAGCTCTAGGATCTTAGTAGAAGTCCATACAAACTTTCCCGAAGCTTCGCGCTTCGATTCGCGACTTCTTGTGCATGTTAGTTGGTTCAAGAAGAAGAACTGACCGACTAGATGGTGATGTAGTCGATCGGCAAAGCTTCTTGGACCGACTAGTTTTTGTCAGTCAATTCTAAGCTCTTTACTGTTTACAGTTAGTCGGTCTAAGTTGTCTCACCGACCGACTAGTTTGTGAACTAGTCGGTCAGTGAATCCCGCAACATATTGTACTTGCTCCAAGGCTCCCTCTCCATTGTCCCCTCCTACATACATGGCTTGAGATTGGTCTTGCCAATCACTCATATTGGTTACCGGCGTAGATGTAGAGGGTGCTCCATGTGGCTCGGTGATATATTTCTCCAATCTCTCCACCACCTTGTGGAGAGAGTCAAATTTGTTTGAAAGCTCCGCTACGGCCTTGGCCTCATATATACTAGTGGGCTTCAAGGAGGAAGAAGAATGACCTCGCTCATCGCCCCATTGTTGGTTATTAGAGGCCATCTCCTCTAATAAGGCCGTAGCTTCATCCGGGGTCTTCGATAGTATGGCTCCATTGGCGGTTGCGTGAATAATTTGCTTCGTGCCCGGTTGGAGTCCATTGTAGAAACTGTGAACAAGTTCCCAATCTTCTATACTGTGATGGGGGCATTGATGTTGTAAATCCTTGAAGCGCTCACATGCTTCATAGAGGGTCTCCTGCGGTCCTTGCTTAAAGGACATGAGAGCACTCCGTATCTTCACCGTCTTGGAAGGCGGGTAGAATTTGTCAACGAAGGCGCTCGCCAACTCATCCCAAGTGGTGAATGTACCTTCCGCCTATGTCCTCAACCAATATAAAGCTTTATCTTTGAGTGTGAAGGGGAAGAGTCGCAGTTGGATTGCATCAACAGAAACGCCCGGCATTTGGAAGGTGGCACACTTGGACAAGAAAAGCTGGATGTGATAATGCGGATTCTCATGGGCATTCCCATGAAACGGGTCTTGTTGCATCAATACTACCAATCCCGTCTTTAGCTCAAAATTCTTGTCCGCCACTAGTTCCGGCATGGCAATGGATGATGTGGTGGAAGAAGTCTTAGGCCGAAGCCTATCTCTGATGGATATGATCCTCGCCATACGTGCGACTAGTTCCTCCAGTGTCTCCGCACGGTTCATACAATTATCCTCCGTAGCGTGCCTTCCCCGGCAACGGCGCCAAAAACTTGATAGCGCCCCGGTATGCACACGCACCCGGGACAAGCGACTCGTAGTCTTACCGCAAGCGCACGGTGTAGCGGCGAGCGGGTATCGAACTCAGGGAGGAACAATGACAGTGTCTCCTTCTAATCACCTAGCTATCAAAATGGTCGAGAATAATTTGGGGTAAAATTGTCACAATCGTTCGAATGTCGATAGAAATACCAATAAAATGAAGCGCCTAGGGATAGGGAATCCCCGCTACAAACCGTATCTCATCGTCGTGATTTGTAGGTTACATCATTGATAGACTTGAATTTTAGGTGAACTAGTCGCAACTAAATGTACAACCAAGCTCACGCTCTCGCGCTATTGTCGGTCTATAGCGAACCTAGGGTAGGGCCCAATCTCTTGCAAACCCTAACCTAAGCTGCTAGCGTGAAGAATGACATCATCGTTCTACCGTATCTCGAGCCCACTTTCGTGCAAACTCGAGCTACAACCTAGGTTGAGATAGTTCCTACCCGTCCAATCTCTTGCAAACGGATATTGGTATAGAAACAAGATTAAAAATCCTAGCTTTGGCCCATTCTCTTGCAAACCAATTCTAGAGAAGTCCAATCGCAATTCTAAATCGAATTTCTAGGGCTTCCTATCAATTGGGACCCAATCTCTTGCAAATCCCAATCGATATGAATCCATAGCTATCCGTAATTAATCAATCCCAACCTAACCCTAATCAATTCTAGCAAGAATTTCACCAATTCATCACAATTTAGAAATAGGGTTCATATGGTTCATCCCTATGCCCTAAGACGATAAAACTACTCACTAATCATCATGCAATTCATAAGAAAATCAATGAAAAATTCAGCACAATTCATTGCAATAGAAAAATTATCAACAAAAATAGAGTTTTTGATAAGAAAAGAGACAAACCAATGAGAGCCCAATAGCATCCAACAAAAATAACCCTTTAATCTCCAAGAGAAAAGCTAAATCTAATGATCTAAAAAGCTCTCTAAAAAGGCTGCCAAAAGTATCAAAAAGTTCTCTTAAACTAGGGCAAAAACTGGGTTTAAATACCCCGCAAAATCGCCCAAAAAATAGTGACAAAAATGCCCCTGCGCAGCCCAGAAATCGCAGTTTACGCAGCAGGCGGGGCGGCTCACTCGGCCGAGTGACAAATGTCACTCGGCCGAGTGACAAACACTGTACATTTCCAGTAAGTCGGGGACTTTCGGGGGTCTGTCTTCGGAAGTGACTCGGCCGAGTGACTTTACTCACTCGGCCGAGGGGCATTCAGTACTCGGTCGAGTCGAAACTCTGAAATCGCCTGTACTTTTCCAGTAAGTCAGCCTCTTTTGATGGTGGATTTTCCCATGCCACTCGGGCGAGTGGATCTCCATACTCGGCCGAGTGGACTATCGTCACTCGGCCGAGTGCACGCTGATTTCCTTCTGTGGTGCGTGTCCGATATGGTTGGCCGAGTGGTCTTCTTGCTCAGCCGAGTGGGTGGTTCACTCGGCCGAGTGAGATGCTGCAGATGCCCAATCTTCATCTTTTCGCTTCCTCGTCGCTCCTACGATGTTCCTTCTTCTTCCACTCGTCTTCCATCGCCGAATAGCCCTCAAAGGAGCTTTGGGTGACACTTCGCAGTGGGTGCAAATCCTCTTGATCTCAAAATCACTCCGAATCGTTCCATATCTCCTGAAATACGACAAAACCAAGAAATCGTGAAAAGCATCGCAATATTGTCGAATAATAGTGAAAACGCGATATGAGCGATCAAAGTGGCATGCAAACATGCAGAAAAAGGGTGTAAAATACGGTGTGATCAATTTGCTCTGACATTATTAGGCGGGCAAGCATCTCAAAGTACTTTGTGAAGTTTCCTTCACATTTTGCTTCATCAGAATCACGTCTTTCACGTGGAAAGAAGTGAATGTCATTTCTAACATACACATCTGAGAGACTTCCTCACCATGACGCTATAAGTGTGGGGTGATGTTGTAATGGTCTGGTTTCAACGTGCACAATTTTCCGTATTCATGATAGTATCAAATACGTTCAAAATAAGTAAATGAATTTTTTTCTATTTTTTTCGTCACACAACCCTTAAATTTGACTTCATATTCGTGATCCTCATAATGTTACGCTCCAGTGGCTATTTTTTCGTAATTTTTCGGAGTCGTTTGCACAAAGAAAATGATATTTCAATATTATCGTTACCAATTACCTTAACTTATTCACTAATTACAATTTTACCCAATTAGTAATTACCTTAACCCCCATGCTTAAAACGTTTAAACATTTTACAATTTTTTTTCAAAATTAGTCAAAAGTTCTAAGCTACCGTATTAAAATTGTCTAGGTTAGTCAACAAAGCCAACAAGCCTATTAATTGCTTATTAACCCTACAAATACCCCCTAGACCCAGTTAATCACAAAAATTAAGCCCTGGTTTCTTTTCCGTCTCTCTCTCTCTCTCTCTCTCTCTCTCTCTCTCTCCCTCTCTCTCTCTCTCTCTCTCCCCCCCGTTGTTAAAACCCGAAGGCCCCTCCCATTTTCGATCTCTATCTCTCTCTCTGTCACTCTCACCTCAGCCCCTCCCACTGGCAGCATCGTCCTCTGCCACCTCGTCGTCGTCGACCGCCCAGCTCCCCATCGCCCTCTTTACCAGCTCAGACCCTCCACCACCGTAGCACGCCACAAACGCCCCGCTCCCTCTCCCCCCGTATCTCTCCCTCTCTCCTCGCCTTCGACCTCCGGTTGAGCGTTCGCCGTCGTCGCCCCAAACCGCCGCCTACTCCTCCGTCTGCCCACATTTCAAAGTGCTCTATCGCCTCGAAAACCCACTCTACTCTGCACGAAGCTCCGCCGTCGACGCCGCCTCGGAAACCCACTCTACTCTGCACGAAGCTCCGTCACTGCTTCTCGCCGTACCACCGCCGCCTTCTCCTCCGCCTTGTTCGCCTCCACCTCCTGACACAGCTCCACCACGAAGCCCCGCCATCTGCGCTGTAGCCTGCCGCCGACGACACCCCAGCAGCCCGTAAGACCCCCAGCTCTTCCACCTCTGATGCCCCTCGCCGCTCCCCCTCGATCGCCTCACCTCCCGTCGCACTCGCCTCGCCTTCCGCCGCTGACGTCGCCGCCGCCGCGCCGTCGCCTCGAGCCCCGCCACCGTCCGACGTCGAAGAACCCATGAGCGACTTCCCCCCAGCTCGTGTAACATGAGGACGGAGGTGGGTTTTAGAACTAAATACGTAAAATACGTATTCGTATACGAAGAAATACTATATATTATAAAATGTTATATAAGGGTTATAGGTTTTAAATTCATAACTAATGATCTAAGCCTCAGAAAAATGTAAGGCCAGCTTCAGAAAATTAGAAATGACATTCTGGATCCAATGGTACTAGTTTTATCTCAATCTGACGAGTAGTTTTTCCAGTACAAATTTTTAAGCCTAAAACTTAAATATGTCGTTTTCACAAAAAAAATTCATAACTTGTTATTTTCACATAAACTAATACGTGGAAAAAATACATGTTGTAGTTCTCTTTGAGACGGTCATTTTGACAGCTCACTTGAAACTTTCTGATAAGTATTTCATCCAGAATAAATTGTTGAATAAATGCGATAACTAATTAAAATTAGTTTTAAACCTATTTTAAGCTTTTAAAATTATAAAAATTACCAGAAGCTTCTGAAAAATATTTCCTCCTGTAGTAAAATTATTTTCTTCATATCTAGCCTATATGAAAATCTAGAACGCTTTTCGACACTGTTTCGATCGGTTATAAAAATCCAAACGATCAAATTATTTAGTGAGGAAATGTTGTGTTATTTAACCAATTATTCTTGTGTTTTCAGGTACCAGTTCTTGTGCACCAACTCTCATGAAATCCCTAGATCTAGTCCCGGCTTGCTACCACAACCTCGAAATCAGTAAGTCACGACGAATTCTAGAATTAGGAAATTAGCTAGTGTACAGGTACAAACTTAAGAACACCACTTGTAGCCTCATAACGGCTATTTGACTTGGAACCAAACTAGATACCTAATCTAATAGAAAAATAATCAACTACAGATTACTTTGCCAACTTTCAACTTTGGTGGTTGTAGCATACAACCATCAACTTGGGTAAATTGTGTGCTAAACAATACTACCACATGCTCGAAGCATGGAATCGACACCCCGAATGTTGAACTTGTCTTTATCCTCTAATTCATTAGCATCCACTGTGCTTTGGCACAGTCTGCTTTGGAATGAGTTCCTATTTTCTGGTTTTCAATAAGAAAGTCAACCAGTGGTCTTAATTTGACTAGCATCATGTGATACACCGTATGGAACATCTTGTGCAACATCCTATATAACACTTGACACTTCACTGGGGTTTTTGGGGTAACTCATAGTTTGAGAGAGTGTGGGAGTGGCTAGAGTTCATCTACATGTCTAGCTGCCTGAGTTTCGGCATTCTGTCTAGCTGCCTGTGTTTCGACAAACATAAATATGTTGCCCGTGTCAGCATCCTGTCTAGCTGCCTGCATATTGGCATTCGTCTGGGTAAGCGCACCCAGACAAGAGATGAACTCAATGGTCACATATTATACTCTCCGACTTGAGTCACGTAGTTCTAGTGTAGCTTACACGATCACTTCTTTGTCGCACATGCACTTTACCTACTACACCTGTGCAGTCACCAGTACCTTACTTGTCGTACTTTTAGCTACAGCAGTAGCATGTTTCACTTGCCTATCCTGATTTACACTTGCACTACCACAGTATAGTTGTTCTCTCCTTTCAGTTCTGTTTACTTTTACCACTCAGTTGTGTACAATTGTTGCTCAGTACTTTACTTTTCACTCTGCTCTGCTTGTACGTAGTTACTTTTGTCATACTTGTGCACTGCTTCTTTTCTATATTTATAATTGTTGTGACTTACCTACGGTTCCATTTATGGCACCGGCAGACGACGACCAGATCGAGGAAGTTGCCCCTGAGTTCGAAGAGCCAAAGTTCGACCCAGAGACTGCAGAGTTTTAACCGCTTGTGTTGGTGTGTGTGTGTGTTATATTATGTATTTTCCTTTCGCATTTCCTTTCTGTACTTCCTTTGATGTATTTGGTACTTCCTTTGATGTATTTGGTCAGAGAGTGCTGCTTGCTGCTGTATTTTAAATTCGAACTGTAATAATGTATGTACACTGGTTTGAGTATTTGGTACATCTCTGGATTGTGGATATATTGATTTCACTGGTAAACTGCAGACCTGCAACTAAAAATCAAATAAGTAACGGTCCCCCTGGGAGCGGATCGTTACAAATGTTAAATAGAGCTGAATTGTATTCAGCAATGGACTTGAAGTCCTGGAGTCTCATAAATTCTCTTACTCATAACAGTAGCTTGGAAGTATACCATCTTTCTGATGTTTATACCTTTCATCCAAGTCCGCCCATAACATTGTATGGGTCCTCAACAGTGAGGTACTCTGATTTCAGAGTTTTTTCCATGTGGCGGTAGATGGCTTTTGCCATTGCTATTCCTCTTCGAACTATGTCACATCTTCCATTTCCCTCTGCATTAGACCTTGTTTTTATTCTTCCACTTTTCCACTCAACATTTATTTCGTTGTATAGCTTCAAACGTTTGAATGTCTATTTAAGTACTCAAGTATGGCTTTAATGCCATTTTTCTTTAAGTATTTGTGGAAGAAGAAACATATGTCAGGTGAGCAATTACGTGGGTACGAATATATTTCTCACTTAAGTCACGACTTTGGACGTGATCTTTAATTATTATGGCAAAGATCAGATATAAGAAAACTGCCTTGTAGTTAGATAACTCTTAAAGAGTTAGCAGTATTATTGCATCCTTTTTTAGTGTCCATATTGGTCCATATAGACCATAGATTTTCAAGATCTATTTACCGCGTGTTGCTCATATTTAAGATGGCATAAATGATATTCGCATGATCCCGACATTTTATTATTTTTGGAAATAAGGGGTATGGCGTATTATTTGAACTTTAGATTCAATTTTGCCATTTTGAAAACTATATGTATGACATAAACATAATTATAATTGTCTCTATGCACACATATGCATGGAATAATATTACTATCATCGTAGGCATAATCACAGAGGCATTTAAATATGCATCAGGCATATATATATTTTCATCACAGACATATAATTATGCTACAGGCATTAAAAGTATATCATAAAGATTTAGCATGCTTCATACATTTAAAAGATAATTCATATTATAGGCATGTATGGACCAGTAATAAAGGTAAAAAAATGCATTAAAATTTTTATATTGTGCCCCGATAAAATTCTCAGCGTTCAAATTTGTCCCAAAACCCCTAATCAGGGTTTGTTATGTTTTTTGTGTATCGTCGGTCGTCAGGGCCGAGAAAATTGCGCGAGTGTGCATCTTCGACCTGCGGGTTCGCCCCCCTTTGGCAGTTAATAATGGCGGTGACGACGAGGATTTCGATGGCGGAGAGCTGGAAAGCACAGATCCATAAAAAGATCACCTTTTTTGAATAAAACTAATTTTTAGTGGAAAATTGATTTTAATCATTGAAATCAACGTCTTCATCATAAAAATTTGATTTTTATTATTAAACACATAGATTTTGGTCCAAGATTTAGCATATCTAAACATATTATCCGAAAAATAGGTTTAGATCGAGTTTTTGTGTGATTACCTTTATATCCGTCCTCCAGATCTAGCGGCGGTTGACAAAGCCTACGCGTGGAAGATGACACCCGCGCATGGTGGATCTACCTCCTCCTCGTCGATTTCGCAAGACGGACCTTTGGAAAATTTTAGAGATTCGTGCTGATAATGTGTTGTGAATGTGACAATTACTGAACCCATATCCATATATTTATAGGAATAGTTTACATAATGGTGGATACCTTAGTTTTACGTGGGCTTCACATGGGCCTACAAAGGCCCGTTCATAACACACACACACACACATATATATATATATATATATATATATATATATATATATATATATATATATATATATATATATATATATATATATATATAAAATAATTGGTATCATATGACAATGGAGGCTGAGCCTCCTATACCAAGATACAAAAAAGTGGGTGGTACAACAGGTACACGCCCATGTGGGGATTGTACTTCCCCACTTTTGTGTCTTAGTACAATCTCCACATGTGCTTGTACGTGTTATACCACCCACTCTTTTTTGTCTTGGTATATGAGGCTGAGCCTCTGTTGTCATATGATACTCATTATTCACACACACACACACACACACACACACACACACACACACACACACACAATATACTGCACGTAGTCTAACGAACCTATGAATAAACTTAGTATTAAACTAATATCAAACGAGAACCTCCCCGACAACAGTGCCAAAAACTTGAAGTGTCAGTTTTAATATATTACCACAAGCGCACGGTGTAGTTGTAGCACTTAAGGATCGATCCACAAGGAGATTGTCTGATTAAGTACTAGACGCTCCTAGGTTGTAGTTAGCTACGTGGGTATTTTTATAAAGGAAAAATAAATATGGAAGAAAGACTCTAAGGCTAGGTATCCACTCTATTATGGGTTGAACATGGAAATGAATACATTATATTGCTATCGAATTAATCTTAGGGTAAGGTTTTCGAACCTAATGTTAACACCTACCCCCCCCGTCGTGATGCTATTATAGGACTACCCGTCGTGTGGCACAGCCAACTGTCGTTGGTCATCGTCATAAGGTAAGTGCATGACACATAGCAATATTCCCCAACCTTCCTTCACGCCACTATCATGGATAGAAATTAGGTCACTACCTGGAGAGCTCTAATTTACGACCAACTGTCGTTGGCGACATAAATAGCATAAATCAATATATGGATTGAAACCCTTAAATTAACCCTAACCGTCGTTAGCTACTAATCTAATTAACCACAGGAGATGAGATCAATTTATATTGATAATTAATCATTATAGGCAAAACCCTATTTCGATATTCAAAAGCCAGACAAAACAATTCATCCATGCTCAATCAACAATAGGGTTCAACATATGCCCTATGTAGACACTACGCTATATACATAGAGATGTGCATCACAAGATTTATCATGGAAAACATTGCACAAGAGATAGCACAAGAACAAAATAAAAATATAATAGAGAAAGAAATACTTATCTCATTAAAGGGCATCACAAAGGTCTTCAAAGATTCTAGCTTGCTCCTCAAAATAATCTCTAACCTAGAACCTAAAAACAGCGGCTCAAAGCCTCCCCCCAAAAAAAACTCACCTAATTCGCGTACAAATCAAGTATGTATACCCCTCAAACCTTAACCATGGGCCAAAATTCGGCCTAGTTTTGCAGAAAAATTCTGTAACACGGTCATGTGACAACTCAAACGGTCGTGTGACTGGCCATGTGCATTAATTCTGCACTGCAGCACCGTCTTCCAGAAAATTTATATAATCTCTCCGATCTCCAAAAAATACAAATAAATATGAGTTGGAATCATCATGACGCTGTCTTCGACAGAAAAATAATAGAGAATCAAAATGACTAAGAAGTCGTGAGTATATCTTCAATTTTTGCAAGTCTACGTGCTTTTCCCATGGCTTTGAGGGACACTGTCGTGTAGAAATCCTACATGACCGTGTAACTGTGGTCGTGCAGACTCGTCTTCAAGAAAATATATAAAATCGCTCCGATCTCCAAAAAATACAAATAAATATGTGTTGGAATCATTATGACGTGCTCTTCGACTAAAAAATAATAGAGAATGAAAACGACTATGAAGTCGTGAGTAAATTATCAATTTTTGCAAAGCTATGCGCTTTTCCGTTGGCTTTGAGGGACACGGTCGTGTGGAAGCCCTACACGACCGTGTAACTGTGGCCACAGAAAGGCATTCTACATATTTCCTGTCACATTCATGTGATGGGGTTGCACGACTGTGTCATGTCATCTTCAGTAGCTTCCCTAAACGGCACACACGGCCGCATGGGGATCTTCTTTTGAACTTGCCTCACACTGTCATGTGTGATACCTCACACGACCGTGTGAGTCTCCCTTTCTTTTGCTGCTGCCATTCTATTGCACACGACCCTGTGTGTTATCACACACGGCCGTGTCGGGCCGAATGCTCTTCAATTCTTCTCATTTTAATTCCTTCGCTTTTCCTCGCTTTATCTTTTCATTTCTTGACTCTAATTGGCTTGATTTCAACTTGAAATGCACATGAACACCCAAAGAGTGAAATGTAATGGGAATACAGTGAAATGATAAATAATGTGAGATTTTATATATTGAAATGCATGAATATCTCCCGCTAAAAACATGTATTCACTTATTAGCCACGTGGCACGCAACCGACAAGCGAGCACTCGATCCGATGGCCATGATCAGCAGGCAGATGCGGAGCGGACTCAACTGCTAATTTCGACTCAGATTTGGATCATATTCCGACCAGTTTACAAGGCAGACACGCAAGGATATATATATTTGTTTAAGCTAGGTTTTTGATTGAATTCTTGAGCGATTCTTATGTGATTTTAGCTGTAAAGTTTGCGACTACCTGTAGAATATACAGAGGGTAAACTGGTGGCTTTTTGGGGATTGGTTAAGAGTTTTTCACCATAGTTTCTTCTATAATTCCATAGCATGTTTGGTTGTTTCCCTTCAACCAAACGCCATGGCTTGTAATCTAAAGATGTTGAAGTATTAGTGATTTTTCTAACTGGACATACACCAAGAACTGGGTGAAACCAGTATAAATCTTTGGTGTCATGCGCATCTTTTGTTTTGTGTTGCTTTTATATTATTATTTGTGTTACGAGTTTTGTAGCGAATCGTCGTTTTGCTTTGTTCGTTGTCACAACGATCTTGGAATTTCGCGAAGCGATTGGTATCGCACCAACAATCCCAACATCAGATCTTTTTATGCAATTTACAAACTTTATGATAGTTATTTTGGAAGGACAAATTTTAAAAATGGGCCAAAAACTAGAAATAATTTTAAAAGGCGACCAAGTTTAAGTTTAGTTATAAAAAACGACCAACTTGGATTCGGCATGTGAATTCATGCTAAAAACAACCGAGGTTGGCGACTCTTGTTAAATTGTGCACATTTCAAATGGCCATGGTTGTCAACGCCAACAAATTCATTGTAGCAGATATTGAGGAATCCCTTAAATGTCGTCCTCGATGTTTGAAGGGTACGATGCAAATTTATTTATTACCATATATACTAATAATAAAGAGTTATGGAAAGAACACACCTAATCAGTTACCACCCGAAGGTGGGTCTGTAAGTAGCATGGTGTCGTCCTCCTGTGGCCATGGCTCTTGATAATGCTTCAAGCGTTGGCCGTTGACCTTGAACTCATTGCCATTCTTTGGGTTGACTAAGGTCACTGCTCCATGTGGATAACTCATTTTTACAATATAAGGTCCATTCCACTTGGAGCGTAGCTTTCCTGGGAAGAGATGCAAGCGTGAATTGTATAAGAGCACTTTTTGGCCTGGAACAAACTCTCTCCTCAATATGGTGTGATCATGTGCAACTTTCAGTCTTTCTTTGGCCAATTTTGCATTGTCATACTCAGCTCCTCAAGTTCAACCAATTGCAACCTGCGTAAAGAAGAAGAAGAATCAGCATCAAAATTGAATTTTTTAACCGCCCAAAAAGATTTATGTTTAATCTCGATGGGTAAATGACAATGTTTGCCGTAGACAATACGGCAAGGAGACATCCCTAATACGGTTTTGTAGGCGGTACGGTATGCCCACAATGCTTCAGGAAGACGGATGCTCCAATCCTTCCTAGTAGGATTCACTATCTTTTGGAGAATATTCTTTATCTCCCTGTTTGCCAACTCCGCCTGGCCATTATTTGGGGGTGGTAAGGTGTAGAGACTTTGTGCTTCACCCCCAAACTTTGTCATCAAACTCGCAAAAAGGCGGTTGCTGAAATGGGAGCCTCCATCACTTATCATCGCCTTGGGAACCCCAAAGCGTGCAAAGATATGTTCCTTCATAAACTTGAGCACGAAGGATGCATCATTTGTCCTGCAAGGGATAGCTTCAACCCATTTAGATACATAATCAATTGCGAGTAAAATAAAAGTATGTCCAAAAGAAGGGGGAAAGGGTCCCATAAAGTCAATACCCCAACAATCAAAATTTTCTGTTTCTAATATGGGGTTCAATGGCATCATATTCCTCCTAGTTATCCCCCCCCCCCAACTGCTGGCAAGGCAAGCATGATTAACAAAATGAAAAGGTATTTTTAAACATTGGCACGCCCCGTTCCCCAGAATATCCGGCATTTAATAAAATTTTTTCCAAGTATTCTGAAGAGTGAGGGTGATGAGAGAGGAAAAGAAAGGAAAAGGAGATACTGAACAAGCAGGCCACTGCGCACATGCTGGGATAGTACAAGTAAAGCTTCACAATAACATCAAAACGACCCCATGAATACATAGATCAACTACAACATATCATACATACAACAACTTCCATTAATATACATACTCGAAGTACACCACTACATATACACCGTCACTCTCTGCCTCCCAAGACAACCAAGTCACTCTACTAGCTACAGCTCACACCGAGTACTACCCCTGATTCCTAACTCCAAGTCACTTCCAATCAAACTGACCCTGCTACCTGAAAAATAAGGAGGAGCACATCAATGTGTGTCCCAGTAGGAACCAACTTGGATCTGGGCATCCCTTTAGGGTTATCAATCCACAAGGCAAGGCAAAGGAATAGGACATATAAACTAAATATATAGCGAAAACTGAATAGCCAAATAAGAGAATCATACCTGCGGTCCGTTGTCGAGTTACTGCAAAAAAAGGATTAGCACGAAAAATAATGATATTAATAATAACATCGCAAGTATTCAGGCAAGCACTATCTGATAAAACAAGTACAAGTGCCTGTGGTATGACACAGAGTCACAAAGAAGTAGGCAAGAGAAGGGGAAGTACTGCCAGCAGAAGGAGTAACATGCCAATCCTTATTTCATTATTTTATAATTGAATTAATTTGGAATCTGGGTAAACTGTGTGATACTAGGACCTGGATTTCACCCCCAAATTTGGGGTGAATATAGCACACGACGTAGTGGACACAAGCATTGTACACCGGGCCTCTCACCTCCCCCGTCCCTGGCAGGAGTGAGGCTATACACATATAACCCAACCTCCGTATGACCCCTCCACTCCCGGTAAAGGTGAGTGGGTGTAATAATCCCCTCCACTCCCGGTAAAGGCGAGTGGCGGTGTAACTCCACACATCACATAGTTACCTCCTAACTTCACAGTCCAGGCCTCATATCCACAATTTACTCAAATCCCACCTAAAACCCGGGTTTTTGCTAAACTTACCCCTCATTAGAGAGGATTGAGATTCATTCAATTTTATGAGTTAAACATCATAAGTGACACGTTAGGGGTCCTTGATGGCTTGGGTGTGCACATGTCACTTCAGCTGTCCATCATTAAACATAGGGTCATGCACTCACGTGACATGCCCTCTATCAAAACACATCGCCCATGTCACAATTACAATATATATATTCATGACATTCAAGCCTCTAACTTCACTAATTATCAATGTGGCACAAGATCAACACTAACACATGCCAGTTACTCAACTTATTGGATTTTGCCTTCATTTAGGCATTTCATCGAACACATGGCGGGCGTCATTCATATCAAAACAACACACTATAATTTAAATGTGCCAAGAACATGAACATTCATTCCAACACACAACCAAAATAAGCAAGAATAATGATGGCCAATTATCCACAATTAGTGAAGAAGAACACTACTTAATGAATTCAGTTTGCTGAAATTACAGGACAGTCAGAGTGAGGGTCGTTTTTGAAGCAATTGAAGTTTGAATTTGGAAAAAACTTAAAACTAAAAATTTGTAGATATGGGTGTTCTGGATTTACAAACAAAATTTCAGACAAAACTATTAAGTATGTGATTTATGGTGAATTATTTGGTGAAGGGTGTCAAGTCTGTTTTTTCAGACAGATTTCAGGATCGTGTGTTCAAAGCCAATTTTGAGCATGTCTTCTAGCCATAATTTTGACACATATGCCGCTCAAATAAACTTTTAGAAACACTTGTTAACTTTCCAACAAGACCAAGGACGCAAAATTTCATTAAGTGTGCAGGTAATTAAGCCATTTCTACTGAACTGTGTCAAAGTTGGAAATCAAACAGACATGCTATAGAGTTTGAATTTTTACTCCTCATTTCAGAATTGAACATATATCAATAATTATATGAATCTGGGGGTAGGACTTCAAGATCTACAAAGCCCATATTTTTTTCGAAGCCTAATTCGAATCACAGTGAGCAGAATCCAAGCATGAACACACAACAAAATTTCAGCTTTTTGAAGGAAGTGATGTTGCTTAGAATTTCAAGGGAATTTTCGTGAAAATTAAAACATGGCATATCAATTTGATTACTACTAATCCATATTAATTAAACAAGATATAGAAACATGATAAATTGGAACCCTTACTAAATTTCCAAATCCAAGTTAAGTTCCTACATCAAACTTGGTTTTCCTCTCTTTCTTCTCTTTCTCTCTCATTCCATCGTCTTTCTCCTTGAAGCAAACTTGGACTCCTTCCATTAGGGCTTGAAAGTTAGGGTTTTCTTTTGAAGAAGAAGGGGGGAGAGAGAGGGGAGAGTGGCCGGCCTTCTCGGGTGTAAGAAAAGAAAAGAAAAATGAAAAGGAGAAGATAAAAGAAATGTGAAGAAGAATGGAGATTCTTCACCAAAAATATCAACACACTAGAAACCTACTTTTGGATAAGCATGCACTTGGTTAAATGACCATAATACCCCTCCATATTCTAGGTATTTACGAGTTTGCCATTACTTTACGCACACACAACCTTGGTATGTACGCATAGCAATTTAAGCCCAAATGACCGTTTTGCCCCTGACCCTTTCTAAAAATTTACGGGGTTTGCCATTGATCCCTAACCCCCTGTTCACACTAGCATGGCTCCCCTAACACACACATCCACGCACATCCATGCGTGCATTCATGCATCACTCACATCGCGTCTAACACATTCCTGTTGTTTGCACCCACGACGTCTTTCACACTTCTCTCGCCTTCACACTTTGTATTTTTCCCCTTAGTCACGTATTACGGCCTAATCCCCCTTGCATTACGGTCATATACATCGATATCTTCGTTTATCTCATGCCTACGTATTGCACCGTAGATAGAAATACCACGTGTATTCAGTAGAATACAACGTATAGTGCAAAATTAGGGCATGACATCCTACCCACCTTAAAATAAAGTCCGTCCTCAGACTTTCTAGGGTGTGAACCTTACCGAGGTCAGCCAGGTATGATGGTCTTACAACCCATGAAGTACAAACAAGTATATGTATCTACCCCACACTCATATACACTATATACTTCACTATCATCCATGCACATTCGCATCGCGCACAAGTCACAGATACATCCTATTACTCATCTAATAGCACGTCCACATCACTATATGCATCATTACATATACATACACATATGTTTTTCACATAAACATCTAGGCACACATACTCACACCTTAACATATACATCACACATCACAAATAAGTCTCCATACATATTATTACATGCATTTAGATCACTTCCTATATCTATATGCATATGGCATCACACCATATCCATCTCACGATACATAACGTACCCATACATGGTGTCCCTTTCCAGATACATCACCATACACTCAAGTATAAACGAGTTATATTCTATATATATATTATACACACACATATACATATACGTCTACATCTATGCACAGACATTCAGCTATACATATTAATCTACACACACATTGCTTAATAAGCAGGGTCACCATCACGGTGTCACACCGTATATACCCCAGATCCCTATACTCCCAATGCTTAGTCACATGGGCTTACTCACATTCATAGGCATGTAAATACATACATACACACAATAGTTAGTCACATCCATACATACGTTCACGTGCACGTACTAGCACATGCATGATCAAATCACATAAGGTTCATAATTATAACTATAAATAAGTGTACACATAAACATCACATCCATAGCAGTGCACCTACTGCCTCACACAGATAGGTACATATACACAACGAGAGTGCACAACCATAATGTGTTTCCTTCATATGCTATATATATATAAACTATCCATGCATCTGCTACACACATATTGTTATAATGAACAAACAAATATAAATATCCATCTACACTCCTTGCACACGTATATACATAAATTTGCAACCAAGTACACATAGTCAGATACACATATATCAAGCAGTTTCATTCATTTACATTTATCACACACATATACACGTATATTCCATAGCTATCACATCTATATTTACATTGCACATTTCACGCACATACACCCATGCTCTGGTACAGACCTATATATATTCACACATACAAACAAGAATACATTTATCCAAAGCACACTGAGATACACCTAGAGAGACAACACTATGGAATAGATCAGCAAGTAGACAAACAAGATATGTACAAATATATATACATATATATATATATTCATTCATCCAATATACACACCATTACATATATTCCTACTGCACAGTATATCTACATGAACACATCCATACACTTCACATTCATACAAGTATGATACATATTCACATATAGGTAACCAACAATACTTCACAAAAATACTCCACATCTACTTATATACACACTCAGTATATACCTATGGGGTATATTCACATCAACACTATATATATATATATATTATATAGTATATATATATATATATACTATATATATACCTCTAGGCATACACATAGCCATATACACGTTCGCTCATGCACCAGATTATTATTCTAATAGTAAGTATACACACAGACATACATATATACCTATTAGGATCCATACAACCATGCACATACATCACAATGTATGGGCGCATACACCCATTCACACATGCCATACATATCCTGTTATTACACACCCATACAGTCAAGCTGCCTAAACTGCACTAACAGTAATCGGTAACTACCCGTATCATTATATACATAGCATCCAATATATCTACACTTTTACTAGCAAACTAGCACATACACAAATAAGTGTATTTCAATATTCGTACACATTCAGTAGATAATCACACGCCATATATGTACACAATTCATATACTGATACATGCATATCAGCGTAGGGATCATCCACATACATATACATATAACCACTCATAGGACAGATATCAATACACGTTCAATAATAGCAACACATTTACACACCACGTTTGCTACAACAAATATACATACATACAAGTATGTCATATACCGATACACAATCCCTCCTCATGCCACTATATACGGAAGGGTACACACACTACACAAGCATCCCTTCTTTTTAAGGGTACACGCACTACCTATAAACACCACTCTACGGGGTAAACGTAAACACACAGATATACATATACCACAATTCCACTTAACCCGTGCAAACCCTTAGCCATCACACTTATACACGACCTGTACAATCTCAAATCCTCATACCCATCACATCTTACATAAGTCATACGTCACACGTCACACTTATATCCGTATCCCATACTAGGCACGATATAGAGCTAAGGGCCTAAACTTAGGGTGGACGGGTCTAAAGCATTCCCACACTCCTTAGGGATACATCTACTCCCAACACCCTGGAGCATTACTCATACTATCCATACGTCCATTACTTATCTATATCGTTATATACACATCATATGTGGCCAAGCCACATAGGGCATACTAAGCTAAGTACACCACAGACCCATTCTTCGCTATGCAGCAACCGTGTCACACGGACATGCTCGTATTCCACATCCCATACATGTTATACAGTTTACACACATGTAAGGCACAAGCATACAAGGTATAGGTAACAAATGGCTAGTTAGGCCACACATACATGCCTACAGCCGGATATACAAACACACATACGAGGGTCAGTTACACACACGACATACATACATACATGTCTTCAAGGGTCATATACACATAAATACATATATCTCTCAGTGCCCCTATATGACTCATTATAGACATATACGTCTATCACCATTGCCGTACACTCCCATGTACCGTTTATGACAGATCGGCATATCCATCACACTCAACATGTTGGTAGGGAAATATCCCTGTTCTCCCCACTCTCTAATACTGATAATTTAACATGACTACAACCATTATCCTTCAGAAAGAGTAATACATTGAAGACTCATGTGTCTTACATTTTAAGCAATACCATATGCTAGCATATAGTCATTTAACCACATACGTATACACCTCATATAGCATACTCCACACACATATACACCCATCTAACTATACACCTCATAGAGTTATTCAACTATATAGTTCAACCTATATCTTCCTAGTCAGCCAATACTCAATTAAATAATTCCATCATTGGTGACACTACACATCTAGTATACCCCGCGTCTACCGAGGTGGGATACAAGGGAATACTCATGAATCCCACATGCTCTATACATCTCTAGATGCCACTCACATCTTAATATATAAGTATATACACATTCAATAGGGTTTTCATTACATTAAGGACCCGCACCCGTATATTTAAAGTAATTTGCACATGAATCTAACTATACATCATACACAAGGACGTCATACAACTTCACAAGTCAATAGCCATACCATACAGTATTCCTATACAGATCTCGAACCAAGAGTCTAAAACGACCCCCAGATAACTCTATACCTCGAGCTCTTGGCATTAGAACTCCGTCCTAAGGCTAGACACTACCCACCTTAGGGCAAATGTATCACAATCACCTACTGAAGCATTACAATGTACTATCCTTTACGCAACATCGCAGTGCGGTGACCTGCATGGGCCGCCAAAAAATGTCACGCCCCGTTCCCCAGAATACCCGTCATTTAATAAATTTTTTTCCCAAGTATTCTGAAGAGTGAGGGTGATGAGAGAGGAAAAGAAGAGGAAAAGGAGAAACTGAACAAGCAGGCCACTGCGCACGATGCTGGGATAGTACAAGTAAAGCTTCACAATAACATCAAAACGACCTCATGAATACATAGATCAACAACAACATATCATACATACAACAACTTCCATTAATATACATACTCGAAGTACACCACTACATATACACCGTCACGCTCTCTGCCCTCCCAAGACAACCAAGTCACTCTACTAGCTACAGCTCACACCGAGTACTACCCCTGATTCCCAACTCCAAGTCACTTCCAATCAAACTGACCCTGCTACCTGAAAAATAAGGAGGAGCACATCAATGTGTGCCCCAGTAGGAACCAACTTGGATCTGGGCATCCCCCTCCACTCCCGGTAAAGGCGAGTGGGTGTAACTCCACACATCACATAGTCATCTCCCAACTTCACAGTCCAGGCCTCATATCCACAATTTACTTAAATCCCACCTAAAACCCGGGTTTTGCTAACTTACCCTCATTAGAGAGGATTGGGATTCATTCAATTTTATGAGTTAACATTATAAGTAACACGTTAGAGGTCTTGATGGCATGGGTGTGCACATGTCACTTCAGCTGTCCATCATTAAACATAGGGTCGTGCACTCAAGTGACATGCCCTCTATCACAACACATCACCCATTCACAATTACAATGTATATTCATGACATTCAAGCATCTAACTTCACTAATTATCAACGTGGCACAAGGTCAACACTAACACATGCCAGTTACTCAACTTATTGGATTTTGCCTTCATTTAGGCATTTCATCGAACACATGGCGGGCGTCATTCATATCAAAACAACACACTATAATTTACATGTGCCAAGGACATGAACATTCGTTCGAACACACAACCATAATAAGCAAGAATAATAATGGCCAATTATCCACAATTAGTGAAGAAGAACACTACTTAATGAATTCAGCTTGCTGAAATTGCAGGACAGTCAGATTGAGGGTGGTTTTCGAAGAGATTGCAGTTGGAATTTCAAAAAACGTAAAACTACAAATTTTTATATATGGGTGTTTTGGATTTACAGACAAAATTTCATAGAAAACCATTAAGTATGTGATTTATGGTGAATTATTTGGTGAAGGGTGTCAAGTCTGTTTTTAAGACAGATTTCAGGATCTGTGTTCAAAGCCAATTTTGAGCATGTTCTAGCCAGAATTTCGACATATAGGCACCAGGATAAACCTTTAGAAAAACTTGTTAAATTTCCAACAATACCAAGAACACAAAATTTCATTAAGTGTGCAGGTAATTAAGCCAATTCTACTGAACTGTGTCAAAGTTGGAAATCAAACAGACATGCTGTAGAGTTTGAATTTTTACTCCTCATTTCAGAATTGAACATATATCAATATTTATATGAATTTGGGGTAGGACTTCAAGATCTACAAGCTCATATTTTTTTCGAAGCCTAATTCGAATCACAGTGAGCAGAATCCAAGCATGAACACACAACAAAATTTCAGCTTTTTGAAGGAAGTGATGTTGCTTAGAATTTCAAGGGGATTTTCATGAAAATTAAAACATGGCATATCAATTTGATTACTACTAATCCATATTAATTAAACAAGATATAGAAACATGATAAATTGGAACCCTTACTAAATTTTCAAATCCAAGTTAAGTTCCTACCTCAAACTTGGTTTTCCTCTCGTTCTTCTCTTTCTCTCCATTCCATCTTCTTTCTCCTTGAAGCAAACTTGGACTCCTTCCATTAGGGCTTGAAAACCAGGGTTTTTTTTTTGAAGAAGAAGGGGGAAGAGAGGGGGAGAGTGGCCGGCCTTCTAGGGTGTAGAAAAGAAAAGAAAAATGAAAAGGAGAAGATAAAAGAAAAGTGAAGAAGAATGGAGATTCTTCACCAAAAATATCCACAACTAGAACCTACTTTTGGATAAGCATGCACTTGGTTAAATGACCAAAATACCCATCCATATTCTAGGTATTTACGAGTTTTCCATTACTTTACGCACACACAACCTTGGTATGTACGCACAGCAATTTAAGCCCAAATGACCGTTTTGCCCCTAACCTTTCTAAAAATTTACGGGGGTTACCTTGATCCCTAACCCCCTGTTCACACTAGCATGGCTCCCCTAACACACATCCATGCGTGCATTCATGCATCACTCATACGCGTCTAACACATTCCTGTTGTTTGCACCCACGACGTCTTTCACACTTCTCTCGCCTTCACACTTCGCATTCATTTCCCTTAGTCACGTATTACGGCCTAATCCCCCTTGCACTACGTCATATACATCGATATCTTCGTTTATCTCAAGCCTACGTATGCACCGTAGATAGAAATACCACACGTATTCAGTAGAATACACGTATAGTGCAAAATAGGGCATGACAAACGTGCTTGGCCAATAAAATCCGCATTGTAAAATTTTAGCCACAGTTTTGTTAGCCGAAAAATGTCCCCCACATGCACTCTCGTGACAAAAATGTAAGACACTGTCTATTTCTTGGTTTGGTATACATCTCCTTACTATTTGGTCATTGCAATATTTATAAAGATATGGATCATCAAAGAAAAATGATTTTACCTCGTGATTAAACCATTTTTTATACTGAATTGACCAAGTTGAGGGGGTCTTACCAGTCACCAAGTAATTTACAATGTCTGCATACCATGGAAGTGTGGAGACAGCAAAGAGGTGCTCATCTGGGAAGGAGTCTTCAATAGGAATGGAAGCAGACTCTGTACCAATGGTTAGTCGTGAAAGATGGTCGGCCACATGATTTTCAACTCCTTTCTTATCCTTAATCTGCACATGGAACTCCTGCAAAAGTAAAATCCAACGTATAAGTCTTGGCTTTGCATCTTTCTTGGACAAAAGATATTTAAGAGCAGAATGATCAGTAAAAATAATAATGTGAAATCCCAAAATGTAGCTTCTGAATATTTCCAATGCAAAGACTACGTCAAGCAACTCCTTCTATGTGGTAGTGTAGTTCCTCTGAGCTTCATTCAAGCTTTTGCTTGCGTAATAAATGACAACTGGAGATTTGTATTTTCGTTGTCCAAGAACTGCGCCAACTGTAAAATTGCTGGTGTGACACATGATTTCAAACGGCAGTGTCCAATCAGGTATCACAGGAAATGTACAGTTGTCTCCAAGATAAGCGTATTTCAAATACAATGGCAATGGTTTAGCTCCAGCTGTGGATGCTCAAGATCAGATGGCATTTGGCACGGTGTCTTCACTGGTAGTGGCTCAAAGCGTGGCACCCAGGTGGTACGAGACACCTCTCCAGCTTCCTGCAAAAAAGATTTATCGTCAATACCGTCGCATAATTGATCAACAAAATCAATAGCAGAAACGAACTCTTCATCAAAGTGATCAACAACAAGAGCGTCAATCATACTTACTTCCTCATACTCCTCTACCCCTGTTGGCAATTTGCAAGCATTAAAAATTGTTAGATCCAAAGACATGTTGCCAAAAGAAAGCTTAAGTTGACCATTCCTGCCGTTAATAATAGCATTACTAGTAGCTAGAAATGGTCGACCTAAAATAATAGGGGTTGGAGTGGCAGATTGGGGTCCCTGAAGGTCCAATACAATAAAGTCCACGGGGTAATAAAACTTATCCACTTGGACAAGTATATCCTCAACGCATCCCTCGGGATTTTCACAGATCTATCAGCTAACTGGAGAATAACATGTGCGGCTTTCAATTTCCCAAGCCCCAATTGAGTAAACACAGGGTATGGCAACATGTTAACACTGGACCCTAAGTCAAGAAGAGCCTGACCTATCTGTTTGGTGCATATGGTGCAAGAAATGGTAGGGGATACATGGTCCTTGAATTTGGGTGGTGTGTTATGTTGAAATATGGAGTTGACCTGTTGAGTTAAAATGCCTTTTTCTTAACATTGAGCTTTCGTTTGACAGTGCAGAGGTCTTTAAGAAATTTATCATATGCAGGGATTTGATTAATGGCATCTAATAGTGGAATATTAATTTGACATCTTTGAAAAATTTCTCGAATTTTAGATTGATACTTATCTTTCTTTAGAGGCAAGAGCCTCTGTGGATATGGTGCGGGAGGAGAGCAAGGCTCCGGTTCTGGAACTCTCGTCTTTGAAGCATCTGTGTCCTTGCTTAAGCTCACCTCTGGTACTCCTTGCGGTTCACGATCCTCTTCCTCTACCACCATCTCAGAAGTGTCCTTTGGCGGCTCAAGCTTTTGAACTTCTTTTCCACTCCTAAAAGTAGTCACCGCTTGGCATGGTTTGATGTTGTTGATTGCTGACAATGAACTCGTGTTGGGATTCGGGAGTGTTTGAGCCGGGAGCTTGCCCTTCTCCAGACTTGCCATAAGTTCATTCATTTGTTGGAACCGAGTCTGCTGAGTTTGTTGTTTCTGCTGAAGTTGTTGCACCTGTTGGAACTGAGCTTGCTGCTGATGTTGAAGTTGTTGATTTTGGCTCTGCTGCAGCTGCATGAACTATTGGAGCGTGTCACTGAGTGTCTGAAAATGTGGATTTGTGCCAGACTCCTCATTCTTTCTCAGATTTCCACCTTGGTAGTTGTTTTCAGGTGGTGGCCTGTATGGTTAAGAAGCTTGTGGCTTGTTTTGCCAACTGAGATTGGGGTGGTTGTGCCAATTTGAAATGTATGTGTTCGGGTTGAATCCTTACCCTAGACAAGAATTTGAAATATTATTTACCTGACTAGGATCCTTGAGCACATCTTTAAGTGTTGGAATGGTAGGACACCCGGATGTATTGTGCTCAAGATTGTCGCAAAGAGCACACTTCTCTTCAATAGTCACCGCCTTCACTCCCTTCATTTCTAGGTTTTGGAGCTTCATAGTGACGAGGGCTTCCATCTTTGCTTCCAATGCCTCCTCGGGTTTCAAAGTAAATGAGCCTCCACGGGATGACGATTGAGGCTGGTCCGTCCGATCGTAATCAGGAGTCGCTTCCCAAGTCTACGTACTCTCAGCTATAGACTCCAAGTAATCCCATGCCTCAACTGGCTTTTTGTCGAAGAACTCTCCATTGCACATCATCTCCACAAATTGCTTCATGGAAGGGGAAGACCATCGCAGAAGAAGCAGATGAGGCGGTACTCATCAAATCCATGGTGGGGGCATGCAAGTAGCAAGTCTTTGAACCTCTCCCAAGCAGCATCAAATGATTCATTTCCTTTCCGCGAGAAGTTCACAATCTGTGTCTTCAGCACCTGAGTCCTGTGCAAAGGAAAAACTCTTTAAGAAATTCAGCTTGTAAATTTACCCATGAGGTAATAGAGTGCGAAGGTAGAGCGTTGAGCCAATTCTTCGCCTTATCCTTTAGTGAAAATGGAAAGAGTTTAAGATATATAGTTTCATTTCTCATCTTTCCATCCACCCAGGTTAGGCAAACATCCTCAAATTCCTTTATATATAAATATGGATTCTCCCTCTCCATATCGTGATAGGTAGGGAGAAGTTGAACCATTCTTGGTTTTAGACTAAAGGAATTAGCATCGGCAGGGAGCACGATGCATGAGCCAGAAGCAGACCTAGTAGGTCTGAGCACATCTCTAAGCGACCTATCTCCAAAAGTTTGAGAGTGGTCATCATTGTCATTTCTGCTGGTGTCATTTGTGTTGTGGGCCATATTCACGTGTCGAACTAATCTATGTGTCCTAAGGGTTCTAAGCCGCATAAACAAATAAGAACATAAAAGATGTTTTTTTTGTTTTATCTCAAGCTAATTTTTATGGGTTTTGAAAATATTAATGTGAAATTAAAGCAAACAAACAAAACAAAACAAAAAAATTCAAAAAAAATGAATATACAAAGTTTTTATATACAAAAGAGTGGAACGATCTCACCAAATCTTCCAAGTTAATTGGAAACAGTAAAATATGTAGACCGGTCTCTCCGACAATGGCGCCAAAAACTGGACTGGGCCAAAAAAGATGTACTGACAATCCCAAGTATAGGACGTCGGTCAAGTAGTAAACCTGGTGAGACCAGGTTCGTATTCCTCAGGGACAAAGTATCCTGCAAGTTTCACAATTTAAAATTAAGCGAGAAAATTTATTTAATGAGAGGTGAACCACACTTCGAAGGCGATTTTTTATTTGGATTTTATGTGAGATAAAAGTCGTTTTAAGAATTTACGAAAGTAGAATATTGTGAACGTAAAAATATGATTTATAACAAGCGTGTGTGTGTTGTATGTTCGTTAGTGTTACAGTAGGTTATGCTATTCATTCTCCATAGTTTTTCAATTCCGCATCCATGCCAAGGTATGTGGATCGGATGATAAAGCTTTAAATACGATGATTTTCAATTAAAAAGATAATCGTAAAAACCGTTGATTTCTTCGAATAATAAAATATAAAAGATGAACCTCGCAGTTCATCACCCTCCTTGGGCTCCTCTACGGATTGATGCACTTAGACGATTCCTCGCGGCATGTCATCCTAAGCGGATTCCTCTACGGATTGTGCATAATTCAAAAAGTGAAGAAATCGATGTTTTTAACGGTTTCGATAATTGTACAATATATGGAGATATGAAAGCAAGATCATAGCAACACTAACTTCCACACAACACACCCACAGTACCTTAGCCAACCATGGCAACAAAAACGGCAATTTTCATTAATACAAAAGTCATTAAATTACAAAACTTAATAAAAATATAATAAAAACATGGAAAGAAAGGGAGTTTTTCACCATGTTTGAAGCCCAAACACCTCCAAAATTCTCCTTAAGCTGAGAAAACTCCTCTGTAATGGAAAGAGGAAGTTCTTGGATTCGAAATGAAACAAAAATTACTCAATTTGGAGGTTGGATGAAGACGTTATGCCCAAAACTCTCTTTTTATAGGCAAACGGGTCTGCGGGTCTTCTTCAGCCTTGGTGGGCGCAGCCCGCATGGTCAAATCCGGGCCGCGGGACTTCTTCAGCCTTGGCGGGCACCACCCGCATGGTCAAAGCGGGCGGATGCCCGCCTCTTGTCAACACGGGCCTGCGGGCTCGCGGAAATTTAATGCGGGCTCAGCCCGTAAGTCGAATGCGGGCGCCCAGTGGCTCCTGCTTGAATGGTGGCCCGTTCGCAAGCGGGCGGGTGCTGTCCCGCCCGCAAGCGGGCGGGTGCTGACACCAGGCTGGCGTCAGCGAAACTGTTCACTCTTTTTTTCCTCTCATTTACAATAGCCTTATTGGGCCTTTTAATTCACAGAAATTTGCTCTGATCTCCGAAAAATATGGAAAATTAGCCGTTGGATTCGGAAAATATCAAGTTTCTCCTGAAAAATAAAATTGAGACAAAATTAGGCCGTAAAGTTGTATTTTGCGTATAAACAAGTGATATACGCTATTATTAAATGATATTAGAAAAATACACTTATTAGAGATCAAATATATATTACATATACGCAAAATACGATCTAAATGAAGGGTTAAAAATGAAATACTCTCTCAGAATCACTAACCTCATGTGATAGATCAGGTTGAGTACATAGCGTCTCGTACATCAAGGCCCATACCGCATTGGCATAGGGTATGCTCGTCATGAGCTTCTCATCCTCTTCGTTCTTCGGACACTGCTCGACACTGAGCTTGAAGTAAGATGCAAGCGGAGTAACTACGGTCTTCATCTTCTCACAACCAAACTTCTGTACAACAGACTTCAAATAGCGACTTTGTGAAAGATGAACAGTCCCTCCACTTCGATCTCTTGTGATATCCATCCCAATGATCCTCAGTGCCTCGCCCAGATCCTTCATCTAAAATGCAGAACTCAAATGAGATTTCAATCTTCGAATCTCCTCTTTATTCGATGAAGCTATGACCATATCATCGACATAAAGCAGGAGGTAGATAAAGGACCCGTCAACCAACTTCCGATAGAACACACAATGATCATAGGGACTGCAAACATACCCTTGATCATCCGTAGTAAAGCGTTCAAAATGCTTATACCACTGCCGTGGTGATTGCTTCAACCTATAGAATGACTTCTTCAATCGACATGCACGACCGTCATCACTCCCATAGCCTTCGGGCTGAGCCATATAGATCTCCTCTTTGAGCTCTCCATGCAATAATGACGTCTTGACATCCAGCTGCACCAGTTCAAGGTCGAACTGTGCAACTAATGCCAACAGGATCTGAATCAAACAATGCTTCGCCACAGGAGAGAACACTTCATTGTAATCGATACCTTCTCTCTATGCGAAGCCCTTCGCTACGAATCGAGCTTTGTAGCGAACATCTCCTGGTTCGACTCCTGGCTTCTTGGTGTAGACCCATTTACACCCAGTTGCCTTCTTACCCTTTGGAAGCCCCACGAGATCCTGTGTGTCGTTCTTTGCCAATGATTCCATCTCTTCATTAATCACACTTCTCCACCGCTTCGAGTCTTCGGATTTCTCCACCTCGCTAAACGAGTTGAGAACATCGATACATACTGCGGGAAAGGAAAATGAGACCAACTCCGAGTACGTCACAGGTTTTCTTATCTCTCGCCTCGGCCTCGATACTGCGATAGAATCCTTTGACTGAACGACCCTGGGAGACGAGCTATCTCTACCAACTGAGCTTGAGCCACTAACTACACCATCGACGACCTGGAGCTCGCCTTCTGCTATATCTGATGTGGATCGATCTGAGTCGTCGATCGACCGTTGTGGAGTATCAGACACGTTGTCGCAGACCTGCTTCAATTGTGTCTGTTCGACCTCCACCTTTGGCTTATTCTCCTTCTTTAGTAACACCGACTCATCAAACATTACGTATCTGCAAAGGATCACCTTTCTCTCTGTCGAACACCATAGTCGGTATCACTTGACACCATTGCTGAAGGCCAAGAAGATGGCTTTCTTGGCTCGAGCATTGAGTTTTTCTTCCTTCACGGCATAATAACTAGGACATCCCCAAACTCGATGTCATGCCCCATTCCCCAGGATACCCGAAAAGTACATATCCGTCCTAGGTACTCCCAGAGTAGCGAGTGTTACAGCGAAAGTAGGAAAAAGACAATTGAAATCAGCATGCCGCTGCGCACTGGTGGGGCAGCACATGTAATGTTCCCAACCACAAACAACAAATAACCAAAGAACAACACAGAATAACAACAACACCAACCAGAGCACAACACTAAATGGACATCATCCACATGTACATACTGCAATAACTGATACACCATCTCAGTTCTACCCCCATAAATAAACCCCAAGTACAACAACTCTCTATCTCATCACCTCTCCCCACCCCCACACTCTCAATTCTGCCACTAGACTCCCCTGCTCCACCTGCTACCAACTCCAAGAGCCAACACCTGAAAAGTCCACGGGGGCACGTCAACGCGTGTCCCAGTAGGATATCCCAACTCCACGTAGTAGTACATCTACATGCATGGACTACTTACAAGATTGATATGGCTTGGTAAAGTAAATGTAAGTGAGGGAACGTACCTGCCGCACGGTGACAAGCTCCTGTAAAAGAGAGTTAGCACTACGAACAACGAGTAAAGTAAAGAGAACTACGGTGAACGACACCAAAGTAGAGGCCAGAAAAACATAACAAGCTAAGGAATGAACAATGATTATAAAACCTTCACCAATACAAAAAAGGGTAATAAGAGTTATCGGGTAGTGATGTGGACACTAAGTAGTGAGTAGATCATCTTGGGACTGGACTTGACCCCCAATTGAGGTGACACGGTCAAACTCCCCCAGCTAGATGTGGCTCTCAGCCCAGTGTGCAATGCTGTTAACAAAGGAGCCATGTTTTCTCCTTATTTCCCCTTTCATTTTCTTCAATTCACCTCATTTCCGCCCCCTAGCCACTCGGGCACGACAAAAGGGCCACCAACCACCATAACTGTCCAGCCCCTCATGTTTTCCCACTACTTAGTGTCCCTCAATCCCATGTCACCCTCCTTTACGAGGACTTGTCATTTTCATGAATTACAAAATGTAAGGAAGAACACCAGGAACATAAAGCATACAACATAAAGGGTGCAAGTGTGTACAAGTGGTGTAAAAGGACATAGGCTTAAAGAGCATAATGGGCATCTGGTGCACATAAGAGCATGCAGTATAAAGGGTATGATGGAGCATCTACAAGACATGGTAGAATACCAATAATATTGCCACACACGAACAAGTTGGGGGAGGGACATGTATGGTTCAATCATTCCCATTTCACAGTCTCCTTTCCACGCAACATCTTTTCTTTTCCACAACAAGGGTCATGCCTCTTAGGGCCATGCCCATCATCCATTTCCCCATATCGCACATCACAAGTGCCAGGCCCATGTTCTCCCACCTCCATCACATTATCAAACACATGTTTAATAGAATGACATTAACACCAACATCAACATGCACATCTTCTGCCACCAATACTTGCATGTTCATATCATTTCACATAAGCAAGATGCATTTTTGACATAAGAGTAATATGCACAAGGCACCCATACAATGCATCATAGACACATGCACTTGTATCACAAAATCCATATGGGCACGCGGCAACGTGGATTACATGCCTACCAATAAATCAAGCTTGCAGTAAATTGCATAAAGTCATACAACAGTGGCTGATATCACCCATTTATAATAAGAATTTAACAAATCTTCCAAAATGAAAGTTGTAGATACACTAGGCAGTGTTCCAGATATACAATATCAGAAAATTAGGATGAGCATGCTAGTTATAGAGGCATGTTTACTAAATTGTACAATTCTGTTTAAATTCAGAAAACAGGACTCAACTTAAACAGAAGATATCACACCATTTCAGTCAGAATCTGAGTTTTTCACCCAAGGCAAAAATTGTAGCTCTTAAAGACTAGATATCCAAAATGTATAAGTTTGCAGAAAATGGATATGTACAATTTACTTTACAGTCGAAATTGTGCAGGGTGTCAAAACTGCCAGAAATTAGATATGTTGCAAAAAAGCCCATTTCCTCTTAATTTTTGAATTGAACATATATCATATCTTATATGATTTTGGGGTAAGATTTCGAGATCTACATGACTATAATTATTTCAGATTTTTCTTAAATCTAATTTGGGCAGAAATCACGGCGAAACAAGGAGACAAATTTGCTGAAATTTCCATAAAGGATCCAACATCACAAAGACAAGATTTTCTATAAATCATATGCATGCAAAAAGTATACTAAGTGGAGATGGGTATCCTACCTCACTCCTTGATGATGTGAGCCTCTCTCCTCTTTCTCCTTCTTCTTCCTCTTCCTCTCCTTTCCTTGGTTTCCCCCTTGATTTCTCCTTCTCTTTCTCTTTCCATCTCTCCTTTCTTTCTTTTTCTTTCTTTCTATTTTTTCTTTGCTCTTGTTGGGGGAATTCGGCAGGACATGGGGAAAGAAAATAGGAGAAGGAAAAATGAAAGAATTAGGAGATGAATGGAGAAGTTTGTAGAAGAAAGAAGAAGATAATTAATTAAATGGGAATCCCTCTATTTACAAGTTTTCCATTCTCTACACTCTTCGTCTTTCTATACGCACAACCCCTTCTTAATTACAAGTGGGCATTCCTTTGTGCACACTCCCACACCTAATTACAAATGTGCCATTCCCTCACACACTCTCTACTATACACACACCTCTCCAAAAGACCAAACTACCCTTACCCTTCTAAGGATTCACAAGAATACCACATAATATAATTACCCTCCCCCTTGTACACATAATTACAAGTCATGCCATTGGTTCATACATACACAAATACACACACAACACAACTTAAACAACCAGGCACTAAGCTACCCCCATGCCAACATACCCAACATACTACTACATACAAGAGGCATCATACTCCCTTAAATAATACACCGCCAATACCAAGATTATTAAACCATCATGAATACACTAATATATTTTTATGTACTACACTACAAATTCAACCACTACTAATGCACATCACACTAATAATACACCAATCTCAATAAGTCAACTTAATACACAATACATTACACAATACACAAACATAGGCATCCACAACACATATCTAGGATACTACATATATACATAGCTATAGACATCACTTCAAATATATAGTACACACATACAAATAGAATTCAAACACACTCACTTAAAGCATCAAGTATACTAGGCATCCAAATACACACCATATGGACAAGTAACACCCATAGATGTTTACAAGAATAGGCATGCCCTACATATATGGTATTAGGGCCATGACATTCTACCCACCTTAAAATCAAGTCTGTCCTCGGACTTTCTAAACTAAGGGCAAACTCAAGGATGAGCAGACTTAGACATTAAGGTCACTACACCCCAGGCATACATACACTATAACAAAAGTAAGGCATACACATATGCATACACTTACACATATCAAATAGTTATTCGCATACAAATACTCATACATGTATACACATTTACACGCATTTCCATGCTAACATTATTACACACCTACCCCACATATATACAAACATAATCACATGTATCGTATGTACATACACACAAGCATGCACAAACATGATACTCCACACAGGGCTAATACACTACTACATATACACATTTATACATAGACGTAGACATACAACCATATATGTCTCCTAGGTTACACCCAAACATACACATATATACATAATCACATAGGGGCATGCAACACAATATAACACTATACCCCTACTACTAAAGATAAGGCACCTGTATCCTTACTATGTAAGCGGATATATATAACTAAGCACATGTCTACTCATGCATGGGCACATGCTCATACACGCTAATATACAAATCATACCACCTTACACGTACGCTTAACTATAAGCACACATATCATTATATACATAACACCCTTTATCCATAACTTTCCTAACATACCAATACCAACATAAGCAAGTATATCCAATGATGTTGGTATTACCCACATGTATACAAGAATAGGCATGCCCTACGTATATGGCACTAGGGCCTTACAGTCGAAGTGATCCATAGTTGGAAACTGGCTTTCCCGACCAAACCTCCAACGGATGTCTTCCTTCCAATGCAGCAGATGGTAGCCGATTGACTAAATAGGTCGCATACGCCAGGGCCTCTGCCCAAAACTCCTTCGATAGGTCAGCAGTTGATAGCATGCATCGAACTTTCTCAAGCAAAGTTCGATCCATCCTCTCTGCTACACCATTCTGTTGTGACGTACCAGCAATGGTGTAGTGTCTCTAAATCCCTTCCGATCTGCAAGACTTCTCGAAGAGATCTGACCTATACACACCACCATTGTCACTTTGCAGACGCTTGATTCGTCGACCAGTCTGAGTCTCGACTAGCTTCTTTCACTCAATGAAAGTGCTAAGAGCTTGGTCCTTCAACTTTAGCGGAAACACCCACACCATACGTGAGAAATCGTCGATAAATGACACAAAGTATAGTTTCCCTCCCCATGAGGCCGTCCTAGAAGGGCCCCATATGTCGGTGTGTACATAGTCAAGCACTGCCTTCGTATTATGGATGGCCGTCCCAAATGAAGCATGTGTCTGTTTCCCAAACACACAGTGCTCACTGAACTCGATCTTCTCGCTCTTGGCTCCCTTTAGACGACCCCTGACGATAAGCTTCTGCAATGCTTTCTCGCCCACATGACCTAGTCGCATGTGTCATAACATTGAGTCGTCATCCTCAGCCTCACGAGTCAGAACTGTTGTGCCAGCTACGACCGAACCATCCAAGTAAAGAGGTTGCCTTGACGCTTCCCCTTCATCACGATCATTACTCCTCGGGTCACCCGCAGAGCTCCATTCTCCATAGTCACTCGACATCCCTTGGATTCGAGTGAGCCGAGCGATATGAGATTTGTGCCTTAGGTCGAGAACAAAACGCACATCCTCGATGTCTCGTGTAACACCGTCGCACATCCTCATCCGCACTGTCCCGACGCCTGCCGTACTGCAAGCTCGGTCATCGCCCAGCAAGACCGTACACTTACCACCTTCCCTGAAGGTCGTAAAGTACTCTCGATGTGGTGTCATATGGAACGGGCACCCAGAGTCAAGCACCCAACCATCTGACGTCACGCTCTTCGAAGCACCGACCAATACATACTCCTCGACCTCGACGCCCTTAGCGACGTTGGCAGTTGCGTCGTGCTTCTTCGTTGCCTTGGGGCAGTCTCTGGCCCAATGTCCTGTTTCCTTACAAAAGGCACATTGATCCTTTGCCACCTTGTGTTGGGGGCCTCTTGTCGTGTCTCTGGACTTGGATCTGAAATACCGCCTTCGATCTCTATCCTTCTCACCACTACGACCCCTTACGACTGTAAGAGCGTCGCTCGAAGCTCGGCTACAGGTGTCCCCATCGTTCTTCATGAACTTGTTGCTCGTCAGAGCGTTGGACACCTCTTCAAATGTGATCGATTCGTTACCATAGGTAAGAACTGACATCAAGTACTTATACTCGATGGGTGGAGAGTTAAGGAGAATCATCGCCTTGTCTTCTTCATCGACCTTTACGTCGACGTTCCTCAGGTCGGTAAAAAGCTTGTTGTAGTAGTCGAGGTGTTCCTCCATAGAAATCCCCTCGACTAGCTTCAAACCGAAAAGCTTCTTCTTCAAGTGTAGCCGGTTCTGGATGTTCTTCTTCATGTACTTGTCGCCAAGCTCCTTCCAGAACTTGCTTGCACTTGTCTGCTCCATATATGAATATTTCTTCTCCTTTGACAAATACATGTGGATGGTACCACATGCACTCCGATTCAGAGTTCTCCACTCCTGATCGGACATGCCCGTCGGCTTCTCGTCTAATGTGATATTTTGACCAAGCTGGTTCAAGATATCCATAACTTCGCATCTCCACATACTGAAGTTGATCTTTCCATCAAACTTCTCGATTTCGAACTTTGTGTTAGACACAATAGTTCGAGAGGTTGAAGAATACCCAGAAGTCGACGCCTTTGGAGAACCGGTATCGCCACTGCTACTCATCTTCGTCTTCTACGTTGATCGCCAACACTGTAAAGCTCCGATACCAACTTGTTGCGCGACGGTGCCTACAGCACCGACACAAGCACAACAGAATAGATCAGGATTATGGGGATCGAGGGCGAAGGATAAGCAGCGAACAAATGGAGCACACAATGAGATTGCTTTTAGGCCGTGGACCAGCTAAGGGGGAACACCGGTGAGCTTTATTATGAAAGGAGAGAACCAATACAAATCATCCGTTCGTCCAACAAAGAAGAATCACACACGAGATCTCTCCAAAAGCTCACAACACTATCTCTCGAAGTTGGCTCTCACGGATGGCGGCTCTCACAAAGGATACAAATGTGTTCCATACGATACTCTAACCTAAAACCCCTAATTATAACACTAGGTTACAATAGGTGTCATCATTGGCTAAGATCTCCAGACGGATACGGATCCCGACAATTATGGGATACGATCCAATCGTCGCTCTATGCAATTAATGCAGCCACAACCTAGTGGGCCAATCACCGCTTCCTAGTGGATTACATCCCAATGGGCTCCCTTCGACCGATTGACCATCCTTATGTGTCGAGCGACCTTAGTGACAAGCCTTGCGCACGAGCCTTCTTCCTTCGAGCCTCTATACGACCGATCGACCGAACACGGACTCTAACCGCGATACGATCGAACGAACCAATGCCGAGTGATCAACCTTTAGACTTGAACTGACGACCGATCGACCCAAGTGTGCTGATGAAGCCACATGCCTAGCATCCTCGTATCTGACTTGTGTAGAGTCAGATAGGTCGAATCCAGACGCGGTCGAGTTACCTCTGCACAAGATAACTCGTCTGCCATACAACTACTTCTCCTGCGCCGAATCGAGCCAACTTCTCCACACTTCCAACAAAAGACCCTGACTTTCTTACCTGGGAATGACCTAAAATCGACTCTATAACCTTTATTATTTAAAAGCCAGCTTCGATGAGTTATTCAAATAAATTGAAAAATTGGATATATGTCCAACGGATCAAACCTACCAAAAAAGTATTTTGTTTCGGTTCAGCTCGTAGTCACATAGGAAATAGACGGCGGGCAAAGAAAGAGGCCGGTCGATCGGGGCCTTGGCGATATGTTCTTCTTTCGAAGCGTTTTGCCTCGTACGACTTGGAGAAGGAAGGAAGTCTTATTCCGTACTTCTGGTACCGAAGAGGTCGGTTTTTTTTGAGTTTTTCATCTTCTTGGTTCAAGGAAAACGAGTGAAAAGAAAGCTAAACTAATTTATCTCACATTCATATATTTGTATTTTTAGCAAAACATAATTATTTTTTTTAAAGAATTCATGAATCATTCATAAATGTGTTTCAAAAAATCACGAATAATTCGTGAATTTTTCAAAAATCATGAACATTACCAACTTTCAATTCATGAATTGTTTGAAAAATTCAAGAATCATTCACAAAATTTTCAAACAAATCGCTAATAACTGGCGAATTTTTCAAAAAACACTGTTATGTTATGAATAGGCCCATGAGGCCCATTGGGTATCCAACCCACTATTGAAAGCTATAAATATGAGGGTAGGGGGCTCTTAACCCTCTACACCTATTTCCCTACTTTCCCCTTCACAACACGTTATCAGCACGATCACGCTCGTTGGAGGAGACGGCGGCTTGCGAGGAAGGAGATCCATCAATCGCTCAGATTCAAGAAGATCGTAATCTTCTCAACGGGGAGCGAAAAGGGCATCCTTCACCAAACGTCGACTAGATTCCCTCGTCGAATCTAGAGGTAAAAATCAAAACTTTTTAGATCTAAACTTGCTTTTCGCGATTAGATCTGCAAGTTTTAGGATCAAAAAGTTTAAAACATGGTAAAAATCACATTTTTATTTAGATCCGCATGTCTTAAAACAATAAAAATCAGTTTTTTTAGAGATCTAAATGCCTGAAAAATCCGTTTTTTGCCCCCCAACCTTGATCCAAAACTCCGCTTCCCGTAGGGCGAAACGGCGGCGCTTCACAAGCGCCGGCGGCGGCAAAAAACGCCTCGGCCATAGGCGGGCAGGCCGCGGCCCGCAGCCGTGCCGCGGCCCGTCGCCACCTCGGCGGCCGCGCCTTGCGCGGCCAGCCATCGCGGCGACACGCCGCGGCCCCCCCAGGGTTTTTCGGAAACCCTAACCCTAAACGGGCCAATTTTTCGGGGGAGGCCCAATTAACCCTAATGGGTTGTTTTCATGGCCCAAAAAGCCTGAAAATTAGCCCATTTACACAAACAATTTTTCTTTTTTTATTTTTGGCCCTAAAAGCCCAAAATAATTAAAGAAACTTTATAAAAAGGGTTTAAAGCGGTAAACAAAACATTAAAAATATATATATATGGATCAAAGGTAAAAAGTTTTTCAAAAACAATTTTAGCACATCACACACTATTTAGATTATTTAATTAATCTTTACATGCCTGTGATATGATTATCTGCGTGGTTGTATGTTTTCAATATATTATCTGCGTGGATGTGCAATTAGGCTATGTTTTTAGGGATCAGCCAGGTTTCCGACACCTTTAATTTCCTGCAATTTTTTTTCTTTTGAGAGAAATTTGTAAGTGAGGATATAAATGTAAAAAGAAGACCGAAGGACACCAAAAAGGAGCTGAAGGCGTATGCACAAAGAAGATAGGGGCTTCTCTCTGAAGTTCCCGAGTTGTATTTTATTCTTTCATGCAATTTTTGATGTAACTTCGGACTATATTTCTTTTTATTTCGGTGTCGGCTGGCTGATCCCCATAGTCCTAAGCTATTTTCTTTTCATTGCTTATACATTAATTGCGTGGATGTTAATTATTTTTCATACCATGTTTAATGTTACAATGAAACTGTCAAAAAGCATGCGTGAATGTTAACCTTTGTTAATTATTCACACTATGAAACCGTCAAAAAAGCATGTATGTTAAATTTCCTCTAATAGATCCATGCTATGACAAATGTTTGAAATACATGCGTGGATGTCTATTTTTACTCAGTTTTAATGATACATGTTGTTTTTATATATTGCTAGATCATTCAATGGCCAGACTTGCGAATGTCGACTTTTCGGTCCTGAAGGCCGATGGGTCAAACTACCTGAGTTGGCAGTTGGACCTGAAGTTCCATCTGCGCTCTCATGGTTTCAGTCTCACAACGACTGAGAAGGCAACAACAAGTACTGCCTCAGCCGACAAGGATGCTTCAAAAGAAGCACCTCATACAGAGGAAGTTTCTGATATACTAAAGGCAAAAGCCATTATCTATATCAGGAAACATTTAGACTCGACCCTGAAGGAAGAATACCTCACTGTAGAGGATCCTTACGAGCTGTGGGACGCACTCGAGGAGAGGTACATGCATCAGAGAGATGTCATACTCCCCCATGCGCAGTACGAGTGGACTCATCTCCGCATACAGGATTACAAATCCATAGCGGAGTACAACTCAGCACTCTTCGGTATCACCTCACGCCTGAAGTTATGCTGTGAAACGGTGACGGAGAAAATGTTGCTGGAAAAGACGTTCACGTCTTTCCACGAGAAGGACATGATCCTTATGCAACAATACCGTGAGAGGAAGTTCACGAAGTACTCTGATCTGCTTTCATGCCTGCTTATGGCTGAACAGAACAGAGACCTGTTGGTTGCCACTCACAACCTGCGCCCTCCTGGCTCCGCTCCACTGCCACCTCCTGCAGAGGCACACTTCCAGTCTTCCCAGAAGAAGAAGATGGACAAAAAGGCAAAATTCCAGAAATGGAAAGAACAAAAGCAGCGGAAGAAGGCCACTCCCCCAGCTCCTCCTCAGAACCAGAAGTTCGCGGAAAAGAAGCAAAAGAGGATGTCCAACAAAGGTGGCACTCCCAAGAAAGACTGGGAGGATAAGTGCTCCAAATGCGGAATGACGGGCCACTGGTCCAGAATCTGCCGCACCCCGAAACACCTCCAGGACCTCTACCAGGCAAGCCTCAAGCCTCGAGCTGAGACAAACCTGATTGAGAGCGCAGCGTTGCCAGAGACCTCATGGACTCCTAAAGACTTCATGGGAGATGACACTCTCTAGTTTTGGACCACTTCTATGCACTAGCAATGTATCTTCTTTTTATGCATCGTATCTAGTTTTAATTCCATGTCAAACAATATTTTGAGCATTTTTTATGAAAGTAGATCTTTTCTTTTCATATCATTTACTGCTTGAATGTCTTTCTTTATATAGATATGGAATTAATCTGCCTAGTGGACAGTGCATCGACGCACTCGATCCTTCAAAACATAGACTACTTCACGAGCATAAGTAGCTATTCTGGTCCACTGAGAACAATCTCAGGACCAGCTAACATAATCGAAGGATCAGGGGAAGCAATTATATTGCTCCCCGGTAACACACAAAGCACACTTAAAAATGCGTTATGCTCCCCTAAATCTATCCGAAACCTCCTAAGCTTTAAAGATATCCGTTTAAACGGATATCACTTAGAGACGGTCGAGGAAGATAAAAGGGAATACTTGCTTGTAACCTCTCTTACAAATGGTTCAAAAACCATTGTGGAATGTTTCAAGGGACTCCCCTCGGGACTCTACCAAACGAGTATACAAACTCTAGAAACATCCACGGCGGAGCACCTGCAGTTCCCCCAAACACCAGAATTCCAACTCTGGCACAGTAGACTGGGACACCCTGGCTCTGTTATGATGTACCGCATCATAAAAAGCTCCAAGGGTATAGACCTGAAGAACCTGAAGATTCTTCAAAAAGGCAAATTCCCATGTCCACCCTGTTACAAGGGTAAACTGATTACGAGACCCTCTCCACTGAAAGTGGACGTGGAGTCCCCAAGCTTTCTGGAAAGAATCCACGGAGACATTTGTGGGCCGATACACCCATCAAGTGGTCTGTTCAGGTACTTTATGGTCCTGATAGACGCATCTACTAAGTGGTCACATGTGTGTCTACTGTCCACCCGTAACCTAGCACTATCTAAGCTTTTAGCTCAGATAATCAAGTTATGGGCCCACTTCCCCGACTACCAGATAAAGAAACTTCGTCTAGACAATGCGGGAGAGTTTACGTCACAAGTCTTTCTAGACTATTGCCAAGCTCAGGGAATTGAAGTCGAACATCCTGTAGCACATGTTCACACCCAAAATGGGTTAGCATAATCTCTAATTAAGAGACTGCAATGGATTGCTCGTCCATTATTACTTCAATCCCAGATGCCAGTGAATGCGTGGGGTCATGCAATTTTGCATGCTGCATCTTTAATAAAATTAAGACCTTCTGGAGGTCAGTCATCTTCTCCAATGCAACTAGCACTTGGAGGCCCACCAATTGTCTCACACTTGAGAATATTTGGTTGTGCAGTATACGTCCCCATAGCACCACCACAAAGGACAAAGATGGGTCCACAACGTCGCCTAGGCATTTATGTTGGGTTTGACACCCCCTCCATAATTAGATTCCTAGAACCTCTTACGGGAGACGTTTTCAAGGCACGTCTAGAAGACTGTGAATTCGATGAAACATTGTTTCCAAGACTAGGCTCACAGAAAAAGAAGCCCGAAGTTTCAGAATGTATCACTTGGGATACAAAGACATTATGTCACTTTGATCCGCCCACAAGCCAGTGTGAGGAGGAGGTCCTGAAGATTCTCCACATCCAAAACACTGTCCATCTCTTGTCGGACAAATTTACTGACAACCAGAAGATTGTCAAATCACACGTCCCTGCTGCTAACACTCCAGCTAGGATTAACATACCGCAAAATGGATGCAATCCGCCTGCAGCAGAAATGGTTGGACCTCTCAAAAAGAGAGGGCGACCACCGGGATCCAAGGACCAAGTCCCTCGAAAGAGTAGGACCCTTGGCAATGGTAAACAAATACCACCACAGGATGCTACTATAAGCCCTGCTACCCCATCACTCCCAAACTCTCATGAAGAGGAAAAACCGGGAGAAAATGAAGTTTCGATGCACTATGTACGAACTGGGGAGTATTGGGACAGAAAGAGCACAACCATAGATGACACATTTGCGTGTAATATTGCCATCAACGTCGCGTACTGCGACGATGATATTGAACCATGCTCTCTGACAGAATGTCAAAGCAGAGATGATTGGCCAAAGTGGAAAGCGGCAATAGGAGTGGAGTTGGATTCACTCACCAAACGCAAGGTCTTCGGACCCATAGTCCAGACACCAAAAGGTGTAAAACCTGTGGGTTATAAATGGGTATTTGTTAGAAAATGAAATGAACAGAATGAGATCGTTCGCTACAAAGCAAGGCTTGTAGCGCAGGGTTTTACCCAACGTCCAGGGGTGGATTTTGAAGCCACATACTCCCCGGTCATGGACGCGATCACCTTCCGATTTCTCATTGGCTTAACAGCCCAAGAGGGTTTAGATATGCAACTTATGGACGTGGTTACTGCATACCTATATGGCAACCTAGACCGAGACATCTATATGAGATTGCCTGACGGTTATTCTTTGCCTGCAGCACTAAAAGAGAGAGAACGTGACATCTACTCAGTGAAACTGCAAAGATCATTATATGGTCTAAAACAATCTGGAAGGATGTGGTATAACAGACTGAGCGATTTCCTTGCAAAACAAGGATTCTCAAACGACCCAGTCTGCACTTGCATCTTTATAAGAGCAAAGGCAACAGGATTTGTAATCATAGCCGTCTATGTGGATGACTTGAACCTCATCGAATCTCCTAAAGAGATCGCAGAGATTTCTAGAAGCTTGACAGAAACCTTCGAGATGAAAGACCTCGGAAAGTCAAAATTCTGTTTAGGTCTTCAAATAGAGCATCTTAACGATGGGATCCTATTACATCAGTCAACTTACACATCGAACTTATTGAAAAAGTTTCAGATGGATAAGTGCCACTCCATCAGCACTCCAATGGTCGTGAGATCATTGGATGTACATAAAGACCCCTTCCGGCCGCTGGAAGAGGGGGAGGAAGTACTAGGACCCGAAGTGCCTTATCTAAGTGCTATCGGTGCACTCCTTTACCTGGCTAACTGCACTCGCCCTGACATAGCATTTGCAGTAAACTTACTAGCCAGATATAGTGCTGCACCTACACATCGGCACTTGGCCGGAGTTAAGCATCTTCTGTGCTACCTCCAAGGGTCCATAGACTTAGGTCTATTCTACAGGAAAGGAGCATCAACTGGTTTAGTTGGTTATGCTGATGCAGGATACATGTCCGATCCTCATACAGAGAAGTCTCAGACAGGATACATGTTTACTTATGGCGGCACAGCCATATCCTGGAGATCTGTAAAGCAGACCATGACGACCGTCTCATCCACTCACTCAGAGCTCCTAGCGATCCACGAAGCAAGCAAGGAGAGTTTCTGGCTACGCTCTGTGATCCAGCACATCCTCACCTCCACCAGCCTGATGACCGGCGTTCTTGCGCCTACTCCACTTCATGAAGACAATGCAGCATGTATAGCCCAGCTACAGGACGGCTACATCAAAGGCGACAAGACGAAGCATATCTCCCACAAGTTCTTCTGGACACACGACCTTCAGAAGCAAAAGCAGATTGAGGTACAGAAGATCCAATCATGTAATAACTTGGCGGATTTGCTTACCAAATCCCTGCCTACTAGTATCTTTGAGAAACTTGTATATGGGATTGGGATGAGGAGAGTGAGTAAATGTAAACTGGGTCAGGATGAGAGGACTATGAACTCATAGATACATAGGAAACTGATGTATAGATTCATAGGAAATCTGCAAGCCTGAAGCTTGGTCAGATGAGGGGGAGTCAACCGCAGAGTTGTACTCTTTTCCCTTGGCTACAGGTTTTTTTTCCCACAGGGTTTTCCGTAGTCAAGGTTTTGACGAGGCAACCTCGTTGACTCTGGATCCTGAAGTATCTACCCCTAGACACATCCCTAAAACAGGGGAAGTTATGGATTAACTGTTCTTTATTTAACAAGGCAGTTATCCTAACTCGGATCCTGAAGAATCCACCTCTTATTCAATGTTGGTTGGATAAGGGGAAGTGTTATGAATAGGCCATGAGGCCCATTGGATATCCAACCCACTATTGAAAGATATAAATATGAGGGTAGTGGGCTCTTAACCCTCTACACCTATTTCCATACTTTTTCCTTCACAACAAGTTAATTTATATTCATTCATGAATTGTTCAAAAAAGCATCTAATGGTTACGAAATTTTAATAATTCGGGAATTATTCGTGAATATTTAAAAATTCGTGAATTATTCATGAATTTTTCAAATAGCTCTCGAATAATTCGATAATTTCCCGAATAAATTCCTAATATTTAATGTATTTTCATGTATTCATGAATTGTTCAAAAATTAGCGAATAATTCATGAAAAGTCGCGAATTATTTGTGTTGTTTGGAAAATTCAGACATCATGCACTAATTTTTCAAATAGCTTGTGAATTATTTCAAATTTTATAATAAAAATTTGTAAATTATTCGTATACTACTTAATAACATATTATCTATGAATCATAATATTTATAGTGTTAGCGAATTATTTGTAACAATTCGCAAATTATTTGCTAGCTTAATGACTTATTCAAAATAGCTAACAAGTTATTAATTTAAAAATTAAATTTTAATTGGTTATGGAGGTAAAGGATTCGAATTCACATCATTGCTTGAAAAGCGAAAGCAACCTAAGCAATCGGCAATTAGTATTGTTGATGATATATACATAAATTAATTTAAGTAAACATGATTCAGTAATATTATGATTTTATATTAGCCATAACTATTATCTGATAAAATTATTTTCGAATTTTTTTTAACTATACTTGTTATTCATAAATTAAACCCTAAAAATAATTTAACATAGATACCTCCTATGTTTTTATTCATTTTCAATGAATAACATAATAAAAATTATTTTTACATTTTCTTTTTAAATTTCTTCGCAATTTTCTTACCAACCAAAAAAACGAATTGTTATGAATCAACTGTTGAAGGGGGGGAGCCCTCAGGTCTTTATTTATAGCCAAAGGGGAGAATACAAGGTGGGCTTACACAGATATGAGCCCAATACTAGGATGGCCCAATAACTCAACCAACCCAGTAAATAACCGCTCACAATACTCCCCCTTATCCAGTCATAGGTGTGGACCCTGCTCATGAATACTTTAGGATTCTGAGCCTGAATGGGTCACACATGGGGTGGATACTTCAGGATCCTGAGTTGGTGAGATTTGCCTCGTTAAAATCTTTGGCTATGGAAAACCCAGTGGGAAAAACCATAGTTAAGGGAAAAGAGTACAAACTCTACCAAACTCCCCCTGATCTGTACAAGCTCTCAAGCTTTCAGATCTCTTATGCGTCTCATTCCAATCATATGTACAAGTTTTCTAAAAGTAGCAGTAGGAAGGGCTTTAGTGAACAAATCTGCCAAATTGTCACATGACTGCACTTGTCTGATGTCGATCTTGCCACTCTCTGTAGCGTGTGCGTCCAGAAGAACTTTGGTGAAATGGGTTTTGTTCTGTCGCCTTTGATGAAGCCACCTCGTAGTTGAGCTATGCAAGCAGCGTTGTCCTCGAACATGGTAGTGGGCTCAAGGTCTCCAGTCTTCAGTCCGGTCGTAGACATGATGTGGTGGACAACTGAGCGTAGCCATACGCATTCTCTGCTTGCTTCATGGATGGCAATGATCTCTGAGTGATTGGATGAGGTCGCCGTCAAGGTTTGCTTGATGGATCTTCAGGAAATGGCTGTCCCTCCGTAGGTAAACACGTACCCAATCTGTGATTTTGCTTTGTGGGGATCAGACAAGTAACCTGCATCAGCATAACCTGCAAGTGTAGAGGATGTTCCATTTTTGTAGAAGAGTCTCAAATCTGTAGACCCTTGGAGGTAGCGCAGAAGGTGCTTTACTCCGGTCCAGTGGCGCTGTGTAGGCGCTGCACTGTATCTGGCTAGCAAATTTACTGCGAACGCTATATCGGGACGCGTGCAGTTTGCCAGATATAGTAGTGCTCCGATGGCACTCAGATAAGGAACTTCCGGACCAAGTATTTCCTCCCCCTCTTCCAGCGGCCGGAAGGGGTCCTTATGTGCATCCAACGATCGTACCACCATAGGTGTACTCAATGGATGACAATGGTCCATATGGAATCTTTGCAACATTTTCTTCGTATATGTGGTTTGGTGTAATAGAATTCCATCTTTTTGATGTTCAATCTATAAGCCAAGGCAGAATTTCGTTTTGCCTAGGTCTTTCATTTCAAATTCTTTTGTTAGGCTTACAGATATCTCAGTGATCTCTTCAGGAGATCCTATGAGATTCAGATCGTCTACGTAGACAGCTATTATCACGAATCCTTTTCCCTTTGTTCTTATGAAGATACAAGGGCAGACTTCATTGTTCGTGAATCCTTGTTAAACAAGGAACTCACTGAGTCTGTTATACCACATTCTTCCTGATTGTTTGAGACCATACAGTGATCTTTGTAGCTTAACAGAATAGACGTCCCGAGGTCTATCATTTAGTTCAGCAGGCATGGAAAATCCATCAGGAAGTTTCATGTATATCTATTTGTCGAGATTGCCGTATAGATATGCAGTCACAACATCCATTAGCTGCATATCTAGGCCTTCCTTTGCTGTTAAGCTTATCAGGAATCTGAAAGTGATCGCATCCATGACCGGGGAATATGTTTCGTCATAGTCTATACCCGGTCTTTGGAAAAATCCTTGTGCTACAAGTCTAGCTTTGTAGCGTGCGATCTCATTATTTTCGTTTCTTTTTCTGACGAATACCCATTTGTATCCCACAGGTTTGACACCAGTAGGTGTTGGACTATTTGCCCAAAGACTTTTCGTTTCTGAAGCGAGTCCAGCTCGGCTTCTATTGCCTGATTCCACTTTGGCCAATCGTCTCTACGTTTGCATTCAGCAACGGAGTGTGGTTCATAATCATCGTCGCTTCCGGCGACGTGAATGGCAATGTGAAACGCAAATTCATCGTCGACGACTGTACTCTTTCTGTCCAATACCTCCCCTCTACGTACATAATTAAATGATATTTCAGTTTCTCCTGGCAGTTCCTCTGCAGTGGATTCCGGGAGGGGAGAGGTTATGGACACGAGCTCGTTTCTCTGTGGGGGTATCGTCCCAAGGTCTCCAGATATTTTTCTTTTTCTTGGATTTTTATCCTTGGAGCCTGGTGGTCTGCCTCTTTTCTGTTGAGGTGCAGCCACTTCTGCTGCTGGTGGATTGCATCCATCCTTTGGAATGTCAATCCTAGCTGGAGTATTCGCAGCAGGGATGTGTGATCTGACAATCTTCTGGTTGTCAGTAAACGAATCCGGTAGTCTATGGACTGTGTCCTGGATGTGCAAGATCTTGCGGATCTCATCATCACATTGTTTTGTTACCGGATCGTAGTGGGTCAGACTTTTTGTATCCTACGTTAACATTTGCTTTGCGCTAGACTTTTCAATGTCTAGGCCCATTTTGGGGAAATACGTCTCATCAAAGTCGCAGTCTTCCAGGCGTGCCTTAAAAGCGTCCCTCGTTTGGGGTTCTAGGTATCTTATAATGGAGGGTGAGTCATACCCTACATAGATACCTAGGCGACGTTGAGGGCCCATCTTGGTCCTCTGGGGTGGTGCACTGGGGATATAAACTGCGCAGCTGAAGATTCTCAAGTGAGAGATGTTCGGCGGCGTTCCATATGCAAGTTGCATTGGAGATAGACTCTGACCTCCTGAGGGTCTTATTTTTATTAGTGATGCAGCATGCAAGATTGCATGTCCCCATGCATCCACCAGCAACTGGGATTTCATCAGCAATGGACGTGCGATCCATTGGAGTCTTTTAATTAGCGACTCAGCTAACCCATTCTGGGTGTGAACATGTGGCACTGGATGTTCAATTTCAATTTCTGTTGCCTGGCAATATTCTTGAAATGACTGAGAGGTAAATTCCCCCGCATTGTCCAAACGTATTTTCTTAATTTGGTTGTCTGGAAAATGCGCCCGCAACTTTATTATTTGTGCCAAAAGCTTTGGAAAAGCTAAGTTGCGGGTTGAAAGTAGACACACATACGAGTATTTCGAAGATGCATCAATCAGTACCATAAAGTACCGAAAAGGCCCACTAGGGGGGTGGATAGGTCCACATATGTCTCCATGTATTCTTTCAAGGAAGCTAGGAGACTCAATATCCACTTTAAGTGGTGATGGCCTTGTTATTAATTTTCCCTTAAAGCAGGTTACACAAGGGAATTCTCCCTTCTGAAGAATCTTCTGGTTCTTCAGGTTATGCCCGTGGGTTTGTGATATAATTTGGTGCATCATCACAGATCCGGGGTGGCCAAGTCTATCGTGCCAAAGTAAGAATTTGGCCGATGTTGGGCACTTCTGGTGCTCCGTCAGGTTTGCTTCCTCTCTCCGAATTTTTGTATGGTAGAGGCCTGATGAGAGGCTCTTAAAACGTTCAAGTATGGTTTAACTCCATTTTCTTGAGACGTTACATACAATAATTCATTTTCTTTTACATTTGCTGTTTCCAAGTGGAATCCGTTAAGACGGATATCTTTGAAACTTAGTAAGTTTCTCTTGGAATTCGGAGAGTAAAGTGCATCTTTAATTATTATTTCTGTTCCATTGGGGAGCAACAAGGTTGCATTCCCAGAACCTTCAAGTATGTCCGATGGCCCTGAGATTGTGTTTACAGGGCTCTTATACGGAGTAATGCTATGAAAGTAGCATTTGTGCTGAAGGATCGTATGTGTTGACGCGCTGTCTACTAAGCAGTCATGAGAGCATCCCATCTAAAAAGATGAGTAAACATTTGCATTTAGAAAACTAAATTTTTATTCAACGGAATTTCAAAATACATAAAAGCTCTCATAAAATAGATTGTTCATACAATAAAATGCTAAGATAAATGAAAACAGGCTAATCAAGCATATCATCTGACTCGAAGTCTTTGGCTGTGAATTTGACTGCATTGTTCGCAGCCACCAGGTTTGATTCAGCATTTTTTTCTTGCTTTGTTTATAAAGCTCCTGGAGATGCACTGGGGTCCTGCACACTCTGGACCAGTGGCCTTTCATGCCACAGTTGTGGCACTGGTCTTCCCAATCCCTCTTGGGTGGGGGGTGCATCATTTTTCTTATTATCATTCCTACGCCGGGTGAACTTGCGCTTCCCTTCATTCTTTCTCTGCTGTGGTGGGCCCTTGGCTCTTTTCTGTTGTCCCCCTTTCTGTGGTCTTTCTTTTCTTTTATTGTCCCTCTTCCTTTTGGAGGAAGAGGCATGGTGAGCTTCTGGTAGGGGGCAGTTCCGGGAGGGCGCATGTTGTGAGTGGCGAGGAGAAGCTCTCTGTTTTGCTCGGCCATGAGCAAACAGGACAGCAGCTCTGAATACTTGGTGAACTTATGTTCACGGTATTGCTGCATGAGTATCGCGTCCTTTTCATGGAAAGACGTATACGTCTTTTCCAGCATGCGATCTTCTGAGACTTTTTCACCACACAACTTCAGGCGTGAGGTGATACTGAAAAGTGCTGAGTTGTACTCAGCAATGGACTTAAAGTCTTGTAGTCTCAGGTTCTCCCACTCGTATCTCGCCCTTGGGAGTATAACATCTTTCTGATGTTTATACCTATCCTCAAGGGCGGTCCATAGCTCCAGTGGATCTTCGATCGTAAGGTACTCAGCCTTTAAGGTCTTGTCCACGTGGCGGCGAATATAGATAATGGCTTGCGCCTTCTCTATATCGCTAACATTTTCTTTTTAAGTCACAGCAGTAATGAGGGACTTAGCCCGCAGGTGAAACTTTACATCTAGCTGCCAGCTTAGATAGTTTCTACCTGATGCATCCAGCACTTCGAAGTCAACGCTTGCAATTTTAGCCATTTATCTAGTAGATCACAAACATGCATGAATTAATAATTGATCACAAAAAAACATTTTCATGCGGAGGCAATATTTAACGAAAGGCTAAATGTGTGGATCGGCCAGTCCCACAAGAAAGAGTCCAAAAAGTCCACAGTCCAAATTATACAAATTTGCAGCTTTAAAAATGAAAATACAACTTTGGAAACCCCGTGGGTCCCATAAGAGATCTCCAGATTCAAGCGTGGCCTCCGACTCCATGGAAGTTGGTCTTCTTTCTTTGACATTTACATAGATTCCTCACTACAATTTCTCTCAAAAATAAAAGAAAATTGCAGGAAATAAACTGTGGGACTAAACGGCCGATCCAAAAACCACATTTAGCAATTCATGCAGAAATATTGTGCGCATCAACATTTTCAAACATCATAGGCAGTTATATTCACATGAGGATAAAAATATTTAATCACTTAATAATTATTGGACCACAGGGCAACGTCATGCACCGTTAGGTTAGGTGACTAACGGCAGAGCGGTCGCAGGATCTTCCTAATTATTAAGTTTTAAATATGACGCACAACCACGCAATAAATATCCACATAATTTGCCAGAGATGTAACGTATGTAAAATGAATTACGAAGCAAGGGTTGTAAGGTTAATGGGTTTTTATCAATCAAATTGATTAAGAGCCCAAAATAAACATTTTCGTTGAAGAAGGAAAATGGTTTTTCCTTTTGAATCATCCCAAAAGTCCCCCCTAAAATCCCCAAAAGCCCTAGTCTGCCAGGTAATCGCACTATAATTTACCGTGATTTTTCACGAATTTAATTGCCATTGGATGCCCTTTAAACATGGGTTTTATCCCAAAATGGTTCTTTTTAAGGCTTGTTTATGGCCTTAGCCCCTCCCCCCGTTTTTTTTCATTCAATTGGCCTGCAGGCCGAAGCCTGAAGGAAATTTTTTTGTATTTTTTTTGTATTAAGGACGGCCTGCGGGCCGAAGCCTGCAGGCCAAACACCTTTTTTTTGAATCAAGGGAAATCGGCCGGCGGGCCGAAGCCCGCAGGCCGAAAAAATCCCTTTTTTTGTATTGGGCCGCAGACAAGCCCAATTGGGCTTGGGGTGGGGGCGGCTAGGGTTTTGGCCGCCGCCGCAGCCTCCCTCGTATACACCGACGGCGGGCCCCCTAGGGGGAGCATGGGACGCCGCCCCCCCCCCCCCCCCCCCCCCCCCCGCTGCGGGCGAGGGGGGAGGATGGAGACCCCCCCCGCTGCGGGCGGGGGGCGTCGGGGCGGGGGTGGCCCCCCCCCCCCCCCCCCCCCGCTGCAGGCGACGGGGGAGAACGGTGACCCCCCTGCTGCGGGGGGGGGGGGGGGCGTCGGGGCGGGGGTGGCCCCCCCCCCTCTGCGGGCGAGGGGGGAGAACGGCGGCCCCCCGCTGCGGGGGGGGTGGGGGGGGACAGGGCGGGGCGCTCCCCCCCCCCCCCCGCTGCGGGCGGGGGGAAACCGACGCCCCCCCCCCCCCCCGCTGCGGGCGGGGTGGGAGGGCCGGCGGCAAGCCGCCGGCGGGATAAAAGTTAGGGTAAAACCCCTAAAAATTGTATTTTTGGGATGAACGATCCGTCTTTTTCAAGGCGACAAATAATCCCCATACCGATCTTTCGAGATCAAGGGGAGGGGCAATCATACGTATGATAAAAAAACATCGTTTTTCTTGTGTTTACCTCTATATCCGTCCTCCGGATATAGCGACGGTTGCGCGAAGCCCTTACGCGGATGAAGACGCTCGATTGAGGAAGCCTTGCACCGTGCACGTGGATCTCCCGTCTCGCCTTCGCCTTCGCCTTCGCAACGAACGGAAAATTTTTGTGGAAAAGAAAATTTTAGAGGCTCGTGCTGATAACGTGTTATGAATCAACTGTTGATGGGGGAGCCCTCAGGTCTTTATTTATAGCCAAAGAGGAGAATACAAGATGAGCTTACACAGATATGGGCCTAAAACTAGGATGTCCCAATAACTCAACCAACCCAGTAAATAACCGTTCACAACACGAATCTGTTAAGAATCAACTACTGGGGGAGGAACCCCCAGCCCTTTATTTATAGGCATGGTAGGAGAGTAGATACATCGAATACATAGATATGGGCGTATCTCTAAGATACCCGCAATCCTAACCGACTCTGGTTATTTCCATTCACAACACTCCCCCTTATCCAGCCATAGGTGTGGACTCCGCTCAAGAGTACTTCGGGATTCTGAGCGTAATAAGAGTCTCACAAGGGGTGGATACTTCAGGATCCTGAGTTGGTGAGATTTGCCTCGTTAAAACCTTTAGCTATGGAAAACCCAGTGGGAAAAACCATAGTTAATAAAAAAGAGTGCAAACGCTCTTTAACTCCCCCTGATTTGTACATGTGACTCTGCTCATGAATACTTCTGGATTCTGAGCGTCACAGAGGGGTGGATACTTCGGGATCCAGAGTTGATTTGATTTGCCTCGTTAAAACCTTTGGCTATGGAAAACCCAGTGGGAAAAACCATAGCTAAGGGAAAAGAGTACAAATTCTGTCAACTCCCCCTGATCTGTAAAAGCTCTTAGGCTTTCAGATCTCGTAGGCTTATATCATCACTCCTATTTACAATATTCCGAAAATGTACACAGATTACAAATTTTATCACCATCAAGCAGCTGCTGAGTCCAGAAACTCTGGAGAGGTGAGCTAAGTTTCGTCGCCTCTGATGTGGTCTTCAGACTATATGGTCAGCTCCACAAAACCAGCCTCTATCCCAGTCGTCACCGGGATGTGATGTACCACCAGGCGCCCTCAAATACACCATTGGTGTGATTCTGGAATGGTGAGGATCTCGGAATTGATAGGATGATGTTGCCTTCATAAGTTGCTTTGCATATTTGCAGTAGATGGCCATCCCACTGTGGGTACCCATTCTGTGATTTATCAGTATAGGGACCGGACCTGTAACCTGCATTTGCACAAACATTGGAGGATGCTACTATAATTTGTAAGTCCAAATCTTTCGACCCTTGGAGGAAGCGTAGAAGGCTTGACTCCGGTCTAATGGCCCTTGTGAGGTGCCAACTATCTCTGGCTAATGAGTTAACTGCAACTGTTATATCGGGACGCATGCAGTTTAGCCAGGAGTGCATGATTGCACTTAGATAAGGGACTTTAGGACCAGTTATATCCTCCCCCTCTTCCAGCGATCGGAAGGGTTCTTTTTTGTACATCCATTGAGTATACCACCGTAGGTGTACTTTGGATGACAATGGTCCTTTTAATTTCTCCAACGCGCTTCTGGGCGTTTTTAACAGGATTCTATGAGCCATGACTTTATATTTGCCTAGGTCTTTTTATTTCATGTTTAAAAGTCAGGCTTGTACATTTATTTCGGTTTTCTCTTCAGGAGATCCGATGAGATGTTAGTTGTCTACAACTAAGATCTCTAATCCTGTTCTTTGCACAGATGCAAAGACAACCTTCAGTAGGAATCATTGACTTGTCAAGTGATTCTCTTGGTTGTACATTTATTTATTATACTTATTGTTTCTTCATTTGAATAGACGTCCCGAAGTCTATTCAGGGCTTTTAAGGAAATGTGGAAATTATCTTTACAAGATATCCACGAAGGTATGCCGTCACAACATCCAATAACGGCATATCAAAAATTTTCCTTTGCCAAATCGTAAGGTATTCGCTTTTGATAACTTAGGGAGACTGATGCATCATTTATGAGACATGCTCATTTGAATTTGTTCGATCCCTAGTTTCAGCGAAATTTTCCTTGGGCTATAGGTTGTACCGTATAGCATACGATTTTGTATTTATTTTTCTTATGTTTGCAATACTTTGTTTTATCCACAGGTTTGACACCTTTTGGTGTCTGGACTTCAGGTCCGAACATTTCACGTTTCATAAGTGAGTCCAGCTCATCTTTTATTGCCACGTTCCACGTTTGGCCAATCTCTACGTTTGCCTTCTAGCAACGGAGTGTGGAACGATAATTTATAAACGTCATCGTCATTACGATGTATATGGCAATATGATACGTGAATACATTGTCGACAATTTATGTTCTATCTGTCCAACACCTCCCCAGTACGTACAACATTTACTTAATTTCACTTTTTCCCGGCAATTCCTTTGCAGTGGATTCTGGGAAGGGTGATGGTGTGGACAGGAGCTCATTGTCCTGTGGTAGTATTGTCTTAAGGTCTCCAGGAGTTTCTGTCCTTGGAGCCTGGTGGTCTGCCTCTTTTCTGTTGAGGATCAGCCACTTCTGCTGCTGGTGGATTGCATCCATTCTCGGGGATGTCAATCCTAGATGGAGTTTTTGCAGCAGGGATGTGTGATCTGACAATCTTCTGGTTGTCAATAAATGATTCCGGTAATTAGTGAACAGTGTTCTGTATGTGGAAGATCTTCTGGATCTCATCTACACATTGTATTGTTACCGGATCATAGTGGGTCAAGCTGTCTGTATCCAACGTTATAATTTCCTTCGCGCCAGATTTTCCAGTATCTGGGCCTATTTTTGGGAAACTCGTCTCATCGAGATCACAGTCTTCAAGGTGTGCCTTAATTACGTCCCCCGTTTGGGGTTCTAGGTATCTTATAAGTGAGGGTGAGTCAAACCCTGCATGGATACCTAGGCGACGTTGAGTACCGTTTTAGTCCTCTTTGGTGGTGCAATGGGGATTTAAGACTGCGCGACCGAAGATTCTCAGATGAGAAATGTTCGGTGGCATTCCATATGCAAATTGCATTGGAGACTCTGACCTCCAGAGGGTCTTATTTTCATTTACGATGCAGCATGCAGAGTTTGCATGTCCCCATGCATCCATAGGTAATCGGGATTTAATGGACGTTCAGTCCATTGGAGTCTACTTTTCAGTGACTCTGCCGACCCATTTTGGGTATGAACATGCGGCACTTGTATGTTCATTTTCAATTCCCGTTGATTGGCAGTACTCTTGAAAAGACTGTGAGGTATATTTCCCAACATTAACCAGACTTATTTACAACATTTTATTGTCTGGGAAATGTGCCCGCAACATTTTTATTCTTGTGTCAATAGCTTTGGAAAAGCTAAGTTGCGGGTCTTGTAGTAGACATACGTACGAATATTCTGAGGATGCATTTATCAGTACAATGAAGTACCAAAATAGCCCACTAGGGGTGGTGGATTTTATCCACATCTGTCTCCTTGTATTCTTTTTGAGGAAGCGTGGAGATCCTTTTTCAACTTTTCGTGGAGATGGCCTTGTAATTAATCTTCCCTTATAGTAAGGGATGCGAGGGAATTTTCCCTTCTGAAGAATCTTCTGGTTCTTCAAGTCATACCCATAGGATAAGATGTTGTGCATCATCACAAATCCAGGGTGGCCAAGTCCATCATGCCAGAGTAAAAACTCAGCTGATGTAGGGCACTTCAGGTGCTCCGTTTAATTCTGCTTCCTTTCTCCGAATCTTCGTATGGTAGAGGCCTATAAGGCTCTCAAAACGTTCAAGTGTGTATTTTACTTCTTTTTCTTGAGACGTTGCATACGGTAATTTTTCATTTACATTTGCTGTTTCCAAGTGGGATCCGTTGAAACGGATGTCCTTGAAACTTAGAAAGTTTCTTTTGGAATTCGGAGGGATTAGTGCATCCATTATTTTTGTGTCGTTTGGGGGCAACTGTGTTGCATTCCCTGGATCTTCAATATAGCCCTGATATTGGGCTTTGTATTGAAAGAAATCGTACGTGTTTATTGTCTACTAAGCATTTATGAGAGCAGTTTCAAAAGATGAAACGTATCGGCACATGCATATTTAGATAAACATTTTCATTTATTGTATACTAAAAATTTTATTCAAAAATAGATTGCATAATGCAAAAGCTCTCATAACATGAAATGTTCTAAACAGTTTGCTAAGATAAAAGTAAAAGCTAAACAAGCATGTCGTCATTTTCGAAGTCGTCAGCTGAAAACTTGACTGGAGCATCAGAGGTCATCAGGTTTGTTTCAGCTTTATTTTTCTTGTTCTCGTTATACAAATCCTGGAGGTGCTGCGAAGTTCGGCACATTTTGGACCAGTGGCGTTTCATGCCACAATTATGGCACTGGTCTTCCCATTCCCTCTTGGGTGGGGGTGAATCATTTTTGTCATTTCTGTGCCATGTGAACTTCCGCTTACTTTCATTATTTCGCTGCTGCTGTGCATGGCCCTTGGCATTTTTCTGTTGACCCCCCTTCTGTGGTCTTTCTTTTCTTTTATTATCTCTCTTCTTTTTTAAAGAAGAGGAATGGTGAGCTTCTGGTAGGGGGCAGTGCCGGGAGGGCGCATATTGTGAGTGGCGAGAAGAAGCTCTCTGTTTTGCTCAGCCATGAGTAAACATGACAGCAGCTCAGAATACATGGTGAACCTGTGTTCACGGTATTGCTGCATGAGTATCGCATCTTTTTCATGTAAGGACGTATACGTCTTTTCCAGCATGCGATCTTCTGATACATTCTCACCACACAACTTCAGGCGTGAGGTGATGCTGAAAAGTGCTGAGTTGTACTCAGCAATGGACTTAAAGTCCTGTAGTCTCAGGTTCTCCCACTCATATCGTGCCCTTGGGAGTATAACATCTTTCTGATGTTTATTCATGTCCTCAAGGGCAGTCCATAGCTTAAATGGAACTGTGACCGTAAGGTATTCAGTCTTTAAGGTCTTGTCCACATGGCGGCGAATATAGATGGCTTGCGCCTTCTCTATATCGCTAACATTTTCTTTTTCAGTCACAGCAGCGATGAGGGACTTTGCCCGCAGGTGAAACTTTACATCTAGCTACCAGCTTAGATAGTTTCTACCTGATGCTTCCACTACTTCGAAAGTAACGCTTGCAATATTAGCCATTTATCTAGCAGAGCACAAACATGCATGAATTAATAATTAATCAGAGAAAACATTTTCATGCGGAGGCAATATTTAACGAAAAGCTAAATGTGTGGACCGGCCAGTCCCACAAGAAAGAGTCCAAAAAGTCCACAGTCCAAATTATACAAATTTGCAGCTTAACGAAAATGAAAATACAACTTTGGAAACCCCGTGGGTCCCATATGATATCTCCATCTTCAAGCATGGCCTCCGTCTCCATGGAAGTTGGTCTTCTTTCTTTGACATTTACATAAATTCCTCACTACAATTTCTCTCAAAAATAAAAGAAAGGTGCGGGAAATAAACTGTGGGACTAAACGGCCGATCCAAAAACCACATTTAGCAATTCATGCAGAAATATTGTGCTCATCAACATTTTCATCAGACATTTTCATCACAGGCATCACAGGCATTTAATATTCGCAGAGATGGATAAATAATTTAAACACTTAATAATTATTGGACCACTGGGCAACGTCATACACCGTTAGTTTATGTTACTAACGGCAGAGCGGTCGCAGGATCTTCCTAATTATTAAGTTTTAAATACAATGCACAATCACGCATATAATATCCAACAGAATATACCAGAGATGCAAAGCATGTAGATATGATTTTTGCAGAAAAAAAGCATTACAATGCAAAGGTTGTCAATTGAATGGGTTTAATCAATTAAATTGATTAAGAGCCCAAAATAAACATTTTCTTTGTCAGAGTGAAAAGTTTCCCTCATCATCCCAAAAGCCCCCCCCCAAGAATCCCCAAAAAGTCCTCGCCTGCCCGATATTTGTCCCGTAATTTACCGTGATTTTTCACGAATATTTTGCCCTTAAATCCCCTTTTTAAATTAATTTTTAGGCTAGCAAGTTGCTGATCGCTCCGGGATGTAACCCCAAAGAACGGTTGTAGTTTTACCGCAAGTGCACGATGTAGCAGCGAGCGGGTTATCGAACACAGGGAGGACGAATGACCGTGCTTGTTCCAATCAACCTGGCTATTTAAGAAGAGAGAAATTTGCCTTTGGCGATCCTGTCACAATCGTCAGACAAAGTACGGAAATATCAAATCAAATAAAGAACGTCTAGGGAATGGGGAATTCCCGCTACTCACCGCCTTTCATAAATGTGGTTCATCGGTATCAAAAATCACTAGAATAAGATTTTGGATGAACTAGTTGCAACTGAATGTAGAACCAAGCTCACGCTCTCGCGCTGTTGCCGGCCTATAGCTATCCTAGGTTCGGGCCCAATCTCTTGCAAACCCTAGCCTAGGGAAGCTAGCATTAGGATCAACATCATCGTTCAATCGCGCACCGAGCTCAATCTCTTGCAAACTCGGCCCGCGACCTAGTTTGGGATAGTTCCTACCCGTCCAATCTCTTGCAAACGGGTATTGGCGCGGAATTGGAAACGTGAACCCTAGTATCGGTCCAATCTCTTGCAAACCGATACTACGGAAATTCGATTCCAACCCAATTCGGATTTCTAGGGTTTCCTATCGAATTGGGATCCAATCTCTTGCAAATCCCAATCGATGTGAATTCCTAGCCATCCGTAGTAAATTGATCCCAATCTAATCCCTAATAGCAATTCTAGCAAAATTCCTACCAATTCATCACAATCATGAAATAGGGCTTGTAGGGTTCATCCCCACGCCCCAAGACGTGGCGACTACTCACAATTCATAGCAAGATCACAAAAATAATCAATGAAATAAGCAATAGAATTCATCACAATATTGAGATATGCAATAAAAATAGAATTTTTAGAGAAGAGAAAACACAAACCAATGGAGTTCTTCAAATAATTCTACAAAAATCAACTTTTGTCTCCTCTCCAATCTCAAGAATAAAGCTAAAAAGTTAATCTAAAAGGCTACAAAAAATCTAAGAGAAAAGCTCTCTAAACTAGGGTAAAAACAGGGGTTAAATACCCCCCAAAATCGTCCAAAAACTGTGACCAAAATACCCCTGCGCAGCCTGTTTTCCGCAATTTTCGCTACAGGCAGCGCGTCGCACTCGGCCGAGTGACAAAAGTCGCTCGGCCGAGTGAGAAACCCTGTAATTTTCCAGTAAGTCTTGATCTTCAGGGGTCTTCACTTCGGGGGCTACTCAGCCGAGTGAGTTGTCGTCACTCGGCCGATGGCTTCATGGTACTCGGGCGGTCGGGATTATCCACTCGGCCGAGTGGGTCTTCTGAAGCTCAGGCAGCCGAAAAACAGTAACATGGCGATTTTTGAAGGGCTTCGTCTGGGCGCCACTCGGGCGGACGGGATCTCGTCACTCGGCCGATGTGGTCTCCGTCGCTCGGCCGAGTGCACATATGAATCGTGTCTGATCTGGTCGGCCGAGCGGTGTCTCGCTGGTCGGCCGAGTGACTCCTTCACTCGGCCGAGTGGGACACTAAAAATGCCCAGATTGCTTGTTTTGGCCTCCTCGTCGCTCCTGCGACGTCCGTTCTTCTTCCGCTCCTCTCCAACAGCAAAATACCCCTCGGGGAGGTCGTCGGTGACCCTCTGGAGTAAGCGCATCTCGGGATCACTCCAAATCGCGCCAAATCACCTGAAATGCGACAAAAACAACAAATCGTGAAAAGCATCGCAATATCGTCGATATATCGTGAAAAACATGATTTGGGCGATCTAAATGGCATGCAAACATGCGGTAAAAAAGTGTAAAATAAGGAGTGATCAAAATCCCCCAAGCTTGCCTCTTACTCGTCCTCGAGGAAGATAAGTAAAAGGAGAACCCGGTGGATTCGGAAAACGAAAACGGCGAAAAAATGAAAAATGAAAAACGGAGAAGAATGAAAAACGAAATAAAAATAAAGAAGAAAGAAAGAAGCGAAGAGGTAAGCTGCTAGATCATTTCCTCAGGACGTGGGTTCCGCTTACTCATATAGCATGCACTGAATGAAAAACACATGTCAAAGAATTTTATTTTGATATCATAGTATAATAGTGCAAATAGAAATAGAAAACCCACGAACAACAATATAATCATGAAAAACGGAATAATCTTATAATTACCATCGTCTGAATCATTTAAAGCTGTATACAAATCACAGATCACACACTTTTCAATTGAATGCTTTCTATCAGGAGTATAAGAGTACCACACTATAGAATAGAGAGAATAGAAAAGTATGGATTTCATGATATGAATGCTAGGCTTAGATTTCTGGATGTCGTAAAGCTAAAAATAATCTCACCGAGTATAGAATATTACTTAGCCTAGGTTGTCGTGCAACGTCAAGTAGTCACTCTCTCACACATCAATGGATCCCCTCCCCCAAGCTTATCTATAAGCGTGGTGGCATAAAAAAAATATTTACATCCCCATTCTTATAAAGCTCCAAAAGCAATGAAAATGAACACGAAAAGAGAGAAGAAAGAAAGAAAGTGAGATGTGATCTCTTATTGAGGATTTTTCCTCTTTTCTTTTCCTTTTTTTTTTTTTTTTTTTTTCTTCCTTTTTTTTGATGCAATAGCATATATACACAACGATCCCAACTCAAAGAGAGATAATGATATACAAGAATATTTTCTATTTTCTCTCTTTTTTTGCAATAAAAAATTTGGAGCTAGGAATTAATAGCGGGGGAAATGCCATATAATAGAACCGCTAAGGGGAGATTCACCAATGATTTTAAAAGTAGAGAAATGATGTTCAAGATTTGTGGAGAAAGAAATGAATATATCTCTCGGTTCACTCTATAAGACATGCACGACAACTTCAGCAGGGTAATCTAATCTACTCAGTTTCGATCACAAAAAAGCTAACTAATCCAGATTTATCATAGCTAACATCATTCAATCATCCTGAAGTGAAATGTACAATTCTTGCATATAGAAGTGATATAGGAAAAGAAATCAGTACTCCAGATATAGGCATTCAATGCGTGAATCTTGGTGTGTTTTCTGTGATAGCATACATATGAATATTCAGACTCAGCTAATAATAAAATTTCATCCATTTTCATGTGGAAAAAGTGTGGGTTACTATCTCTAGATGCAGGGTAAGTCATAGCATATGATATCAGAAATAAAATCTAAGACATGACAAATATAGCATGCAAATAGAGTAAGCTAACTCCACGTCATCATCATCACAGAAAAGTCATCTCTAGCATGAGATGAAAAGGAAAGAAATAAAGATAAAGGGAAAATAGAACTATTTACAATGCGGCACGCAAAAAATAAGAAAAACGTGATGCATGGCAAAATAAAAGAAAAATGATGAAAAATAAGTGCAAAAGCGAAGAATGGTGTGAAAAACTAAAAATAAAGGTGGCAAACCGAAAAAAGAACGTGAGAACTCACTCCCCCAAGCTAAATGGCACAGTGTCCTCAATGTGCAAAGTGTGGCACACCGAGAGACAAGAAGTGTGAGGGGCAAGTGAGGATGCATGCATGAGGAAAAAGTGAAAAGAAAAATAAAGAAACGAAAAATATGATGCGGACATGATGCATGCACAGATAGGAGTGATATAGATATAGAGATGTGTCACCAAAAAACTCTCCCTGACTCCCAGAAAAGATATATAAAGATATGGTCGAGATGAGAATCCCAAAAGTAGGTGAGGGGAGGGGGGTGGACAAAAGGCAACGGGACCCAGCAGAAACGGGCAGCACGACGGCAAAAATAATCGATGGCATCAAGGGTGCCTAAGAAGGTGGTGCTGCGCCGTCTCCGTCCTGAGGCGGAAGTGGTGGCGGTGGCTGGACAGGCCGCTGAGTGGGTGAGGGTGTGGAAGTGGTAGCAGACTGAGTGTGTGTGGAAGTGTGTGTGGGAACCTGCTGGGTGGGTGGGGGTACGCGGGGGAGACGCTCCAGGACCTGGGTAAGACAGTAGTGAATCTGCGGGAGCAGGTCAAAGCGGCCAGCCATCGCAGAGACGGTGGCGGACAGGGTCCGAAGGTCGCCTCTGAGGCCACTCACCGCCCCCTCTAGAGCACGAATGCTCTGAAGTACAGTGTCGGGGGGAGGTGGTGCAGAGGGACGCACCGGTCGGGGCTGTGCCGGGCGGGGCTGGCGTACTCGGGTCGCGTATGTGACGAGCTCAGCGGGGAAGGGAACAAAAGGCGCTGCGCTCGCAAATGTGGGCCTGGCCTCAGTGTGAGGCCGGGGGACCGGCTGGTGAGAAGTGGAGGCAGCAGCAGCGAAAGAAGAGTGCAAAAGTGGCAGCGAGGCGGCCAGAGAGGTCAGTGGCACAGAAGTGTGGACAGACGCCACGACACTCTCGGAAAATACAACAGCAGTGGAAACAGAGGGCTCTCCGCACTCAACTACGGTCGGCGGGCGCTCGGGTGGTGCAGAAGAAACAGGCTCAGTGGACAGAGGGCCAGTGGTGGTGGTGACAGCCGCGGAAGCGGTGGAGGTGGGCTCAGCTAAGGTACTCCCGACACCGACAGAGGTGGGGACAGAGGTGTCAGGAGCAGCGGAAACATCAGGTATAGGCTGAGGGGCCACGGGGTCAACAGGGGCAGCAGGCTCGGCAGGGGCGACAGGGTCTGCGGGGGCAGCGTGGGCCTGCTCGGCCTCCTCGGCCTCGAGCACGTAAGCGGCGGGGATGAGAACATCCATCGCAGGGAGCCAGTCCACATGGGCTGGTGCAATCTGAGTCCGAGCTGGGCTCAGAAGAATCATGTAATCGGCACCGTAAGGGCCGTGCAACCAGACCCAGTGACGCTCACCGTGCGGACGAAGCATCTTCATCCAGGCCATAACATCGATCGACAAAGAAGTGGGGCCTGGTACTCGTCGCAGGTCGTCAGGGAAGTCCTCGCCGGTCATAAGGGCAAGCAAGGTGATCAGGCCGCTGCAGCATATCGTTGAGCGAGCGCCCACCGATACAATGATGCGGTCCAAAAACCAAGCCGCGACATCAATCACGACGGCGGGGACAAGCTCATCGCCATCCCTAGATAGAGCTCTGGGACGTGTCATTGCGTAGAGCATGTAGAGCTCCGGCGTAGACATCGTGCCCGGCTCATATCTGGCCAAAAAGGTCGTCGCCATAAGGCGCTGAGCTATGCGGAGGCAGGAATGGACAATGGCCGAGGCCTTGGCCCTACTAGGGTCAAAGGCAGCGTGAAGACCCGTAATACGGGCCCAGAAGGCACCGGCGTCGAAGGAAGGTGGGGGGATATGGGTGGGGCCGTAACCGCGATCGGCTCCGGGGACATCGGGCCACGAGAAAAATGCTCTCATCATACCGAGAGTGACCTGGCACTCCCGGTCCATGAACCGAAACGAGCATCCCTCGTCGGTCCGGGCGATCGAACTAAGTACCTCAAGTGTCGGACGGAGAAACGTGTCCGCCGACACCTGAAAGAAATCTCGCCAGCCCACGTTGTCGTACAACGTGAGCATCCCCTCTAGTACCCCCAGGCGTCCTAGGTCGGCAAGGTGTGCAAACCTGGAGGGTACGATCGAGCGCTGGGAGATACGCTCGAAGACGGCGCGGTGTGTGTCGTCTCGGAACGTAATCCCGAGCGGCCCGACCAGTGGAGCCGGAGGTGGTGGCTGTGGAGCGGCAGGGAGTGGCTGTGCGGGCTGTGTGGGCGCTGCGGGCTGTGTGGGCGCTGCAGGCTGTGCGGGGTGTGCGGGGCCTGCAGGCTGTGCTGGGTGGATGGGGTGTGGTGGAGAAGGCGGAGGAGAGTCCTCCAACTCGTGGGAGGGGCCGGCATCATCCGACCGCTTCCGCTTGGCGGAAGCTCTCTTCGACCGCGGCCGTGTCCGGGGCGGCATATCGGCCCCGAGCGCGCGCCGAAAAATGAGAAAAGTGCGGCGTGTGCAAAATAAACGAAAGAGTATACCCCGACACGCCGCGAGTGCTAAGCAATGGAAGCGTGCGAAGACAGTGCCTCCGCAAAGCCCAAATCAGTCCGTAGAAGCTCCCCTGGGCTCCCCTAAGCTCCCAAAAACAACCTGCGCATGAAATGGAGATATCAGCGGGTAATATTCAAAACGTATGGAGCATTAGGGGTATAATAGATAGATATAGAAATTGATTAGGGTTTGGGGGTCGTTTAACACATGGATCCTCGAAAAATACACAAAAAGAGGAGAAAAAGGAGAAATAGGCGATACCGGAGGTGGGCGGAGCGGCGGCCGCCGGCGGCGACTCGGGTGAGGCGCGGCGGGTGCTCGGCCGGCGGTGGCTGGCCGAGCGGCGGCGCGAGGTGGCCGGTCGGGCGAGTGGGGGGGCGCGAGCGAGGGGAACGGGCGAGAGGAGCTGAAGGGTCGGGCGAGCGATTGGGATTTTTACGTTTCGAAAAACGTGCCTCCCCTCAGCCCCTTATATAATAAAAGTTACGACTCGGCCGAGTGACTAGGTCACTCGGCCGAGTGGGATCAATGGAAAATCCTCCCCGCTTACGCTTCGGCCGAGTGGCTTTGCCAGCCTCGGCCGAGTGGAGTAAGTCCATTCGGCCGAGTGGCTCAAGCTACTCGGCAAGACTCGCCTTAGGAGCGTATCCGTTTTACTCGGCCGAGTGAAAATATATACTCGGCCGAGTAGCAGTTATACTGAATTTAGGAAAATAAACAGAGAGTTGGGTACAGCAGACTTCCCTCGTTCGTGAGCGGCTCGGCCGGACGAACTTGTGTACTCGGCCGAGTGACTAGTATACTCGGCCGAGTGAGCCTTAATTTCTGCTGTTTGTCTTCGTTTGGGCTCTAAACTCCGTCTTTCTTCCTCCAGTCGATTTCATCTTCCTCCTAAGCATCGAGCACCTTCCTGGGGCGATCCTCGTCGTCTCGTTCATCCTCCTCATGATGGATTTGCCTATCTCCTCTCCTGTCAAGAAAAATAGGACCCGTTATCACAAAATTTTTGGGCGAACGACTCAAAACACTAAAAAGTTCTAAAGACAAAAATAAAAGAAAAAATGAAAATAATGCAATAACCGACGGGTTGCCTCCCGTCAAGCGCTCGTTTAAGGTCGTGAGCTCGACCCCATATGATTTTCAATTAATGCGGGATGTTCGGTGCATATGAGATGCACCCATCAAACTTTCCGGGGAGAACGCTTGGATTCGGAAGTTGCGGCGGTGTGTTCTCCCTCGGTGGTCTCCCGTCTCGAATAGTGTTGGGGGGAGGCTCCCCCAAGCTAGCGTTTGCTCCGGTCAACGGCTTCACCGGTGACGCCGATTTCCGTATCGGCGGAGCTTTCTTCGGAGACTTTAATTTCGAGAGCTTGCAGAGCTCTCGAATCCTTGCGACATCAGCGTCGCCTTCATCATTTTCAGCGGAGAGGTCGGGGGAATCGTCTATCTTCTCATCTTGGCCTAAATCCGGGCCTTCCTCGAAATCCTCATCGAAAAGAGCACCAATCGAGTGGGGGGTCGCCTCTTCTATCACCTCATCAAGGAGGTATGAAAGATCATCCGGCCGTCCCTTAAGTAGATATATTCTATTGATTTCTCCCGTTGGGACTCCCTCGGAATAATGCTTGAGTCTCTGACCATTTACCTTGAACGAGGCCCCGTCTTTGCTTTCCAACTCGAAGGCCCCTCCCGGTTGTATGTTCTTAATGGTGAAAGGTCCGGACCAACGTGACCTCAACTTTCCGGGAAATAGTCGGAGCCGGGAATTATAGAGTAAGACCTTGTCTCCTACCTTGAAGTCTGTGACGGTAATGCAGGCATCGTGGAGAATCTTGGTCCTTTCTTTGTAAATTCTCGAGCTCTTGTAGGCGTCTCTCCTTATTTCATCAAGTTCGTTGATGTCCAAGAGTCGCCTCACCGCCGCACTCTTGTAGTCGTAGTTAAAGGTCTTGATGGTCCAATATGCGCGGTGTTCCAACTCTACCGGCAAGTGGCAAGCCTTCCCATAAACTAGTCTGAACGGTGTGGTACCGATGGGGGTGCGAAAGGCCGTGCGATATGCCCATAGAGCATCGTTTAGCTTCATTGACCAATCCTTTCTAGACCAATCCACGGTCTTCTCAAGAATTTGCTTGATCTCTCTATTTGAGACTTCCACTTGGCCGCTTGTCTGGGGGTGATATGCCATGCCAACTCTATGGTTTACTCCGTACTTCTTTAGCATGGCTTCAAACTTGTTCTCTATGAAGTGGCTCCCCCCGTCGCTTATCAAGGTACGAGGCACTCCGAAGCGCGGGAAGATATTTTGCTTGAAGAACTTGGAGACGACCCTTGCATCATTAGTGGGGGTGGCGATTGCTTCCACCCATTTGGAGACATAGTCGACGGCCAATAGGATGTATTTGTTGCCATTGCTCGACGGAAATGGTCCCATGAAGTCTACTCCCCAACAATCAAAAAGCTCAATTTCTTGGATGGGCCTCATTGGCATCTCATTGCGCTTGGAGATATTCCCGGTCCGTTGGCATCTATCGCACCCCTTTACAAAGTCGTGGGTGTCTTTAAACATTGTCGGCCAGAAGAACCCGCTCTGCAAAATCTTAGCGGTAGTTTTAGAGGCGGCATGATGTCCTCCGCATGGTAGACCGTGGCAATGCAAAATGATGGATGTCGCCTCCTCTTTAGAAACACACCTCCGAATGACGCCATCCTTGCATATCTTGAAGAGGTATGGATCTTCCCAGAAATAGCTACGGACTTCATAAAGAAATCTCCTCTTTTGATGCGTGGGCATCCCATGCGGTTTAATTCCACAAGCCAAGTAGTTGACGAAGTCCGCGTACCAAGGGACCTCTCCGGTCCTTATGGCATATAGCCTCTCATCCACGAAAGTATCGTCGATATGCAAACTTACATCCTCCTTGTCGCGAATGAGCCTAGATAAATGATCCGCCACGACATTGTCCGTACCCTTCTTGTCTCTGATCTCTAAGTCGAATTCTTGCAACAAGAGTATCCACCTAATCAATCGAGGTTTGGCCTCCTTCTTGTTTAAAAGATACTTCAATGCTGCATGGTCGGTGTGGACAATCACCTTGGAACCGAGGAGGTAGGAGCAAAACTTCTCTATGGAATAGACGACCGCTAGAAGCTCTTTCTCGGTAGTTGTGTAGTTTTTCTGCGCGTCATCCAATGTCTTGCTCGCATAGTATATCACATGAAGCTTCTTATCTTTTCTTTGTCCCAACACCGCTCCAATGGCTTGGTCGCTAGCATCACACATTAGCTCAAAAGGAAGGCTCCAATCCGGTGGTTGTATGATGGGTGCGGAGACTAGTGCTTCCTTCAAGGTGTTGAAGGCTTGAAAGCATTTTCCTGAAAAAACAAAAGGAATATCTTTAGCGAGCAAGGAAGTAAGCGGTCGGGCAATCGAGGCGAACTCCTTGATGAAGCGGCGGTAAAACCCCGCGTGACCAAGAAAGCCTCTAATGCCCTTGACATTAATAGGAGGAGGGAGTTTCTCGATTACCTCAATCTTTGCTTTATCTACCTCAATTCCTCTCGAAGAGACAAGATGTCCGAGAACTATACCTTCCGTGACCATGAAGTGACACTTCTCCCAATTGAGAGTGAGATTGTTTTGTTGGCACCTTTTTAGGACTTTAGTAAGATTTTCCAAGCAAGAGTCAAACTCACTTCCATAAACCGAGAAATCATCCATAAAAACTTCCATAATATTTTCAATGTAATCGGAAAATATGGATGTCATACACCTCTGAAAGGTGGCGGGAGCATTACAAAGGCCAAACGGCATCCTACGGTAGGCATAGGTGCCATAGGGACAAGTGAAAGTTGTCTTCTCTTGGTCATCTTCGTGCAAAGGGATTTGGAAGAATCCCGAATACCCATCTAGATAGCAAAAATATTTATGTTTTGCAAGGCGTTCAAGCATTTGATCAATGAAGGGCAATGGGTAATGGTCCTTTCGGGTGGCTTTATTGAGTTTCCTATAGTCAATGCACATTCGCCATCCCGTGACGGTGCGCGTAGATATGGGCTCACCTTTTTCATTTTTTATGACAGTCATCCCCCCTTTCTTGGGGACGACGTGAACGGGGCTAACCCATCTACTGTCTGAGATAGGATAAATTATACCGGCTTCTAGCAATTTTATGTTTTCCTTTTTAACCACCTCCTTCATGTTCGGGTTTAACCGCCTTTGAGGCTCTATGGAGGTGGCGTCGGTATCCTCCAAATGGATCCTATGCGTGCAAAGCCTAGGGCTTATCCCTTTTAGATCGGAGATAGTGTATCACAGGACATCTTTATGGCTCCTAAGAACGTCTAGGAGTTTTTCAAGTTGGTCTGGCGCGAGGTGGGAGTTTACTATCACCGGGAAAGTTAATTTTTTACCCAAAAAGGCGTACCTTAGATTCGGAGGTAATTGTTTAAGTTCTACCTGAAGAGGCGCCGCTCCTTCTACTTCATCAGCTCGCATGAGTTTGGCTTCTTCCTTGTTAGCCGGGTCTAGCGCGTGCTCAGGTGGCGCGCTCTCTTGTGAAGAGTCAGACTCACTACTTAGTGAGGACAATGCATCGAAATAGGCGCGCTCCGATTCTGTGCTAGCGTCATCAGAACTTTCACTCGGCTCTGGTTCGTTCCTGGAATCAAGAAACACATCAGACGACTCGTAGAAGCAAGGGTAAGCGTCATGGGGTGTAACTCCCTGAACGATGGCTTGCTCTGAAGATCCTCCCGGAGTATAGTGATCCTCGACACTTGTTCTACCGTCTTCGAAATATAGCTTGTCATCCATCACATCAACTCTGACGTTGCCTCCGATAGTCCCCTCCGGGGAGACTTGGTTCATCACAAAACTAGCAAACAGTTGCTCGTCAGGGTCATTGACGTCGATAGCAAAAGCTCCGGTAGCGTGGACCTCATCGACAAGCTCCTTAAGGAGGTCTGTGAAGGAGTCATAGTCTTCCTGACTGAGTTCTATTGTTGACATTGCATCCTCCATTCTTCCTGTAAAGACCTTATGCAAAATACAGGGAGAATATGCAAATAGAAGAAAGTAAAGAAAGAGAGAAAGAAGAAGTAACCGGGTGGTCGATGACGAACACCGTCGAAATGCCGTCCCCGACAACGGCACCAAAAACTTGATCGCTCCGGGATGTAACCCCAAAGAACGGTTGTAGTTTTACCGCAAGTGCACGGTGTAGCAGCGAGCGGGTTATCGAACACAGGGAGGACGAATGACCGTGCTTGTTCCAATCAACCTGGCTATTTAAGAAGAGAGAAATTTGCCTTTGGCGATCCTGTCACAATCGTCAGACAAAGTACGGAAATATCAAATCAAATAAAGAACGTCTAGGGAATGGGGAATTCCCGCTACTCACCGCCTTTCATAAATGTGGTTCATCGGTATCAAAAATCACTAGAATAAGATTTTAGATGAACTAGTTGCAACTGAATGTAGAACCAAGCTCACGCTCTCGCGCTGTTGCCGGCCTATAGCTATCCTAGGTTCGGGCCCAATCTCTTGCAAACCCTAGCCTAGGGAAGCTAGCATTAGGATCAACATCATCGTTCAATCGCGCACCGAGCCCAATCTCTTGCAAACTCGGCCCGCGACCTAGTTTGGGATAGTTCCTACCCGTCCAATCTCTTGCAAACGGGTATTGGCGCGGAATTGGAAACGGGAACCCTAGTATCGTTCCAATCTCTTGCAAACCGATACTACGGAAATTCGATTCCAACCCAATTCGGATTTCTAGGGTTTCCTATCGAATTGGGATCCAATCTCTTGCAAATCCCAATCGATGTGAATTCCTAGCCATCCGTAGTAAATTGATCCCAATCTAATCCCTAATAGCAATTCTAGCAAAATTCCTACCAATTCATCACAATCATGAAATAGGGTTTGTAGGGTTCATCCCCACGCCCCAAGACGTGTGGCGACTACTCACAATTCATAGCAAGATCACAAAAATAATCAATGAAATAAGCAATAGAATTCATCACAATATTGAGATATGCAATAAAAATAGAATTTTTAGAGAAGAGAAAACACAAACCAATGGAGTTCTTCAAATAATTCTACAAAAATCAACTTTTGTCTCCTCTCCAATCTCAAGAATAAAGCTAAAAAGTTAATCTAAAAGGCTACAAAAAATCTAAGAGAAAGCTATCTAAACTAGGGTAAAAACAGGGGTTAAATACCCCCCAAAATCGTCCAAAAACTGTGACCAAAATACCCCTGCGCAGCCTGTTTTCCGCAATTTTCGCTACAGGCAGCGCGTCGCACTCGGCCGAGTGACAAAAGTCGCTCGGCCGAGTGAGAAACCCTGTAATTTTCCAGTAAGTCTTGATCTTCAGGGGTCTTCACTTCGGGGGCTGCTCGGCCGAGTGAGTTGTCGTCACTCGGCCGATGGCTTCATGGTACTCGGGCGGTCGGGATTATCCACTCGGCCGAGTGGGTCTTCTGAAGCTCAGGCAGCCGAAAAACAGTAACATGGCGATTTTTGAAGGGCTTCGTCTGGGCGCCACTCGGGCGGACGGGATCTCGTCACTCGGCCGATGTGGTCTCCGTCGCTCGGCCGAGTGCACATATGAATCGTGTCTGATGGCCGAGTGGCTCCTCAAATTTTTTTTCCAGATAAAACAGCATGCGGGTCTGAAGCCCGCAGTCGGCCTATGGGCTTCAGGCCCATAGGCTTTTCTTTTTTTTTTGAAATCTGTGGGCCTGAAGCCCACAACAGGTCTGTGGGCTTCAGGCCCACAGACTCAGATTTTTTTTGAATTCTGTGGGACTGAAGCCCACAGATCTGCTGCGGGCTTCATGCCCACAGATCTGTTTTTTTTTGAAGAAATAATTGGCCTATGGGCCTGAAGCCCACAGCCGGCCTGTGGGTTTCAGGCCCACAGGCTTTATCAGTTTTTTTAATCAACAAGTTAGGATTTTTTTTTTTTTTGGGGGGGGGGGGGCGGCGCCTGGGCCGCCCCCTGCAGGGGGGCGCAGCCGCCGGGGCCGCCGCCCCTGCAGGGGGGCGTGGCCGCGGGGGCCGCCGCCCCCTGCAGGGGCGGCGGCGGGGGCCGCCCCCCCTGCAGGGGGCGGCGGCCAAGGTGGGGGGGGGGGGGGGGGGTTTCCGGCGACGGCTAGCCGCCGGAGAGATCAAAATTAGGGTTTTGGCCCTACAAATTGAGTTTTTGGGATGAAAAGTCCGTCGTTTTCAAGGCGACAAATAATCCCCATATCGATCTTGCGAGATCTAGGGGAGGGGTAATCATATGTATGATTAAAAATATCGTTTTAGTGTTTTTACCTCTATATCCGTCCTCAGGATATAGCGACGGTTGCTCGAAGCCCTACGCGGATGACGACCCTTGATGGAGGAAGCCTTGCACCGCGCTCGTGGATCTCCCGTCTCGCCTTCGCCTTCGCAACGAACAGAAAGAAAATTTTGTGGAAAAGAAAATTTTTTTAGAGTCATGCTGATAATGTATTATGAATCAACTACTAGGGGAGGAACCCCCAGCCCTTTATTTATAGGCATGGTAGGAGAGTAGATACATCGAATACATAGATATGTGCGTATCTCTAAGATACCCGCAATCCTAACCGACTCTGGTTATTTCCATTCACAACAGAATCAAATTTTTTTTTATTTTCTTTCTTTTTCTATCTCTTTTTCGTTTTTTTAAACTTTTCTCAATCCAAACACCCAAAAAAGGAGAAAAAAAAAGCAAAGCAAAAAAACCCGTCCTTTGTTCACGACCGATTTCGGGGTTGCGAGATTTAAACCCGGTCGCATGCTAGGGCTGCTCCGCTCTCAACTCCTGTTCGCTCCGCCCAAAACCCCTATATTCTCCGGTCTCTCGATCCCTCGCGCTTCTCTTCTCGTACCCCGAACCCGATCATCGAGCACGAGAGCTCCAATGGAGGGCGACGCCTACGCGTTCGGTCCGTATAAGATCGAGAAGAGCGAAGTTTTCCACTCCACTTCCCTCTCCTACGCCATGGTCAACCTCCGCCCTGTCCTTCCTGGTATCAATCTTTCCATTTCTTTAAAATTTTCGGTTTTCTTTGGGAGCAAATTCTTTATTATGTGTAGAAGTGTGAAATTTTAGCCGCTATTAAAGCATTTGATGGGTTGATGCCAAAACTTACCGTAACTGCTTGTGCTTGTGTGAATCGATCGAAATTGTGGGAAGCTTAGAGATGGAATAGTGCTGATAGTCATAATCTTAAGAGCATGTATTTGACTACTTATTTTGAACATACCTATCTTATTTATGCATAAATAGTTCTTGACCCACTAGTAAATAATGGGAGTGAACTGACTAAGTGGTACGAACTGGCGTACAAACTGCTATACTTGCTTTAATGACCACATAAAGCTCAATCATCCCACTGTCATGTTCCCACGAAACAAGGGGATGCGATGTTGACATAAATTTAATATTATGGGTGCCGTGAGTTATGTCACGGATGTCACGTCAGCGAGGCATCATCACCTAGTTGGCTTCTATTTGGCATGTGATGTGTCATTCTATAGAATATTCCCATGTCATGTTTGTAAATAATTGTATCTAGAATGTTCATTGATATTCATGTTTATTCCTTAAAGGGGATGAATAATGGAGAATGAGCTAGAAACTTATCCTATCCATTGGATCTAGAAAGTCTCTAGAACCTTAATCTGCACCCTTGGTTGTAAGAGAGCCTCACCCATAAATAGGGACAAGGGGAGGCATTTGTAACCATGAAGAGTTCAAGAAATACAAGCAAGACATTCTCCAAGTTCTCTTAAGTACTCTTGTGCTCTTAAGTTCTTTCTTGAGAGTGAGAGTGAGAGTTAGGCTGACTTAGCCATTCTAAAGAGAGGTGAGTGAGCTAAGTGCCGCACGAGATTGGAAGAGTCAAGTAGCTAAACAATCTGCCTGTGACAGTTGGTATCGGAGCTTGTGGTTCGGTGAAGGATATCAACTAGCGACGTCACAGTTACTGCTGGCGATGCTGAGATGGCAAAGAGGCCGTCTCACAGAGAGAAGTCCAGGGATATCATGTCGGCGTTCGAGACACGGTTGGACAAAGCGGAGTTCACCGTGGCTGAGGCGAAGGAACAGTTAGAGACCATGGAGGAAAGCATCGAGGAGCTACGGTCCGAGAGGGACGAGCTTTGGGAGGAGATGCTGGCGGTCTTGAACTCGATCGTCGACATGCTTTAGAAGAGGGATGATCTCTTGGAGCAAAGGAATGCTACTCTGGAGGCTCAAATGGCGGCTCTTATGAAGGAGTTGGTAGAGCTCATGGACGAGTTCAACCAACAAAAGATGGCATGGGCGAGTAGAGCGGTCGTCAGCCATCCCTTCATGTCGAAGGTAGATCCCTAAACCAAAGTCATACAGAGGTACGCGGAACGCTCGAAAACTTGATAATTTCCTATGGAATTTAGAGAAATACTTCGATGTCACGATGATCAAGGATGATGAATACAAGCTTCTCACAGCTTCACTCTACATCTAAAATGTTGCTATGTTGTGGTGGGATAGACGGTCCGATGATATGAAGAAGGGAACGTACACCATCAACACTTGGGAGGAGTTCAAGGAGGAGCTCAAGAAGCAATTCTATACCGAGAATGCGAAGAATGAAGCACAATGTAAGCTTCACCGCCTTACTCAGAAGGGTTCTATTCGTGACTATGTGAAGGAATTTTCAGAGTTGCTCATTGAGATTCCCGACATGAGCGAGAAGGATTCGCTCTTTGCTTTCATGGATTGCCTCGCGGGTTGGGCCAGGATGGAGCTTCAGAGACGGGGAGTCCAGACCCTCACCCATGCTATGTCCGTGGCGGAGTCATTGATCAAGTTCATGAAGATGGACTCCGATTTTGACAAGCCAAAGGAAAAGAAGGTGAACCATAGTAAAGGTGGGGGAGAGAAAGAGAAACAAGCCAAAGACTCCCACCCCATGCCAAGCCAGTGAAAGGGCAAGTCCACTGAAAGGTTCACGGAGGATCGTCTGAAACTCCAATGCTACTTTTGCGATGGTCCCCACAAGGCTCGAGAATGTCCGAAGAAGTCCAATCTTGCGGCCTTGATCCAGAAGGAAGAAGAGAAGCAACAAGAGGAAATGCGGGTGAACTCGTTACGACTACTCAATGCCATTCATGCTAAGGTGGATGAAGGGCTACGAGGGCCAATGTTCGTTGAGATGGAGATCACGGGTAAGGTCTTCAAAGCTCTTCTTGATACTGGTGCTTTCCACTTCTTGATTTCTGGTTGGGTGGCCAGGGATTTGGGGCTTGTAGTGGCTAAGGGGAGAGGGATTATCAAGGCCGTCAACTCGGAACCCACTACTATCATTGCCATGGCACGACAAATTCCCGTGAAGATGGGAGAATGGTCGGGGCCGGTTGACATGATGGTGATCGGGATGGATGACTTTGATGCGGTCTTCGGCTTAGAGTTCTTGGATCGAATGAAGGCGGTGTTGGTCCCGTACACTAACACAATGTGCTTCCTCGAGAGTAAGGCTTGTACGACCCCGATACAAAAAGAGAAGACCTTGTCGGGCAAGATCCTGTCGGCTATACAACTCTCCAAGGGGGTTCGAAGGAATGAACCCACCTTCATCGTTGCTGTGAAAATGGAGGAAGGCCCAACTAAGGATGAAGATGTCCATATGGAGATCCAATCGGTCTTTGAGGAGCACCAGGACATTATGCCTGAGAAGCTGCCCAACAAGCTACCACCCAAGAGGGAGGTGGACCACAAGATCGATCTGATGCCGGGTGCACAACCACCGGTGATGGGACCCTATCGGACGGCTCCACCGGAGTTGGAGGAACTTCGAAAACAACTAAAGAGCCTTATTGGATGCGGGGTACATTCGGCCATCAAAAGCTCCATACGATGCGCTTGTGCTTTTCCAGAAGAAGCATGGCGGATCTCTCCGATTGTGCTTCGACTATCAGACGTTCAACAAAGTCACGGGGAAGAATAAGTATCCAATACCTTTGGTGGCGGACTTGTTTGACCGGCTGGAACAAGTGAGGCACTTCACCAAGCTGGACCTCAGACTGGGATACTACCAGGTGCGGATCACCGGAGACGAGCCCAAGACGACATGCATGACGAGGTACATGTCTTATGAATTTTTAGTCATGCCTTTTGGACTCACAAATGCGCCTGTTACTTTTTGCACAATGATGGACAAAGTGTTGGAGAACTTCCTGGATCTCTTTGTCCTAGTCTACATAAATGACATTGTAATCTATAGTCGAGACATTGCGGAGCATCAGGAACACTTGATGCAAGTGTTCGAGGCCCTTCGTCGAAACGAGCTCTACGTCAAAAGGGAGAAGTGCTCGTTTGCACAGATGGAAATTGTGTTCTTGGGACACATCATCGGACGTGCCAGATAAGGATGGACCAAGGGAAGATTTGGGCCATCCAAGAGTGGGAAGCTCCCACCAAGGTGATGGAGCTGCAGTTGTTCCTCGGGTTGGCGAACTACTACCGGAGATTCATTCAAGGATACTCGGCTATCGGGGCTCCACTGATGGATTTGCTGAAGAAGAATCAGACTTGGGACTGGAGCCCGAAGTGCTAAGAGGCGTTTGAGGGGCTAAAGAGAGCAGCGACGGAGGAGCCGGTTTTCTCACTTTCAGACTTCAGCAAGCCTTATAAGGTCCACACCGATGCAAGTGACTTCGCTATCGGAGGGGTGTTGATGCAAGAGGGGCACCCCATCGCCTACGAGAGTTGGAAGCTGAACGACACCGAACGGCGGTACACGGTACAAGAGAAGGAAATGACGACAGTGATCAACTACTTGCGACTTTGGAGGGACTACTTACTTGGGTTTAAGTTCGTAGTGAAGACGGATAATGTGGCCACTAGCTAATTCCAGACGCAGAAGTTGTCCCCCAAGCAAGCAAGATGGCAAGACTTCTTTGCAGAGTTCGGCTACACGTTGGAGTACAAACCGGGCCGGGCAAACTTGGTGGTGGATGCACTAAGTCGGAAGGCGGAACTTGCAGCAATGGTGAGCCGACCACAAAGTTCGTTGCTCGACCGCATGAGGGAATGAATAACACAAGATCCAACGGCAAATTCCCGAATGGAGTATGCCAAGAAAGGAAAGACTCGGATGTTTTGGCTCGAGGACGGCTTGCTCTACGGCAAAGGATCACGGGTGTACGTGCCATCGTTCGGGAACCTGAGGCGTAAAGTCATGAAGGAATGCCACGACTTCCATGGGCTGGGCATCCTGGAGTGCATCGGACACTAGCACTACTCGAGGTTGCTTACTATTGGCCTCGGTTGCAGGAAGACATCGAGACCTACGTGAAGACTTGTCTTGTATGCCAATAAGACAATGTGGAACAGAGCACCGACGGGACTTCTCGACCCACTGCAGATTCCAGAAAAACCATGGGAGATCATTTCCATGGACTTCATCATGGGATTACCGAAGTTCGAAGGGTGCAATATTATCATGGTGATGGTCGACGATTCTCGAAGTATGTGATCTTCATTCCAGCACCAATGAAGTGTCCGGCTGAGGTAGCAGCCCCACTATTCCTAAAGCATGTGATGAAGTATTAGGGGCTATCGAAGACCATGGTGAGCGATAGGGATGCTCGCTTCACGGGGAGATTTTGGTCGGAGCTCTTCAGATTGCTGGGATCTGACTTGAGCTTCTCCACTAGCTTCCACCCTCAGACGGATGGCCAGACAGAGAGGGTGAACGGCTTACTGGAGGTGTACCTAATGCACTATGTGAGTGCCAACCATCAGGATTGTGCGAAACTGCTGGAAGTGGCACAATTTTCGTACAACTTTCAGAGGAGTGAGTCGACCGGGAAGAGTCCGTTCGAGATCGTGATGGGTCAGCAGCCAGTGTTCTAAAAGGCGGTTTCACTATGCGTGCGGTTCAGAAGCACATACCGGATATGCGGATTATGCGGTCGATTATGTGGATTATGCGGTTTACGTGAAAATAAATATTTTAATAAATAAATAAGCAGTAAGTATATATACATATATGGGTAGCAAAATGTGCCTGACCCGACCGACCCGACCCGAACTTGGCATCCTTAACTGGGTATGGATAGGGGCCAATCCAGGTCAAGTAGGATCCGGGTTGACTCGACCCGACCCGGATAAAATCCGGGTCGGGTATGGTTTGGCTTGTTAACCCGGATGACCCGAATTCAACCCGGTTTACTCTCTCTATATATAAAAATTTATATAATAACTTCAACACACAGTTGTAAAAGGGGAGTTGTGCTTATACGGTTTGAATTGTTGTCCTTTTCTTTAAGAGGTATTGGATTCGATTCTCTTCACCTACATCTTTTTAGTTAATTTTATTACTTTAGTTAATAAAATGTTAAAGTTAATTATACTTCCTCGCTGTCATCAGTGCGGTTTAGGCGACGAGCTACTGGAAATTATGCAACACTTAATAAATTGTCGGTGGCTCTTAATAAATAGCCGGACATAAAAAAGAAGCAGTTGCGTATAATTCAAATCTTAATCCGACGAGTTAACCCGAACCCGACCCGGAAATTTTCCGAGTCGCCTGAGCCCGACCCGAATTTAATCCGGGTCGGGTTAGGGTTTACCCCCGTCCGGGTCGGGTCAAATCTGGCCCGACCCGAACCTGACTCGACCCGAACCGTTTGCTATCCATATATACATATATATGTTTGTGTATATTAAATTAAAAAAAATCCGAAAAGATGGTAACAAGTAAAAAATTCATATTAACTTTTAAAAATATGGATTAATTCATACTAAAACATAAGCATTATCAAGGTGATCAATACATAAAATTACTAAAGTCTAAAGCAATTTACACACAAAACATAAATATTTAGTTTGACATACAAATTAAAAGCATGTGAAATATAAGTATCTTGGAATAACAAAAGATCCATTCTATATATACTTATCATCTTCATCGTCAGCTTCATAACGATAATCATCATCTAACCCCTACCAGAAAAAGGAAAAATGAAAGGAAAAAACATGCGGCGAAGTCGCTGCTTCCCGCTGGGAAAAAAGCAAAAAGAAAAAAAAGGAAAAAAACATGCATGCATACCTATTTCCTCCCGCTGTTTTCCTCTGTTACTTCCATCCGCGTTCCGATACTGCTTTGCTTTGGAAACTGGCCATCGCCTTTTGTTTTGGAAAAATCCTTTAAAACTGATTTTTATGCTTAACGGATCAGGTTTTTAACGGTTTGCGGGTTTTAGTTGCTAATTATGTGACCGTATATTCGCATATACAGGTGCATAGCAGTTATGCGATCGATTATGTGGCCAACCGCATAATTTGACCACATAACTGATTTTTCATGCGGCCAGATGCCGCCTCCTTATATGCGGCTGCATATAATTTGTTTTAGAACACTGTCAGTAGCCACTCACTTCAAACGCCATAGCTATATGCTACAAGGGGAGTAGTCCGACGGCCTACAAATTTGCTAAAGGCTGGCAAGATCAGAACGAGATGGCAACATCGTGCCTCAGTATAGCCGTGAAGAGGATGAAGAAATGGGCGAACAAGAAGAGGAGACACACAGAATACCAAGTGGGTGACTTGGTACTTGTCAGGCTTTCGACCCTGGATCGGTACGAAGGACTACACAAGAGCCTGATAAGGAAGTGTGAAGGCCCGTTTCCAATCATCAAGCGAGTGGGAAACGTTGCTTATAAGGTGGAACTTCATCCAAATATCAAGTACCATCCAGTCTTTCATGTGAGTATGTTGAAGCCATACCATGAAGACCCGGAGGACTCGAGCCGAGGAAAGTCTTCTCGTGCGCCGGCAGGAGTACGGACGGAATTCAACAAGGTGGTCGGGAGATCATCGCGGATAGGGTGGTTCGGGAGGCCAACAACCATCCACGGCTGGAGTACTTCGTCAAGTGGAAGGGATTGTCGAAAAGCAAAAGCAGGTGGGAACATGCGAAGGCTCTATGGCAATTCGGGGAATTGATAGAGGAATTCCGCAAGGAGAAGGCCAAGCGATGAAGGCATCGCTGGGATAGGTGGAGGAGAATGTCACGGACGCCACGTCATCGCCTAGTTGGCTTTTATTTGACATGTGATGTGTCATTTTCTAGAATATTCCCATGGCATGCTTGTAAATAATTGTATCTAGAATGTTCCTAGATATTCATGTTTATTCGTTAAAGGGGATGAATAATGGAGAAGGATCTAGAAACTCATCCTATCCATTGGGTCTAGGAAGTCTCTAGAACCTTAATCTCTACCCTTGGTAGTAAGGGAGCCTCACCAGTAAATAGGGGCAAGTGGAGGCATTTGTAACCATCAAGAGTTCAAGCAATACAAGTAAGGCATTCTTCAAGTTCTCTTGAGTTTTCTTGTGCTCTTAAGTTCTTTCTTGAGAGTGAGAGTGAGAGTTAGGCCGACTTAGCCATTCTAAAGAGAGGTGAGTGAGATAAGTGCCGCACGGGATTGGAAGAGTCAAGTAGCTAAACAATCCGCCCGTGACAGTTGCATGTTTGCTGGATGATGAAATATTAGGAGTCGTATATTCCCATGCAATGTGCATAACCAAAAGAAATTAAAGAGAATTTGGATGACACTATTTAACATTATGATTGATCCTGTCACTATTAGATAGTTGATTCAGGGACAAAACCAGTCTTCTTCTGACTGTCAAGATATTGCATTTGGTGCACAAAATTGGAAGCATGAATTTTGAATGCCACTATTGCATAGTGTCTGAAATCGGATGAAGACGATGTTGGATGAAGATGATGTTGAGATTTCATTGAACATATAAGGTGAGCATATTCATGGGGATTAAATGTTTGTGTTTACAGCCTTATCTATTAGCCTTGGTTGAATTAATAAGACACTATTGGTTGCTTTGTTGGTCTTTTTATATTTTCAATGTAGATCAACTTGTCAGCCCATAGCTGTGTAGAAGAGAGTTGTGCTTGGGTTCAATTTGCGCATTTGTCAAAGATTAGGAAATTATGACCATAGTTTATGAAGAAAAACTTTTGAATCATCATCAGAACGACCCTATCATCATCTAGCTATTGCCAAATGAAGGCTCTTGATGTAGAAAGGGCTATTTGTAATTACATTCGGTCTGTAGTGTGTAGCTACCCATTGACTGAATTTTGTTGCTAGGACAAGTTATTAAGGGTACTGCATGAGTTGGAATGTTGGCAGGTCACTTAGGCGGACTTGGTCAAGTTATGGGCTTCCATTACAGGTTATTTTGTTTAGAAAGTCCACTTGAAGAGAAGCGGTTGGTTACTTAGTTTCATATTGGCCTCATCCAACTTGGTGAACACTTTGTTAGCCAGTTGGTCTGTTTTAGTCATTAAACAGGCGGTGTTGTACTTTAACTCCTGCTATGGAGTTAGTTGTGGTTCAAAAGCAATTGTGTTTAGATAAACGGGTTACATGGGTAGATAAGTGATGATACATTTGCATTAAAGAATAAATGCTTTCCCTAAATTTTTAACGACTTCAATTTATTCGGGCGGGGAAGTTAGATTTTTTTAGTTTTGCATTGTAGTTTAAATTCAAACTAGAAAAGGATCAAACATGTGAGATTTTTATCTTTAAGTATTTGGAGAAGTTAGAATTTTTTCAGTATTGCATGGTAATTTAGAATTCAAACTAGAAACTGATCACATAATGTGAAATTTTGTCACATCCTTAGAATTCGACTAGAAGTTTAATTGAAATTGGGAGCATCTATATTGGGAGCATATAAAGGGAAATAACTGAATTACTCTTGTATGTTACTGTTTACGTGAACAATGAATATGACAACAATTAGCTAGTTTAGTTTGAGCCAGTTCTTACTTTCTATATTTATCTTTATTTTAAAGCCTATTAAAAGGGCTTAGTCTCAAAGAGCTAAGCAGTTTTGAGTCCGTTTTGAATTTTAATGCTCATTCATTGGTATAATTTTGCTATGTTACAATTTATCTTAGGTCTTCATTTTACTAGTTTTAATTCTTCAGATTCTAAAGTTTTTCTTTCTATTGAGTCTGTTAGTTTCCGGGTTTAAACACATTGGGCTTGTGCTCCATTTTGGTAAGATATTGTCCGCTCTGGGCCCGCACAGGCACCCGCACGGTTTTAAACACGTGGCTTTCCCCCAAAAGGCCTCTAACCAATGGAATTCCCAAGCCCACTAATTTAAACTCCAGAATCCCCCACTTTGACCGATGTGGGACTATTCGAAATCTCAATAATCCTCCCTCGAACTAGGACCACATCATGAGACTTCTCTCGAACGATCATCCATCCGCCACCCTAATTGAGCTCCGACCAGGCGTACTCCATTTTGGCTACCTCCCCGTGGCCAGGAAGGTCCATCCCCTTGATGGCATCGAGCCACTTCCGCTTGCGCCGAGCTCCGCCTCCGAGCTATACTCGCGAGGCACCGCCTCCGAGCTAAGAGCTCTCCTCCATCAGCCTCGGTAAGCTGTGCCCGAACTCTCCTTCAGTTCGGCACATAAGTCCGCTCCTGAGTATTGCAGACGCTCCCATACACCGGCATCCCCCTGTGGGTCCGACTCGGGCTCGCCTACGGTGGGCATCACTCTGTTCGCCATTTGGAGTGCTCCGTCCTTTTTTGTTCGGAAAAGCCGAGCTCATCACTACTCGGAAAACACGCCGACACCCGTGTCGGCACCAGAGGATCAAACACTTTGGCAGATCTGGGGTCCGGCTCTGATACCATGTTAATTTCTGGGTTTAAACACCTTGGGCTTGGGCTCTACTTTGGTAAGATATAGTCCACTCTGGGCCCGCACCGGTACCCACGCGGTTTATGTGTGGTTACATGTGTGATTGTCTGTTATCTTGTTATCTGCTGATGGATACTGCTGCTGTTTATGTTTGTGCCACTCAATGCCAAGGGGGGTTGTTAGGTCTTCCATGTTGCATTTTTGGTGTTGGCATTGGTGTCACTCGATCTTCTTGTCTGTGGAGGGATCTATCTTGGACTGTATATGTCATGAGTCACGTTGAACGTCATGTCATAACATTGTTCACAACATGCAGCATCTGGTGTTCATGTTGTAAGGCATTGGAGTTCATGTTTGATCGATATCCTGGGAAGGAGGCCGACGGCTACAAAGGGAGGGATCAAAGGAAGTTTGATCTAGTCGGTTTATGCAAGGGGATCTTGCGGTGATTACTCCATGTGGTTGATTGGGATCACACATTGCGGTTTGTATTGAGGGGAAGTGTGTTCATCCTAATAAAATTGCAATATTAGTGATTGTAATCATTTTTGTTATAGTGGAGTAATCTGATTTTCTAGGCCTGGCACCGCAGATGTAGGTGTGCGCACCGAACTGCATTACCGAATTTTGTGTGTTCTTGATATGTACTCTTATTTATATGATTGATTCTTAAGTACTGAGTTACAGAGTCTATCAAGCCGACCCCAAGTTTTGGGATGAAGGCTAAGATGAGGAGGGGGAGGAGGAGATTCTAAAGCTTCTTGTCACTTTTTACTTTCATGCTTACATCATCCTTAGCCTTGTTACTTATCACATTATCAACAAACTACATACACCATGAGACTTCATGGAGAAAGATGCTTGATAATTTCACCCATTGTGAATGCAAAGAGATATTGATCTTTTGAAGCATGACTAAAGATCTAAAGTGGAATATATGGGAAAATTAATAGATCTATGGTTTTAAATTAGGAAAATTAGGGGTTCTTCAATAGATAAGGAATGTTGGTAGTTTCCCATCAAGGTCATCTTCCGCCCATTCCAAAAAATTAGCATGCCATAGATTTAGAGATCTAGGTCTCTCATCAAGGAGAGAGTGCTTTCTTGTGCATACTCTTTTACATCTTACACGAAAGATGCAAAAGAGAATTTCTCTCTCAAATCAATTCTTATTAATTCATTGACTGATTGATTTACTCCTAAAGGGATATAACTTATTTATAATCTAATGTACGTGCACAACACGTACTTACATATACAAATCAATGCAAATCAAATGCAATCTAATAAAAATCTAACAAATAAAATCAAATAAAAGCAAATCTAATAACATCAAATAAAATCCTAACAAATAAAACCAAATGAGATTCATTAAACTTGTTTCTCATCATCCTTGTTGTAACTTGTTAACTTATGGTGGTACAAGATAGCTTTATTCCCTCCAATCTTTTCATTGTACATACATGTCTTTAACGATATCAACATACTAGACGATTGCGTACTTCTAAAATTCACATGTTATCTCAGGATCCTACTATGCAAGTTATCTAAAGCAAGTAAATCCCCATATAGCCGCTTTCCCTTTTCCTATATCTCTCCATCAATCATCTAATTATATAAATAACTTCTATAGTTGACCTTCATGGCATGAAACTAAACTGGTATTTCAGAAACTAACTTAAGTTTCCTTTCTTAGTATTTGCCTGATTACACTATCAAAAAGTTCCATTTTATGGCTATATGCCGGTCAAGTAGAGCAACAAGAACAAGTGTTAAGTCAATAGTATACAACAACAGTAATGAACTTATCAAAGCAAGCTCAATGAGACTGTTTTAAGCATGGTTTGAGGTTTCGTTTCGGATCGGTCTCGGAGGGTACCGGTCCGAAACAACCCCTCTTTTCTTGGTATCGGTCGGAACCCTAGGGTTTCAGCCGAAACTGACCGAAACCCTAGGGTTTCGACGTGAAGACGAAGCTAAATACGGTCAAAAATTGAAACATAAGAGGAAGAAGAGGCAGAAGGAAGAAAAAACTGCCAAAAAAAGAAGAAAAAGAAAAAAAGGAAGAAGAAGAAACTTTTAACTTACCTCCGCCCCGCTTGCTGCCGCGCCTCGCCGCCGCGCATGCTGCCTTGCCTCGTCGCCTCGTCTCGCCGCTCTGCCCCGTCTGCTCCCTGGTCGCCCACTTCCCTCATGTGAGAGAGAGGATTGCTCCAATGCCGCTACTCCTCTCCCGTGAGAATGAGATTGAAATGGCACCGTTGAATGATTGAAATGACAAACTTGTAAATAAGTGCTATGTGCGTAGAGCAAAATAGCCGTTGCGCATAGCAACGAAGATATTTTATGGCTAACTTGTAAATAAGTGGTATATGCACAAAACAAAATGGTGGGTGCGCAAAGCAACTCCAAGCTATTTTTGGCAAACTTGTAATTAAGTGGTATGTACGCAAGTAAAACGGTGGATACGCAAGGCAAAATTCAAGCTACTTTAGTTTTTACGTATGTGATAGGGGTTTAAGTTTTTAAAGTTACCGATACGGACGAACCGAAACTCACGTCCGAAACCGCCGAAACGGACGATACCGATACCGAAACCTAAATTTCCGAGAGAGCGATACCGAAACCGAAACCGAGACCTCAATCCTTGGTTTTAAGATATAAATGGCTTTTTTGAGTTTGCAGACTTTGTGATCCCTCCCTGAATCATACTCATAACTAGATGGTTGTGACATATTCGCCCCCTGCTGAAGAGCTCATGCTGAAAAACATTCTTGAAGTCATGTTTATGTAAGGCCGTGCTTAGCAACATATAATATAATGTATTTGAATGTAATCAATCATTTGGAAGAAGGTCTTGAAGTAGTCAACACAAAAATTCTGTGTATAGCATTTGGAACTAACACCTTGTCAAATATTGGAAACCAGGCCAGAAGTCTTGCTATGTGGTGTGTCAAAAGATGAAGACTTGATGTTTGAGGCAGGTGACACTAAACATTATGAAGAGAGGGATTATCTCTTTCACTAGTTAAAACTTGACCTTGAAGAGGCTTTAAGATGGGACTCAATCCCGAATAGAAATTTCCAGACATATTACTCTTCAATTGTTTTCAATCATCTCAATGTCGTCAAGTGCTGTAATGATGTCTGTTCATTTCATCAGTCTTGCCTTTGAAGGAACCACAATAATCCTCCAATCTTTTATCTGCACATCTAAGACTGGACGTGACCTCATATACATCAGATACCCGCAGAGCGCTCTTCATGGAATTAGTGCCTCATTGCTTCCCAAGTCTATTTTGTGGTGTTCAAAACATGAAATTAGCACTGGTCAACAGCTCCATGTTATTCCTCAGCTACGTTATCACTAAGTAGCTGTCTCGTTCACATTCTTAAGATGTCGTGTCGGTAATAGATCATATTTTGATTTCCCTTCTACACATATGAATACTTTTAAAGATTTTTCCTACAACAAGAGAGTTTTCATGCTCAATTTTACGGTCGTAATTTGAACACCTGCGAGATCCTTCAAATCCTTAATTTCAGCCATATTGAAATGGAGACAAGACAAAGGAAGGAATAGGGGCAAGACAGTTCTCAACATTTACTGCATTTTTATTTGTTATTTGTTTTTTCTCCAACCAAAACATAATCTTTCTTAAATTAGATAAGATCATTTTATAGGAGTCTTTAATCATCATATTGGAATCTCCAACTTGCCATGGAACAAAGAAGATGAAGAAGACATGATAGCATGAAGGATTGTGTTGGTGTATGGATAGATCTGGGGTATGTGAATTGAAGTAAATCAACTCGGACAAAGTCGATGGCAATAGCAGAGCTCAACGACAATGGCCAATTTTGGGTTAGAGTTGATACATAGGTGTTGGCAGAAGAGGAAATGCAACTGTATGTGAGGTGGGGTTCTGGTTGAGTTAATGCGTGCTGGGTTCAATTTTGTTTTGGTAGGTTTGGGTGGGTTGGGAATTTTAGGTTTATTCGGGCTCTTGTGGGCGTTAGCTAGAGAAGAAAATAAGAAGAGAATAAGAGGAGATGTTGAGGAGAAAAAAGAAGAGAAAAGAAGAAGGTAAAGAATGCTTAATTTGATTTTAGAAAGATGTAAGAAGAAAAGAAAGCTGAAAGAGATCATAGGGAGAATGGGTTAGGGTGGAGATGGCGACAGTAGTGACAGTAGTGTTATGGTGCTGGTGGTCAAAACCCCTTGAACGGTTGCTTTTATGATGCTATGTTGAAACAGTAAATAGGCCACACCTAAAATTAGAAAATTGGCTCTGATTATATAGATTAAAAAAATCATACAATTATAGAAATACAAACGTAAAATTTTTATTGGAAAAGAAGGAAAAATCTTTATTGGAAGTATGAGATAGTTTTTAACTTTTTATTTTGGGAAAGATCATTACTACCTAACCTATCGTCGCTTTGTCATTAAAGTCATTGAGGATAGTTTTATGCGCTTATTTTTCATGTGGCATTAATAACAGACGCAGAATGAAAGGAAAATTAAGATGCGATAGGAAAATTAGGGAATAACTAACTAGGGATATGATCGAATTTCGGATTTTGCACATATGGGATCTGACGACTACTGACCAATGAGGACCAATTTCAATAAATCTCATTTGGTTTTATTTATTTAGATTTTATTAGATTTGCATTTATTTGCATTCATTTGTTAGGATTTTATTTAATTTTATTAGATTTATTTGATTTACGTATGGAAGCACATATTTATAGTTTATTCATGTATCTTAAACTATGAATAAGTTGTATTCCATTAAGAGTTAAACAATTAGTCAATGAATGTAAAATAATTGTTTTGAGAAAATGCTTCTTTTTAAATCTTTCTTGTGAGATGCTATGGTGTGAGTGCGAGAGAACCTTGAGAGAACCTTAGCAAGAGGTTTAGATCTTTAAATATTTGGCATTCTGATATGTTGGAATAGATGGAGGATGGTTTAGGTCAGAAATTCTCAACATCACTTATTTATTTTGTATCCATAATTTTTACAATTTGTCCTTCTGTAATTTCCCCTAATTTCCCAATATAAAACCCTAGATTTATTAAATTTTCCTATTTTTTCCTGTTTATCTCTTCCGTCATGCATCATTTGGTATCAGAGCCGAGAGCCGAGCTTCCTGATTACTTATCATCGAACCTTTTTCCTTGATTTTTTTGAACTTTCCAGAATTTTTCAATTTTTCATGAAAATTTTAGAAAATTTAAATTTTGTAGATAGACAAACGTAAAAAAAGTAGTCGTAAAAAACCTAACCACAATTTTCTTTTGGCTTATATACATTCTGTAATTTTTTCTGATTTTTTTGTATTGTCTAGGGCTTTGAGTAATTTTCTGGATATTCTGATTGAGAAAAAAATAAAAATAATAAAAAAATTCTAATGACCACTCCTTTCAATATATCCGCCCTCTTCATCAGAAAAAAACCCAAATCACGGGTCTTCATTCTCGTCACAATTTCAAATAAAGACCAATCAAACATATCCACATCTTTAACTTCCCCAACCACCATTCTTTTTGCAAAATTGAAGCTACACGAGGTGTTACAGTGACCCGTACGACTGGAGATTTTCCTTAAAGTGTATGAGTGTGAGATGTCCAGACACGTCCCAATCTTTTATGACTTTGACGACATGTATGGATGTGATGATTGGGAGTCTTATTTGAAAGATTTGTTTTCACATTTTAACTTCTTAAATAAAAAGAGATGTATCTATACCTATCAAAAGTTGAGTGGAGAAGCGTTAACTTGGTATAAGCAATTCAGGTTTCTTATTGACGTTGGTCAGCACTCAATCGATCTTCAATGTTAGCACTCAATCGATCTTCAATGTTGATATTTTCTCAAGTACGGATCAATCCACTAGCAGTCTCAACAATTCTCAAGTCCAAAGAATGAGAAAGATCCACTAGAAAAGTTACGTAGGAGCAACAATAGACTTCAAATGCTTGAGCAACAATATATTTCAAATGCTTGAGCAACTAAATAGGAAGTAAGAGTTTGAACCCAAGTCAGAGTTCACAATTGAGCTTGAGCTCGAGATTAAGTCAAAACCAGAGCTAGAGCCTCAACCTAATCTTGATCCAACACCACAGCTCGAGCCAGAGCTATATCTCTCACTTGAGCTCTAGCTTGAGACACTGATTGCTCATACAACAGAGCTACATATAGAGGCACATCATAAGCTGATTGCGCATATTGACTTCATCTTTTTCAACCCACTATAGCCCATCCGTTAGCAAATTTTGCACTTTTGTCTTTCTTCTATGATCTAGGTACATTCTCATAAAAAAATGCTCATTTGTAATGTTTCATTTTGAATCATTTCAAGGTACGAGGTCGTGCATTTTTTAACAACAAAGAGACTACTGATTACTACCAGTTTACGCTCATTTACTACCATCCATCAGCTGAAGAATTTGTTAAAGATGTGGAGAATGATCAGGATCAAGTTCAATGAATCTTATTTCGTTTTATTTGTTAGGATTTTATTTGATTATATTACATTTACTCTATTTAATTTTATTTGATATGATTTTATTTGTTTTTATTAGATGTGTTTTTATTTAAGGATCTTATTTAATCTTATTAGATTTGCTTATGTAAGCACGTGTTGTACATGCATCTTAGACTATAAATAAGTTGTATCTAGGGCTGTTGACGAACGAGCTTGAACGAGCTTAAACAATGTGCTTGGTTTTGTTCATGAACAAAATCCATGTTCAAGCTCTGTTCGTTTACTAACCGAGCTCTAAAAACATGTTCAAGCTTGTTTGTTAAGCTTACCGAACGAACGTAAACGAACATAAACGAACGTAAACCGAGCTTACCGAACGAACGTTTTGTTCGTTAACAAGACTTATCGAGCTTGTTCGTGAACATGTTCAGGAACGTGTTCACGAACACACAATCAATCTTGTTCATGAACAGATTTTCAAACAAACGAACGAACAATGGCAATGGACCAAAAGAGAGCTGGGAGTCTGGGAGTCTAGGAGTGGGAAGCTGGGAAGTTGAAGAGGTGGAGGTGTTTAATTCAATTTGAGGATGTGAGTGTTTAATTTTAATTCACTCAAGCCATTGTTCACAAACACTTAACGAGCTTGTTCACGAACATCACTTAACGAGGTTGTTCACGAACACTTAACGAGTTTGTTCACGAACATCACTTAACGAGCTTGTTCACGAACACTTAACGAGATTGTTCACGAACACTTAACGAGCTTGTTCATGAACGTAAATGAACGAACATAGTTATGTTCAAGCTCTGTTCGTTTACTAACCGAGCTATAAAAATCTGTTCAAGCTTGTTCATTAAGCTTTCCGAACGAACGTAAACGAACATGTACCGAGCTTGTTCACGAGTAGTTCGTCGAACGTTCTGTTCGTCAACAGCCCTAGTTGTATCCCTTTAGGTGTTAATTAATCAGTAAATAAATGAAAAAGAGTTGCTTTGAGAAAAAAGATATTTCTTTTAAATATTTTATGTGAGAGCGAGGGAGTGCGCTTGAGAGAGATTGAGCCGGAAGTCCAGATCTTCAAATTCTGGCTTGCTGATTTGTTAGAGTGGGCGGAGGAAGGTCCGGTTTAAAAACACATAATATCATTTATTTATTTAGAATCCCTAAGTATCCTAATTTGTTCTTCCCCATTTTTCCCATTTTTGCAAGTTAGAACCTTAGCTCTGTTAATTTTTCTCATTAGATCTTTCGTCATGCATCTCGACTCTAAAGCCTCGCACATAAAGATTGTTCAGATCTCACGATTAGACAACCAAGTTCACTCGTATATCTAATGATCAAGAGTTTTAATGACAGACACTGCTTACATAACTATAAATTTTATTCAATATTTCATAATTAAAAAGTTGAGTACAAGGCCATATATATATGAGTAAAATAAAGATTAATTTGACTTATAATCAAACTCCTAAATAACCTTAAATAAAGACTCCTAAATAAAATACAAGAGTTTCTTACAATAGGAAACTCAAAAAGATTTAAATTTTTTGGAACATAAAACTCTTAAAAGACTCAAATAATGAATTCTAAAAAGATTCAATGACTATAAAGCTGACTAAAACATTAATTTGAATTCCAGTTAGATTCTTATCATTCTAAAAAGTTTTAGAATTCATCACATGATGAAGGGTGATAAAAATAGTAAACTACATAATTTGACAAAAAAGCCACCAGTCTCTTGTTGTTGAAGAATACTCATACTTAAACTTTAAAATAAAGCAAATCGTAAACTTGTAACTGAATATTTTTTTGGAGAATGTACCAAAATCATGAAAGATAGGGTGGCATGCAAAACATGTTTATTGGTTAGCTATAGAGGATCATTGATGATAAAATTGATGTGCTCAACTTCCTTAATCTTAACAAGTGGCTCAGATAGCAGCTTCAAAATGGATTTTAATTAGGCGTTAATTCAAACATCATTTCAGACTTTAACTCTAACTATATAGCCTCATCTCAGGCTTGTGATCAAGATCTGATTCGGGCTCAATCACAAACTTTGATATGGGCATGAGGGACTTTTTCATGTTTGTTTCTTTGAAGTTCAACACATTCATTTGGTCAAAAATTTGACTCTTGAGTTGGAAAGTGATCAACATAATTTTCTTCTTATTAAACAAGAATATGTGTATGTTTGACCTCCCAAAACTCCTCATATTTAGATCATACAATCAAGACCTACTTAGCAAAATGTGTGCAACATTCATCGGTATAATGTAACACCAAAAATGCTAGTCGTATGCTAATCTTCCTCAACTTTAGGTATTGTAAGCAAACACCAAACGACATTCAGATAAGCTAACACCCTCATATATGTATATTTCTTCGGTCATTTCTTCAAAATAAGGGTGGCGTGAATTGTTCTTCCACTAGCTCAAACGGATCGAAAATTAGGTTTAAAACGGCTTCAAAATTACCAAAATAGTGAACCTAGTGCAAATAGCTTGAAAACATTAAAATTCCTCTGAACTTGTGAAAAGTAAATGTAGTAGCTTTAAAATAAAAAAAATGAAATTTAAAATTGCACTATAGCAAAATGGTTATTGTCTGTCTTTGAAGTGGGTCAGGTTGGTACATCTAGCCGATTAGGCCTGTTGTTATTTGAATTTGAATCGGGCTCAAATTGGACGTAGGTTTAGTTCTAAAAACAGATCGAATTTCATACTTTATATTTGAAGTTAGGCCGGGCTCGTTAAACTCCCACTAATTGACGTTGGAATTGGATCGGGTCTTCAACTAAATTCTCTTCAATCTAAGGCTTCACTTTGGGCTGCGGTCTTGATCTCAGAGATGAAGACATCTATGGTGGTGGTAGGATATGGTGTCGATAACAGTGTCAGTGGCAATGGAAAATGTGATGGCGATGCATTGAAGCAGTATCAACTTCAAAATTACAACGAATTATGGTTGGAGGGACACATAATGAAGAAGGGGCTTTTCGATGAGTGATGATGATTAATAGATGTTGCAATTTAAGGTTGACGTCGATAATAGTCTTTGGTGCTTTGAATGATGAGAAACTTGAGTGGGTTTGTTGATGTTGATGGTGCTGTTGAGGGAACAAAGGATTTGGGTTTTTAAAATTAGGTTTGGTGATTAGAATTTGAGAATTAGATTTTTTGAGATGTAAAAGATGGAGACGAAGATGTGGGTGAAGACAATGGAGAAGACGATGACATGTGATCCAGGTGTAATTTTTGGGTTTTTGCTTTTGCTAATTCACGCGAGGTTTTTTGTAACGAAGACATAAGTTTTTAAAACAATACCTAACTCGAGAGAGGAGGTGATGAAGAAACATAAGAAAGAAAGAACACAATGAAAAGGAAAAATTTGGAATTTTTGGCACCACTACCAATTGATATGGAACGGAAAGGAAAAGAAGATGTGTGTGGAAATTGGGGAAGAACTAAGGATTTGATAGAATTTCAGGCCTCATATCTTGAAAATCTGGCTATTATCGGCTCCAACGACTTGTTTGTAAAGATTTTTGAACCTCACGTCTAAGCAATTAAGCCCACACTTACATATCTCCTGCTTAAAATTTTAAATAGTAAACAATGTGTACACAACTCTAAATTCAATATTCCATAATTAAAAAGTTGAATAGAATGCCATATATCTAGGTAAAATAAAGACTAATTTGGCTAATACTCAAACTTGTAAATAGACTCAAATAAAAATTCTTAAATAAAATAAAAGAGTTTTTAGAACAAAAAAAACTCAAAAATGACCCAAAAATTTTAAAACAGAATTTTTTTAAAAGACTCAAATAACGAATTCTGAAAGGTCTCAAAGATCACAAACTTGACTCAAATACTAAAACATTAAAATGAATTCCAGTCAGATTCCCATCAATAACTTTTTGAAGTTGTAGAATAGTGTTACTTCAGCATATTGGAATTAAAGATATTTCGATATGTTTGAGGATGATGTCATCTTAATGGTCTTATAATCACATGTTATTAAATATAATTCGATATGTTTGAGTATGATATCATCTTAATGGTCATCACATGTTATGTCATTCTAACTAAGATGCACATGGTAATAGTTATTTTTACTTTACACGAAGAGAACAGTGGGTATAATATGGCATATACGGCTAAGCCACATATGCGGCCTTGATAACTCCAGTCTCATGTTTTTCAAATGATTGGATCTCTTCATTTTGATCTTCATATTCTAAAACCTTAAAACACCTAATATTGGATGAACTCAAAGGGGTTTTGCTTCTTCGTCCACCCGTTGCAAATGTAAAGGTTCATCAAGAATAGAACTTTTTATATCAGGTGGATAAGTGATCAAAACCCCTTGGGTCCACTTGATATTTGGTGTTTGGGGTTTTAGAATATGAAGATCAAAGTGAATAGTTCGGATTGTCCGAAAAAACCATAGGAGTGTGGAGTTTTTGAGGCCGCATATGATGCCTTAGCTCAAACGTCATATGATACCCATTAGTCTCATACAAGAATTGTTAAGTAATTTAAATATGCAAGATGTATCTTGATCTAATTTCAGCATTCTGATATTTATGCGGAATTTGCTACTGAGCATATTATTGCAACTCTTGTTCTTTATCACAATGTGAGAACTTTGGCCACATACTGGTATGCATGACACAACATTTTCTACAACTGGATTGGCTGATTGCAATGGTTTTATAATTTACGTACAGTTTACCGCAACTGTACTATTTCTAATGTTGAGGCCCATCTATTTGTTGCTATTATATTTCATTTTCTAGTTGAACTATGTTGAAGATACATCATTCATAAAAATATACTGAAGTTACATAATTGCATGAATCCAAATGTTCGGGGAAAGGGTTTGAAGGAAGAGTTAACTGAAAGTGTATTTTGCCTTTTAAACATTGAATGTTTATTTCCCTTTCAGTCCTCTCTCTTTTCTTTTATGGATCTTGCATGAGCTCGAACTTCATTTTCTATTTAGTTTTTACTACCTGTTTCCTAATTACACCTTTAAACTTTTGCAGGTCATATCCTTTAAACTGGAGCTTTCCTCTATAAATAAACAAACAAACAAATAAATAAATACATTCATTCATTGTAGAATGCAGTCTTCAGTTTGCTCATGCCTTTAGAGTTTAATATTCATAGATATGCTTAAGTGGGTTTCTTCATTTCTACTGAACTTGGCTGCAAATTCTGAAACTTGGGAGATGTTACTTGTCACACCCCACTTCCCGGGACACACGATAGTATACATGCAGAGCAGGTCCTGGTGGTTATCGGTGAAAACAATATAGCCAACAACAGAAATGTACCAATATACTACTCATACAAATTTTTCTCCAACAAAAGTTACATTAATTATTAAAGATATGTAAACTACCAGACTAGTCTTCTAAGGCCCGATACTCTGTGTCCTGCACAACAAAGATAGCTTCCTCATAGATTTGGAGATTTCTTAAACTCTTGATTAGCACCTAACGGAATTAACAAAAATAATAAAACCGCTAGGTTAGAAGAGATTACAATAATTCAAGTATTCTGGGTTTGAGTTGTATGTAAAAATATGATTACAAATAAAACAGTAAGAAACTGTAAAGCAATAATATGACAATACTAAATGACAAGCATGCGAGACATGAACAGTAACAATAAACAATAAAGCAACATTGGCAACATGGCGAGAGGCATAGTAGTATCTCACTAGTAAGCAATCGGGACATTTAGCAAATACTTTGATCATCCAAGCATGACAATAAGGAACTATAACAATAAGGGCAAGCATGATATAAAATATCATACAAGCACTATCTTGTATGCTAGACTGTGATACCCTCTACTAGTGACGTGACACAAGTCCAAGGGTACGATATGCAACTATCGGCGTACATCCTACCTCAGGGGCTTACTACGAGGCACACACACACACACACACACATAATGGACAGAGTCTTGCAGATAAGCACGAATGCAATATCATGAAATCATCTGTATAGTCAAGTAAGTGCATATGCAATCTTGTTCAATGTCTGTATAATATCAATACCAAACCTATGCAATATCTTTAAGATCATGACCAATCAAATCCATGTAAATAATCATGACATGGCTCAAAACGTGACTATAAATCATCAAGAAATCAAGTGGGATAACAAGTGTAATAATCGAGAAAGGTAACATGTATGGTAGTAGGGGTATTTAAATAATGTACATGATACCTCATTAAATTTCTCAGAGGCCAATAGGGAGAGGCCAATATGGATATGAAAGAGGAATTCTAGAGATGGTCTCCAATGGATTCTAGAGGTGCCCCCCATGGATTCTAGAGGTGCACCCAATGGATTCTAGAGGTGACCCTTATGGATTCAAGAGGTGGTCTCCGATATCCCGTTACACTTTGTTTCATGTAGCACTTAGTTCCATGTGACATTTTGCTCCATGCAACACGTAGCTCCATATGACACTTTGCTCCATGTAGTACTTAGTTTCATGTGACATTTAGTTCCCAATGTTCATAGAAAATATGAAATGCTCGAAGGCTAATGGCATGAATAGGTACAGTATTGGGAATTTATAGTCAGGATCAAGATCAAAATCTGGCACATGATCATGTATCTTGTCATTCTCAATTAATATAAGGATGTGAACATGTGGCATGCAGACCATGTAGTAAGAGCATTTCAATGTGTTGTTATAGTATAACGAGAACTATGCAAATTAAATATATCCAAATACTAACATACGTTATACAGCTTCAGTGTCGAAGTGAGTGTTGTTCAAAGATGGTAAATAATGTCATTTTATCATTATGTTTAAAGTTTACACGTCATTATTTTTTGAGTTTACATGTCGTTGTAGTAGTGACATTTGTTTAGTCATGTAACAGTTGTGGTACTTCTAATTCCTTTTATTGTTGGGTTCTCTTTAGCATGTATCATATCAATATAAGTAAATGAGTCAGTCTCCCAACAAATCCAAAGGGTCTCATCATTTTTAGTCTACACAGTTAGAGGTTCTATGCATTCTAGATCTTGTCAATTTCATGATTTCCAACAATTTTAGGGTCAAGCATTTAAATTCCAAGTTCAATTATCCAATAATATGCCAACAATCAAAGCAATATCCGTTTAATTCAATGTCACATTCCAAGCATAGACTCAAACCTAACTATGCATCCTAATTTGATGTTAGTTATAATTTATGATCCTTTCCATGCTTAAAAGCAATTCCATAATATTTGAAGGGATAAAGGCATGCTTTGATCTCAGAGTAAAACTCATCCTTAATTGTATAGGGTCAAGTCTATATCTATTCATCTCATTTTCAGCCCATTTAACATTCCAGGAATTTCAATTTTCAAATTCATCACATAATCATTATCACAAGGGGCTAAAACTATAAATAGTAAATTTCATTTAACCAAGAGCCAAAGTGAACCTCAAGTCCAAAGAGCACATATGGGTGGCAATTCGGGCCGGCCTAGTCTTATCGGGCCTGGCCTGATAAGAATTCGGGCCATTGAGGGGCTGCCATGCACGGTCCGATAAGAATTTGGGCTGTCCAGCCCGGTTCGATGGCCCTTGAGCTTGTAAGAGTAATGCCGATGATTCTAGGCACATATCAATCACCTCCATGTTTCCCTGGCTACATAACCACCCCCTCCAAAATTCAACAATAAATTTAATATAATATTACCCATCTAGAAGTTAAAATAATAAAAAGACTAATAATATCACATCACAAAAAGAAACCATTGGTAAAAAAGAGAGAGAAATAACTGGTCAATTATATTAAGGATAATGCACTAATATATATTGATTTGCGTGTATGCTTTAAGGATTTCATTTGCACCGTGCCTTCTTGGTTCCCTGGCAAAGCAAAATGGCTAGTGTTGGTACCCTCTACCAAAGCCCTCTCCCGAGTTTAACATATTCCAGCAATTGGCCCACTAAAATTCCGAAAGTACTAACGAATATGAGGATTTCGGGTCAGGTCGGGCTGTCCAATGGGCCGAATAGCTCGCCCCGGTCCTGGAACGAGAAGGAACCGGGTTGGGCCGACACAACCCGATAAGGATTTCACGCCAAAATCAATGGTCCAATCACGGTTTTATCATGTCGGGCCCGTGCCGGGCTATTAGGCCGGGCCAAAAAGTGCCACCTCTAAGAGCACAGAGCCAATAAAACTGAGCAGGCCGAGAGCCCACAAGAAGGGGAGAGCGGACCGAAGGCTCACGGAAAACAGAACATGGCCCATAGCCCCACTAGATGGTAGAACATGACCGAGAGCCCATTAGAAAAGCAGAACATGGCCGAGACCAATGTGAATGGCAAACAGGATGCAATAGATGCCCAAAACAGAGCGGGCCCGTAGGAAGGACTAACAGGACGCAAAAGACTCAAAGACAAGTCAAGCCGAGAGCTAGTATAGGGCACGCTCATAGGCAGCAGAGGAGACAACGGCATGGATGCTGCATGGCTTAACTACAAAGGGAAAGCAGAACCCAAAACACAACCACAATAAGGGTAGCGACGAGAGTTAGAGCATGGCCCGAAATGGCCGTAAGGCCTCAAAATCAGAGGGATTCTATCCCTCAACCAATCATCTACTTCAAAATAAAGTTATGCTCATAAGCAATCGAGGAAAATCCTCAAAAATCAAAACCAGAAATAATGAATTAATGCAATCTATCGTTCACTGATGAAATCATGAAAAAACCCTCGAAACGTCGATCGAACCTTGTCGCCTCGCCGTTCGTCGGTTGCGGTTACTCGATCGGGAAGAAAGGTGAAATATTTGAGTAGATCCGAGCCTCAAAACAAGATCAAAACCTAAAAATCGAAGAAAAACCAAAATCTTTAGAAAAGTTTGAGAGAAATATTTCACATGAAAATCCTTGAAGGAGAGGAGAGGAGAGGGATAGATATATAATTGATCGGAGGGACATGAGACCGACATGGGTAGTGATAGGAGAGGATATAGTCGTCAGAGGAGTAAATGAGCGGTGTCGACATGTAAGACGCGCACGTGGATCACGCGAGGAAGAGAGCGTCGGTTAAGGGAGGCCGAGGGAGAGAGAAAGAGATATTTTTCTTAAGGGTAGGTTGAGTGGGGAGTGTTTGGGCTTGAAGATTAATACCTAAAGGAAAGTGGGCCTTGGGCTTTTAAATAATGAAAGAAGAAAAGAAGGAAAAGAAGAAGGGGAAAGAGAAGTGGCTTGGGCTTGGGCCGGATGGAAAAAAAAAGGAAAAGAAGAAGAAAATAAAAGAAAGAGAAAGGAAAAGGAAGGGTTGAAAAAATATTTAAAAATATTGAAAAATCGGAATTTTTTTTCAAAAATTAATATGAAAAATACGGAGTATTACGTCCTAACTATCATGCAAAAAATTCCGTCCTCGGAACTTCTCGAAACTAAGATACGTCAAATAAATAAGGATAACCTTCACACATCTCGTCCATATAACACTGCAAAATAAACAATTGCAGGGGATTGCAACAAGCAGTTGCTAGTGTTGACTCTCCAATCTAAAGTAAAATAACTAATAGTGAGAGAAAGGGGTTACTAAAGATAGACAAACAAAAATAACGAAAAGCACTCAAAGGATAGAAAAGATGATGATAATCCCGTTACAAGCTAAAGGAGCTGTGATGGCGATGAAGGAAATAAATGATTCAATACATTGAAAAATTCCTTTAATTGCCAAAGGAGGGTTGTGTAGAATAGAGTATCATGATACAAGTAGTAGATGGAAATGGGTGGAACAAAACTGTCGAATCAAAGGTATAAGAGTTCAAAGAAGAAGTCCTCGCCTGTCCGTCCTTGGTGAATATACACTTGAGACATCATGTATTCAAATTGTAATGTTGGCTAATACGAGTATATTTTACTGTATATCATATTCAACCTATACTATTCACAAGATAGTTAGCGCGGACTTACATGTGCCACCAAGAAAACATGTCACGCACTGCTTCCCGAGGTGTTTTATAATTATACATGTAAGACCGGTCCTGCTGGTTACCCGTAAAAACAATATAGCGAACTGGAAAAATGTATCAATATACTCATACAAATTTTTATTCTTCGGTAAAAGTTACATGAATAATGCAAAACATGAAAACAACTGGACTAGTCTTATAAGGACCTGATACTCAGACTGCGTCATGGACAACAAAGTCGGCTTCCTCGTAGATTTGGAGCTTCCACAAATTCCTGATCAATACCTAACGGAATTAACAAAAAACAATAAAACCGCTAAGTAAGAGTAGATTAAATAATTCAAGTATTCCAGTGTTAGAGCTGTATGTAAAAATATAACTAAAAATAAAACAGCAAGAAACTGTTAAGCCTAAAAATAAAACAGGAAGAAACTGTAAGAAGCAGTTGTAAAATAAAACAGTAAGAAATTGTTAAGCAGTAGTATGACTATAGTAAATGAGAAACATGCGAGACAGGAATGGTAATAATAAACAATAAGGTAATATTGGCAACATGGCAAGAGGTATAGTAGTACTTCACTAGCAAGCAACTAGGGCATTACATAATATTATGATCATCCAGGCATGACAATAAGGAACTGTAACAATAAGACCAATCATGATATAGAAATAATAGAATATCATATAAGCACTACCTTGTATGCTAGACTGTGATACTCTATACTAGTGACACGACTCAAGTTCGAGAGTACGTATGCCACTATCGGCATACATCTTACCTCGATGGCTTACTAGGCACACATCATATATATATATATATATATATTGGAGAATATGCGTGTTTCTTTATTGATCTCACGGAAAAAGTACAAGGCACAAGGTGATGGGGATGGAAGTTACAGTAAGAGGGGTAAGGCACATGCGCCGTCCCCCACCATACTTAACACCATCCTTGACCCCTGGAACCCAATAAGAAAACAAAATACAAGAAAAATTCAGAAAAAAAATACAACATATCCACATTATCCTAAAAGACCGCAATTAGCTAGGGCCCCATCCATGGTATCTTCCTGGTCCCTCTCTAAGTGCCTCAACGCAACTTTGACATCAGCAGATATATCCTCAAAGAGAAGAGTTTGGATCCTGCTCACTCCCTTAAAACCCTCCTGTTCCTCTCTCTCCAGATGTGCCATATCATCGCAGCAAGAACTGTCTTAGCAAGAGTGCCCTCGATATCCTTCTTGTGATAATGAGCTAAGAAAAAATCACCCACCCCAGAGAGCGTGGTAGGTGGACTCATATTGATCCTCAACTTAAGGAAACTCCTGCAAAGGAGATAGTTAGTATAACTACACTCAAAAAAGATGTGGCTTATATTTTCGTGTGCAAGATCGGAGCAAAGAACACAAAAGGGTGAAGAGGACACTCCCTAATGGACACGCTTGTCACGGGTAAGTAGCTTCCCGTGAAACGCGCGCAAAAGAGTGATAGCCATTTTTGGAATATGCCCCTTGTACCAAACTACTTTGTAGTAGGGAAATAAAGGCCTGATAGCCCGAGATCCATTCCAGATGTCATGCAAAGAAGAAGTTTTCAAACACCACTTCCAAGTATCATCCCCAGGGCATAAAACGATCGGATCAATAATATGCGTTATAGGTAAAAGAACGGGATCCTCAACCCAGCCATCCGCAGACCAATAATCACAAACTCTTCTCCCTTCCTCCCCCATAGGAACATTATATGTGTCACAAAGAGGACCACAAGGAAGCCAATTGTCGTACCAAAATAGAGTAGTGGCACCATCTCTAACCAATCGTTTTATAAGCTTCTTAGAGAACTGCCGACACTGTAATAAGAATTTCCAGGTTCCAGACTGCAAAGGACTAGCCTTGGCCAAACAAAAACCCACATTATTCATATATTGCCTCCTCATATAGGCCGCCCATATGCCATCGTGAGTGAGCATGCACCATGTCATTTTAACCCCATAAGCAGTATTTAGCTCAGTAAATTTTCTAAGGCCCACACCCCCTCCTGTTTAGGTGTACACAAATCATCCCAGGCCCAAACATGAGTTTTCTCCAAATGAACTTCCTGCAGATGGAATTAAGAGTATTTATAACCAAATTTGGGATACGATAGGCCTACAACCAGAAAGCAACCATGCCATAGATAATCGTTCTGACCAACTCAATACGCCCAGCAATGTCAGTAAGGATGAAGACCATCCCTGCAGCCTGTTCCTGCATCTGTCAAGTAATCTAGAATACATGGAAGCTTTGGGATACTTAGCTGAAAGAGGAAGCCCCAAATAAGTGTCAAACGATTGAACCCTCCGAACACCCAAAATATCCGCAATGTGCCCTGGTTCTTTGGCCCCTTTGCTGAAAATACCCGCACATTTACTCCAATTTACCTCAAGCCCAGATAGGTTTTTGAAATTAGTGAGAAGGTCCTTTAGTCCCCCAAAAGATTTTGCATTAGCACGACAGAAGACAAGTAAATCATCAGCAAATAGAAGATGAGTAACCACCCCCATCCTCTTCATGGAAGAGATGCTACCAGTGGCCACGGCACGAGCCATAAGAAGTGAGAAGGCCTCCATCACAATCACAAAAAGTTACGGAGAGAGAGGGTCACCCTGCCTCAACCCTGTATTGGATTGAAACATACCATACGGGGAACTATTGCCCATAACAGAAAAGGAGGGGGTGGATATGCATTCCCCAACCCATCCAATGAATTTATGCTTGAATCCCATCCGATGGAGCATAAAGTATATGAACTCCCTATTCATACTATCAAAAGCTTTGCGAAGATCCAGTTTAAGACAAGCACGGCCACCCATGAGATTATTAAAATCCCTAATATGTTCATGAGCCAACAGAGCACAGTCAGCTAAAAGACGCCCTTTTAAGAAAGCAACCTGATTAGGGGATATAAGCTCTATAACAGCTCTCTTCAACCCATTGCACATAATTTTACTGATGACTTTATAGATCACATTGCAGCAAGAGATGTGCCTGTAATCCCCCAACCCAGAAGCATTAGAATTTTTAGGAATCAGCGTCAGGAATGTATGATTAATCTGCTTAAGGATTCTGCCCGCACGGAAAAAAGAGAGAACCGCATTGGTAACATCTCTGCCAACCACATTCCACTAGTTTTGGTAAAAGAAGCTATTAAACCCATCCGGCCCAGGGGATTTGTCACCATTAATCTGAAACACAGCATTCTTCACTTCCTCACAGACCGGTCGTTCAATCCAGCATGCGGCCTCCTTAGTGAGAACTCTCTTAGTAGTGAGACGAGGAAAGACTCTTCAGTAGTCCTCCTGATTATATAGGTTGCTATAGAAATTCGGACCATCAATTTTGATTTTGCTAATGTTATCATCACTCAACCCATCAGCATTAATAAGGTGCCCCAGACTGTTGTGGCTTTGACGAGCCTTCATAGCCGTATAGAAAAAACGAGTGTTACGATCACCCAGATGTAACCAGTTTTGCCTACTCGTCTGTTTCAGATTTGCTTCCTCAACATCAATGGCATCAGCCAACTGATTGATAAGGAAATACTCTTTCTCCTGCTTTTCAACACTAGAACTCAAGTCAGGATCCTTCTGAATAGAATCGAGCTCATCACGACACTTAGCGACATTGTTAGCATCCCTAAGGCTTCCCTCAAAATTTTCAACCCATGTTTCAGATTTTTGAGCTTGGCTACAAGCCGAATCTTCGGGCAACCCGTAACCTCAGTGTGCCAATGAGTCGTTAAGGTATTCGTGTAATCAGGAGCTTGGATCCAAGAGTTAAAGAATTTGAAAGGTTTGGGATCCGAACCGATCTTGGGATGGATATGAATAATAAGCGATGAATGATTGCTAGTACCCCCCGTCGCATACTCGCAGTAAGAATTAGGAAACATATCAATCCACTTGCAGTTGCAAAATGATCTGTCAAGCATATCATTAATACGGTTAGCGCCAATACTTCTGTTAGTCCAGCTTAAGGGATTACCAATAGATTTGAGCTCAATCAAGCCACTAGCACTAATACATGCGTTGAATTCATCAACCATATGCCCAACAATCGGCCTCCCGCCCACTTTGTCCTTGGCGTATCTGACACAGTTGAAATCCCCACCTATCAGCCAAGGCATGTTTTTATACTTGAAAGTACTTTCCCGAATAGCCTCCCATAGGGCTCTTCTATCAGTAGAACTATTAGACGCATAGATCATAGTTCCCATCATACTGAATCCCGCATCATTGGTACATAGAATAGTAAGGTGTTGCGTAGATATATCCTCAACCACACAATCCCAGATATCTGGGTCATACACCACCACAATGCGACCTTTCGGATGCTTACTACGATTACTTATGGAAACCCAATTTTTCGGGAAACACTTCAGGATCCGCTGAGAATTTTCCTCAATAACTTTCGTCTCCAGTAGACCAACAAGGGAGGGGGCAAACTTACGCAACCGGTATTTAAGATCACAACGCCTCGTAACGTTGTTGAGACCGCGCGTATTCCATATGAACAAAACCATGGTTAATGGTCGTTAGATGAGGGGACGGTCACTCCCTCCCTTTATCCTCTCACTCTTGCGGACCCCTTTTATCACGACTCCTCTATTAGATAGATTAGCTTTTTTCTTGCTCTTGTTATTTCTGCTCATTACTTCCTGCTCAAGCACCCACTCATTATTTTCCATCGTGAGCTCACAAGGCCCATCATCATCAGTATCATGGCCTGTACTATCGTCATTAAGAAGAGACGATCTCGCATTAGTGTTATCCAAGCTCAGAATCGCAAAAGGGTTGTCCATTCTCTTAACAAACTTTATCTTACCCTTTCTTGCGTCATGCAGATTAGGCGTAAGCTGAGCGTCAGCTGGAAGCCCCGAGCTAGTGCTCATCATTCTACCGCTTTTTTGTGTGTGTAATGTATTTCCTTGGCAAGGAGACTTAGATATCAGTCCCCCGCCGTGCATCTACCAGCCCCTTCCCCCCTTATTACATTCTGTGCTGTTTACATCAACCTCCTTCAGTACATTCATAGGCACCCCCTCTTGCTGCCCAGTTTTCATCTTTCCCCCTTCAGCCCCAGTAACTTCATTCACTCCCCCCACCTTATTACACTGCTCCCCTATTACATAAATAGAGACATTCGTTCCCCCCACATTTGGTTCCCTTTTGTTGATCTCTTTATGAGCCATGCTCTTTCCTTTAATGTCCTCCGCAGCTCTTAACTCTGGCAAGGCCTCCTCCACGCTTTTTGCAGACTTGGTGTTGTTTACATTTTCTACAGGTCATATATTCCTCTCTTTGGGCACATATGCCCCTATTTTTATCCCCAACATGGGACCACCATCCCTGCTCTCTTCCCCCATTACATTTTCCTTCACACTCCCCCCTTGCTGGAAACATTTTCCCCCTCGTTACAATTCTCTTCACTCTTTTTCCCCTCACTGGACAAAAACTCCGCATCACCCTTTTCCCCTACACTTGGCACCCCCGAACCCCTAGTACATGATATTACATTTACATACTTTCCATTGGACACCCCCAGCTTATTAATATCCCCATTGACCCCCATCTCTTTACAATTCTTCTCACTATTAGAACCCTCATCATCCAGATCAACAACATTCTTGTGCTTGTTTTCCCCCTCATCAACATTACCCAAGGGGCACTGTTTTTTCACATGACCAAAACAAATACAATTAGCACATCTAGGGGGCTCACCTTCGTACCTCACCCCACCTCAATGGTTGAAACATCCCCCATACGCACAGTCACAGACTTCGGCAGCGGAGCTTCGGCTCTTATCTCCACCAAGCAACACGCATACGCCAGCCTCTCCAACTTCGCCGTCGCTCTATCCAAGCAAATAGGAACGCCTATCACACTTGTAATAGCACTGAGTATGCGTCTCGTCCAAAGGTTAAGCGGCAGATTGGGTAGCTGGATCCAAACTGGAACGGCCGTCAGCAAATCCCGATTGAAGCCCGCATCCGCACTTCATCGCTGCAACACAACAAGCCTGCCGTCGAAGAGCCATGGTCCTCCGTATAGCACAGTGTGCCTGTTTTCATTTGTTTCAAACCTGAAGAAGAAAAACCCGTTCTCTCTCGAGAATATGCTAACCTCTCCTTTGGTCTTCCATACTCTTGTCGTCCAAGCTTTGATTTGTCGTAGAATGGGATGTCTCCCAAGACGTAGCCCACCAAGGTGTTCTCCCATCCGTCCACACCCTCCGCCATCATATCCTCCGATAGAATTTCCGCATCCACCCCATCCTCCCCCTTAGTTGGCGGGATGAACTCCATCTCAAGGGAATCCGATAACTTGCGCCTATTCGTGCATATGTCCAGCCATGATCGCTTTTCAGCATTGACGTTGATCTTCAATGGTATCTTTGGTCTCTGAGCTCTTCGCTCGAGCACCTTTTTTGCATCATTCTTAGTAAAAGGTCTTTAATCTGCATTGGCTCCCCGATTGATCTGCTTGGGAAAGCTTTTACCAACCTCCTTCCAACCTGCACCATTCACCTCATTGCCACCAGCAGGATCCATGTTGCAACAGCACATGATCAGTACTTAGCAGACTATAAATAATTTGTAATGGAACTATATGAGAAATAGGCTACAGGACTCACCCCCCGGATCAAGATCACACCAAGATCTTGATCCGAAGATATCCACTCTAGCTCGGTTCCCGTCACCCTCCCTCCTACCAGCGACAGCGCTCCAGTACCAGACTCCAGTGCCCAGCAATGAATCGTCCTCACACCGCCGGATCAAGAATCTCAGGAGGAGATCTTGATCCGTCAACTAACAGCCGTCCGAGATCCAAAGAGATCTGAGCCTACGCCTCAGCTTGGATCAATTAGTCAGATCTGCGAAAACGTTCGCCACTTCTTCAAGAACTTCGCAGCGTTCCGCTCCTTCGTCACCTCAAGAACAGCAATCACCACAGTGCCTCAAAGAACTAGAAAACGAATCGAAAATCTTGAAATCAGTAAAGTAAAGAATCTCACCCTGAATCAAGATCTCAGGAGGAGATCTTGATTCGTTGAAGAAAGAGCAGAGATCCGGAAGCAGATCCACCGACTTTGCCGTAGATCTGAATCGAGCACAGATCCAGCTCGAACTGCTCCGGATCTGGATCGAGGCAGCTCCACACAAGCCGTTCGCACAGCTCCCAAAACGCCCAGCCTTCTCCGCAACTCCGACCTTCGAAAACGACTCCAAACGCCCGCCGCAAGGCGGCCGGCGGAGGCCTCTCGAACTCGCTCTCAGACCGGAGCTTCTCTCTCTAGAAAACGAAGAGAGACGTTATATATATATATATATATATATATATATATATATATATATATATATATATAAATATATAATGAACAAAGTCTTGGAGATAAGCACGAAGGTAATATAATGAAATCATCTCTATAGTCAAGTAAAGATCTAAGCAATCTGGGTCAATGTCTATATATTATCAAACATCAAATCTATGCAATATCCACAAGATCAGGACCTATCAAATCCAAATATATAATCATGACATAGCTTAAAACATGACTATATGAATAATTAAGAAATCAAGTGGGATAACAAGTGTAGTAATCCAGAAAGGTAATGTGTACGATAGTAGGAGTATGTTAATAATGTATATGATACTGCATTAGATTTTTTAGAGGCCAATACAGATATGAGAGGGATTCCAGAGATGGCCCTCAATGGATTTCAGAGGTGGCTCCCATGGATTCAACAGGTGATCCTCATGGATTCAAGAGGCGGCTTCCATGTATTCAAGCTGTGGTCTCCTAGTATCTTGTGACACTAAGTTTCACATAACACTTAGCTCCATGTGACACTTAGCTCCATGCAACACTTCCATGTGGCACTTAGTTCCTAATGTTCATTGAAAATATGAAATACCTGAATACCAATGGCATGAATAGTACAATATTAGGAATTTGTAATTAGGATCAAGATCAAAGTCAGGCATATGATCATGTATTTTGTCATTGTCAATTACTATCAGGATGTGAACATATTGCATGTTAACCATGTACTAAGAGCATTTCAATGTGTAAATGAAATATATCCAAATACTAACATATGGTATACGGCTTTCGTGTCAAAGTGAGTGTTGTTCAAGGGTGGTAACTAATATCATTTTATCATTGTTTTCCGTGTTTACATGTTATTGTTTTCAGAGTTTACATGTCATTATTGTTGTAGCAGTGACAGTTGTCTAATCATGTAATAGTTGTACTTCCAATTTCTTTTATTGTGTGGGTTACTTTAGTATGCATCATATCAATATAAGTAGACGAGACACAGTCTCCCAACAAATCCAAGGGGTCTCATCATTTTTAGTCTACATTGTTTAGGTTTCTATGCATTCTAGCTCATCTATGTTCCATGATTTCCAACAGCTTTAGCGTCAAGCGTTTAAATTCCAACAAGTGAAATTATTCAACAATATGTGCAAGTGAAAAACACTATCCATTATTAATGTCACCATTCAAGCATAGCCTCAAACCTAACTATGCATCCTAATTTGATGTCATTTATAATTTATAATTCTCTGCATGCTTAAAAGTAATTCCACAATATTTAAAGTGACAGTCATGCTTTGATCTCAGAGTAAAACTCATCCTTGATTGTATAGGGTCAAATCTATATCTCTTCAACTCATTTTCAGCCCATTGAACCATTCAAGAATTTCCGTTTTCAAATTCATTTTATTATAATCGTTATCATAAGAGGCTGAAATTAAAAATAATAAATTTCATTTAACCAATAGCCAAAGTGAACCGCAAGCCCAAAGAGCACAGAGTCAATAAAAATGAGCAGGCTGAGAGCCCACAGGAAGGGCAGAGTAGGCCAAAGGCCTACAGGAAAACAGAACATGGCCGAGATCCCCAATGGAAGGCAGAACATCGTCGAGTGGCACAACAGGGCTGAGACTAACAGGAGGATAAACAGACCGCAAGAGTTGCCCAAAATAGAGCAGACACACAGGAAGGGCAAATGTGCCGCAAAAGACCCAAAGACAAGGCATGCCAATAGCAGGGATAAGGCACGCCCGCGGGCAACAGTGGAGGCAGCGACATGGGTGCCCCATGGCTCAACTGCAAGAGACAAACAGAATCCACAACACAACCATGGCAAGTGCAGTGGCAAGAGTCACCGCAGGGTCCGAAAAAGGTCGTAAGGCCTCAAAATCACATGGATTCAATCCCTCAATCAATCATCAATTTCAAAATAAAATCATGCACAGAAGCAATCAAGAGGACAATCCTAAAAAATTAAATACAGAAATAATGAATTAATGCAATTTACCGTTCATCGATGCAATCATGTCGAAAAACCCTCAAAACGTCAATCGAACCTTGTCACCTTGCTATTCATCAGCAGCGGCTGCTCAATCCGTAAAAAGGTGAAATGTGTGAGTAGATCCGAGCCTCAAAACAAGATCAAAACCCAAAAATCGAAGAAAAGCCGAAAGCTTTAGAAAAATTTGAAAGAAAAGATATTTTCACATGAAAATCCTTGAAGGAGAGGAGATGGGTAGATATAGAACCAATCAGAGGGACATGAGACTGACACAGTCATCGACATGGGAAGAGAAAGTCATCGTCGGAGTAAATGAGCGGCAACAACGTGTAACATGCACGTGTGGATCACACGAGGGAGAGAGCATCGGTTGAGGGAGGCAGAGGGCGAGAGAGAGATATTTCTCTTGAGGGTGGGTTGAGTGGGGAGTGTTTGGGTTTGGGGATTAAAATGTAAAAGAAAGTGTGGCGTGGGCATTTAAATAATGAAAGAAGAAAAGAAAGAAAAGAAGGAAAGAAGAAGGGGAAAGAGAAGCGGGCTTGGGCTTGGGCCTGGGCCGGAGGAGAAAAAAGAAAAAGAAGAAGAAAAAAACAGAAAGAGGAAGGAAAAGAAAGGGTTTAAAAAATATATTTAAAAATATGAGAATTTTTTTCCTAAAATTAATATGAAAAACACCGGGTATTACATTAGTCTTTTCTACCCCTTCTCCAGGAGTAACCTGTGCTAGAAATCCAATTTTCAGTTTTGGCATCGGAATGCATGACACTGTACCGGCATCAACTATATTGATTCACAGAATTGTTGGATCATGTAAGGTTCTCCACTATGTATTATGTGCATATTTTCGCAAGGTTAGTACATTACTCTATGCCTGTGGATACATTAACCTTGTCGGATTTGCTTACCCCTATATCACTGCATACGTGACTTGCACAATTACACACATACATGCATTTTTTGATTTTATAAAGAATTTGTAAGGTATGCTCTAATGACCTTATTTGATCGAGCATTAACATATATTGGATAAAGATATGCCTCAATGTTCATCTTAACTATGTCTACATGTGCTTGTATGCCCAAAGCGCGAAGTCAAGCGCTTTGTTGACCTCACTACAGACGAGACTAGCGACTTATGGCTTACTGCAAAGGAAGTTGGAGCCAAACTTGAGCGTTACCATGAAGCATCTTCCTTAACCTTTACTATCCAAGTAAATTCTAGATACATATTGCATTATTTGCGAATGATCTACTTAGATTTAATTGTTAACATTTTGCGATAGTTGTACTTGGTTAGAAGTCAGAAAGCAGTAATATTTTTTGACATCTATTAGTTTGACCATTACTGTTAGACTTAGAAATAATAACGTGGGTTCACAATTATTTTATATTGGCGAAGCCACAAAACGGTAGTTGAAACCATGTCTAACACAAAAGCTTAAACCAATGTGTAGATGCCCAACTACTAATTATAGACATTACTTATTTCTATTTTATCCAACGTGGGACTATTACATTGTAGTGGCTAGTTCCTTGATTCCTTTGTAGTGGCTATTTCCTTGATTCCTTTTGCTTTAATTTTTAACATTCTTTCTTTGATAGTTATGAACTTGGTTAAATTTACCAGTCTATTGATTCCATTCTATTGTTTTGCTTATTATGGGATTGATTTTATCTTAAATTCACAACACTCATATGCATTGTTTGGCAAATGAGGTTGTGCTGTGGTTGGCGCCAACCCCAGCCAGACAACAGCAAATGGGTTGGAGCAGAGAAAAAGTAGTAATGGGTAGACTTGGCATTTTGAAAAAAAAGTTATTCACCTTGATTGAACTTTTTGGGCAAAGAGCTCAGCTCCAAACCCATCCATTGGGTTGGGGTTGGGACAAAACCCAAAAGACCCAAACAATTTCCTTACGCCCCCCCTCCCTCACCCGCCCCCCCCTCACCCGCCCCCCCCCCCCCCCCCCCCCCCCCCCGGGACACTCCTACAAGCCCAGCTCCAACTCCTTTTGCAAACATGAACATAGTAGATTCTTTACAAGTGTGAGATTTCAGTCTTTAGCCAATTTCTTTGTTGTAGAAGTGAGAGATTTCTACCATTTGGGCCCAATTTTATTGAGGTCTGTACTCCATAGTAATATACAAGTGGATTTCTTTCACCTAGCAAATCAACATGATAAAGAGATGCAACTTATCAATTGGAGCAATATGTATCAGAAATATCAGAAGTTCGCGTACACTTTTAATAATATAATTATATCTTCCAGTCACATGATTTCTTAACCCTAGTTCTCCCATCAGTTTGATTTAATTGGAAAGAGATGCAATGTTACCAAGGCTTAAATATGTAAAAAAAGCTCTTCACAGCTACTGAACTTCCTTTAAAGCTCTATTTCTCCAAAGCCAACATCTATCTTAACATGGAGGAACATAATGATTTGAGCTATATGTTTTTTCCTCTTTCCTTTTTTGTTTTGTTTTGTAAGGGCAACTCCTCGATTGACATTGCAATTTGTCATATGTTATGTTCAATGTAATCTACCCAAGTTACTAAAAAAGAGGAGAGTGAATAACTACTTTAATTTTTAACTAAATGTAAAAAAAGTTAAGATTCAGTTTTCTCTTAAATCTGAGAGCATTCCTTAAATTTGGGAGTAGATGTTTTTTCTTCTTATTTTTTAAAAGTCACTTTGGATTTCATCTTCATGGATTAATCTTAATCATTTCTTCAATAAAAGAAAAATTAAACTTAATCATTCATATCCGATTGAATTTGATTTTTCACACTACTGTCTCTCTATATTTAAGCTGTTCAGCTCTCCTTTCTTCTCCAGCGTCAAAACTATTTCTATTTTCAGTTAAATGTAAAATTTTTGAAAAGAAGGAATTTTGCCTTCTCTCAGATCTCCTAAAGTTTTAAAGACAGTCTTTCGTGCCTTCTAAGTTACAAAAGCTAGTTACAGTTTTTTCTTTTCCCTAAACATTGTAACAATTATGTGAGAGAATGTGTGCTTTTTTCTTTTATTAATAAATGGTCTAACTATTCCTATCTAAACGTTTTAATCTGGACAATTTATATGTTTGTCCAATTCTCCCAGTTTCTATCCATTTTTATGGCCTGTAAGGTTACATCATTAGGGATTAATCTCAATCATCTCTCCTAAAAGAACTAAATTTAATCATTCTTATCCAAATGAATTTGCTTTCTCTCTCTCTCTCTCTCGCCCCCCTCCCTTTCTCGCCCCCTCCCCCTCCCTCCTCCCCCCGCTCCACATTCACACACATACCCGCGTGTGCACTTGTACACAAAACCATCCCCTCTCCACATACACACACATACCCGCGTGTGCACTTGTACACAAAACCATCCCCTCTCCACATACACACACATACCCCCGTGTGCACTTGTACACAAAACCATCACTTTATAGGTAAATTGATTTACCCTCCTTTCTTCTCCCACGTCAAAAATTCACTTGATTTTCATCCACAAGACTATATATGTTCAAGTTTTATATGGTTTGAATGAAGCATTCTTCCACATGTGCAACAAGAATCGATGGCATAGAACTAGCTTCATTGTTTTTCGTTCTTTATTTGGTTTATTTCCAAGTTAATTTCTTTGTTTTACTCCAAAATTGGTCAGTTATATTCAAGTTTTCTATCAGAATGTTATTTAAGTTCCACATGGAAATCCAAATTTGAATTCAGCGGTATATCTCTCAGTCAAATTAGAAGCATCTGAAATAAACTTGGGCCTCTATATTATCTTGTCTTTTGTTTATAAGTAGTTGGAATATGTTAGACCACATCCAACGGAAAAGATTTTCCATATAGGTTGCTACAATATATATTTGATTGGTTGGATCGGTATGTTTATTCAGTTGATTGCTCTATAATCTAACTATATATCATATAGTATTAGCAATCCAAATTGATTTCTCTGTATAGTGGTGACCCTATAAATTTTACTTTTACTTGCATGCATTTAATTTCCTTTCAACCTTTCTGTTGATTGCAGAATTTATGTTACTACTAAATTATTTAGTTTGTTATCAGAATTTTTTTTCTCTTGCTAGGCATATATTTCTAAATTATCGTCAATTATTTCTAATTTAAATGTTATGGAGAAATCTTTATTCCTGTTATTTATTTGGTCACTATATTACTCCTTCACCACTTTAAATACAGGAACACAATTTTATCACGGATCATATATTTTGAAAATTGGTAAGACCATTAACATCTTTGATTATTCATTATAGTTATGGCTATTTTTGTTGAAACCAAAAGTGCAAAAAACAAAAAGTTCACCGGCATCATCTATAAAAGATGGGCAAGCCAGACGAAACATTGGTTAACAACTTTAGGGTTCCTATTTTCCATTGATAGCTCTACATGCATTTCTACCGGTATACTTTCCACCCCTTCACCTTTAGAATCCACTACTCCTGTCCCTTCATCTACACTATCGTTTAAACCTATAAGATAAGAGGAGACTGACTATCATTGTTATCACCGCATTCTTAGCGCAATCACGTATTATTTATCTAACATGTGTTACGAGTTTATGGGGGCCAAGTATGTGGGAGGCATTAGAGGCCTAATACAATTTTACCAATGTTCGACTCAAATGATTAAATTCTTCTTGTAACAAGTTCCTAATGGTAAATAGTTATAAAATTTAGAGAGGAAAAGTTGGAAAGAGAAATAACCCTAACTCTTTATCAATTATTTATTTATATAGCATCAACAGTTTTATATAAAACTTCCTTACACTCTATATAGTCTAACAATCCCTATTAAACTCAAGCTGGAGTCTGGAGCATATAATTATCTCACATGCACAGCTTGTCACAAATAAACTTAATTCTTGATCTCTAATGTTGTTTTATGTTGTTTTGTTAATAATTTTGCACGTTGCTCAACAGAAAATTCATGCGGAGTCTTCCAAAGTTTTGTTTTTATGATCTTGTCATCTGTCTTCTCTCAAACAATATAGCACATCATCTCAATATGCTTAATAAACTTATGAAAGACATGATTCTTTGTAATATGAATTGCCGCCTTATTGTCACAATATAATGGCATATGAGATGAAAGTTTGAATCAAAGCTTATTTATAAGATCTTTAACCCAAATCAACGTACATGTGCTTGTCATAGCTCGGAACTTGGAATCTACACTAGATTGGGACACTACATTCATTTTGCCTCTTGCACTTTCATGTTGCAAGGTTGTCACTAACTAATATACAATAACCTGTAATAAAATTCATATAAACAGATGTCCATACTTGCTCTGTAGCAGGAAAACTAACCACCCTACTATGATGACAATCAATATATATAGTTCCTTCCCTGGAGCACCCTTCAAATAGTGGAGTATCCGAAGTACATCTTAGTGAATTTGTTCATGGAGAAGATATTAACGAACTAATACTCACTCAATATGCATTATCATGCCTTATTATAACGAGCCAATTCAGCTTTCCTACAACTCTTTTGTGATGTTTGGGGTCATCCATTATATCTCTTTGATCTGATAACAACGGGAAATCTAGATCCATAGGTGAAGTAATTGGTTGACAACCTAACATGCTTGTCTTTGAGAGCATGTTCAAGACGTACTTTTGCTGCGACAAGACAATTTTCTTTTCTGGTCTAGTCACTTCTATACCAAAAAATAGTGCAACGATCTAAGATATTTCGTTGGGAAGTGCTGCTGTAAATATAACTTCACCTCATTAATTCTTTTTGCATCATCTCCAGTGATCACAAATTCATCAATGCAATCAAGCAACAGAATGTGCTTTCCCTAATATAAACTGAATAAAACAGAATAGTCCATATGTGCCTGATGCAGTCCAAATTCTTAAACAGTTAAAGCAAATACCCAATTAGGCTTTTGGATATTGAAGTTGGGACTCTTCTGAAAAACTCATATGAAGGAGGTTGAATGCCCCTGATAGTGAATTTATTGCCGTGGTCCTGATCACCTGCAGTGCCCATGCAGGAGGTATAATTAGATAGCAGAATATCAAGAAATGCAAGTACACATATTTGCTCCTACCATCAGTACTAGTAGGAAACAAATCTTGTAGCTTCTTACAGGCTCTTGAAGTCTCCATGATGTTATTACACGGAATTACTTAGTTGCCAATGAAACTGGAGGATCCTCAACTAGATGAGTTTCTTCCCCTTGCTCCAAATATGAGTCTTAATAATCTTGCTCTATTGTAGATAGTTTGACCCATTTGCAATTTGTTTCCTACCAGTAATCTTACCTGGCTTCACATCCACATCCTCCTTAGACTTGCCTGCCATTGTCATGCTAGATCCTCCTCAACTTCCATTGCAATACGCTTCTATATTCCCGTAAGATCTATTGACAATGCTATTTCCTTAGCAAACGACAATGATCTTCCTTTCATATCCAAAAACATATCACTAAGTCATAAAACAATCCATCGAAATACAATGCAAATAATTTTCCATTAACACTTTTAGACTATATTTATTGCATATTTTGTTAGATCTAAATCAGAAGAAGATGAACATATGGATGAAAAAGATGACGGTGTCAGTGGTGGATCATGTGCAGCAGATGGTGACGGCAGCAGCTAAATTAAGATAAACAATAATGAACAAAGTGATTGAAGAAGTATAAAGATATAGTGGTGATGGTTCTGGCAATGGTGCAATTGGCTACGTTGGAGGTTAATGTTGGTGTCTAGCAAGGGTGTTGTTGATGCTGTTTGAGGCTAATAGCAGTGATATCGAAGGTGAAAGAGATGGAGAAGTGGGGAACTGGCGATGTCATCAAGTCATGCATGGTGTGTCACTTGCACTCGGGGCAGCACGTCACAACGGAAGCGGATCCTTCAAAAGGCGGATAACTACCTAACATTCGCTACGCCGTGATCTTTCAGAGATACACCACAATAGCACAATATCTAACCAAAACAAGTGATACGAAAAGTAACGAAAGCAAGAAAGCCCAAATCAGGCGACACAGAGTTTACCCTGGTTCTGTCCACTAACGGCCTACGTCCAGCTTCCTGATGACGGTTTCCACTAATATGATCAGAGTGAATTACTCCGACTTCAATCTTCTTCAACAATAGAGAGCACCAATAAATCCAAACGTGGAGTTCAAACTCTTCTCACAAACCCAATGGAGATCTCAAATTTCACCAAAAGAGAAGAAAACAAAATCTCTCATCAATAACCCCTCAACCCAAAAAGAGAGATTCAAAGAAGAAGATTACAATGAATTTCGCAAAGAAATCCCAAGAAGATCACTCACCAATTCATGCCCTAAAGCTCCGAGACCCGCGGAGAAGAAGAAACTTGATAACGACACGCGCTCTCTTCAAAATAAACCATAAGAGGGGTTTAAATAGCTTCATGGGTCGTGTTGAATCTCAGCCGCCTGATTAGATTAGGTTTTAGATCAAAACCCTGACCTAGATCTCGTATTTGGGCCGACTACACGCGGCACGACTGTGCTGTCATCTGTACTGAAAAGCTGCTCTTTGTTTTCAGTGCACGCAGGCGACACGGCCGTGCCGAGCTCTGCACGGACGTGTCAGGTCCAAAACACAAATTTGAAGCACATATCAATAGACTCTACCTTGCTTCAAACTCTACCCTGCTTCAAATTTCCTCCAACGAACCTTACCTTGTCATCTAAAGGCTCTTCACGGCTCTACCCAGATTCCAGACCTCTCTATTTGATCAAGGAAACACCAACCTGTCATCGGAAACCGCACCCTTTGGCGCATCAACCCTCCAAGAGACCTTTCGAGCCCAAATTTCCATTGAGCTCGAAGAACTGAACCATGCTCGCCACCCTACTTATGACGATCTCTTTCGTTGAGGTTGACACCGCGACCTCATGCTCCATCATTGACTGAACTGACACCAAACCTGTGTCCTCCAAAGTACCTGAAGTCGATCCATGGTCGCACTTCACAATAGTCGACTGAGTTGATCCGCCTCTACCCTCTGAGAAAGCACCGAGCACCGTCTTTCTCAAACATGAAGTGAGAGCAACATTTTCATTCGGCTTCGACGACCTCAACTCACCGCCTTTGGATTTAACTCTCCAATAGGACTTCACCTCAACACCACCACGATCTCTGTGAGATCCATTGCCTCTAGTCATCTCTAAGTCGCCGGGTCTGCGCACTCCAGATGATCCCTTGGACGAACCACGTCTCGCCCACCTTGAGCCATGCCACTCACGCCGCCTGCGTGAGTGCGCATCCGTGTGCTGCAACTGGTCTATTCGAATATCCAACTGTTTGCGCTCCACAACGGGTCCTTCGAAGGACTGCAACTCTACCCTGAAGCCACCTGCTTCGTTGAAGACAATCTGAGCCGCACATGGAGTTGAACCACGATGAGATGTACTATAGACTCCGTCTCTTGACGATCCCTCGCTGCACACCGCAGCTATCCCAGCATTCAACCGACCGCGCTTCTCTGTCACGACGTCCCTATAAGTCCCAAACGCTTCTCCACTGGAGCTTTCTGGTGCACCAGACTTCTAACTCTACATCGTCTGATCCTGAAGTCTATAAAGGTTGCCAAACTTCCTCGCCGACATCACAAAACGATCACCCCTGGACACCCGTAGTCGCTTTCCCTTGAGCACCACGCAACACCCCACACCTGTCAAGGCTCCAAGCGAAATCAAATTCCATTGCAAACCTGGTACATGCCTAACACCCGTAAGTGTTCGAATGGCTCCATCTTCCATCTTGAACCGAACTGTGCTGACCCACACCCCTCTAGATATTACTCCGTTTCCCATGTATACGTCTGGTCCATCTCTAGGAGTATTTGTCACAAATGACTCCATATGGAAATCACACCCTGAATCAAGAATCCATGAAGCCCGATTGTCTTCCAAAGAAGACAGCCAATATTTCTCCATTATCAGCATCAATGCATTCACCTCCAAAAGCTGCTACTGGCTGAGCAGACTTGTTACCCTTGGCCTTCAATAGTGAGCACTTGTTCTTCCAGTGTCCTGTCTTCTTACAATAATGGTACGTCTGGTCATTACTACCATGACATTTGGACTTGGTTCTCCCAAACTTGGAGCTAGATTTGGATCCCACCTTGACGACCCACAAATAGAGTCACATCCTGACTATCAACGCTTGTGTCGACTCTTGACACCTTTCTAAGCTCATGCAAGCGTAGAGCTGCCTCGACCTCCTCCAAAGAAATTTTGTCCTTCCATTGTGTTATGCTCTCGACGAAGTGTGAGTACTCCTCAGGTAGAGAACAAAGAAGTGCAAATGCCTGGTACTCATCACTTACATTCTCTTCCACCGCTTGCAAATCCAACACAAACTGATTCAGTTGATCAAGATGATCCTGTAACGATGTCTCCTCTTTCATCTTGAGCATGAACAATTTCTGTAATAAATACAGCCTCCCTGTGAGTGACTTAGTCAGGTACAAAGATTCAAGCCCTTTCCACAACGCCTCTGCAGTCTGCTCTTTCACAACCTTGCAAAAGATCTTGTCTGATAGGGCCATCTGAATAGCGTTGTGTACTTTCATCTCTAGCTCTGATTTCATATAGTCTGTGACAAATTCTGGAATATATTTCTTGTCAAAGACTATCCTGTAAAGCCCTTCGTGCTTGAGTATAGCCTTCACCCTCATACACCAAAGAGTGAAGCTATTCTTTCCTATAAACTTCTCGATCTTGTACCCAGATGTTGAATATATTTCCGCCATTATGTAATCTTCGACAACTTGAAAGCTCTCATACCACTTGTTGGGATAAAAATGCGGATGGGAGACGGGCAACGGAAGCGGATCCTTCAAAAGGCGGATAACTACTCAACATTCGCTACGCCGCTATCTTTCAGAGATACACCCTAATAGCATAATATGCAACTAAAACAAGTGATACGAAAAGTAACGAAAGCATGAAAGCACAAATCAATCGACACAGAGTTTATCCTAGTTCTGTCTACTAACGGCCTACGTCCAGCTTTCCGATGACGGTTTCCACTAATATGATCAGAGAGAATTACACCGACTTCTTCAATCTTATTCAACAATAGAGGGCACCAATAACTCCAAACGCAGAGTTCAAACTCTTCTCACCAACCCAATGGAGATCTCAAATCTCACCAAAAGAGAAGAAAACAAAAGCCCTTACCAATAACCCTTCAAACCGAAACGCGAGATTCAAAGAAGAAGATAACAATGAATTTCACAAAGAAATCCCAAGAAGATCACTCACCAATTCATGCCCCAAAGCTCCGAGACGCGCGAGGAATAAGAAACTTGATGACGTCACGCGCTCTCTTCATAATAAACCATTAGAGGGGTTTAAATAGCTTCATGGGTCGTGTTGAATCTCAGCCATTCGATTAGATTAGGGTTTAGATCAAAACCCTAACTTAGATCTCGTATTTAGGCCGACTACAGACGGCCGTGCTGTCGTCCGTGCTGAAAAATTGATCTATGTTTTCAGTGCATGCAGGCAACACGGCCGTGCCGAGCTCTACATGGCCGTGCCATGCCCAAAACACACATTTGAAGCGCATATCAACAAATGGAGCGTTCAGTGAACTCATTCTCTAATGAGCACATGTGTCTTGTCTCCGATTTCGTCAAATCGAACGACCATGAAATTGTCATCACCAACACTTGGTGAAGACAGAAACACAATAGTCTAACTGATGCATCGATGTCTTATGTCGATACATCTGACTACGAACAGTTTTAGACTCATGCTTCAGACATGCAAAACATTTCTCATGATCGTGATCTACATCTTGATACGTGTTAGACCTTACACTAAGTCTCAGGACTTTATCTAAGTATTAATGTAGACAAACATTTATAAAACATACTTAGATAAATAATACCAAATAGCATACTATTATTTGAACAAGATGTTTCATTATAGATAATTGGCCACGAGCATGCATATCTCAATACTTTTGGTTTTGACTTGTTAGGAATCACGTGGAGAAAGCATGAATGTGAGATGATTCAACGACACAAGTAATGTGAAAATGGCGTGCAAACTTGAGGATGACATTTGGGAGGATTCTGACTCTCCACAATGTCTTACATGTGATGTCAATTCAAAGGAACATTATTAATGTATTTATCTTGATGAAAGTTGGATTTAGAATTGTAATGCAATTTAAAAAAATCGTGATAATAAAGTGTGACATTTTATTGCAAAAGTATTCATCGATGTTCACCTTTAAAATTGAATGTAAAAAAAATTCACTTAATAATGTAATATTTTCCCCTAAGATCATGAATGTTGAGTCTAGTCACATATGGTATGAAAGATTAGGACATTAATTTTGGCACAGTTAGACGGATGATTAGTCTAAATCTGATTTCTAAGACTAGGTCAGATCCTCTTTTAAATGTGAAGTTTGTGTTCAGGTCAAACATATCAACAATTTTTTTCTTTTATTTATAGATAGGGTATATGAACCTTTGGATTTCGTCCATAGCGATGTTTGTGATTCCAACAGAGTTCATATTAGAGGTAGTAGAATGTACTTGTAACCCATATTTATGGCCACTCCCTAACAAAACCTATCTACTAAATTTATAGACAATGTTTTTGATAGGCTTAATGTTTCCAAGGCGGAAGTTGAGAATCCAGTTGAAAAGAAGATCAAAATCTTTTAGATCACATTAACATGACCTATGCGTACTGTTCGAATCGGAGATGGGGGAAGCATACCTCGAACGAAACGATCAAACTCTACCAAGAGCATGAAATTATTTATGAGTTTACCATCTCTTATATACCACAATCCAATGGAATTGCTGAAAGGAAGAAACAGATTCTTATGGATGTAGCAAATGCTATGATACTCAGCATAAGTGCATTTGTAAACCTTTGGGGGAGAAACCCTTTGTTCAAAATATATCCTTAATAAGATTCCTTTTTGGATCTTTGATATCTTCCTTTATGAACTTTGGAAGGAGATCTTCTAGAATCGATCATTTTGAAGTTTGGAAATGTTTGGGTAGGAAGGGAATACATAAACCAAAAGAAGAGATAGATTGGACCTAAGATTACCGATGCAATAATGTGAATTTTTTTTGGTGACTAGCTCAATGAATGAATTTTTCAGTAAAACTATCATTGAAGCCCTAGATGCAATATATATGGAGGATATCTTTTCCCTTTACGACCAGGACACCTGGTTATCCTTCTAGCTCATCCCCTCTTCTAGCATCCATTATCTTATAGTTTGCCCTCAAGTAATAGAACCTAGACGAAGTAAGAGAAGAAGGATTGATAAGAAGATTACTTCACCTTTCGTGTTGAGGGTGATCCAAGTACATGTCAAGAAGCCATGTACTTTTGATGCTCTCTTTTGAAGAGAGGCTATAGACTGTGATTAAATCCATAATTTGATTTTTCGCTTGATTTTTCTAACACATACTCAAAAGAAATAATCATGCATTGGGTGAGTTTGGGGTTTATTTAATTCTTTACTATTTACACCTCAAACAGATGCTCTTTGCATTGTTTAAGATGGGTAAGTTTGGATCCCATAGAAGTTGGATGTTGCTATACATTTTAACATGAAGGAATGGTAAATCACATGAAGGGAGTATGTGAGAGAAGAGAAGGGAGACACAATACTTCATGCTGAATCATATTCTTCAGAGGCATACAATTTGAAGCATAGAAATGTGGCCTTTTGAGAATTACTTTTTTAATTTTAATTTTATTTTAGTACATTTTTCAAGAGGCTACCCGAAGAAATGCCATCCCAATGTTTCAGCAAAACAATATTCAGTCAAAAATTCAAGCATTTGTTTCTTTTGTCTAGATGAAAATTTCTTCATTTAAAACTTAATTGAGTGGTTGTGCTTTTAGAATTTCCTTTAGGACCATGACATTTCTGCTTAATAAATAGTTGGATTGTGGTTTTATTGGTGATATTCCTAGAATTATACAGTTCAAAACTTCAAATGATAGCCTGTCTCTGTATTGCCCATTGTTGCCGGCAATTCGAGGAAATGCCTTCTGCTAAAAGGATTAGTCTTGTAGTTGCAAGTAAATGCTACATATTTGCATCAAATTATGTGGGTTCTTGCCATTTTGGATTTATGCTTGTCCTTGAGTCGAATATAGTTCTTGATACCAAGTCTATAATCTTTCCCATTCTTCTGTAGTCTTTCTAGTTTAGGAAAATTTTCAAGGCTGATCCGTTTGTTGCCCGAGTTTAAACTGCCTGACTAACCAAAGAGATTCTTGCTTGCTAGTTGGCATTCTAGTAATTATAGAAACCCCCCAAAGAACAGGGAAATAATATTTCTTTACTCATTTCTGGTTGAATTTGAGTTGTCGTTGAATCTTTCTGAGAGCATTGCTCCATATCCGATTGTATTTGATTGAAAAATCTTAGGCTGTGATGATGATCCATGATAGTGGCAGTATATAGCCGACCCCAGTAGTTCTGTAGGAGGAACTTTTTTTACTGTTGTGGCAGTATATTATTGCCACAAATGACACCTAATTTTAAAGTAAAAGGTTTATTTATTTATTTATTATGTGGTTACTCGAGTCAACCTTCTTGATCATCAGACACCCTGAAGGATACAACTGAAAAAAGCATGCTGTTCATCCCTTCGTTCAAGTGGGTGAAAGCTGATTGGGGGAGCTTCTCGCTATGGGGTTTTGTTTACACGCTTGAACCCATTGAAATTCATGGACAAGCTTGTTAGTAGCTGTATGGTAAGAGGATCAGCTTGTTAGCAGCTATATCGTAAGAGCTGTTCATTACATCTAGCGAGAGATTAGTTGAGATTCTAATTGTCAGCGTATACGCCTTCCATGGTAAATGGCTATTCAGTGGGAACTGGATTTATTTCTTTCATTGATGCCTCTATTCACATTTGTTCTAATGATATTTTGTGACCTCACAAGCTGTGGGTGGGCTTGTGATGGTATTACGAGGTCAGACAATAGATATGATACAGAGCACAGCTTAAACTGTTCTGTTTCCTTCTAGAATTTGAGGCCTCATTTTTAATTTAAATAAGAGAGCATACTCTTCCGACTAGTATCATTAGTTATCTATATGATAAATTAAATATGTTCTTGTTTTTTTCCCAAATCATAGGATGGACCTCAGGCTGGGCAGACTGTTCCTCATGTGCACATTCATGTTATTCCCAGGAAGAAAGGCGACTTTGAGAAAAATGATGAAATCTACGATGCTGTAAGCTATGAGCTACACAGTTATGCGCGTAGTCTTCACTCTATAGTTGTCTCCTTTGTGACACCTTTTCTTTTATTACTCTTCTAACAGATAGATGCAAAGGAAAGGGAGCTAAAAGAAAAGCTTGATCTCGACATAGAAAGGAAAGACAGAAGTTTTGAGGAAATGGCTTGTGAGGCTGATGGATATCGAGCTCTTTTCTCATAGGCCCAGCTATCATATTCCATATGGTAGATCTTCAGTTTGATATCATTAGGTAAAATGGTATGATTTTTTTCCCTAAACAATGTTTGAATTTGCATCAGAAATAGGTGCAACAAAAGAAGTTAGGGAAGCAACTATCAGTCTAATTCCTTATTTGCTATTTCGTTGGCTTTGTTGTGACTGGCTTACAGGCCAAGCGGGTCAGCAATTTGGAAGATGGCAATCAATAAAAAAGGCTAATTAATATATTACATGATTTTTCCCTGTAATATGGACATGGATTTTAAGTTCATATTTTAGGCTTGAGCACTAATTCTGCCATTTTCTTCTAATATAATTTGTGCTATGAAACATAAATATGGGCTGTGTTAAAACATCTATGATTCTGGTATTGAAAATATATGTACTTGGGTCATCATTGGTGTTTGCTATAGAAATCTAGTATTTATCCATGTGGGATTAAATACTTCACTTTTTGAGCTATTTGGAAGCAAGCCTGGAGCTGAAGGTGCTTTTTGGTTTCATGATATATGTTGTAACTGTAAGTAACATATCCTCATTGTATGTAGTTTCACTTGGATGAATTTATTATCATTTTTATATACTAGGAAAATGCACATGCACAAAAATTCTTCTAGAACGAAGAATAATGGAGAAAAAAAAATACTCCAAGTTGAAAATCAAGTTTATCTACATGCGTACAAATTTAAAAACGCATCTAGACTGAAATAAGTACTCCAATATGAAAGAAGTATCCATGTACCTATACTAGGAGGTAAACTGCAAGTTGAACCTACGTTTTTTCATAGTTTAAAAGCAAATATCAAGCATAAAATATTATTCAAAAGAAACCCATAGAGTACTATAAATCAAGGTTTAAGGTATCGGTTTCGGAGAGGGTATCGCTCCGCCCAAAATTTAGGTTTCGGTATCGATATCGCTAGTTTCGGCGGTTTCGGAAGCCAGTTTCGGTATCGTCCGTATTGTCCGTATCGGTAGTTTCGTTTCGGTATCGGTATCAGAGATATTTTTCGTTATTTTCCTGTATTTTCCTGTATTTCGATATTTTCTTGTATTTGATATTTTCTTGTATTTTCATGTATTTTCATGTATTTTCATGTATTTTATACTATGCTGTATTTTCCTGTATTTTCCTGTATTTTCCTGTATTTCGGTATCAGAGATACTTTGCTGTATTTTTCGGTATTTTTCATGTATTTTCATGTAAAAGAACAATAATAAAAATTGATGAGTCATATTTATGGCATCGTAATACAAAAGCTGAATAAAATACGTCGAAAGATACAAAATGAAGAAAATAAATAAAAAGATACAAAAATCTCATTCGTAGTTCTCATCATCCGGCTGCTGTGCATGGTAGTATGGAGGATATGAATACTGCATCTGTTCCGGGCCTAAAAAAGATATCATCATGTTATCATATGCTGAGGGCCGGCTCTGCTCGATGAAAGGCGTGTCATGATTGCCTTGACTGCTGGACTGCTCAGTCACGTTCGGACCGTACCTGTATTGGCTATCATAATCAGCATAGACATCAGAGTGTCTGTACGGTGCGCAATAATCACCTTGGCTTCCTGAGTATCCACCAGAATAAGATTCATAACCTCCATAATAATCAGAAGCACGTTGATACCCTTGATATTCAGAGTGTCTACCGTAGGCATCGTCTCCCCGTTCTTCACTGTGCTGCCTATCATGCTCTCTATACCCATGCGTATCATAAGTATGGTCTCCACATCTCTCAGCAGGGCGAACGGATGCCGACGCACCACAACCTCCGTCTGTAGGACCTTGGTCATCGGGAGACGAACCATCATCGCTATCGTGCCGAGCCCGAGTGGGTGCCTTCTTTCGCTTGTACGTGATATTCGCAGGGGCGTGACTTGGCCGCGGCTGGTTGCTTCGTGTACGTTCTGCTTCCGCAAGCGCCTCGTCCAACCAAGGATTGTCTCTGTCATCGAGCACCCTATCTTCTGTCTCCCTGGTCCATTCCTCCAATGGATCATCCTCGTGAAAAATCTGATCCAAATCGATCAGCTGGTGATCGGCCTTCTCGCTCCTTCTCGCATGTCTATGTCGCAGTCTCATATTATAATGCACATAGACCAGCCTTTTAAGGTGTTCCATTGTTAGCCTGTTCCTGGTCTTTGTGTGAATGAGGGAGAAGGTGGTCCAGTTTCGTTCACAGTTGGACGACGAGACAGTTTGGCTCAACACACGCACAGCTAATCGTGTAAGCGTTGGAGCTTGCTCTAACCCAACGCTTAGCCACCATTGAGCTGCAACAAGTTCCAGTGGTTAGAAAAGATGGACCGTTTTATGGGGAACATATAGAAATCTAAGATCCATATAGATACCTGGAGTGACCCTTGTTATCGCCATTTCCGCCTTAGCGGAGCCGAAATAACCAACTCTCATCTTATAGGCCTCCAGCCACAATTATCAATCATAATTTTAGAATGTGAACTGCTACATCGAATCATATATCAAAATAAAAATATCTGAATTTCATTTATCTCTCTGTCAATGTCAATTTGCTTCGAGATGTCTGGTTCAAGCCTCTCGATCACGCGTCTGAGTCCAACCAGCACCTCGTTGTCGTTTGTTGCATTGGAGGAGTATTGAAAGCGAGGATTCAGAAAATAGCATGCAACATGAATATCTTGATGTAGCTGCTTATCCCATCTCTTGTCTATCATGTCCCACCATTTTCTGTATCCCCTACCAACATTCTTCCGAATTTCCTCTTTGACACGGTCCATGGCCTCGTAGAGATACCCCATCTTGGCCTTATCATCGCTGTCGACCATTCGAAGAACCTTCACCAGGGGCTCAAATACGGCGATGACATTAGAGATACTCTGCCAGAATTCATCGCCGTGAATCAGATCGTACACGTTGTTTCCAACCTCCCTATCTTTTGGTTTAAGCCTTGGAAAGTTATCGGACCAGTCCCTGGATGTGATCATTCTCCGCAGGTCATCTCGGTGCGCGTACAGAGAGTCCAAAGCAATGAAGTGGGTCACAAATCTTGTTATCGCGGGCCGGATCAACTCTTTTCCACCCGTCTCTCTTCTCATCAAGCTGAGCACCCATCCTTTGTTGTATATGAATCCTGTTACCATCTGACTTTGTGCGACGATATTTTTGACTACTTCTTTTGCCATGTCAGAAAATATCAAGTCGATACAATGCGCCGCACACGGGGTCCAATACAGATGCTGTCTCTTTCGCATCAGCAGCTGCCCGGCTGACTTGTAGTTTGCCCCGTTGTCGGTAACTATCTGGACTACTCTATGCTCCCCAATTAGTTCTACATATTTGTCCATAAGATCAAATATGTAAGGACCATTCTGGAATTGGTTGGTTGCATCCACAGAGTCCAGGAACACCGTCCCGTGGGTCGAATACACAAGGAAGTTAATTATCTTCCTTCTGTTTTGTGTTGTCCAGCCATCGCACATTAGTGTGCAACCGTACTCATCCCACTGAACACGAAAAGTTTCTACATAATCCCAAGTTTTGTAATTTAAATAATTTTTCCTTATTTATTTTGTATTTTAAATAATTTTTACGTATTTTTTGTATTTTAAATAATTTTTCCGTATTTTTTGTATTTTAAATAATTTTTCCGTATTTATTTTTAATTTTAAATAATTTTTCCGTATTTATTTTTAATTTTAAATAATTTTTCCGTATTTATTATGTATCTTAAAATTTTTTTTACGTATTTTCCATATTTTTTGCGTATTTGTTATGTATTTTCCATTATTTTACCGTATATATATATATATTTATTTGTATTTTAAATTATCAAAACACCTATTGTCTAATAAGTCCTGAAATTCTATTTATTTACAAGTATGCCATTCTAATCTGTTACGTGTGTTCTTTATTAATGGTAAACTTGTAATTATAATCTGTTACGAAGGTTAGTTTGGTAATTGTCCCAACCGCACTCTTTCAAACGGTTTCCTTTTATCCCCTAACATTCAGTTTATTTACAAATATGCCATTAAACTAGATTATTAGGTTTTTGTATAATGTCAAACTTGTAAATATGCCGGTTTATCATGGGCAATTGCGTAATTTTCTTAAAATTTTCTAACCCTTACCTTTAATACGGCGATAACTCAGCGCGATAACCCAGCGGCGATTCGAAAATATTTCCTCCGCAGCGCTCGAACTCTCCCGCTGCGAAACCCTCGACGGAGCCATCGTCGCCGCTTGCTCCTCCGAAATCGACGGCGCTTCCTCCAATATCGACGGCGACTCCTCCACTATCGACGGCGACTCCTTCTCCCAGCCTCGCAGCGACGTCTCTCGAAGATTTTGCCCGGAGATTTTGCTTCCTCGGAGATTTTTCCTCGGAGATTTTGCTTCCTCGTCTCTCGAATCAGTCTCGATGCCGACGTCTTCTCACAGGATCCCTCCGAACTCCGAAGGCAACGACGCCACACTCGATGGGATTAGGGTTTTGATCAAAGAAATTTGGGGTTTCCTCGTTGTTTTGGTAAGCTGCGAAATCACCCATTCCCCTCCTTTTATAATTTCTTCTTATCTCTTCCCGTGAATGCTCACTGTCTCTCCGTGAATGAACACTCACTTCCCGTGAATGAACATCACACTCATGTGAATGGGTAATGTTCATTCACGGGGCTGTATGTACGGATATGGGCTACTGCTTAGGGTTAGGGGCTAGGATTAGGTGCTAGGGGGTTCGTCTTCTTCTCCATCTGTGTCTTTCTTCTCATTTGTCAGCCGAAACCCTAGGGTTTCAGCCGATCCCGATTTTTGGGTGACGTTTCGGACCGGTACTGGGCGGTACCGGTCCGATACGCCCGATACCTCTTGGTATCGGGCGAAACCTCACACCTTGCTATAAATACAAAATAATTCAAGGGAAATGTTTTTCATTTCTAGTTAGGAACTTCAATGAAATGTCTGTGAGAAAAGAGAACGGAAAAAAGAACAAACCAACAAAGAGGTAGGTCAAAATGGGAACTTGCAAAGCGTCTTTGAGGCGGCTTTTGAGGAAAATTAATTTGTAGGTAAATTATACAAACAACCCGGTACTATTGACACTATATCACAAACACCTTCTGAATTAACAGGAGTTATCAACCGGTAAAAGCTACAATTTTCTACCAATTTTTGCCCTTTTTCTCGATCTTCTTCCTCCTTGTCCCTAGTTACTGCTTCTGGCCCGCTCTCTATGCCCTCCCCCCCTCCCCTTAATGTTTCTGGTGCTTGCAGAAAGTTGCAGCAGCAGGAGTAAGTGGAAGAGAGAAGATGAGATTCAGGATCCTCCTAATACGATGACAAATAAGTGGGGGAGGGATGATGCTATGTTGTTTAGCAAGATCATGCATACAATGAAGTTGCGGATTCAGGGCTTGATGATTCACGCTCCCACTGTGGAGGAGTTACATGATTAACTCGAGGAGTTGTAATCAAGGGGTATGACTTTAATCGCGCATATGATATTATGATGTTATTCGGGGGGACATATTTGGAGTAAAATGGATTGAAAAATTTATAGTAGCACTTAGTTGATTGCGACGGTGTATAAGGAATTGAGGTGTTACTTCTTGTTTCGTCTGATGTTTAAAAGATGCAAGAACCAGTGGGTTCAACCGGCTGTTGTAACCTTTGTAGGATTGCCTCACGAGTATACACCAGCATGGCTATAAGTGACAAGTAACATGAACTTCACTGTTAACTCATTGCCCATAACATGGTCAGAATGTTTTCTTGGAGGAGTTTCAGAATGCTTTCTTGGAGGAGTTTCAGAATGCAACAGCGAAAGAGCGCTATGAGTGATCGGTAGAGGCATATCAAACTGAGGATATGCCAGTGATGCTGGATGAAATTGTAGGTGTTTCATTAGGAGTCTTTTAACTTTTGCCTTTTTGTGTCACAAATTAGTGGTGATAATATTGTGTGGATGTGTAATTGAGATCTTTGGTCTGCAAAGATTGTAAACACTTCCTGCGTAATGCTAGAATGCTTATTATAATTTCCGGTAGTAGAAAAAATCATAGCTTTTTATTGTGATTTTGCTACATGAATGGAGTGCCCAGCAGATTTGGCACGCATGTGGGATTTTGTTTTGCCTGTGTGTCTGCATTGTCGGTGCCCTTGCCTAATTCTTCTGCACAATGGACGTTGAAGATGAAGATGAAGTTTCAGTCTGCACTTTGTTAACTAGATCTGTTACATTGCATAGTTGGTTATATGGTGATATCTCTAATAAATTTTATCCTTTTCCTGTTAGTTAGATGCAATTAGCTCACCATTTGAAAAATCTGTACATGGTACAAAATTGCTTTTTTCTTCCAATGGTGAAAACTCTTTGGTGATCATGATGAGCCTTAACCTTAGCCCTGCACCCAAGAACACAACGTAGGAGCATACGGCTTCGCACAGATCCGGTCCAAGATGACTACAAACGCCATTACCAGCTCACAGTCGGCGCCTGGTCCGATCTCGAGGCTGAACACATCGTCGCTCAACATGACCGACTTGCTTGCCCTTTTGCGAGATACCTGGGCGACAACTTCCCCTGATTTGCTTCGAATCTTGCAGCTCCGCCTCCAGAAGCAGCCTTCGATCTGGAAGTCAGGCGTCGTGCCGCCGCCGCCCATGAAAACATCCACGTTGCCGTCGTTCCGTAGGATTGACCGTCGTCTGATTGAGAAACATTGAGCTGTTAAGATTTCATCTGCGCCTTTGAATCCATTCCACTGGTCGTGTATGCTGAACATCTGCTCGAGCAAAGATGAGTTCAATTGGTGTTAAATTGTAGTTGATGATTCTAAGCCAGTGGCCGAGGTTTGATGCCCACAACTGGTTTGATGAAAAATGTCTAGTGTATCTTGATTGCTATTGATCTAGACATAACTTGAGACGTGCAAGCATGGTTCTAAATTAAATATCAAATTCATTCGGAGAAGCTTTTGAGATACACCTAATTCCAACACAAGCATGTTAACAAACATGATGAGGAGCGTCGGCTACCTGAGGACGAAGAGCAAGGAGAGCCTTGCCATCTCCATCCATAAGCACAAGCTCCTTGTGCTTCCTCGAGTAGTTATCAACACGAAACTGCAGCCTCCCGTCGCTATTGTACACCGAGAATCCATCGGTGCCTTGGAACGCCATGCTCGACTTCTTCCACACCGTCCATGTCGTTGACGACGACGACGACGGTGAGCGGCCGCTCGGTCTCCCTGCTAACTTGCTCTGATCCGTAGGATGAATTCTCCACATTGCTCTCGATGACCTCCTTAGTAGGTAGAGCAAAAGAGAGGGAAGGTGATGAGAAGGAGACAAAGGATGACGAAAGAGAGGGCGAGGGGTGCTCTGTTTTTAAGGGGGGGATTTTGGCAAGAGGCCTGACGTGTGGGTGGGAATATATTGATTGGTTTATACTCAGATGTTTGGATGTAACTTACGTGGGATTCCACTTATATGATGCATTGGCTTGACCCTGGATAATAGAAGATATCAACAAGGATTATAATATGGAAAGTTTTGCTTTCACATGATTCTATATGTAATACACTGTTTGTATAAGGTTGGGTGTTTTGCATGTTGTTTTTATGCTTCAAACTCATCCCCACGGCATGGTATGATCATGTGATCGTGTCATGCCATGGGAATGGATGGTACGATCTTGCAGACATGACAAAAGGTTTCTGGGCCAGCGACACGATCGTGTCAAATTTACGTTATAGTTGGCACGATCGTGTGGTGTTGGCAGAGCCTTCAGGTTTTGAGCGGCACCGTTGACACGATCGTGTCATATCTAACATGATTGTGTTAGTCGGGTTTCGACCTGATGCGGGATTTGTTTTGTGTCGTTGATCTGAAACTTTAACAGTTCGAACGGTCACGACTTAAAATGGCGTCTATAACCCTAATGATGGATTCCTAAGCCAATCCAAGTGGAGTAAAGGTGTTTGGCACGCCCCGACTTTTTGAAGACGGCTACAAGCTTTGGGAGAAAAGATATTTCTTGTTCTAGGGTTTTGAGGTAAGATCTTTTCATTGAGTGCACATGAAACTCTGTAATTGCTAGAGTACAAGATTTGCATTGTCAAGAAGGTCACTTGTGTTTTGGAGATCTTAGTAGTCTGTGTATTCTCTTGTGCTACATCTCTGATCTAGTGGAAATCGAGACAACGGAAGACTGGACGTAGGCGCCACATTGGGCTGAACAAGTATAAATCCTGTGTCTTTCTGTGTGATTGCTTGTTTTTGATTGTGGTGATTTATCTTTGTGCTTTCTATGATTTCTTCAAGATCGTAATCTGTTTGTTAAAGTTGGAAGGCATATTAAATTCTGCTGTGTGCATATCACTTATTCGATATTAATTCACACGTAATGTTTCCCAACAAGTGGTATTAGAGCATTGGTGAGAAGAAAGTAGAAAGTCAAGATGTCGTCCTCTACCATATCATTTAAGTTTGATAAGTTTACTGGATGGAATGACTTCAACTTATGGCGATTGAAGATGAAAGCATTTCTGATGAGAGACGTGTGTTATCAAATCGTCTTTGAGAAATACAAGATTGACAAGGAGGTCACAAAAGCTCAGAAATCAGAAACAGAGAGAAAGACATTGCGTGCGTTATAGTTATCATTGTTTGATGAAGTACTCAGGAAGGTGTCTGCGAAAGGATCCGCAGACAAGCTCCGGAAGAAGCTGAAGGCACTATATGCGAAGAAGAATATGATGAGTCGGATGTACTTGATGTAACGGTTGTACGTGTTGAAGATGAGGCCACTCATGTCAATGATCACATTGATGCGTTCACAAAAAGATTGTGGCAGATTTAAGAAATATGAGGGCAAACATCAAGGACAAATAGTCGGCGATGATACTATTGTGTTCTCTGACATATGACTTTGATCCATTGGTCCGGTCTATGGTATATCGACAGGACATACTATCCTTAGAGGAAGTTAAATCCGCAGTATAGTTCTCAGTGTGAAGGTCTGGTTAGGAAAATGGTGATTAAGGAGATGCTCTATTCATCAGAGGACTTCGGGATTCTTAGGACTACCATAGTTAAAGAAATGACAAAGGTCTGTCAAGATCAAAATTACATGGGCGTAAGGACAAATGTCATTTGTGCAAAGAGACTGGACACTGGAAAAAGGACAACACCAAGTTGAAGAGAAATAAAAAGGAAAAGGATGAAGCTTCTGGTTCCACTTCAATATGGATAGGGATTAATAGTAACAATAGTAATGACGGAGAAATTTTGATGGCAACAACATTTGGAGATCATGTCATCTATGGCTCTTGGATTCAGGATGCTCTTTCCACATGACGTCGCATAAAGTTGGTTCAGTTCATATTGTCCTAGATAATGCAGAAACGTGCTGATGGGGAATAATATGGCTTATAAAATAGTGGGAGTTGGAGAAGTGAGGATCAATATGAATGATGGAGTTATCAGAACACTGATAGATGTTCATCATGTGCCAGACTTGAAGAATAGTTTACTTTCCATTGGGACTCTAGTTGGATTTGGGTGCAGTACAGTCACTGAAGGCGATTTGTTAAAGGTGTCAAAAGGGTCTCTAATCGTGATGAAAGAAAGAAAGGTACAGAATCTATTGTTAAATGGTGACCATCCCTAATGAAGTTTTGATGCTGATCAACAAGTGATTATTACTAATCTATCTCTCTAAGTGTGTAGATATTATAAAGTCAAGAAAATGGAGTTTCATATCAAAAATCATTACAAATTAACAAAAGTCAACAAGGCCAAGGAACCGGAAAAAAGAGAAGGAGCCAAACTAAAAGTTTAGAGAAATGATGTGGAAGCTCAAACCAAGGCCAAGGAGCCATGGTTGAACTAAGGCATGAAGAGAAGAGCGCTCAAGAGCATCAAGAAGCTAAAGTGGGTAATTTGATGTATTTTCATTTCTTGAGTCTTAAATCTTTTGTAGGCCTTAAGTTTGGAGCTACACATGCACATTACTTATTTAAATATCTTAAATGTTTTACAAATGTTTTAAAATTATTTTGAAATGATTTTAAAAAGTTTTAAAGCCCAAAAAACCATGTATCAGAAAAATTAGCCAACTAATTTTTTATTCTAGTCGACTATTTTGAACGGGCACATAAATCTATGTTCTAGATCCTCAAAGAGTTCTTCGCACTTATAAAAGTAGTCGATCACTATTCATTTGGGACTCGAATACCTTCATAGTGGCAGTCGACTAATTTGAATTCCAGATTTTACGAAACTTTGTTTCTAGCTGTTTCGTAACCGTTGCAAGGGCAATTGTTGGATTATTTTTGAACGGTTATGAGGCTTATAAATAGAGGGAGTTAGCTGAATTTATGAGGCTAATGAATGATCAAATTTTCTAAGAATTCTTAACATTAAAAGAAATTTAAAGCTCTCACTCACTCACTCACTCAGATTTTCAGCAAGCATCCTCAGTTTTCAAAAATCTTTTAAGCATTGATTCTTGGCTCTAAATTGATTTTATTTCTCCAATTTTAATCTTCATTTCTATGCTAAGCAAATCAAAAGTTTTTCCCTTGATTCTCTTGTTTTAATCTTTACCCTTCTAATGAATCAAAGACAGTTTTTTTTCCTTCGCCACTATCAAAGCTCCAATTCTTTTTGGCTATAGGATTTTGTGAGCAGTATCAATCATCTTCAAGAAGCTTGTAAATCCACTAAGTGGTGATAAGTGCATTGGTGAGTAAGTTTCCTTTGGTAAAATTGTTGTAATCAAAGCCTTTGAGAAGGTCGTCTTTGAAAGAGGTAATTGTTGTATTGGGAAGACCTAGCAAGAGGAGCTAGGCAAGTGTGTATTAGAAGCTCTCTTGGTGAGGCATTGCTCTCTTGACTAAGATAGTTGGTTAGTGAAAATCCTGACAGGTTGTTGGAGACTGGAGTAGCCCTAGGGAGTGGATGAACCAGGATCATCTCTGGTGTATACATTGTGATATTCTTTATGTAAGGACCCTGGATATGAGGAAAACACTAGGAGGGGGGGATTGAATAGTGTTTATAAAATTTAAACGATAGTTATACCAATTTAAATTCATAACCAACAATAAATACAGAATTATAAATAAACCCACATTAAAACAATGCTAACACAAAGTATGTTTCAAGGGTTCGGATTACCCAAGTTAACTTCCGCCTTGTTCCAGGTAATCCCACGTCCCTTCCACCCGGATACCAAGAAATTCTTAGCAGTTGGCTAAGCAGAGATTAGACCATCTAATTTTACAAGCAAAGCCCACCCGATGACACCGTTGTACGTTGAAGGTGAATTCATAATTGTGAACTTTGCCATAATACTTTATGGCCTATCTCCTTCGCCCACTGTACTTAGTTCTATATGACCAACTCTTGTAAAAGCATATAGTTAGTATGAGTACAATTCTATGTTGTTTTTTGTCAAATTGCATTCATTCAAACACATCAATAAAAGGACTATACTATGACTACCTATATCAACAACCATCCTTCGACTTCCAGGCCTCCTAGGTTGATTCCAATTATAATGACATCTTCGTTGGGAGTTTGTACCCAGGCTAAGTCGTTGTTTGAGAACTTGATCTTCGTGTTATTAATTTTAGTTCTCTTCATAGGAGGATTTATTGTGAATGCCCCTTTGGCTTAATTCTTTACTGTTGAGGCTGAGCCCTTCTTAACTCAATGGCCTCCTGCTACCACATGAATGATTTTGATTGCCTTGCTCTGTGTTGAGGATAACACAAAGGCTACATTCATCTTAGCCTTTTATTTTTGTGGACTTGAACATGACTAAGAGAGGCTCATCCAAAATCGTCATGCTTATAAGACTCCTATAAGTTTTGCTTGCACCATACAAGACTATTGCCATGTGGCATCAAGCTCATGTTATGTGGCGCTAAATTCCTTTATCGTTTTATTAACCATCCAAGTGAGTGTTCTTGTTATTGTTGGATCCAGAGATGGCAAGTAGACACTAGAGGGGGGATGTGTGAATATTGTTTATCAAATAAAATAATCCTCTAGAAAATTTTGCCTAAGATATCAACTTGAGTTACCAAATTAATACTTTAATCAACAATAACTTGCAAAATAAGGAGTATTGCTGAAGATATGCAATTGCCTATAGTAAACAATAGGCACACAGAGAGACAATCACAAAGATAAACGATTTATTCTGGTTCAGATACCTCATATCCTACATCTAGCCACACATCTCTTCAAGGACTTAAATACATTAAACACGTTTCCAACGAAACAATGTTTACACCATGTCACTTACACCGTGACTTGGTGAAGGACAAAACACATCTTCTATGAGAAAATGCACCCCATACTCAAGTGAGAAGAAATACTCACAATACACTTTTAACTATAGCCAAATGTTGAAGCTATTGTAATTAAGTGGTATGGCTGAAATGATTGATCTCCAAATGATAAGAAACTGAAAGCTCTTTTGAGATCAAAGTTGGCTATGAAAATATTTGAGAAACTTTTAAACTAGTGGCCAAAGAAGAGAGTTTTCGCTTAGAAGCTTTTGCATGTGAAATTGATTTTTACTATTTGATCATTAAAGTTTGAAGTAAATGCATGAACAACCCTTAATAAATAAGGCAAAATCTAGGTCAAAATAGATTATCAAAATATCTTAAAATGGTAAAAGAAACAACTAGTAAAAAAATTACCAGCTTATACTTGTCGACCATAGTTTATGTACTAGTTGACTAGTATGGAGCTCAACTAGTTCACCAACAGTGGTCGACTAGTCACTACTAAAAAATTGACCATCAGCCACAAAACAATCATTATGGACTGAATCGATGGCAACTGTTGCTTCATTAGCATGAGACAAATCCGTGGCCAATGTTCTGTGGATGTTGAAACATTAGCCACAAAATTTCTGTGGCAGATGAATGTTTACCATGGATATAACATCATCTCGACAGTCCGTAACCAACATGTATTTGGCACATATACATCCATAGAAGATATGGATCAACACCACGAGTTATCTGTGTTAGATTCCGTTTGCCACGAACATATCATTAATTGGATTTTCAATAACAGAAATTATTTGCCACAGACATATCTATGGCAGATATAGGTCAACATCCATGGAAATTCCGTGGCAGATGGATGTTTGCCATGGAATGGTAAGGTTCATCTGTCATTCATCCATTACAGACTAGTCTGTGGCAGACAATTAACAGCAACTGACCACCCCGTGGCAGGTATTCATCCGCCACTGACTTATTCGTGGTGGATGAGTGAAATTCACATCCCAAAATATCGACGGGTGATTGAAATTTTATAACGAAATTATTTCGACCAGCTCTAGGACTCTTCATCTCTTTCTATCAAGCGAGCGATGATCATCCATCAGGTAATCGGAGATCCTCCATCCGATGACCAACTGACCGATCTCTCTTCCTCAGGCAGGTATTTCTCTTCCCCTCTCTTTAAAATCTCATTAATTAGGGTTTTGATTTCCACAGATGGTCCGACTGATGACTGACCGACCGACGACAAGGTTCTCTTCTCTCTCTCTCACATCTCATTAATTAAGGTTTTGCTTGAGGAATAGTGAAGGAGAATCGAGGGAGGAGTTCCTGTGACTGGGGGGGTTCTATTTCGGCCCAGGGGTGAGGAGGGCAGAGGGTGGGTTTGGGTTTGGGTTAGTGTTTAGGGTTAGGGTTAGGGTTAGGGTTTAGGTTAAGGGTTGAGGGTTGGGAGGGAGGGAGAAGGGGGGGGGAGAGAGGGTTCGAGTTAGGGTTATTGTGCTATTGGTGTATTGGTTAGGGGGTGTTTGGGGTGGTGGCTTTGTGGGTGCACTTGGGTGGCCAGAGCGGTGGGGGTTGATGGAGAGGTTTCGTGCTTTGGGGATGTGCGGTGGTGGAGTTTCTGGTTCAGTCGAGGGCTCGGTTGTGCGGGGTGGCTCAAAGAAGGGCGTTGCTTGGGGTTAAGGGGATTACGGCTGTGGGACGATAGTGCGGGGTGGCTCAATGAATGTGGTGGCTTGGGGTTGAGGGGATTGCGGCTGTGAGAAGAAGATGTGGAGTGGTGTTCGGTGGGGCTACTTATATTAGATTCTCAGTTGATGGTGTTACAAGACAATGTGCACAAGTAGAGTGACTTCATTTCCAATGTAAATTTTTGGCATTTATTTAGACTCATATCGATGAAGAAAATGGCAATGCAATTGTCTTGGTCACAAGATTATGGAGCAAACAGAAGTAAATTTGATTTTTTCTTAAATTTTGAATAGAAACATTCAGAAGAATCTTGGTGTGATCACTGTATAATTGATAACACTTCTCGGTACCTCACTGAATACCTATGTATCATGACACTCCTTCGATATTTATCATAGACAGTGAACTTTGTCATGCACTATCTCTCTTATTGTAATGTAATTTCTATTTCAAAATTTCTATATTTTTATTTGAAGGATTTGTACTTAATAATATTATAATTCTTATACTAAATTGTCAATATACGTTGAATCATGCTATACATACTTAATCATAGACTTGACACATATAGATTTACTCGAGCAGTAGATTTCCTTGTCCAATAAATATTAATTGTAGTATTCTTGTATCACATGCGTGCACGAATCGGTTGACGATATTGAAACCCTTGTGTTCGATTTGGGCAACTGATTCGTGGTCGCATGTGATTATAAAATTGCATATAAATATTTATTGGATGTATCCAATGTGGACGAGTTAGATATGCAAATGTATCATGTAAAATTGTATCCTAATATGTGTGTTTGTGTGTTCTTTCATTTTGTGAGAGTTTTGGTTGCACGTATCCGTTGTTTTTTGAGTACCAATCCTTTATGTGTACTTAAAGAACATCGGGTATGTGTTGCCGAAATTTTCACGAAATAAAAGTTCACACAAATGCACAAATTAGGATATAACACGATACATTTGCACATCAAATGAGATTGAAGCCTTCCCTTTAATGGTCGGTAACAAAATGTAAGTGCACACAAACACAATAGGTTACATGTGCGATACCAACTAAACTTATATCTCATTCTCAAATTTATTATAGAAATGGACGGTTCCTGACAAGTCATTTCTGGAAATATCAAATGAAGATAGTCACAAAGACCAACAATACCAAGATGTGATAGACACATTTTTAGTGTACTCTAACAGTATCCCAACACGCTTGTCAAATGGTGATATTTATTGTCCTGGCAAGAATTGTCAGAATAATTTTTACAAGGAGAGCTATATGAGTTCAACCAAGGTATATGAATCAAAGAAGCTAGACGAGAAGCTCAAAGTGTCAAGGATACATTAAAGAAGCATAAATGTAATTTTATTTTTGATGTAATTTTTTATTCCTTTCCTTACTTGTTAAAGCCGTAATTGAAGCGCGCACACACCCTTAGGAACACATTAAAAATATTTTAAATTGTTTTAAAGTTATTTCCAAAGTTTTTGAGCGCATATCAGAATATCTGAAAACTAGTCGAGCAGTAATAGAGCAGTGGTCGACCGGTGCTCTTAGGAAATTCAAGCAGACTACAGTAGTCAACCACTATTGTCAAACTAGTCGACCAGTAAACCATTAGCCGACCAGTGGGTGAACTGTGGTCGACTAGTCAGTAGCTGGCAGCATACAACAATCAAATTTTTAACAACCATTTTTGACAGTTGGAGTGGCATTTTGGAAAACTATTTTGACCCAATTTTGTCCGATAAATAGAGGATTTTTTCTCAGTTTTTAGACATCAAGAAAGAACAATATTTTGCAAAAGGAAAGTATCTCCGTGCTTCAAAGTTTTAAGAAAAAACACTCTCCTCTTTAGCCAAGTTTCTCAAAGGTTTTCTATTTTTCATTGGCCAAACCCTTAATCTCCCAAAGCCAAAATTCTATCTTTTGAGATCAAGAATTTCTTCAATAGCTTCACAACCACCCAAGAGATTCAACAAGGCTATATGTGTTTGTATCTTCTACTTTGTAAGTGAAAATCCTCAAGTGTGAGGTGGTGAGTTGTAAATCCTCTTAGGAAGAGGTAGTTTGTAAAAATCCTGTTGGAAAGAGGTAGTTGTGCTATTTGTTGAAATAGTGAAACTAGCCAAGTGGGAATTGGGTATTAGATGTAGGTCATGGGATGACTGAACCAGTGTATATCTATGTGTTTGCGCTAATTCCATTTTCTATGTTGTGATTATTTCTTGCTCTATTTCCGCTGCTTACTCTTTAGCAAGATTCAATTGTTGTTGATTAAGTTTATATTAGATACTGCTAATTGTAAAATTATGTAGATTTTTTAGAGAAATATTTTTATTTCATATATACGATTCACTTCCTCTCTAGTGTCTACTTGCCATCCTCAGGTGATCCAACAAAGAGCTCCCTCTCGATTGAGTATAAGCGCTGTTGGTTGAGGATTTTCACTTGTCTACTGTCTACTTGCCATCGTCAAGCTGTTATTCTATTTTTCACAAATAAAATGAATAGAATGACATCTTGACAATTGGTTGTCTCGAATGCATCATGGTGTTTGGTCGTTTTTCATATTAAAATTTTAATCTTTTCTTTTCATTCCATTATTTTATTGCATGCATTGGAGGATCAAGGAGGCCTCTTATATCCCATATAATGCTCATTGATCCTTTTTCTTTGGAGATTAATAAGCGCCATATGGCATGTGAAATCACACACACACACACACACACACACACACACACACACACACACACACACACACGATGACTTGTTACATTCTGCTCCACACATCATAAGAGGAGTCGTTGTATACGAGAGAAGTATCGTATATGTCATATGAGGTTCATTAATCTCTTTTTTTCTAGCTTGGAACTATTTTTCACCAGAGTTATTTATTTGGAAATTCGAGCAACATGCATGCCTCCTAACAAATTAATCCCTATCTTTGTGTAACCTCAACTTGTTTCTTTGTGTTGCATATGAAAACAATATTGTGAGGGTTTAATGTACAACGGAAGAAGGAGATCGAGATAAAGGACGTGAAGAGCTAAATTAGATAATTTCAAATATGCAGATTTACAAGGTTCAGAGCAAGTGCCACATTCTCGGGCAGCAACATATATTTTTCACTATATCAGATGAGAGATTACATATTGTTAAGGCCAAAAATGACCGAAACAATAATGATGCTGACGTGGACCCTTTCTTGCTGAGTTGGAGCCTCGTCAGCCTGTTGAATGGGACCATAGGTTTGTAGAACCGGGGTCGTTGGTAATTGGTGGTCGACTTGCGATGCTTGTTTGACCCTCGAATATATCGAACCTCGGTCGGTTGATATTGAGAAGCACCAACACGATTCAGACCACAAGAAAGCGTCAGGGGGGTCGGATCTGGGTCCCTACCCAAATCCCATCCGATGCTTAAGTTAGAATGGGACTTAAGGGAGGGAGCTTAGAGCTGCTGAGATCGACCCACGGAGTCTCGTCCCAAGTCTAGCATCGCAAGCTTGTTTGAGAAAGAAGTATTAGATGGAATATAGAGTGTCAGAGTATTAGATCCTGTACCTAGGGAGTTGGAACCCCTTTTACATTGTCTTTTCTAGTATTTATAGATGATGATCTGCTGATTGCAAATAACTGTCCCTCATTGATTAGGGCGGGATTTTCTCTGGGATTTATGATAACGGCCGCCTATTTACTCGGTCATATTAACTCCTCCCTGAGTATTAGCGGGAGTCCAATGGTCGAATGAGTCATTCCTTTGACTGAGAATTATTCAGCCTTAATGACCGGCTTCGGGCTGTAGGCTCTAATTGGGCCGCGTATCTTGACACTGCTTCGTGGGCCTTACCCATACACCAACAATGGCCACCATCATTCGTGTCTCAGGAAACAATGCTGATTGAGACCGCATGATGTGTATTCTCATTAAATGGGCACGTCCTTCGAAATGGTTGATTTGATTTATGCCGCCAAAACCCTTCATCTCTGAATCAATCCTCATCTTTTCTTGAGGTTGAGCTCAGACACGTGTCGCTCATCGGTCAACTGCTTGTTGGGCTCCTCTGTATAAAAGAAGGGGAGGAGAAGAAAGAAGCTTTCTTGCTCCGCCACCACTTTTTTTGAAAGCTCAACTCCTCCATTGCTTCCTTTGGAGTTTGCCTGATCTTGATATGGTATCTTCTCTAATGATCTTGATTCCTCTTTAAATCTATATGGGCAAGTTTCTACCGTTAAGGATACAAGAGCCATTCTATGAAGAGCTCGTGTTGCGCCTTCGATCTCCTCAACACGACGAGGTTCCTGGTAAATGGAAATGGGTTCGAATAGAACCAGTGCCTCCAATTCGTCGGAGGGATCTGAACTCAGAGGTTTCCTAAGTGATTCTGGAAAAAGTGCCAGAGTTCTCCTATGATCTGGTTGCTAGGGTTTGGTCGGATTGCCTCTATCCCCCTTATAGGGTTAGGTTGCCAGGATTTGACGAGAGAGTTTGCTTTTCTCGGAGGAGCAAGGTTGTAGTGTATCCCAGAGCTTTCCGTCTCGGGCTTTTCTATCCACTTCACCCCTTTATCATAGCGATTCAATGCTCTCTGGGGCTTTCTATCTGTCAACTTGCACCTCAGCCATCCCTCCCATGGTATGCTTCGTTGTGCTTTGTGAGCTTTGTGGGGTTCAACCATCCATTCGGCTGTTTAAGTACTTCTTCTGGATAATAGTTGACCCTTAAAAGGTGTGGTATCACATCGTTCACCCGGTGAAGAGACTCATCTACGATCTCCCGCTCACTGACCCTAGTTGGGAAGACACTTTCGTGTTTGTTGTTCTCCTCGACATATGACCGATGCTTAATGGTTGGAGTTCTTCGAACCCTGATATCGCTGAAGAGTCCAGGTTAACACAGGGAGAGGTCGAGGCAAGGTTAACACCAAGAGAGGTAGAGGCAGCTAACCTTCTTTTAAGCCGACCGAGGTAGGAGAGGTCGACTTCATATTTGTTGGATAACCATCGACTGAAGACTGTTTTGTAGAGTCCGGTAATGCATACTGCTTCTGTGTTGTCATTGCAACCACTTACGATAATTATATTCGTTGTTTGCAGATATGACTGGTGGAGCTCACAGAACTGTGGACCCTGGACTGTGTCAAATCTGGAAAGAACAGTGCAGGAAGAAGAAAAGCACTGAGGGATCGAGTGCTCAGTCCTCATTCTCCTTAGTCAGAGCTCCTCCTTCGAGGGAGGTAAGGTCAGGAGGACCTCAAGGTCATCCTCCTGTACCTCATCGAGGGAGGTTTCGAGTCGGGCTATTGCTCACTCTGTCCTGCCCATTGCCTCCATTATTGTTTCGAAGCCTCCGGTGGTGGAGGGTGTAGACGCTGTTGCAGCTCTCAACCCTACCGAGGTTGTTAGCAAGAAATGGGGTCCTCTCTTCTATAAAGGGGAGGACATTGAAAAGAGAAGGAGGGTCGTGGAAACGAACCTTCCCCTTCCGCCCATGGAAAAAGGTTGTAGCTCTTCGACCCAGGATTTGGTGGGTCGGGAGGTGGCCCCCCCTCGATACTCAGGGGACGGTTGAGACCCTCGTGACACCTCCTCTTGATAAATGACCATGGGGATGGATCAACCCACCCTGCTCCTTTGGTCAGCCCCATCCCCTCGGAGTTCGATCGACTTTTGATGCTGAATCAGCTCTCATCTCATTCTGTGGGACTGACGCTCCGCAAAAAGATGCGCACTACTCCCAAGGATAGGAGATCGTCAAGTAGTAATTCCTGGTAAGCCCAGGGTCGGATCACAGGGACAATTCGTTTGTGTTCATGCTATCTTCGGGTCAACAAAGATGTAAGAAGGTGAGAAACAAAACCACCTTTCGAAGGTGATGATTTGGATCAAAGGGTGTGTGTGTGACGGTTACCAAAAAGAACAAGAAATAAACAACTAAAATAAAGGTTGGGATGCAAATAAGAGGAGTGTATGTGGATTGTGATTGCATTAGAGAGTATGGCTTATCTATTCAATCTCCAATTGATGACTCAACTCCACATCCATGTCAAGGTATGTGAAATCGGAAGATTTCCCTATCGGGAATAAAACCAAACACGTTTAGCTCAATTGTGAGGCTTTCAAGCCACACAACCGGATGGTGTTATCTTGAAGTTCAAATCAACGTGTTAGCATCAAGTGTGATTATTGGATTGATAATTTCAAGTATAAAGCATAATTATTTAAACCTCATGGTTCAACACCTTGCAGGCCCCTCTACGGGTATATGCACGTAAATAATGCCTCGCAGCATATCATCCTCATTGGACCCCTCTACGGGTAGTGCATGATGAAAAGAGTGTGAAATCAATCAATGCAATAGCTACACAATCCTATGCCATGGATAATTGAAAGCTAATCATACAAGTCCTAATTACATCACAATTCAACACACAAAGAGATTAGCTACACATGAGAGCAAAAATATTCACCATTGCATTCATATTCATAAGTTCATACATTGAGAATAAGACAAAATAAAATACAAGACAAGGGTTAAGAAAGATATCACCAAATGAAAGCTCTTCTCCTCCTTTATTAGATTCCAGAAAATGGGGGCGGAAATCCCCCAAGAAACTATACAAAACACTAATATAAAACTAAGAGAGAAAACCCTAAAAATAGAAAGTATTAGAAGCTAATGGTGGAGGCTCCCTTTTAATTACAGCTGAATAATGGTGTTTTATACCCCCTAGGGTTCACATCCCAACCCTCTAAAATATCATCCAATGACCCACATCGACGGGAGAGAAATCGGGTTAAGAAAAACCCGTTTCTCGCAACCCAGTTTCGACAGCAAAAACCTGATCAGTCGACTGCTGAACAAACGGCAGTCGACTGATGACAGGCAGCTCTCATTGCTTCCAAAGGGAGATAGGCGACAGTCCTAAAAATCACAGTCGCCTGTGCAATCCACAGGCGACTGTCTTTTGTTCTTCAGTCGCCTGCTGCAAAAGTGTCAAAATAACAGAGAGTCGGCCCTTTTCTCGTTCTTCAGGAGGGGGTGAAACATGCAACTGTTGTTGAAAGAACAGGCGACTGCACAGGTGTACAAGCGACTGTCAATCCTTCTGCAGTTGCCTGTGTTGCACTCATGTTTGCTCCAGGCAGGGCTTCGAGATGACAGTCGACTGTCGTTGTGAGGACAGTCGACTGTCCTGTCTCCAGTTCACTTCTCCAATCACTTGATTTTGTCCCATTCGGGACTCCTGAAAAATCCAGAAAAATAAGTAAAAATACAATTCATGTTTATAAAGCTTTGGAGACTGAAATTGTGCCGAAATAAAATCATATGCTCACAAATGATGAATTAACGTAAATGTAGTTAAGAGAGCATGATTCAATGAGTTAAATGCACAAGAGGGAATGATTATGGGGCTAAAATATACAATATTCAATCACAATCACACCCCCAACTAGCTTTTTGCTAGTCTCTAGCAAAATTAGCGATCAATTCCAAAACAAAAATAACTTTTCCATGGATTGTTGGCATGTCTCAAGTGTGTTGAAGACCGATATAAAATGGCAAAACTTTCAGTCCTATACACTCATCCCTAAAGCCTTATTCTCAATTCTCATACACATCCCCACAATCCACCTCTAAGCTTTGCAAAGTCTTAGGATTTGACAATCTCATGGTAAAAATCTTGAAATTCTCAAGCTTGTGGCACATAAACACTAAATCCTTTTAAAGCTCATGATAATGAGTTGTGATTCAATTTCATGCATTTACTCAAATATCATGGCAAATTTTTTGCCTTATTCAAAGTACCATGGCAAAAGTTTATGCCTTATTCAAATGCGCACAAGTGCACTTATTGTTATAGGATTTGATAGCATTCATTTGAGCAACTCCCAAAATCAATTCACTCTATAGGGATTGATGGGTATGAACCTAGCTTGAAATTTTAAAACTTATAAGACCTAACCACTTAGTTGCAAAAACTAAGGCCTTTACATCCCAAAGGGGTCTCATATGGGTAGTAGAAATCTTGAGCGTCTAGCTAGGGGGTTGAGTGCAAAACTAACGAAAAGACGTTTAATTGCCCTAACACATAAAGTACAACACACAAAAGGATGACATAATCCATTTTAAAAGTAGATGTCAAACATGGTGTTTCGGAAAATCTCACTACATTGATATTAGAGGACTAAGCAAAACTCTAATATGGAATGGAGAGAGACTAGAAACATTCTTTTTGGGTGATAATATTCAAAAATGAAAATTTTCAATTTGTCTCATTTATTCTATATATATACGAAAAACTAATTTTTTTTCAAAACTTCGCATATCCTAATCACACCCCCCAACTTGAAATGGACATTGTCCTCAATGTTTGGAAAGGGGATAAGGAATATGGAAAATTATTAGGGTATGCGAAAGTAAAGATATTAAAGCAAAGATTTATTTATAGCTGATTATACTAAGTGATGGAAGGAATACACCTTGTTGTTATCACTCAGAAGTGAGTCCATACTCTGCATGGTGTTCCTCCCCAAGCCAATGCCTTGGATGGTACTTAAAGCTTTGCCCGAATCGAATGGAAAACTCCAATCCTCAAGCTCATTCAAGATCTTCAGAAATGCTCCACAAGCCATGAGCAAAATGGCGTAAAGATTAGTGGAGTCTTCCAGCAATGGCCCATCTGATGGTCCTTGACTTTCGTGGCCAACCCATCCATCTTATTATTTTGCTTCCGAAAATGGATGTCTTCTTGAAAGTTCAGGTCCATAGCTCTCTCCTCGAACCAATCCCAAATGGGATCAACTCCATTGGAGAGCACATCAATTAAGCATCTTTTTCCAAGGTGATGTGTATCTCCAATCTCCTGCAAAAAGAGAATATGATCAACATTTGCAACAAGAGAGTCAAAATTAATCACGGAATGTTCATGAACAAGCTCAAAATTTTCATCACCAAAAATGTGCACCATGTTTACCTCACTCTCCTCCATTTCTTTTGGCAAATTACATCTATTAAAAATATTCAAATCTATGGTCATGTTGCCAAAAGAGATCTTAAGTTGGCCATTCCTATAATTAATGATGGCATCACATGTAGCGAGGAATGGCCTTCCTAAGATAATGGGGAGAGGAGTAGCAAGTTACGGTCCTTGAATATCTAAAACTATGAAGTCCACGGGAAAATAAAATTTGTCCACTTGGACAAGAATGTCCTCAACACAACCCCAAGGAATTTTCACAGATTTATCAGCATGTTGGAGAATGATGGGTGTGGCCTTCAATTCTCCAAGACCCAATTGCTTGTAAACCGGGAATGTAACGACCGCTTTTCGTTGTACGTTGTTCGTGCACGTGCTTTTGACCGTGCACGTGTTTGTTTTAGACTTTGTTTGTTTGGGAACACTTTCGTGTGATATGCCGTTGTGAACGTCTCTGAGAGTATTAAATAGTGGCACTAATTTGGAACGACGTTTCTCGAGTCGTTTTTCCACAATTTAATCTCACTCGATGAGACGTGACGATTTTCACTTTTGACGGGAGACGTTTCTATTTTTAGTTTCGTCGTCCGACGTCGAAACTGAGATCCGTCTTCTTAGTTAGCTCACATTCGTCGCCACGATCACCACGGTATTTATTTCATAATTTTTGGAGTTTATTTGACCACTTTTATATTTTTAACAAGGTTTATAATATTTTTAATAATTTATTTTTATATTAAATTTCGGCCAAATAATATTTATTTAAGTTTTAAACGTTTTAAAGAATTTTTGAGCCAATTTCCAGCCCATTTGGACCAAGTCAAACCCTTGGATGAGTTGGAGAAGTTTAATTTCAAATTTTAAATTATTTTAAACTTCTAATCCTATTAGATTTAGCCCTAGACCAAGTCAACCCATCTATACTATATAAGCAACCCCTAGGAAGACCTATTTTCGCAAGAAATTAGCCCTAGCCTCTTCCAAACTTGAAATTGGACGTTGCGACGATTCGTCGCAACGTTGCGACAAGCTGCTGCCGCACGACCGAAGAAACGATGCCGTTTTCCCCGCTCAGACCGAGAGCCCCCGCCGCTCATCCGCTTCGCCCGCTTGCACAGCCGCCGCTCCGCTTTGCTCCGTGCCCGACCGAGAGAAACTCTCGGTCAGACCGGTCGTCCGCTCCGCTATCGCCCGTTCCCCCGCTCCGCTGCAGCCCAAGCGCCCGACCGGCCCGCCCGCTGTGTCTGACCGATGCTCTCGCCCGCATCGCCCCGCGTTGCAACATTGCAACGTTGCAACGCCCGCCAAGCGCCGTGACCGAGCCGCCCCAAGCGCCCGACCGAAGCACAGCCCCGCACCAAGCCCCCGCCCGCTGCAGCGACCGACCCCAAATGTTGCAACTTCCGTTTCCATGTGTCTGACCGACGGAGATCCCCGCACCGAGGCTGTACGACCGATGGCCATTCGTCGCAACCCCGCATCCGTCGCATCGCTTGCCACTGTGGGCCCCCCAAGTTCTCCAGAGTTATTGTGGGTCCCCCAAAGGCCCCTAGGACTACTGTGGGCCCCACCTAGGTGCTTGCTCTTCAAGGATTCGTCACGTACGACGTCGTCGCACGTCGTAGCCCGTCGTCGCACGTGCGAGCTTTGGAATCTGGAATCGTCGCTCCGGTCGATTGCTCTGAACCTTCCAACGAGGAAACTATATTGGAAACAGGACTTGGAGCGCGTTCTCTTATTCCAACCCCCGGCGTCGCTACCCGACGCCGGTGTAGCTTTCGCGTCGTGTTGAGGTAACGTTTTGCACCCCTAGGAACCCCAACCCAATTGCATGCTAATCAAGACTAAAATTGATGTTTTTAAAGTATTTTAAATGTTTTAAATTCACTAATCAAGATTAATAATATGGACTTTAGGCCGGTGGACTTGTGCACGTAGATAATTGTGATTTTTGGACTCATTGGACGGTGTGCTCAGACGTCGAACTTGCAGGCAAGTGAAACTTGCCAACTCTTGTGTAGGGCCATGTTTTTAGGCCACTTCCTTGTTCCTAGCGTAAAAGAGACTAGTCAGTGAAATGATAGCTGGCTAGACGCCTACTAGATCTAGTTTGACAACGAAACTAGATCCGTCACCTAATTGATCTAGCTTGACAACGAAGCTAGATCCAACCCTTAAACTTGTCATTCATACATGCTAAACTGTCACGTTTACTTTTCTTACTTGTACGCTTTACTACTTGCCATGCCATGTCATCCATGCATTGAATGTTGCATTCGTAGCACACGCTACAATACTTGTCCTCGTACTACTTGTCCGGCTAGGTGCACCCCTACGCCATACTTGTTTAAACACTTCCTGGCTCGTGGTCCAGAAGCGAGCATTACCGTTCGGGGGTAAGGCCCTGGCTCGACACACGTGGAGGGGTAGGGATAAACGGTTACTTGAGCTTAGGAGTGGCCTGATCCGCCCTCTAGCCAAAAGACGGAATCTCTGTGCACGAGGTGCTTACTTTTCTTGTCTTGTACTTGTCTTGTGAATGATTCATGTAATACTTGTCATCCATGCCATGCCATGCTCGTACTTGACTTTACTTTACTTTACTTGCTGCACCCATACTTTAACTGCCATGTCATCGCATCATGCTAGAACTGCTAGGTTGCTTTACTTGTACTTTCAGTTTCACTTGCACAAGTCTTCCAGACTTGCTGACATGTGCCCCTTTCTCTTTGGGTGTCACATGTTAGACCTTGAGCCAGAGATAGTTGTAGCGGACGAGGTAGTTGCTGACACTGAGCCTACGTTCGTCGAGGAGTTCGTGGACACCGGAGACCAGTTTTAGAGACTGTTGGCGTTGCTTTTGCTTTAGGTTGCTGTTAGATGTCGGTGCTTGCACCATTACTTTGTTGTTGTACTTTGTACTTTTGTTGGCCATGCTCGGCCTCTTTTAGACTCTTTTCTTTTAGCCTGGTGGCTTTTTCTGTGATGTTGAGATTTATTGCTATGGATATTCTGAGATGTTTCTTTTGTCTCTTTCGTTATTATTATCTTTGTTTCGTTTCGCGTTGCAAGGAACTGCAGTTTTAAATTTGATTGACGCTTATCGGACTTGCAGCTTTGTAGCTTCAAGTCTGAGCGGACCTTCTCACGCTTCGCCTCCATATTTTTGGGAAGCGGGGCGTGACAGGTTTTGTTGGTGGCCCATGCAGGTCCAGTCTTGCAATTGCGAATCAACGAAACAACGATAATAACGGAATGTCCATTAAATAAATTGCAACATCCGAGTCATAAGCCCGAGTCTAGTCGTTTTCTTAGGACACTAGGTGATAAGAAGACTCAGTTAGACGCCTGTGCTTGTTAGATAGAGGCCTCTGTTTGTTAGTTAGACCCCCGGCCAGCAATTGATTTAATCGTCGTAGGAGTTACCTTAGTGGTTATTGTCTACCCCTGACCATATTAGACTTCTAGGATTTCCTTCGGTCGTTCGCTTTTGGGTTCATCGATTTCGGACCAAGCTGAACGCATTTCATTACCGTCCAGCCCCTTAGAAGGTCTTAGTGCCTAGTTCCAAATCTTTAGTTGGTCGACCGTAGGAGTCTCCCCGTAGATCCTTCAGAATCATATCCTAGGCGTATGTGTGTTCTGATCACCTGCCTAAATTTCCTTGCCTCGATTCACGAGATCGCCTCATAACGATCGTCGTCACTCTTCGAACATCTCCATTACAAATCCTGAATCTTCTGAAAGTATTTTTCGATTTCCTCTTTCCCTAAGTTTAACCTTGTTCAAAATTTTAATATACTTATACTTCATACTCCTTCATTGATTTAATTTTTTTTTAAAAAAATTTTTGTCGAAATTTTGAACACTAGTTATAATATTTTTCCAGCCTATAATTTCCGTACTTATGTAATTGTGTTGCCCTTCATATATTAATTTTATACAGAACCGTACTTTTATTTTTCCCAATACGATTTATAATTTTCCTTCTTACACGAATGAAACGTCGCGTTTACTTTAATATACCTTTAAGACACATGGAATTTCAGCTTTCAGCAAGTTGGCTTTTGCTCGTCGTTTTCGCTACTTCAGATTTTTGCAAAATCACTATTTTCATAACCTCTTCCTTCTTTAGACCCCCTGACTTGATTTTAAAGATTTGCTATTCGACCTTGATAATTCTTATGCTAAATTACTATTATTTTCTTCCGCTCACCATACACGCTTTTGGAAAAATTTCTAAACCAAATTGAATTTCAATTATTTTTATATCCGTGCCAGACTTGTGGTGCTCGTATATTAAGAACCCTGCGTAAATCAGTTTTTTTTTCATTTTTTGCAAACCCTGGTTCTCTAAAAGTAGTTTCAATGTTGGTTATTTTAAAATTTTCCATAGCCTAAAGTTTTGAAGCATTTAACATGATTTTAAATCCTTCCGTTACTTGATTTCATTCTTTGACTTTCAAAAACTTTTGACAACACTAACGGATAGAATTTTCTAAACCATGTCCTTAATATTCGTGTAAATAATTTTACTTCCTTTTACATTGATTTTATATAAACCAATAAAACATTTTCTCTTATTATGAATATTCGACTCAAACTTATTTCAACGCGCTTTATCGATCTTCAAATATTTTATACAGATGAGGAATTCCAACTTTTTTTTTAGTACAACAGTTTTCAATTTTGCGTATTTTAGCTCATGCTATTTACCCTATTTTCTTTTCCCCTCCTATATAAGCATCACTACATCTCCCTTTTCCCTCAACCTAAACATCACCATCGAGTCAATGCTTTCCCTAACCAAGCCGTCTCCTTGTATTCATCCTATCTGAACTCGTGCTTATCGATCCTTCCCTCGTCACGACCTCGACCTCTCTTCATTGCTTAGGCCTTAGGGTCCGTCAATGTCTGTGTCAACCCTTAATTGTTAGTATGCCCTTGGACCTTGTGAGGTAGTCGTGGTGCATGTACCTAAGTTGTGTACGTGGGCTTGAATGAGCGTGCCCCATAGTATATTGGTGCTTGCCTATTGTGTGATATATATATATATATATATATATATATATATATATATATATATATATATATATATATATATATATACTCGGAGTTATTCGTGATAGTATGAAGTTGTGGTGTGTTAGTAGTTATAGATTTTTGTGTGGATAGCTATACTATACTAGGGATGCCTGTGTATTAGAGTTAGCGTTGAAATATCTAAGTTGTGTATGTAGTTAGAGATACTTATAATGGTTGAAGTAAATGATTGGTAAAGCTATGTGTATGATAGTAGTGATAATAATAAGTGTACGTATAGTTAAGTAAGTAGGCCTATTGAGTGACCCATATATATTAGCACGTATGAGCGTGTGCTCGTATGTGGGTATGCATTGTGTTTAGACATAAGTAGTTATGTTTTGATGCCTGAGTATATAGGTGATATACATATGGTAGTAGGGTTATAATTTGATTGGTATTGCTTGCTTTGCGGGATGTTGCATGCGTGCATACCGTGAGGTATACATGACTATTGCACATCTTAATCATGTATGTGTGGATGTGTTAGTATACTAATTATATGTAGTAGGCTATGGTGTGAATATATACATTATTTATGTGTGACTATACGGTGAATGTTTGTACTAGAGAGGGTATTATAAATATGTGGGTGCTGATGTCGGTAATGTTATTATTATGGTATATAAATTGATTTAACTATGTGGGTGTTATCTGACTAAATATTAAGTGTGATTGACCTATGGAATGTATATGGTTGTATTGGTAGATGCATATATATATATATATATATATATATATATATATATATATATATAATGGAGTGGTATTGGTATATGTATGAATGCCGTGTTACGTGTATAGAATATTCTGATGTGCGTATTGAGTCTCACTCAAGCTTGAGTGAGTATACTCTAAGTATATTGAATGTATGTTTGTAGTTTGAATATAGCAATGCTCGATGTATGTATAGTAATAGAAGTGTTTGTGCCTGGTTGAGTTACGCACATGACTGTGGGTCGCTACGCCAGTATATAGATATAGGTGTTGGTCTTGCGGTATAGTTAATTACTAAGGACTTGCTCGTGTGAACATATGTGTACTAGCTAAACTAGGTGTGTTGGTGTGCTAGTTATATATAATGGTGTGAATGGTATGCGTAAATGAAATGTTAGCGTGTATGGGTGTGCACCATGCACGGGTAGGTATGTGTTTAGTTATAGGCTTGATGACTATGATATATGTGGTGTGTCGTAAATACAGTTATAGGACCGTACGTAATGTGAATGTATGGTGAAATATTGGAATGCATTTGAATGACTATATATATTACGAAATTATAGAAGTGGTGAGTGTATATTATATATGGTGAATCTGATTTAATAGTGGTATGGTGTGACTATATGTGTTGAGATGTTTTGTATTGGATGAATATTAGAGGGTAGTATACCCTTGATGTTTGTGCATAGGTAGCTACATATAGGTAGAGCAATGATTGTATTGGCTAAGTGTGAGACTATCCTTATATAAGTATCTGAACTGTTGTTTTGCGAGTAGTAGTTATATAAGGGATGTATGTTTATATATATGATTGAAATACATGTATGAATTTGACCGACTATAATAAGTATAAGTGTATACGTACGTGAATGTATATACGTGTTGGTAATATTAATGTTTGACTACTTAGTGCATATATAAGCACTTGTAATGACTATACCTGATTGAATTATTATATGACTTGATTGGGGTAGTTACTAGAGTGACTAGCTATATTAGAAAGTCCGAGGACGGACTTTATTCTAAGGTGGGGAGGATGTAACGACCGCTTTTCGTTGTACGTTGTTCGTGCACGTGCTTTTGACCGTGCACGTGTTTGTTTTAGACTTTGTTTGTTTGGGAACACTTTCGTGTGATATGCCGTTGTGAACGTCTCTGAGAGTATTAAATAGTGGCACTAATTTGGAACGACGTTTCTCGAGTCGTTTTTCCACAATTTAATCTCACTCGATGAGACGTGACGATTTTCACTTTTGACGGGAGACGTTTCTATTTTTAGTTTCGTCGTCCGACGTCGAAACTGAGATCCGTCTTCTTAGTTAGCTCACATTCGTCGCCACGATCACCACGGTATTTATTTCATAATTTTTGGAGTTTATTTGACCACTTTTATATTTTTAACAAGGTTTATAATATTTTTAATAATTTATTTTTATATTAAATTTCGGCCAAATAAAATTTATTTAAGTTTTAAACGTTTTAAAGAATTTTTGAGCCAATTTCCAGCCCATTTGGACCAAGTCAAACCCTTGGATGAGTTGGAGAAGTTTAATTTCAAATTTTAAATTATTTTAAACTTCTAATCCTATTAGATTTAGCCCTAGACCAAGTCAACCCATCTATACTATATAAGCAACCCCTAGGAAGACCTATTTTCGCAAGAAATTAGCCCTAGCCTCTTCCAAACTTGAAATTGGACGTTGCGACGATTCGTCGCAACGTTGCGACAAGCTGCTGCCGCACGACCGAAGAAACGATGCCGTTTTCCCCGCTCAGACCGAGAGCCCCCGCCGCTCATCCGCTTCGCCCGCTTGCACAGCCGCCGCTCCGCTTTGCTCCGTGCCTGACCGAGAGAAACTCTCGGTCAGACCGGTCGTCCGCTCCGCTATCGCCCGTTCCCCCGCTCCGCTGCAGCCCAAGCGCCCGACCGGCCCGCTCGCTATGTCCGACCGATGCTCTCGCCCGCATCGCCCCGCGTTGCAACATTGCAACGTTGCAACGCCCGCCAAGCGCCGTGACCGAGCCGCCCCAAGCGCCTGACCGAAGCACAGCCCCGCACCAAGCCCCCGCCCGCTGCAGCGACCGACCCCAAACGTTGCAACTTCCGTTTCCATGTGTCTGACCGACGGAGATCCCCGCACCGAGGCTGTACGACCGATGGCCATTCGTCGCAACCCCGCATCCGTCGCATCGCTTGCCACCGTGGGCCCCCCAAGTTCTCCAGAGTTATTGTGGGTCCCCCAAAGGCCCCTAGGACTACTGTGGGCCCCACCTAGGTGCTTGCTCTTCAAGGATTCGTCGCGTACGACGTCGTCGCACGTCGTAGCCCGTCGTCACACGTGCGAGCTTTGGAATCTGGAATCGTCGCTCCGGTCGATTGCTCTGAACCTTCCAGCGAGGAAACTATATTGGAAACAGGACTTGGAGCACGTTCTCTTATTCCAACCCCCGGCGTCGCTACCCGACGCCGGTGTAGCTTTCGCGTCGTGTTGAGGTAACGTTTTGCACCCCTAGGAACCCCAACCCAATTGCATGCTAATCAAGACTAAAATTGATGTTTTTAAAGTATTTTAAATGTTTTAAATTCACTAATCAAGATTAATAATATGGACTTTAGGCCGGTGGACTTGTGCACGTAGATAATTGTGATTTTTGGACTCATTGGACGGTGTGCTCAGACGTCGAACTTGCAGGCAAGTGAAACTTGCCAACTCTTGTGTAGGGCCATGTTTTTAGGCCACTTCCTTGTTCCTAGCGTAAAAGAGACTAGTCAGTGAAATGATAGCTGGCTAGACGCCTACTAGATCTAGTTTGACAACGAAACTAGATCCGTCACCTAATTGATCTAGCTTGACAACGAAGCTAGATCCAACCCTTAAACTTGTCATTCATGCATGCTAAACTGTCACGTTTACTTTTCTTACTTGTACGCTTTACTACTTGCCATGCCATGTCATCCATGCATTGAATGTTGCATTCGTAGCACACGCTACAATACTTGTCCTCGTACTACTTGTCCGGCTAGGTGCACCCCTACGCCATACTTGTTTAAACACTTCCTGGCTCGTGGTCCAGAAGCGAGCATTACCGTTCGGGGGTAAGGCCCTGGCTCGACACACGTGGAGGGGTAGGGATAAACGGTTACTTGAGCTTAGGAGTGGCCTGATCCGCCCTCTAGCCAAAAGACGGAATCTCTGTGCACGAGGTGCTTACTTTTCTTGTCTTGTACTTGTCTTGTGAATGATTCATGTAATACTTGTCATCCATGCCATGCCATGCTCGTACTTGACTTTACTTTACTTTACTTGCTGCACCCATACTTTAACTGCCATGTCATCGCATCATGCTAGAACTGCTAGGTTGCTTTACTTGTACTTTCAGTTTCACTTGCACAAGTCTTCCAGACTTGCTGACATGTGCCCCTTTCTCTTTGGGTGTCACACGTTAGACCTTGAGCCAGAGATAGTTGTAGCGGACGAGGTAGTTGCTGACACTGAGCCTACGTTCGTCGAGGAGTTCGTGGACACCGGAGACCAGTTTTAGAGACTGTTGGCGTTGCTTTTGCTTTAGGTTGCTGTTAGATGTCGGTGCTTGCACCATTACTTTGTTGTTGTACTTTGTACTTTTGTTGGCCATGCTCGGCCTCTTTTAGACTCTTTTCTTTTAGCCTGGTGGCTTTTTCTGTGATGTTGAGATTTATTGCTATGGATATTCTGAGATGTTTCTTTTGTCTCTTTCGTTATTATTATCTTTGTTTCGTTTCGCGTTGCAAGGAACTGCAGTTTTAAATTTGATTGACGCTTATCGGACTTGCAGCTTTGTAGCTTCAAGTCTGAGCGGACCTTCTCACGCTTCGCCTCCATATTTTTGGGAAGCGGGGCGTGACAGGGAATGTCAATAAATTGACACTAGGCCCAAGATCAAGGATAGCGTACTCGATTTTTGTAGTACCAATGGTACAACGAATAGTGGATGAGCCACGATCCCTGAATTTGGGTGGGATGTCCTGATGAAAAATTGAGCTAACCTGCTGTGTAATGAAGGCCTTTTTATTAGAGCTTAGTTTTCTTTTTATAGTGCAAAGGTCCTTAATAAATTTAGCATAAGCAGGCACTTGGTAAGTAGCATCGAGAAGTGGTATATTCATATGACAGTTTTGGAAAATTTCTCGAATTTCATCTTGGCACTTATCTTTATTCGGAGGAAGGAGCCTATGTGGGTATGGTGCTTAAGGGGTGTAAGCATTGGACTCTTCAATTCTCAATATCTTTGACTTTGTGCCTTTGCTTGAATTCTCCTCAGGCACCTCATGTTGTACATGCTCCTCATCCTCCACCTCAATTTTCGGCGTGACCAAAAGGTGATTTGGCTTGGCAATTTCTCTTCCACTTCGTAGCATGGTAATCGCATGGCAATGGTTGAATTCATTTCCTGAAAGAGAAGATTGGCTAACATTAGGGTCAAAAATTGATTGTGAAATGAATTTACCCTTTTCTAATGTAGCCGTCAAGCTCGCAACATTCTCCACGAGTTGTTGAATTTGTTGTTGTTGCAATTGTTGGAAGTTCATCATTTGTTGGAGTATGGCGGTGAGTGACTGCAACTGTGTTTGGTTGTCATGTTCCACTTGGCTTTGTTGATCAACCATGTTCATCACCATCAAATTGATCTCTTGCATTCTTCGCGTTACTTCATTTGCCACTCGCTCCTCAAGTGATTCAACACCATTCAACGTGTTCACTTCAGTTTCATGGTTTGGAACCACCCCCAACTTCGCATGTGCTCTGCTGTCTCTTCGAGATATTTCCAAGCATCACTTGGTGTTTTATCAAAGAACAAACCATTGCACATCATCTCCATTTGTTCTTTTGATGATGGAAGAAGGCCATCATAAAAGAAGGCAATAGTTCGGCATTGATCAAAATCGTGATGTGGGCATTCCAAAAGAAAATCTTTGAATCTTTCCCACGCTTGGTCAAGGTTTCATTCTCACATTGGTTGAAGTTCATGATTTGCTTCTTCAAGGTTTGAGTCCAGCACAATGGAAAAAATTTCTTTAGGAATTCGGATTGTAACTCAGACCAAGTAGAAATAGATCTAGGCTTTAGAGCGTTCAACCAATGTTTAGCCTTATCTTTTAGAGAAAATGGAAAAAGTTTGAGATACACTGCATCAGGACTAATTTTTCCATTTAGGCATATGGAACACACCTCTGTAAAAGTTCTCAAGTGTTCATAAGGGTGCTCATTTCCCAAACCATGGTAAATAGGTAAGAGTTGAATTGTTTTCGGTTTAATCTCAAGTGAGTGAGCATCGGGTCTTAATATAATGCAAGAATCAGCAATACTCATAGTGGCATATATATGTCTCTCAATGTAATGTTCTTGCCACATGAAGTGTTATTATTGTTGTTGTCGAACATTTTTTATATAAGGCCGACAAACCAAAAGATAAAATTAAAGTGGATATACAAAGAATATTCACAAGAAAGTTGGAAGAATCTCACCAACCACCGAATTAACCCAAAGTTAGTATAAAATGCAAAACCGTTGTCCCAGGCAACGGTGCCAAAATCTTGATGCTCCGCAAAAAGATGCGCACTACTCCCAAGGATAGGAGGTCATCAAGTAGTAATTCCTGGTGAGCCCAGGGTCAGATCACAGGGACAATTCGTTTGCGTTCATGCTATCTTCGGGTCAACAAAGATGTGAGAAGGTGAGAAACAAAACCACCTTTCGAAGGTGATGATTTGGATCAAAGGGTGTGTATGTGATGGTTACAAAAAAGAACAAGAAATAAACAAGTAAAATAAAGGTTGGGATGCACATGAGAGGAGTGTTTGTGGATTGTGATTGCATTAGGGAGTCTGGCTTAGCTATTCAATCTCCAATTGATGACTCAACTCCACATCCATATCAAGGTATGTGAAATCGGAAGATTTCTCTATCGGGAATAAAACCAAACACGTTTAGCTCAATTGTGAGGCTTTCAAGCCACACAACTGGATGTTGTTATCTTGGAGTTCAAATCAACGTGTTAGCATCAAGTGTGATTATTGGATTGATGATTTCAAGTATAAAGCAAAATTAGTTAAACCTCGCGGTTCAACACCTTGCAGGCCCCTCTACGGGTATATGCACGTAGATAATGCCTCGCGGCATATCATCCTCATTGGACCCCTCTACGGGTAGTGCATGATGAAAAGAGTGTGAAATCAATCAATGCAATAGCTACACAATCCTATGCCATGGATAATTGAAAGCTGATCATACAAGTCCTAATTACATCACAATCCAACACACAAAGAGATTAGCTACACATGAGAGCAAAAATATTCACCATTGCATTCATATTCATAAGTTCATATATAGAGAATGAGACAAAATAAAATACAAGACAAGGGTTAAAAAAGATATCAACAAATGAAAGCTCTTCTCCTCCTCTATCAGATTCCAGAAAATGGGGGCAGAAATCCCCCAAGAAACTATACAAAACCCTAATATAAAACTAAGAGAGAAAACCCTAAAAATGGAAAGTATTTGAAGCTAATGGTGGAGGCTCCCTTTTAATTACAGCTGAATAATGGTGTTTTATTCCTCCTAGGGTTCACATCCCATCCCTCCAAAATATCATCCAACGACCCACATCGACGGGAGAGAAATCGGGTTAAGAAAAACCCGTTTCTCGCAACCCAGTTTCGACAGCTAAAACCCGATCAGTTGACTGCTGAACAAACGGCAGTTGACTGATGATAGGCAGCTCTCATTGCTTCCAAACGGAGACAGGCGACGATCCTAAAAATCACAGTCGCTTGTGCAATCCACAGGCGACTATCTTTTGTTCTTCAGTCGCCTGCTGCAGAAGTGTCAAAATAACAGAGAGTCGGCCCTTTTCTCGTTCTTCAGGAGGGGATGAAACATGCAACTGTTGTTGAAAGAACATGCGACTGCACAGGTGTACAGGCGACTGTCAATCCTTCTGCAGTCGCCTGTGTTGCACTCATGTTTGCTCCAGGCATGGCTTTAAGATGACAGTCGACAGTCGTTGTGAGGACAGTCGACTGTCCTGTCTCCAGTTCACTTCTCCAATCACTTGATTTTGTCCCCTTTGGGACTCCTGAAAAATCCAGAAAAATAAGTAAAAATACAATTCATGTTTATAAAACTTTGGTGAAATTGTGCCGAAATAAAATCATATGCTCACAAATGATGAATTAACGTAAATGTAGTTAAGAGAGCATGATTCAATGAGTTATATGCACAAGAGGAAATGATTATGGGGAGAAAATATACAATATTCAATCGCAATCAGGGACCTGTTTGAGGTGACCCTCATCAGCCTCCATTTATCATTAGGAAGGAAGAGTCGGCTCTGTCAGACTTTGGAACGACTGCTCGACCGGTGGAAAACTCTATTCTCCCTCGGGATTTGGAGCTCTTTCAAGGTTTGGACATTGAGAGGGTGGCAAACTTCTTCGTGGGATGCGTTTATCAGATCCGTTGTTCACCATTTGTCTCTTGACTTGTAATTTGGTAGTTTCTGATCGACACTTTCTGTAGATGTCTATCTTTGGTGCCATATTACGTCGCCGTCAACATAATTAAGGGAGGACGACATGCGGAGATCGCTGAGCGTAAAGCCTTTGAGCTTGAGGCCCAGATGAAGAAGATGGAAGAGGACTTGGGGAGGCACTTATGGCCAAGGTTGAGGCCGAGTGGGTCACCTCGGAGGCCAAAGCTACCCTCTCGTCTATGTCTGCTGTCAAAAAATCGATTGAGGCCCAATGTGGGAGGGAGAGGTCCCGGCTCCAGGCCGACCTTGAAGCCTTGAAGATGGAAATAGTCGAGCTTCGAGCCAAGACTACCGAATCGGAGAAGTCAGCTGAGGCTTACAAAGCGGAAGTAGTCAAGCTTCGGGCCAAGGTTACCGAATCAAAGAAGGCAGTCGAGGTTCATAAGGAGGAGCTTACGGTAAGGTTTACCGTGGCGATGGAAGCCTTCCAGAATGTCTTTATGCCGAAGAGTGCTCATCCCTCTTAGGCTTGTAGAATTATGATGCAGGTTTTATGTAACCATTTTGAATGAATAAAAAGAACTTTCGAGTTTCTTCTATCTTAATTTGAGTTTCATTTGAGTGTGTGAATGTGCGTGTATGGCCCCTCAACGACTCAATGTTTAATTTTTTAAATATCAATTGTAAGTTGGATCATTGATATGTCTGGCATTTTCACCCGTTAAATATGATCTTTAGATCATAGACAATGGGGGCGTGTATGGCCCCTCAACGACTCGATGTTTAATTTTTTAAAAATCAATTGTAAGTTGGATCGTTGATATGTCAGGCATTTTCACCCGTTAAATATGATCTTTAGATCATGGACCATGGGGGCATGCTGTTGAAGGGCCAGTCAGTGGCGAAGGTTGGTCCATCTGCTTACGACTGACGATGAGGGTCGTTCTGTCACGAGGGATGAGGCTCCTTTGGCTTACAGCCGACGACGGTTGAGAGTCGTTCAGTGGTAAGGGTGGCCCCTTGGCTTACGGCTGACGACGAGGGTCGTTCGGTAGTGAGAGGCGAGGTCCCTTTGACTTACGACCGACGACGGTCGAGGGTCGTTTAGTATCAAGGGGTGGCCCATTGGCTTAAGACTGAAGACGAGGGTCGTTTGGTAGGGAGGGGTGAGGCCCCTTCGACTTACGACCGACGACGGTCGAGGGTCATTTAGTGTCAAAGGGTGGCCCCTTGGCTTACAGCTGACGACGATTGTGGGTCGTTCAGTTGCAAGAGGTGGCTCCTTAGCTTACGGCTGACGACGATTGTGGGTCGTTCAGTGGCAAGGGGTGGCCCCTTGGCTTACGGTTGACGACGTTTCGTGGGTCGTTTAGTGGCAAGGGGTGACCCCTTGGCTTACGACTGACGATGATCATGGGTCGTTCACTGGCAAGGAGTGGCCTCGTGGCTTACAGCTGACGAAGGTTTTAAAAAACCAAGTAGATAGGAGAAATGATCGAATTTGTATTTATCATAAGTTGGCATGAAGTAAAAACAAAGGTAAGTTTCGATCACCAAAATGTATCTCCTATTGCTGGTACAATCATTGATAGTACTTCCGCAAATGCTCAGCATTCCAAGGATGGGGAAGCTCCCTGTCATCCATTGTAGCGAGTTGATAGGTGGCCGGACCGAGAACATCGATCACCTTGTAGGGACCTTCCCACTTCACAACAAGCTTTTATTGTTTAAGGATATCAAGCATGAAGGCATCCCTTCGTAACACCAGGTCGCATATACGAAAATTACGCCCTCGAACTTTGGAGTTGAAATATCGAGCCATACGCCCCTTCTGTTCAATGAGGATCGTCAGGGCTCATTCGTAAACCTGGTCGATTAACTATAGGTTGAGCTTGAGTCTCTTTGAGTTTCTCTCCTCATCGTAGTATTGGAGGCGAAACGGTTGCTCGTCAACCACCACTGGGACAACAGTTTCACAACCATACGTAGCATGAATGGTGTTTCACCTGTCGAGGTTTTATGGGTCGTTTTGTACGACCATAGTATGCCAGGGATTTCTTCTGGCTATGTGCCCTCGAGTCCGGCTATCCTCTTCTATGTGGGTCCAAGGATGCATTTATTAGCAGTCTCTGCTAGTCTGTTGGACTGGGGATGGGTGACAGAGGTGAAATGCAATTTGATCTTCGGCTCGGAATAGAAATCCCTGAAGCCGGTGCTATCGAATTGCATCACGTTGTCTATCACAATGGACTGAGGGATGCCAAATCGACAGAAAATAGACTTGCATACGAAGCTTTTGACCTCCTTCCACGTAATTCGGGCAAAGGGTTCTGCCTCGATCCACTTAGTGAAGTAGTCGATAGCCACGATCAGGAATTTTTGCTGTTCGATTGCTTGCTTGAACGGGCCAAGGATGTCCAATCCCCACTTTGCGAAGGGTACTGGACTGATGATTGGGATCAGATCAGTTGGAGGGGCTGAGTTGATCCTCGAGAACTTCTGGCAAGTCGGGCACTTTCACACATATTCGATTGCTTCCTTGAACATGGTCGACCAGAAGTAACCTTGCCTTAGGTTTTTCAAGGCTATATCTTTTCCTCCGCAATGGTTCTCGCAATCCCCCTCACGAATTTCCTGGATCACATAAAGTGCTTCCTGCGGGGTAAAGCATTTGAGGTAAGGAAAGACGTTATACCTGGTCCATCGTCTTTTATACAATGAACCGTCCAGCAGAACAAATTGGTACGTGATGTGTCATAATATTCCACATTTTATCTATATGATTACACGCCTAATTGATTGCTTAAATCTTGATTTTACACTCTTTTATGTTGATGATTGGAGCTATTTGACTTCGAGAGCGTTCGGCTGCATTTCAGGGAATATCGAGCAATTTGGAGCATATTGGAGAGGAGGAAACAATCGTCGATGTCAGAGCATCAATGGCATCGTATTTGAGGAGTTCATGCTGCTGAAGAGGAGTAAGAAAAGAAAGCACAGAAGAAAGAAAGAGGAGGAAAGAAAGAAAGAAGAGGACCATGTCTGAATTCCAGGTCGCTCGGCAGATCAGCTACCCCGCTCGACCGAGCTAATGCACAAAAGAGAAGACCAGAGAGAGGGCCAAGAAGAGATTCCAGGCAGTAGGTCGCTCGACTGAGCGACCTACCTCGCTCGACCGAGCGACCTACCTCGCTCGACCGAGCGGCCCTCTGTAGACGACCCCCAAGTTTTGACTTGGAACTCTCTGTTTAATTAGCTCGGTTGAGCAGCTACCCTGCTCGACCGAGCAGTCTCCTTCTACCCAGACTCGAAGATGAAGCATCCAAGGGCACTCAACCGAGTGCTAGGGCATGCTCGACTGAGCGACCCACATCGCTCGGCCGAGCGGAGTAGAAAGCACAGAATTCTATACAGTTCTTCACTCTTTGAAGATCTTCTATCACCTGGGATTTTACAATATTTTCTCATATTTTTCCCAGATAGTAGACTTCATGAAGATTCCAACTCCGTCCAGAACGCACCAAACGGAGGTCAGATGTGTCCTAGGGAATTTCTGCAAGTTGGCAAATCTTTGCTAGAAATTGTGCTCGGGCAGGCTGGAAAGTGTGCTCGACCGAGCACCCCTGCACAGCTTGGTAAATGGCAGCAAGCACATGCCCAAGTCTACTTAGGGTTGTTTTGAGGGTTTTCTTGGGGATATATATATGTATTGAGCAGCCATCATTTGGGAATCTCATCTTTTGATGGGAGATCTCGTTTTTAGGGTTTGGAGACTATTTTCAGAGGCTAGGCTACGCCATCGGCCCCCTCCTTGCTGATTTCTGTATCAGATCTTCATGAAGCTAAGTATTTTCTTATTGAATCTTTTTATTGCTTTTCTTATTTGCTTTTGAAGTGGATTGCTATTGTTTTCATTTCATTTACCATGATCGAGTAGATCTATTGCTTGTGTTAGGGATGAACCCTTGGATTCTAGGGACTAGATGTTAGGTTAATCTTAGTCAAACGAATCTAGGGTTGCTCTATGGTAGTTTAAACAAGGGTTTTGTGGGATTAGCCCTAGAATTGGAGGATTGTGAAAGTAGCTCTATGTTCTAGAGAAAATCCCCACGAATCTGATTAGGGCTTGATGTGTCATAATATTCCACATTTTATCTATATGTTTACACATCAAAATGATTGCTTAAATCCCAATTTTATATGCTTTTATGCTGATGATTAGAACTATTTGACTTTAAGAATGTTTGGTTGCATTTCAAGGAATATCGAGCGATTTGGAGCATGTTGGAGAGGAGGACATGATCGTCGGTGCCGGAGCTTCAATGACACTATATTTGACAGGTTCTTGTGGTTGGAGAGGAGAAAGAAGAGCAAAGGAGAAGGAGGAACAAGAAAGAGGAAAAAAAGAAGTGATGGAGAGGCCAGCTTTCCCAGATTGCTCGGTCGAGCGACACCCAGCGCTCGACCGAGCTGTGATCCCGTAGAGCAATGAGAAAAGCTGCGAGGGGTCGCTCGGCCGAGCGAACAAACTCGCTCGACCGAGGGACCCCCAATGCTCGACCGAGCTAGCTGTCAGAGAGCTCCAAGTTTTGCCTTCAAACTCTCTGTTAAAATTGGAGTTAATTCGCTCGGTCGAGCGGCCAACTACTCGACCGAGCGACATCACTTCCAACCGAGCGAGATCAAGCCCTCTAAGAGAGAGCTCGATCGAGTGGCTTCACCACTCGACCAAGCGACCCCTCCTCTGTGTGGCCAGCTGGAAGCGTCAAGAAGGCGCTCAGTCGAGCGCTAGGGTGCACTCAGTCGAGCGCTATATCGGGAGACTACTTTTAGGGCTTTTTCTAGGGTTTTAGGGAGAGGCTATAAATAGGAGTTGTTGCCACCATTTAGAGATGGCCATTTTAGTTTAGTTTTTCTTCCCCTCAGCTGTTCTTGGAGGTTTGGACTCCATTTTCGGAGGTTCGGCTATGCATCGGCCCCCCTGCTTGCTAGTTTTGTATTGAATCTTATATTAGTTGAGTATTTTCCTTTGTTAAATCTCTTTTGTTGTCTTTCTTATATATTTTGCTGTTTGAATCTTTGAATGTTTTTCTTTTATTTGCTTATAATGCTGATTTCCATTGTTCCTATCCCATGTGCCATGATTGAGTAGATCTATTGCTAGGGTTAGGAAAGAACCCTGGATTCTAGGGGTTGGATGATGGGTTAACCTTAGTCGGATGAATCTAGGGTTGCCTCGTGGTAGTTTGAACAAAGGATTTTGGGGATTAGCCCTAGATTTGGAGGATCGCAAAAGCGCCTCCACGTTCTAGGGAGGATCCCCACGAATCTGATTAGGGTTTAGTGGCCGTTTCTAGGGCTCGTGATCACGAGAGTGACCCGAGAGCTAGGGGTGATCATTAATCCCCGATCTGCTAGTCGGTGATTACGAGAGTAGCCCAATTGCTAGAACCAACCGCGGTGTAGTAACGCATTCGGTAGACATGCGAGTGAATACGGACCGCGGTGTGGGATCAAGTGTCGAGCGTAATGCACGCATCCCCGTGCGTAGCTGATAGCGAAAGCAGAGGCGTTAGACGGGCATGATGACTTAAGTCAAGCGCTCGTTCCCATATACGGATATGGCACTCCTACCTGCATTCATCGTTCGACGAAGGGATCCTTGACCCATTATCCAAACCCGAAGGTCCTAGCGGGGATTCCCGATACCCTAGTGATACTTCGATCAATTGTTTCTCTTTGTCCTTTTTGTTTTCTTTTGTGTCTCGATGTGCCTTGCCATGTGACACACTCGCATTCCACATCCATCTCCATCACGACATTCCATAACCCATCTCCACCTAAATAAAACGTTCGAAGCCTAAGTCAGCCTAGGATCGATAGGTAGTGTGATAACCCCTCCTTGTGTATACGATACCTGCTCGCCACTATTTACACAGTACACTTACGGTAAGACGACATTCGACCACCGTCCCGATTGCGAGAGCAAAGGGACGACCGAACAAGTTTTTGCACCGTTACCGGGGAAGCGTTCCGCCATACTATCTATTTATCACAATTAGGTTGCTAGACTTCGAATAAAAATAAAAATTTATAAAAATAAACAAAAAGAGATTTTTCTGCGCCACCACATTATTATTATTATTATCTTTATCTCTCTTGTACCACTGACATTCTTTTCCAGGTTGTTTATCCTTATTTTATCAGGTGCATATTTAGTGCAACGATGATACCCCCTGTTGGAGCAAAGTCCACGATCTAATATTTTATGGACCAAGGTAGGGTCGCCAATTTTAGGCAGGTTGATGAAGAATGCTTCTGGCGAGCCTTGGACAGATTCGAAGATTTATTGATAGAGGTGCCAGAACATGGGTTTGATGACTCAAGGCTACTCCACTTCTTCACGAAGGGGTTGCAGGGACCTTCAAGGGAATTTATGAGCAGAATGCAACTAAATACCATTGATGATATTCATTTAGCAGCAGCTTTGGGAAGCATGCTGCACTCCGTTCGATCGACTGGCTCATTATCTGTTTTGGCAGGTGATGATCCATCTGAACGAGTGCTTATTAATTTTATTATGAATCATGTGTCTGCTGCAGGTACCATTGAGGTGAAATTCATGTTCATCTTAGGGGAGACACCCTGCATTTCTATATCACCGCCAAGGACGAGACCAGCGAAGGCAATGATGGCATTATCTATGAGGTTATACCCGAGCCGTCTCTCGGCCTTGACCCCACTCCACAAGTTGAAGATACGAAGCAGCTTGCAGCACCAGAGGACATTGTTGAGGAGGCCATGCTAGCAGAGCCGGAGCATACCGTTGAGAAGGATGCTACTCGGGGTGAAGATACTGTAACGACCAATTTTTGTAATGACTATTTTATATTAATAATATTGGATGATTCCCTCCTTGTGTGTTTTCCGTTAGAAATCCTTACGATTAGCTTCATAACGTCTTAATCTTAGTACTAGAGTGATCCTAGAGGCCATAGGAGTCTTCCCAAAGCTTCGCGCTTCGTTTCGGCACTTTTGGTGCATCTTAGTCGGTTCATGAAGGAGAGCCAACCGACTAGATCTCAATCTAGTCGGTCGGCCACCCTTCTCTGACCGGCTAGTTCTTGTCAGTAAATTTCAGCTTAGTTACTGTTTACGTTTAGTCGGTCTAAGCTCATTCTTCGACCGACTAGTTCTCAAACTAGTCGGTCAGGACTTGTATTTGGACCGACTAATTCTGAGTCCTACTGTACTGTCGAAGTTACTGTTTATGGTTAGTCGGTCTAAGAACAATTACCGACCGACTAGTTCCCAAACTAGTCGGTTAATATTCCTTCTTTGACCGACTAATTCTCAGTGCTTAATATCCATCTAATTTCTCTCTTAGTCGGTCTATGAACGATCAACGACCGACTAGATTCTAGACTAGTCGGTCGACGGGCCTTCGCAGACCGACTAAATCTGTCTACCTGTACCAACCCTGTTCACGGTTTGGCTTTTAGTCGGTGTCAGTTGGACGACAGACTAGATCCTAAACTAGTCGGTCGACCACCCTTCTCTGACCGACTAAACTGCCCAGTAAACCTAGGTTAAGTCGCAGCCACCGTTTCATTTTCTATTTAATCCCCTCGATTCCTTCATTCTTTCTTCATTCTTTCTCAGCCAATATCTTCCCCAAATCATCCCCAACTTTCCTCAAGCCATTTCCTTCCTCCTCGAAGCTTCCCTCTCGTCGTTTCTTGCGCCGGCCACCTCCCCTAGGCCGCCGGATCTCGATTTCAGTCGTAGCTTTCCGGGATCGTCCTTCCGTCGCCAAAGCCAGATCTGTTTTGGCGTCTTTCGCTCGCTACTCTTACGGTTAGTGGATCTATCCCTTAATCTCTTTAACCCACACCGTAATTAGAAAACCTAATTAAAAACGATTATTAGACGTTATAGGATTTCAATACAAATATGGATTAGATCTGTAATTCTAATTTTCCGTTTTGCCAAAACAGCGAACCCAAATTACCGTAGGACACCGATCTCGTGACTCACGTCGAACAACAACTTCGGTACCAGGCAAGTGAAACTTGCCAACCTTACTTTAGGCCATGCTTCTTAGGCCAATACTTGTTTTAGCGTGAAAGAGACTAGACCGTGAAATGATAGCGGTCTAGGCACAAATCCGAATCCTAGCTTGACAACGAAGCTAGAAGTTTACTTGCCATACCATTTCATACAATTGCCTGTCATGTTTACTATTCTTTAACGGTACGCAATTTCATTTCAATTAAAATGTCATGTGCATCCATTATACTTATCATGTCGCATGTTGCATCGTAGCACACGCTACAAATCCTCGTACAAATCCGTGTTTCCGTGTTACCGGCTAGGCACCAGTTATGCGGGCACAACCCTACGCCATACGTGTTAAAAACACTTCTTGGCTCGTGATCCAGAAGCGAGCATTACATGTTCGGGGGTAATGCCCTGGCTCGACACACGTGGAGGGGTAGGGATAAACGGTCACTTGAGCGTAAGAGTTGGCCCGTACAGCCACTCTAGCCAAAGGGCAGAATCTCTGTGCACGACGTGCTTACAAATTCTTGTACTTGTCATGTAATTGTTTACTTGCCATGCCATGCTACTTGCCATGCCATAATCATGTCATAACATAAACTGCTGTTGTTCTATTTGCATAATGTGTCATGTCACACTTTACTCTAGAACTGTTAGGTTGTTACCACTTCCTTTTTATTTCTTTGCACAAGTCTTGTAGACTTGCTGACATGTGCCCCTTCTCTTTGGGTGTCGCATGTTAGTTGCTGAGCCAGAGGTTGCAGTTGAGGGCGACGAGTTCGTGGAGTACGAGCCCGACCCCGTTGCTGACATTGAGTACGAGGACACCGGTGACCAGTCCTAGTGCTCCTTCGTTCTTCTTTTGTTGGTTGTGTTGTTGTCGGTGAGTAGCACCGTTGTTGTTAGTTTCCTTTGTTGGCCATGCTGGGCCTTTTCTTTTGGACTCTTTTGCTTGCCTGGTGGCATTTCTGGTTGTTGAACTTATTTCTGGACTCTGAGTTGATTAATTTTTATTATTCGTCTCTTTCTCTATTATTGTTATTATTGTTTCAAGTCACATTACAGGGATCTGCTACTTCGTAATATTTGACGCTTATCGGACTTGCGGCTTTGCAGCTTTAAGTCTGAGCGGACCTTCTCACGCTTCGCCTCCACGTTTTTGGGAAGCGGGGTGTGACAGGTTTCTTTGGTGGCCCATGCAGGTCCATTTTCTGTAACTTTGACTTAATCGGAACAACGATAAGAATGGTAGAATGTCCGATAAATAATTTCAACACCGAGTCATAAGGCTGAGAGTCTAATTTGTTTCGTTTTCCTGTGTCAATAGATGGCTGGGAGACGGAATACCCGTGATGGTGGTGGTGTGCCCCCTCGAGACGGAGAGCCGGATCGGGAGCCCACCAATGGGGAGATCATGCGGATGATGCATCAAATGATGCAGGTGCAGCAGGGGATGCTGCAGAATGCCCGGAATGTTCCACCTGCTCGAGCAGCGCAGCCTGTTCAGAATGTCCCTCGCTTCGAGCCCGGAGCGAAGCAGTTTCGGGAGCTGGGTCCCGCTTACTTTGATGGGACTGAAGGACCCCTAGCTGCGGATGAATGGACCAGGAACATGGAGGACAACTTGAAGATGTCGAAGGTCGAACCGACTGGATGGGTTGACCTGGCGAAGAGGCAGCTTAAGGACAATGCGCGGAACTGGTGGGATGTCGAGGAGGAGTTGCTGGAGGAGCCGATATCTTGGACTACCTTCAAGTCCAGATTTGACGAGGAGTATTTTCTGAAGGATGCCAGGAGGGAGATGGCGCAGCGCTTCATTGACTTGAAGCAGGGGAGCTTGACGGTGGACCAGTACCACCAGGAGTTCACCCGGCTGAGTCGTTTCGCACCGAAGATGGTGCAGGATGCTGATGAGAGGGCCCAGAGGTTTCTGTAGGGGCTTTCTTTGGATCTTCAGAGCTATGTGACTTCTTCTGATGCGGAGTCTTATCAAAAGGTTTTGATTGCGGCAAAGAGGCAGGAGCGGATTATGAGCCATAAGAGGGGACATATTTCTGGAGCTGGGAAGAGGCCTGTGGAGCAGGCCAGGACAGTGATGAGACCAGGGCTCGGGCCCAATCAGTCGGTGCAGTTCAAGAGGCCCAGAGGACCTCCTACTCCGAAGACTTGCCATTTCTGTGGCAAGACTGGGCATGTCAAGGATCAGTGCCGGAAGATGTTGGGGCAATGCTTGGTTTGTGGTGATCCTGTGCATACCATGAGGGACTGCCCGAAGTCCAAGCAACCGTGGAAGGGACCTGTTGCAGATCAGCCATTGCAGCAGAAGGCACCTGTTCTTGCTGGACGTGGAGCACCTCTCGTTCCGCAGAGGCATTCTTTTCAGCAGGCCGTTCAGCCGAGGCGACAGGCGTTTCTGATGACTGCTGTTGAGACCGAGGCGGTGGATGAGGTTATTGCAGGTAACCCTCAATCTAGATGTTTCTTTCCTTAGCTAGTTTTAGTTATTAGATTATGTTTGGTAAGTTGCATATGTTTGCCTGCTTGAATAGAATTTGATTGTTAGACTGTCTGTTAGGTGTGATTTTGGTGTGCACATTCACTGCACGAGTCCTCTTCGACTCAGGTGCATCGATGTGCATTATTTCCCGGAGCTTCGTAGAGAAGCATTCCTTGTCGACTTCCCCTCTTCCCAAGAGTTGGGATATCGTTACAGGGAATGGCGTGGTCACGGTGCATCGTGGTTGCAACTCATGCCCTTTGGTGGTCTGTGGACATGAGCTCTACGCAGATTTTATTGTCCACGACATCATCAACTATGATGCCGTCCTCGGAATGGACTGGCTAGGGAGCTTCTACGCCACGATTGATTGTCGGAGGAAGAAGGTGGTGTTCGAGATCCTTGGACATCCGGTGTTCGAGTTCAGCCGTGGCAGTAGTTCGCTTGGTCTGGTCAGGTTTCGGGCCAGGCCAGTGGAGATTGTGGATATGCAGATGGAGCAGTGTCGGCCTGCGGTAGTGCATGACTTCGGTGACGTCTTCCCCGAGGAGATGTCTGGATTGCCACCTGATCGAGCTCTCGAGTTTTTGATCGACCTCATTCCAGGAGTGCAGCCTATCTCGAAGGCACCGTATCGCATGGCTCCCGCAGAATTGGAAGAATTGCGGAAGCAGCTGGACGAACTTCTTCAGAAGGGTTACATTAATCCTAGCGTGTCTCCGTGGGGAGCACCGGTCTTGCTGGTGAAGAAGAAGGACGGTTCGCGTCGCATGTGTGTGGACTACCGGGAGTTGAATGCGGTGACCGTCAAGAATCGATATCTGTTGCCTCACATCGATGATATTTTTGACCAGCTGGGAGGATCGAGGGTATTCTCTAAGCTGGATCTGAGGAGTGGTTATCACCAGCTGAAGGTGAGGAAGGAAGATGTTCCGAAGACAACATTCATGATGAAATATGGACACTACGAGTTCGTGGTTATGCCTTTCGGTGTAACCAACGCGCCCGCAGTTTTTATGAATCTGATGAATCTGATCTTCTATGACTTTTTAGATAAGTTTGTCGTTATCTTCATCAACGACATTCTGATCTACTCGAAGTCAGAGGAGGAGCATGCGTCGCACTTGAGGACGGTATTGGAGATCTTGAGGAAGCACAGGTTGTATGCGAAGTATTCCAAGTGCGAGTTTTGGCTGGATAGGGTCTCTTTTCTCGGGCATGTGGTGACAGGAGATGGTATTTCGGTGGACCCCGAGAAGATTAAGGCTATCAGGGAGTGGCCTGTTCCGCGGTCAGCGTCTGAGATCCGGAGTTTCCTGGGACTTGCAGGTTACTACCGGTGATTCATCAAGGATTTCTCTCGTATCACCGAGCCGATGACCAGATTGACGCGGAAGGAGGTATCTTTTGTTTGGTCTGATGACTGCGAGGGAGCTTTTGGTGTTCTGAAGGAGAGGTTGACGTCTGCCCCTGTCCTTGCTGTGCCCGACCGGAGTGGAGGATTCGAGATCTTTTGCGATGCTTCTGGCAAGGGTCTCGGTTGCGTATTGCATCAGCATGGGCACGTGGTCGCGTATGCTTCTCGCCAGCTTAAGGCTCATGAGAAGAACTACCCGACGCACGATTTGGAATTGGCCGCTGTCGTGTTTGCGCTGAAGATTTGGAGGCACTTCCTGCTGAGTGAGAAGGTGAAGATCTTCACTGATCACAAAAGCTTGAAGTACATTTTCACTCAGAAGGAGCTCAACATGCGACAACGTCGGTGGTTGGAGCTCATGGCAGATTACGAGATTGATTTGCAGTATCACCCTGGCAAGGTGAATGTGGTTCCAGTTGCGTTGAGTAGGCTTCCAGCGGTGATGATGTTGACTTTGCAGTGGAGATTGCAGCAGGATTTTTGCGAGTCTGGTGTTGAGATCGTTCTTCCTGGAGAAGCTTCTTCGCTGAGGTGTATGCAGATACAGTCGACGATCGTTGATAGGATCAAGGCTGGTCAGGCTGGAGACCCGAAGTTGGTGAAGATTCGAGAGCTGGTTGAAGCCGGTCTGCGGACTGACTTCGTGATTCATGAGGATGGCTTGTTGAGATTTGGAGCCAGGTTGTGTGTGCCAGCTGGGGATATCAGAGAGGAGTTGTTGGTTGAGGCACACAGTTCTCCGTATTCTGTGCATCCTGGTGGGACCAAGATGTACAAGGATCTTCGTCTGAATTTTTGGTGGCATGGTATGAAGAGGAGCGTGGCTCGGAGTGTAGCCAAGTGCTTGGTTTGCCAGCAGGTTAAGGCAGAGCATCAGCGTATGGCATGGTTGCTACAACTGCTTCCGATTCCGGAGTGGAAGTGGCAGGACATCACTATGGACTTCGTGACTGGACTACCTCAGAGTCCGAAGCAGAATGATGCGATTTGGGTAATCGTAGACCGATTGACCAAATCTGCGCACTTTATTTCTTTCCGAGTAGGACAGTCCACTGAGGCACTAGCGAGGAGATATATGGAGGTAAATCTTTTACTCTCCATTTTAATTTCCTTTGTCCTAGTCTAGATAGTGATGTAACGTGAATCGTGCAGGAGATCGTACGACTTCACGGAGTCCCCGTGAGTATCGTGTCAGACAGAGACACGAGATTCACATCTCAGTTCTGGCAGAGTCTGCAGAAGAGCTTGGGTACGTGTCTGAGTTTCAGCACGACGTACCATCCGCAGACGGATGGCCAATCCGAGAGGACGATCCAGATCTTGGAGGACATGCTGAGGGCGTGTATGTTGGATTTCAAGGGTTGATCATCTCCACCTCATGGAGTTTGCCTACAATAACAGCTACCAGGCGAGTATTGGCATGGCACCTTTTGCCGTGCTATATGGGAAGAAATGTCGATCGCCACTGAGCTGGGATGACATTGGAGATCGGGAGCTGTTAGGACCTGAGATGATCGTGGAGGCTGTGGATGTTGTGAGGAATATACGGGAGGGGCTGAGGATTGCTCAGGACCGTTTCAAGCATTGGGCTGATGCTAAACGGCGTCCGCTGGAGTTTCAGCCAGGTGACCATGTATTCCTGAAGATTTCCCTGAATCGTGGAGTTATTCGCTTTGGGAAACGGAGGAAGCTGAGCCCGAGATACATTGGACCGTTTGACATTTTGGAGAGAGTTGGCGAGGTAGCCTACCGCTTGGCCTTGCCACCATCTCTGGAGGGAGTTCACGATGTCTTCCATGTGTCGCAGCTTCGTCGGTACATCAGCGATCCGTCTCACGCTGTAGATTTCTCGGAGATCACCGTTCGCCCTGATCTGACGTATGACCAGCAGCCCGTGCAGATTTTGGACAGGCGTCAGAAGTCACTTCGGAACAAGATCGTCGATCTTGTGAGGGTGATGTGGCGACACGGCTCGCCAGGAGAGTCTACTTGGGAGAGAGAAGACGAGATGCGTGAGCGCTAGCCACTTTTGTTCCCTGACACGTGAGTGTTAGGAAATTCCGAGGGCGGAATTTTTCTTAAGGTGTGGAGGATGTAACGACCGGTTTTTGTAATGACTGTTTTATATTAATAATATTGGATGATTCCCTCCTTGTGTGTTTTTCCGTTAGAAATCCTTGATTAGCTTCATAACGTCTTAATCTTAGTGCTAGAGTGATCCTAGAGGCCATAGGAGTCTTCCCGAAGCTTCACGCTTCGTTTCGGCACTTTTGGTGCATCTTAGTCGGTTCATGAAGGAGAGCCAACCGACTAGATCTCAATCCAGTCGGTCGGCAACCCTTCTCTGACCGGCTAGTTCTTGTCAGTAAATTTCAGCTTAGTTACTGTTTACGTTTAGTCAGTCTAAGCTCATGCTTCGACCGACTAGTTCTCAAACTAGTCGGTCAGGACTTGTATTCGGACCGACTAATTCTGAGTCCTACTGTACTGTCGAAGTTACTATTTATGGTTAGTCGGTCTAAGAACAATTACCGACCGACTAGTTCCCAAACTAGTCGGTTAATATTCCTTCTTTGACCGACTAATTCTCAGTGCTTAATATCCATCTAATTTCTCTCTTAGTCGGTCTATGAACGATCAACGACCGACTAGATTCTAGACTAGTCGGTCGACGGGCCTTCGCAGACCGACTAAATCTGTCTACCTGTACCAACCCTGTTCACGGTTTGGCTTTTAGTCGGTGTCAGTTGGACGACAGACTAGATCCTAAACTAGTCGGTCGACCACCCTTCTCTGACCGACTAAACTGCCCAGTAAACCTAGGTTAAGTCGCAGCCACCGTTTCATTTTCTATTTAATCCCCTCGATTCCTTCATTCTTTCTTCATTCTTTCTCAGCCAATATCTTCCCCAAATCATCCCCAACTTTCCTCAAGCCATTTCCTTCCTCCTCGAAGCTTCCCTCTCGTCGTTTCTTGCGCCGGCCACCTCCCCTAGGCCGCCGGATCTCGATTTCAGTCGTAGCTTTCCGGGATCGTCCTTCCGTCGCCAAAGCCAGATCTGTTTTGGCGTCTTTCGCTCGCTACTCTTACGGTTAGTGGATCTATCCCTTAATCTCTTTAACCCACACCGTAATTAGAAAACCTAATTAAAAACGATTATTAGACGTTATAGGATTTCAATACAAATATGGATTAGATCTGTAATTCTAATTTTCCGTTTTGCCAAAACAGCGAACCCAAATTACCGTAGGACACCGATCTCGTGACTCACGTCGAACAACAACTTCGGTACCAGGCAAGTGAAACTTGCCAACCTTACTTTAGGCCATGCTTCTTAGGCCAATACTTGTTTTAGCGTGAAAGAGACTAGACCGTGAAATGATAGCGGTCTAGGTACAAATCCGAATCCTAGCTTGACAACGAAGCTAGAAGTTTACTTGCCATACCATTTCATACAATTGCCTGTCATGTTTACTATTCTTTAACGGTACGCAATTTCATTTCAATTAAAATGTCATGTGCATCCATTATACTTATCATGTCGCATGTTGCATCGTAGCACACGCTACAAATCCTCGTACAAATCCGTGTTTCCGTGTTACCGGCTAGGCACCAGTTATGCGGGCACAACCCTACGCCATACGTGTTAAAAACACTTCTTGGCTCGTGATCCAGAAGCGAGCATTACATGTTCGGGGGTAATGCCCTGGCTCGACACACGTGGAGGGGTAGGGATAAACGGTCACTTGAGCGTAAGAGTTGGCCCGTACAGCCACTCTAGCCAAAGGGCAGAATCTCTGTGCATGACATGCTTACAAATTCTTGTACTTGTCATGTAATTGTTTACTTGCCATGCCATGCTACTTGCCATGCTATAATCATGCCATAACATAAACTGCTATTGTTCTATTTGCATAATGTGTCATGCCACACTTTACTCTAGAACTGTTAGGTTGTTACCACTTCCTTTTTGTTTCCTTGCACAAGTCTTGTAGACTTGCTGATATGTGCCCCTTCTCTTTGGGTGTCGCATGTTAGTTGCTGAGCCAGAGGTTGCAGTTGAGGGCGACGAGTTCGTGGAGTACGAGCCCGACCCCGTTGCTGACGTTGAGTACGAGGACACCGGTGACCAGTCCTAGTGCTCCTTCGTTCTTCTTTTGTTGGTTGTGTTGTTGTCGGTGAGTAGAACCATTGTTGTTAGTTTCCTTTGTTGGCCATGCTGGGCCTTTTCTTTTGGACTCTTTTGCTTGCCTGGTGGCATTTCTGGTTGTTGAACTTATTTCTAGACTCTGAGTTGATTAATTTTTATTATTCGTCTCTTTTTCTATTATTTTTATTGTTGTTTCGAGTCACATTACAGGGACCTGCTACTTCGTAATATTTGACGCTTATCGGACTTGCGGCTTTGCAGCTTCAAGTCTGAGCGGACCTTCTCACGCTTCGCCTCCACATTTTTGGGAAGCGGGGCGTGACAGATACAGATACTCACATGGAGCCCGAGTATTGCCCACCTTCAGTTGAGCTTCTGCAGCCACCTCCCCCATGTCCTACGGCAGAGGACCACCAACCAGAGCTTACAACTCCCACTCAGGGAGATATTTTACATATTCCATTTCTGAATCAAGTATTCCATTTGACATTTATTTTGATTCAGATATTTTTTACACGTCGTACCTTTTGCAGAGCACGTATGAATATGGACTGGAGGTACGCTTGGACGTGTCATTACTTGGGAAATCTACCAAGGAGCACAGCAAGGAGTCCCCTGCTGAGACCCACGCCTATATGCCAGAGCTACCTGATGAGCTTGGAGATGACACCGGGAAGAGAGCTATCATGGTGCACGAGAATGGAGATATAATCACAGGGAAGTATCATCAACCAGATTTAATTCCCATTATTTATGTTGATGATTTTCTTTGGAATTCATATATCACGTGGGAGAATTTTCAGATACGAACTGATGCAACTCGTCTCCTATAGGGTATAGGTGGAATCCTTGGGGAGGTGCTAGGGCCTGTATTACTAGAGTTTGTTGCTATTCGTGGAGACACACACCTGGCTGAGCCATGGAAGGGGCAGTTGAAGCAGTTGCCTGCACCAGCAAAGATACTGGATCCGCCTTTTGCTAGAGGGGGTAACAATCCAGTAGTGTAGGTTTTTATGCTTTGAATAATCACGAATCCTCTCGACAGTGAGAGGACCGTATATGATTTAATATGATTTCCCTATTTAATAAATTCACCCCACATGATGGCACAATAATCTTTTGCATCCAACCCAATTCCATGATCTAATTTCCCGCCCTTATATTATAATACTTACTTTGCCTCTCTCCCCATTTTTTATGTCCATCTGTCCATACCGGGTACCATATGAGATAGCTTGGGGGAGAGATATTATTTTGTTGTGTAACTCCCTATTTTGCCGTTGTCCTCTATCCATGTCATACACACATTGAGGACAATGTGACGTTTAAGCTTGGGGGAGTGCACAGTGCATGCACGTTGCTTCGTCGTGATACACACTTTGAAATTCTCAGATGAACCATGTTCACCTCTTTATTTATGTCTCATATGCCTCATTTTTCATGGAATATCGTGGATTTATTTTTTTACGAACTCTGATATCTGTTAGATTAGAGTTTAATTCCTTGATTAGAGTATAATTGTTAATATGCTTTTTCATGAAAAAATCCATAATTTCACAACCATATTCTCGAAGCAGTTAAGTTAAAAATGAATGAATCAAACGTGAAAATTATTTGACTCTTGCATGATTTGATTGATAATTCCATTGCTTCATGGATGTTTAGTAATTCAAAAGAGATAGGATAACCCCACGACAACCAAAGTAGTGATGATTAGGATTCCTGAAACCGAGCCATGTCTTGATTCTATGCTTTTTCTTTTTCTTTTGTGAATTGCCAATAAATGATCTTTGATCATGTTTTGCATTCCATCACGTTTACGTGAGTCTGCAAAAATCCCAATAATACAAAAACCAAACAAATACCATAAATAAAAGGCCCTAGGGGTTCTTTGTAACCTGATGCCTCAAGACCGTCTGGTCTTGGATGCATAGACCGCCTCTTGTATATATTGAGTTATCTGTGTACATAAAGAAAGAAAAATATGTAATAAAAAATGTATAGCCAAAAACAATTGTAAAAAGAAAAAAAATCCTACATCCTTACCCCACTTTCTATATAGAATAGAGACATGGCGAGATTGATGGATTCTAGAAATCATGAAACGAGTGTAGTGGTGGTGACACCTTACCTTAATTGAATTTACTAACTCATTCCGTGAAGCTTAACAAAACACTACGCATGCTTGAAAATATTTGATCATGACATATTTATAATGCTTAGAGATTGAGTTGTGAACATTGGATCCATTTCTGTAAACTTAGTATATTTCATAATAAACTATGATAGGATGTAGCTCTACTCTCATTTTATCATTTATCGAGTTCATTACTTCTATTGAAATCCACAATATGATCATTTGAGCGAGACTTAAGTATTTTGCGTGAAATTATGTTCTAATCGTCATTGGTGTGTGTTCACGCATTCCTGCACTCCTTGGGTTCATACAGTTGCTGAATTTAAGATTGAGCTCCTTGTCTCCATCACACACCATCACCTCACCTCTCCATTGTATTCCTCTCCCGAGTTTGCTTCCTTCTTATCTTCCTCGATGACGAGTAAGAGGCAAGCTTGGGGGATTTGATGTGTCATAATGTTCCATATTTGATCTATATGTTTACACATCAAGATGATTGCTTAAATCTCAATTTTATACGCTTTTACGCTGATGATTGGAACTATTTGACTTTAAGAGCATTTGGTTGCATTTCAGGGAATATCGAGCGATTTGGAGCATGTTGGAGATGAGGACATGATCGTCGGTGCCGGAGCTTCAATGGCACTGCAATTGAGGGGTTCTTGTGGCTAGAGAGCAGTAAGAAGAGGAAGCAAAGGAGAAAGAGGAGCAGGAAAGAGGATGCAAAGAAGTGATGGAGAGGCCAGCTTTCCCAGGTCACTCGGTCGAGCGATACCCAGTGCTCGACCGAGCTGTGATCCCGTAGAGGAAGGAGAAAAGCTGCGAGGGGTCGCTCGGCCGAGCGACCTAACTTGCTCGACCGAGCGACTCCCAACGCTCGACCGAGCCAGTTGTCATGGAGCTCCAAGTTTTGCCTTTAAACTCTCTGTTAAAATTAGAGTTAATTCGCTCGGTCGAGCGGCCAACCACTCGACCGAGTGACATCAATTCCAACTGAGCGAGATCAAGTCCTCTAAGAGAGCGCTCGGTTGAGCGGCTTCACCGTTCGACCGAGCGACCCCTCCTCCGTGCGGCTAGCTGGAAGCGTCAAGAAGGCGCTCGGTCGAGCGCTAGGATGCGCTCGACCGAGTGCTATGTCGAGAGACTGCTTTTAGGGCTTTTTCTAGGGTTTTTGGGGAGAGTCTATAAATAGGAGTTGTAGCCACCATTTGGATAGGGCCATTTTTAGTTTAGTTTTTCTTCCCCTCAGCTGTTATTGGAGGCTTGGACTCTATTTTCGGATGTTTGGCTATGCATCGGCCCCCTCCTTGCTAGTTTCGTATTGAATCTTCTATTAGTTGAGTATTTTCCTTTGTTAAATCTCTTTTGTTGTCTTTCTTATATGTTTTGCTGTTTGAATCTTTGAATATTTTCCTTTTATTTCTAATGCTGATTTCCATTGTTCCTATCCCATGTGCCATGATTAAGTAGATCTATTGCTAGGATTAGGGAAGAACCCTAGGATTGTAGGGGTTGGATGATGTGTTAACCTTAGTTGGATGAATGTAGGGTTGCCCCACGGTAGTTTGAACAAAGGATTTTGGGGGATTAGCCCTAGATTTGTAGGATCGCGAAAGCGCCTCCACATTCTAGGGAGGATCGCCACGAATCCAAATAGGGCTTAGTGGCCGTTTCTAGGGCTCGTAATCACGAGAGTGATCCGAGAGCTAGGGGTGATCACTAATCCTCGATCCGCTAGTCGATGATTACGAGAGTAGCCCGATTGCTAGAACCAACTGCTATGTAGTAACGCATTCCGTAGACCATGCGAGTGAATACGGATCGCGGTGCGGGATCAAGTGTCGAGCGTAATGCACACGTCCCCGTGCATAGTCGATAGCGAAAGCGCGGCTCCACATAGCGAGGCGTTAGATGGGCGTGACAACATAAGTCAAGCGCTCATTCTCATCTACGAATGTGGCACTCATACCCGCATTCGTCGTTCGACGAAGGGATCCTTGACCCGTTATCCAAACCCGAAGGTCCTGGCGGGGATTCCCGATACCCCAGTGATACTTCGCTCAATTGTTTCTCTTTGTCCTTTTTGTTTTCTTTTGTGTCTCGATGTGCCTTGCCATGTGACACCCTTGCATTCCACATCCATCTCCATCACGACATTCCATAAACCATCTCCACCAAAATAAAACGTTCGAAGCCTAAGTCAGCCTAGGATCGATAGTTAGTGTAACAACCGTCTCCCTATGGATACGATACCCGCTAGCCACTGTTTACACAGTGCACTTGCGGTAAGATGACATTCGACCACTATCCCGATTGCGAGAGCAAAGGGACGACCGACAAAAGGCTTAGCGCCATTTTCTAGGGCTCGTGATCATGAGAGTGACTCGTGCACTAGGGATGATTTCTAATCCTCTATCCGCTAGTCGGTGACTACGAGCGTAATCCGACTGCTAGAACCAACCATTGTGTAGTATCCCAATCTATAGATCATGAGAGTGAATATGGATCTGTGATACTAGAACCAGTGTCAAGCGTAATGCACGTATCCATATGTGAAGCTCATTGCAAAAGCGGCTGAGCATAGTGATACGTTAGACGAGTAGGACAATGAAAGTTAAGTACTCGTTCCCATCTCCGGTTATGACACTCCTACCCTCATTTATAGTTCGACAAAAGGATCCTTAACCTGATATCCAACCCTGAAAGTCCTAGCGGGGATCCCGACACTCTAGCGATCTTTCTCTCAATTGTTTCTCTTTGTTCTATTTGTTTTCTTTTGTGTTTGGATGTGTCTTGCTGACATTGACACCCTCACATTCCACTTCCATCAGCATTACGATACTCCATAATCCATCTCCACAAATAAAAATCTAAGCCTAACCAACCTAAGATCGATTGGTGGTGTGACACCGTGTCCCCGAGTTCGATACCCACTCGTCGATGTACTGTGCGCTTGCGGTAAAATGGCATCAATCTGGGTGTAAGTCCGGGGCCGATCAAATTTTTGGCGCCGTTGCCGGGGATGCGTTCCGCCATATTACATATCATAATTAGGTTGCTAGACCTCGAATAATTAAAAATAAAATAAAAAAATATAAAACACTAGAAATTTTTTATAAAAATTAACAAAAAGAGATTTTTTACCTCACCACCACATTATTATTATCTTTAACTTTCTTGTACCACTGTTGTCTTTTCCAGTTTGTATATTTCTGTGATTGTTCAAAGTCTATGAATTCGAAGATGTGGGGGTGGTACACTCCAATGAACCAAGCGTTTAGCACGGTCCTTAGCTTTACCCAAGCTGACGGAGAAAGTCTCAGCCAAGCTTGGGGGAGGTTCAACGACCTATTATGTGGGTACCCGTACCGTGCATATTTCTATGATGCAGAGCTATTTTATCGCTTCAATGGAGTAGGGGTGGCAATTTTCGGCCCGGAACGATAGCACGGCACATGCACGGCATGATAAGACCGTGCTTGGGTCGGTACTTTAGGCCCGAAAACCTTATTGGGCCGGACCGACACGGCACAGTTCATTTTCGTATCGGGCCCGGGCCAAGCTATTCGGCCCATTGTGCGGCACGGCACCGTACGAAATCCTCTTAAGTTTTCTTGATTCAAACAAAGGAGCTCGATCATAAACCAATCTTTAAAGCATACAATTATCACAAAACAAAGTAGCTCGATTCAAACGTGCAAAAAAAAAATAAGCTAGATGGACATCTTGTGGATAGCTTGAGTTCATATTCTGAAGGTTCATTACATGAGAATTTACTCCGAGAAAAAAGCTTCTATGCTGAACTATCAATTTGCTCTAGAATTTTCATATAAGTTGCATTCCAGATTAACTTCTAGTAGCACTTAAAGATACATCATTAACAGAGGGGGCATGGAAATCTAATAAATAACAGAGCCCGATAATTCTTTCAACCCTATTGGACCGGGCCGGGCGGCCCGAATTTTTATCGAACCGGGTCCGGGCCGCACCGGGATGGCCCGAAGTCTCATTGGACCGGCCCGACCCGGTCCTTTAAGAAAATCGGACCGAATCGGCACGCCACGATAAGATCGGGCCGGCTCAAATTTCCACCCCTACAATGGAGGGCTAAAGGAACCCTCATGTGAGTTTATGCAGAGGATGCACGTGAGAAAGTTCAGTGATCTGCAGTTGGTAGCAACATAGGAACAAATGATAAATGAGGCTCGATTTACCTGTTCACTAACCGTTATGGCAGGTGACCCATCCGATCAAGTATTCATCGATTTCATTATGGCTAATGTCACTGATGTAGGTACTATCATAGTCGGAGTGTATGTGTCGCTTGAAGGTGACCGTCTCCACTTTTACACCATAAACACTCCACAAATATAGACATCTGAGTTGCCAGAGGAGGACACATTCTGAGCCTATTGAGAAGTATTATGGATGTAGTTCGGTCCATCGGTCCAATGACACTAACAGTAGTGATCCTTCGGAGCGTGAATTTCAAAATTTTATTATTCATTGCATCTCTTCTGCAGGTACAATTGATGATGGAGTCCATGCTCGAGTTGAGGGGGGACAAGATATACTTTTATACCGTGGAAGAGATACCGGAGCCCACAGAGCAGCCTATAGCACCAAAGGAGCCCTAGGAGGAGCACGAGGCAGTGCATTGTGAGGAGATAGACGCTGTCACCTCTGACGAGACAGTGACGCCTGGCACGATTGTAGTTATTTCTGATGAGACAACTGAGACGAGACACTTGGAGAGTATTACTACAGAGTCGGAAGTTACAGGAGGAGGCCACAGAGAAGATTTCACCGCCTTTGCCTTCCATCACCATGGCTGAGCATCCATCAGAGGACCATCCTTCAGTGCTCCTTGCTCCTATTAAGGGAGAATCTTTCACCCACTCTTTTCCTTTATTCGAATCAACCACTATTTATGATAATTATTGTGATTCAAGTATTGATGACATGTCACATCTTTTATAGGACATGTTCACGCACGAGAAGGAAATAATTTGGGACGTATGCCCTGAGGTGCGGGATGTATTATAAGACGTGTCTGACGAGGAGAGTAAGGAGACACCTACCATCGACGCTATTGAATGTGATCAGGAGGAGTGCTGTGATGAGTCTAAATGAGGAGTCACATGATGAGACCCACGCTGATATGCCAGAGCTAACTGAGGAACTTGGAGAAAACACCGGGAAGAGAGCAGATGTGATGTACGAGAGTAGAGATCTATTTTCAGGGAATTATCGTCGACCATTATTTATCTTGCACATCTCTTTTGATGATCTTCTTTGGAATACATATATTTCGGGGTTGAAAATTTCCTATCAGGTTAATGCGACTTATCTCTTGCAGTGTACATGTGGAGTCCTTGGAGAGATGCTGGGAGCCGCATTACTGGAATTTGATGGAGTCTGTGGATACATGCACCTGGCAGAGCCACAGAATGATCAGTTGGAGCAGCTGCTTGCACCAATAAATATACTGGATCCGCCTTTTGAAATAGGTGGTATCAATCCAGTAGTGTAGCCATATTGTAGAAAATTTATGCTTTCAATAAACATGAATCCTCTCGACAGCGAGAGGACCGTATAGATTTGCTTGAATAGTTAGTTTAGAATAAATATCACCTCATATGACGACAACTAAAATCTTTTGCACCCCATCCTATTTTATGATTTGATTGCCACCCTAATATTATGATGCTTATTTTGCTTCTCGCCCCAAAATTTTATGCCCATCTATCCACACCGGGCACCATCTGATTTAACTTGGGGGAGAGAGAAATTATTTTGTTATGTAGCTCCCTATTTTATCATTGTCCTCTATCCATATCACACACACATTGAGGACAATGTGACATTTAAACTTGGGGGAGTGCACAATGCATGCACTTTGCTTCGTCATGAAGCACACGTTAAAATTTTCAGATGAACCATATTAATTTCTCTATTTCTGTCTCATATGCTTCATTTTATTATGGAATATTGTGGATTTATTTTTTTTGAACTCTGACATCTGTTAGATTAGAGCTTAATTCCTTGATTTGAGTATCATTGTTAATATACTTTTTCATAGTAGAATCCATAGTTCCACAACCATATTCTCGAAATAGTTGAGCTAAAAAAGAACGAATCAAAATCGGAAAATTATTTGATTTTTGTGTGATTTGATTGATGATTCTATTGCTTCATGGATGTCTAGTAATTTAAAAGAGATATGATAACCCCACGACAACTAAAGTAGTGATAATTAGAATTCCTGAAACCGAGCAGTGTTTAGATTCTATGCTTTTTCCTTTTCTTTTGTATATAGCCAAATAAATGATCTTTGATCATGCTTTGCATTCCATCTCGTTTACGTGAGTTTGCAAAATCCTAAAAATACAAAAATCGAATACATATCCTAAGTAAAAGGTCATTGGGGTTCCTCGTAACTCAATGTTCTAAGATCGTCTGATCTGGGATGAATATACCGCTTCTTGCACTCCATTGCATTTACGCAAGTTTGCAAGATGAAAAGCCAAAAATATCCAAAAGTATAAAAACACAAAATTCCATTTCCTTATCTTTATTTCCTATATAGAACAAAGACATGGACAAGGTTGATGGGTTCTAGGAGGCATGAAACGAGCGTAGTGTGGTGATTGTCGTACCTTAATTGAATTTACTAACTCATTCCATGAAGCTTAACAAAACACCACACATACTTGAAACTGTTTGATCATTACATATTTATGCTGCTTAGAGAATGAGTTATAGACATTGGATTCATCACTGTGAACTTAGTATATTTCATGATAAACTTTGATAGGATGTAGCTCTACTCTCATTTCATTATTTTCAAGTTCATTACATTTATTGAAATCCACAATAAGTTCATTTAAGCGAGACTTAAGTATTTTGTGTGAATGTGTATTCCGATTATATATTGGTGTGTGTTCACGTATTTGTCTATCCATGGGTTCATATATTTGCTGAGTTTAAGATTGAGCACCTTGACTCCATCACACTTCATCACCTCACCTTTCCATTGTATTCCTCTTCCGGGTTTGCTTCTTACTAGTCTTCCTCGAGGACGAGTAATAGGTAAGCTTGGGAGATTTTGATGTGTCATAATATTCCACATTTTATCTATATGTTTACACGTCAAATTGATTGCTTAAATCCCAATTTTACACACTTTTTGTTGTGCCCTGTATAGCTACTGCACATGTACTAGAGGGGGGAGGTGAATAGTACTTTTAAATAATAGGGAGAGTTATTCCTAATTATCGTGCAATTAACAAACAACAATGCGGAATAACAACGATCAACAAGAATAAATGCAAATGCAAACAAATGGTTTAATGGGTTCGGATCCACCCAAGTCTCCCCGACTTGTTCCCGATGATCCTACGTCCCAACCACCCGGATCCCCTCCGGATACTTGAGTTAGCAACCCTAACTCAAGATTTCCACTATGAAGTACTTGTGAAAAACCTTCACAAGTCAAATCATACACAAAGTAATTTGTGACTCCCACAACCCGGGATCACAACCACACTCTCACAACCGAGAGTGAAACTTACAATTCAAATATGAAATGAAATAAACACTTACCTACAAAATCCTATGCCTTGAGTAAATCTTACCCAATTAGGGCAAGGAGGGATTTTGAGGAAGATGATGCCACCAAACCCTAGCTTCAAGAAGATGACCAGCAATGGAAGCCTAGGGTGGAGTATGGTGACTAGAATCAAGCTCTTGGCTTGAGAAGCTCACAATGGAGAGAATCTCTCTTGAGGATTTAGGGCTCAAGAACTTGAGGGAGAGATTCTTGTGAGAAGAGAGAGCTTGGAAATAGAGTTGATTGCTCTTCTCTTTTGATCTGAAAATATCTCTAATATATTGCTTAACCCCTTCAAGAAATGAATCAGGATTCTATTAAAAGGGGCAAGGAAAAACGAGTTCAAAAAGATCCCAACGGCTCTATTCTGAACCAGACTAGTCGGTCAAAGAAGGATCACTGACCGACTAGTTCATCAACTAGTCGGTCGGTGATACAACATAGACCGACTAACGGTTGAACAGCCAAAAGGTCGAAGTACAGGAGATGACAACTAGTCGGTCTAAGAAGACTTGCCGACCGACTAGTTTCACAACTAGTCGATCGGTGAATGATCTTTGACCGACTAACAGTCGAAATATAGTAGGTTGACTTCAAGATGAATTAGTCGGTTTAAGAACAAATGCTGACCGACTAGTTTCTCAACTAGTCGGTCGACAAACGTTCTTTGACCGACTAACTCGAAACAGTAACTCAGGCTGTACAGAGGCAAGCTCAACTAGTCGGTCCAAGAAGGATTCCTAACCGACTAGATCGTCATCTAGTCGGTCGGTGACTCTTCTTTGACCGACTAATTGATCAACCTGGAATGAGCTGAATATAGCAAGGCATCTAGTCGGTTCATGTAGAGTTACTGACCGACTAGATCGTCATCTAGTCGGTTGGTGACTCTTCTTGAATCAACTAACATGCACTCGAAGCCGAGGGAAGAAGCGATAGGCTTCGGGAAGGTTTCTAATGGCTTCTATGAATATCCTAGCTCTAAGATATAAGCGAAATGAAGTATATAATGTAAGTCATACTCAAGGCTTAACATTCTAATCTATGAAGCTAGAAGACTATAAATTAAACCTTACGAGCCGTCTTCAAAGCTTCAATCTTCATTCCTCTTGACTTCAATATTGCTCCTTGAGCTTCAACGAAGCTCCAGACACACGATCACGCGTATAGAGAAGTCTTGAGGCGTCGCTTTTGATGTTCGTATTCTTTTGGCGACGATCTCCATAACTGCGCTCACAAATAAGTTAGTATACATTATTTATGTTTGCTCATCATCCAAAACCAAATCCGGGGAATCATATCACAACATTCTCCCCCTTTTTGGTGATGACAAACCAACATAAATAATAATCAATAATAATGATTCAATTTAAATTTACTTACTCCCCCTGCATTGATGACACGTTAGTTCCATATTCAATAATGTTCATATGCATCAAGCAGCGAGGGAAATATAAAATATGAATCCTACTATTGCACATATAGGATCAAAATCCATTTTATATCTTCACACCCCCTGAATTCTAACACATCAAATTAGATTCATGGTAAATTCCTTTGAATTATTAAATAGCACATTGTCATTATTATATCTCTCCCCCTTTGGCATCAGCAAAAAGAGCGGGAGGAGACAAAATCAATGGCTAAAAAATAACGCATAGGAGTCGAAGAATACGACCAAGGTCCAAAATAACACCAATGCAAAATATCAAATGCAAAATATCGAATAAAAGCAAAGCGTGTCAAGGAGACCAAAGTCAAAAATCGGAAACCGAAATCATCAAACCATAGGCGAAATACGAAATACCAAATCATCTAGCCATAGGCGAAACTCGAAAACCGAAATCATAAAATCATCGGCGAAAATCGGAAAACGAAATCACCAAGCCATAAGCGAAAATCGAAATACGAAATCATCAAGCACTCAAATCGATTTCACTTATTGAGTTTTGGAACATACTCTCCAAAATCAATAGAATGCATGGAAAACAATTCTATGTTTCCATAGAAAGAATTCTATTAAATCCATAAAATCGTCGAACGACGAAATCATCAGAGACAAAAATAATCCGATGTGCATACCAAATGTAGCATGCAAGAATGTTATGCCAAAAAAATAGATAGAACATCATATAACAATGGCATACACTAATCTAGCATACCAAATGAAGCAAAATGATACCAATTGTAATATATTCTACCAATGGATATCAATATGAATCAAAAGTATGAACATACTTACAACATTAAGCTCCCCCTACTTTGGTGCATCACTCAAGCACCAACAACTCCAATCGAACGAAAATCCTTGCAAATCACGGAGTTGGTAGGGTTGGTATCTTATGGTGGATTTAACCTAGAGAATATCATTTTGGTATCCAAAAAATCTTTTTGGATCCTATGGGTTAGGCAATAAATTTAGCTAACTAAATTCAAATTAAATGTAACCCATACAAACCACAATTGCTTTGGTACCCATAAACTGAAATTAAACTTATGGTACCAAGCAATGAAGGGTCAAAAGGAACTAACCCTTCGGAAACCAAGTCCAAGAGGAACTTGATTTCCCAACATAATCATCATTCAAAATAACATCATTTATAAACAACTTCACATACAAATTCTTATCATGCATGCTTGTGTTCTTCGGACCCCAAATAGTGTATGTCTTGGGAGTCCTAATCCTATTGGGAACATGCATACGTTGTTGATTTCTATGTGATGCATGTCGTGGGTAAGCATATGGCATGCGATGCAATGGTGCATGACGATAATTATTCATATGAGAATGAGGATGAACATATGAATGTGGAGGAACACGTGCATGAGTGTGTCTCACATGGTGTGCACGTGCTCGTGGATGCGGAGCATAGAAATCGGCATATGTGCTAACATGTGGGGTAGGATTTGTGTTCCTACGTGGCATGGTATACATGAAAGCGTGACCCTTCTTTGGAGGTCCACCCAAAGTGGGTTTCTTTCCAAATGGGGGCGTGTTCCTAGCGGAAGCACCATTGGTAGAAGAACTACCCATGACGTGTTTACTTTCACTAGTAGAAGCATCGGAAGATGGCCTAACAAAGGTGGCGGACGATTTGGATGAATCTCCCATCTTATACCCCAAACCAATGTGATGATTGGCCGGAAGTAAGTCATTTAGGATATTATCCAACTTGCCCTTACCTTTGTTGAATTCATGAATTCGGCCTAATGTGCTCTCATGCTTCTCGGTTAGAGAATGCAAAGAAGCATCCAAAGTGGACACTTGCGATGCGAGTGCACAAACACGTGATTTGAGATTTTTATTCTCAATACTCAAAGTTGAGATTTGAGACGTCAAATCCTCTATCACATGTTCATCCGAATCCTCGATATGAACATGCTCAAGTTGAGACTTGAGATTTTCAATCTCATTTCTCAACCCATCAACAACGGTGTCGTTGTTGACGATGAAAGGCTTAGGCGAGTTTTTAAGACTATCTAATTCATTTTTAGTCTTCATAAACTTAGCAGCCATATTAGAAAACTTATTCCATAGTTGTTCATTGGCTATTCTAAGTTCATCATTGGTTACCTCTTCGCCTTCATCCTCGCTTCCATCCTCGCTTTCATCGGAGGAAGTCTCTTCACCACGATCCTCTTTTCCCATGAAGCACGTGTGTGCATTCTCCACTCTTTCATCATCCGACTCTCCACTTGAGGAGTCGGAGTCGGTGAAGGTACCTACAAGTCCTTTCTTGTGCTTTCTCGACTTGTCGTGCTTGGATGCCTTCCACTTCCCCTTTTGTTTGTAGAGAGGACAATCCGGCTTGATATGTCCTGGCTTATTGCATTTATAACACACGGGAGTAGAAGCATTAGTCGAAATAAATTTTGATTTACGATTCAACTTACCTTGTCGGAAGAATCGGATGAACTTCTTTGCCATATTAGCCAAAGCTTCCATGTCCAACTCATCGTCCGCTTCTTCTTTCGAATCTTCATCGTCGGTAGATGGAGTGGCCTTGAATGCAATCGCCTTTTTCTTTGGCTCGTCTTGCTTCAAGTACGCCTTCATCTTTTCCCTCATCCGGATCTTACTATCCTTGCGTACCTCATAAGACAATAAGGTACCCATTAGTTGTACGACGGTATATTTATTCATGTCATTACCTTCCTCGATGGCGAAGGTATGCTTTTCCCAACATGATGGAAGACCGTCTATAATCTTTGAGCATTTCTCCTTTTGGGTGTAGGTTTTCCCAAGAGCTTCCAAGTCGTTGGATATATCCACGAAGCGAGCATAGTACCACTTCATGGTTTCACCCTGCTCCATATGAAACAACTCAAATTCTTTGTTAGCAACGACGAGTTTAGAGTCTTTTACCGTACTCGATCCTTCGTGCAAAATGAGGAGTTGGTTCCATATTTGATATGCACTCTTACATGTGCATATCTTGTTGAAGTCCTCGGGCTCCAACGCACAATTCAAGGCATTCATTGCCTTGGCATTGGCTACTTCCGCGGCGACCTCCGCGGGAGTCCACTTCGTGAAATCTTCTTCGGAAGGCTCGACATACTCCGTCATGGTGGCTCTCCATAGTGAAGCGCTCCGGAGGAAAATTTGCATCCGATATTTCCAGTACCCGTAGTTGGTACCGTTGAAGTGTGGAGGCCTGACAGAGGATAGTCCTTCCATAACTGAAGAAGCTCCATCGCGGTTCTTGAAGACGTTGTAGTCGTTATTCGTCATAGCTCTCAACTTTGGCTATGTGTAGCTTTGAACTTGGCTCTGATACCAATTGTTGTGCCCTGTATAGCTACTGCACATGTACTAGAGGGGGGGGGGGGTGAATTGTACTTTTAAATAATATGGAGAGTTATTCCTAATTATCGTGCAATTAACAAACAACAATGCGGAATAACAACGATCAACAAGAATAAATGCAAACACAAACAAATGGTTTAATGGGTTCGGATCCACCCAAGTCTCCCCGACTTGTTCCCGGTGATTCTACGTCCCAACCACCCGGATCCCCTCCGGATACTTGAGTTAGCAACCCTAACTCAAGATTTCCACTATGAAGTACTTGTGAAAAACCTTCACAAGTCAAATCATACACAAAGTAATTTGTGACTCCCATAACCCGGGATCACAACCACACTCTCACAACCGAGAGTGAAACTTACAATTCAAATATGAAATGAAATAAACACTTACCTACAAAATCCTATGCCTTGAGTAAATCTTACCAAATTAGGGCAAGGAGGGATTTTGAGGAAGATGATGCCACCAAACCCTAGCTTCAAGAAGATGACCAGCAATGGAAGCCTAGGGTGGAGTATGGTGACTAGAATCAAGCTCTTGGCTTGAGAAGCTCACAATGGAGAGAATCTCTCTTGAGGATTTAGGGCTCAAGAACTTGAGGGAGAGATTCTTGTGAGAAGAGAGAGCTTGGAAATAGAGTTGATTGCTCTTCTCTTTTGATCTGAAAATATCTCTAATATATTGCTTAACCCCTTCAAGAAATGAATCAGGATTCTATTAAAAGGGGAAAGGAAAAACGAGTTCAAAAAGATCCCAACGGCTCTATTCTGAACTAGACTAGTCGGTCAAAGAAGGATCACTGACCGACTAGTTCATCAACTAGTCGGTCGGTGATACAACGTAGACCGACTAACGGTTGAACAACCAAAAGGTCGAAGTACAGGAGATGACAACTAGTCGGTCTAAGAAGACTTGCCGACCGACTAGTTTCACAACTAGTCGATCGGTGAATGATCTTTGACCGACTAACAGTCGAAATAGAGTAGGTTGACTTCAAGATGAATTAGTCGGTTTAAGAACAAATCCTGACCGACTAGTTTCTCAACTAGTCGGTCGACAAACGTTCTTTGATCGACTAACTCGAAACAGTAACTCAGGCTGTACAGAGGCAAGCTCAACTAGTCGGTCTAAGAAGGATTCCTAACCGACTAGATCGTCATCTAGTCGGTCGGTGACTCTTCTTTGACCGACTAATTGATCAACCTGGAATGAGCTGAATATAGCAAGGCATCTAGTCGGTTCATGTAGAGTTGCTGACCGACTAGATCGTCATCTAGTCGGTTGGTGACTCTTCTTGAACCAACTAAAATGCACTCGAAGCCGAGGGAAGAAGCGATAGGCTTCGGGAAAGTTTCTAATGGCTTCTATGAATATCCTAGCTCTAAGATATGAGCGAAATGAAGTATATAATGTAAGTCCTACTCAAGGCTTAACATTCTAATCTATGAAGCTAGAAGACTATAAATTAAACCTTACGAGCCGTCTTCAAAGCTTCAATCTTCATTCTTGACTTCATTAAAACTCCTTGAGCTTCAACGAAGCTCCAGGCACACGATCACACGTATAGAGAAGTCTTGAGGCGTCGCTTTTGATGTTCGTATTCTTTTGGCGACGATCTCCATAACTGCGCTCACAAATAAGTTAGTATACATTATTTATGTTTGCTCATCATCCAAAACCAAATCCGGGGAATCATATCACAACATTTTTATGTTGATGATTGGAGCTATTTGACTTCGAAAGCGTTTTATTGCATTTTAGGGAATATCGAGCAATTTGGAGCATATTGAAGAGGAGGATACAATCGTTGATTTCGGAGCATCAACTGCATTGTATTTGAGGAGTTCATGCTACTGAAGAGGAACAAGAAAAGAAAGCAAAGAAGAAAGAAAGAGGAGGGAGGAAGGAAAGAAGAGGACCATGTCCTAATTCCAGGTCGCTCGGCCGAGCGGCTACCTCGCTCGGCCGAGCTGATGCTGCAAAAGAGAAGAGCAGAGAGAGGGCCAAGAAGTGATTCAAGGCAGTAGGTCGCTTGACTGAGCGACCTACCTCACTCGACCGAGCGGTCATCTGCAGACGACCCCCAAGTTTTGCCTTGGAACTCTCTGTTTAATTAGTTCGACCGAGCGGCTACCCCGCTCGACCGAGCGTCTACCCCGCTCGACCGAGCGGCCTCATTCTACCCGGACTCGAAGATGAAGCATCCAAGAGGCGCTTGACCAAGCGCTAGGGTGCGCTCGATCGAGCGACCCACATCACTCGGCCGAGCGGAGTAGAAAGCACGGAATTCTGGACAGTCCTTCACTCTTTGAAGATATGCTATCACCCAGGATTTTACATTATTTTTCTCAGATAGTAGACTACATGATGATTCCAACCCCATCAAGAACATGCCAAACAGAGGTTGGCTGTGTTCTAGGGAATTTCTACAAGTTGGCAAATCTGTGCTAGAAAATGTGCTCGGGCATGCTGGAAAGTGTGCTTGACCGAGTGCCCCTGCACAGCTTGGCCGAGCTAAATGGGTAGCAAGCGCGGGCCCAGGTCGACTTAGGGTTGTTTTGAGGGTTCTCTTGGGGATATATATATATATATATATATATATATATATATATATATATATATATATATATATATATATATATATATATATATATATATATATATATATATATATATATATATATAGGGCAGCCATCGTTTGGGAATCTCATCTTTTGTTGGGAGATCTCGTTTTTAGGGTTTGGAGACTATTTTCTGCGGCTAAGCTACACCATCGGCCCCCTCCTTGTCGATTTCTGTAACAGATCTTCATGAAGCTAAGTATTTTCTTATTGAATCTTTTTATTGCTTTTCTTATTTACTTTTGATGTGGATCGCTATTGTTTTCATATCGTTTACCATGATTGGTAAATCTATTGCTAGGGTTAGGGATGAACCCGTGGATTCTAGGGATTGGATGTTAGGTTAATCTCAGTTGAAGAATCTAGGGTTGCTTTATGGTAATTTGAACAAGGATTTTGGGGGATTAGCCCTAGAATTGGAGGATTGCGAAAGTAGCTCCATGTTCTAGGAAAAATCTCCACGAATCTGAGTAGGGCTTAGCGCCATTTTCTAGGACTCGGGATCATGAGAGTGATTCATGCACTAGGGATGCTGTCTAATCCCCAATCCGCTAGTCGGTGACTACGAGAGTAGTCCGACTGCTAGAACCAACTGTAGTGTATTATCCTAATCCGTAGATCATGATAGTGGATATGGATCTGTGATACATGAATCAGTGTCATGCGTAATGAACGTATCCATATGTAAAGCTCATTACGAAAGCGACTGAGCATAGCGATACATTAGACGAGTAGGACAACGAAAGTTAAGTACACGTTTCCATCTCCGGATGTGACACTCCTACCCTCATTTATAGTTCGACGAAAGGATCCTTAATCTGATACCCAACCGAGAAAGTCCTAGTGGCGATCCTGACACCCTAGCGATCTTTCTCTCAATTGTTTCTTTTTGTTCTATTTGTTTTCTTTTGTGTTTGGATGTGCCTTGCTGACAGTGACACCCTCGCGTTCCACTTCCATCACTATTACGACACTCCATAATCCATCTCCACCAATAAAACTCTAAGCCTAACCAACCTAGGATCGATAGGTGGTGTGACACCGCCTCCCCCGTGTTCGATACCTGCTCGCTGCTGTACCATGCGCTTGTGGTAAAATAACATTGCTTCAGGTGTAAGTCTGGGGCCGATCAGTACGCCTTTTGTTCTAGCATTCACGCCTCTATGGGTCGGTCGGCTTCTCTCCCTTATTTAGATAATGGATTATATGATCCATCCAAGTGACCCCTTGGTCGATGCTCAGCAGCTCCTTCTCAAGTACGCTGAGGTGCATCAGATGCTGTACATACACTGTTCGACTGAGTCCTGCTGGTGAGGATGGCACGAGCTTCAAAAGGGCATCGGCTCGGTGATTCTTTTACCTTGGTACATGGTGGATTTCCACCCGTCTGAACTTGGCGAGCTTTGCTTTAGCAATTTTCATGTGGTTCTACATTGTGTCCTCGTGGGCCTCGAAACCTCCATTCAATTGGTGGACTATCAAATTGGAGTCGCTGACCAGCTGGACCACCTTTGCTCCCAGGGCTCGAGCCAACCGGAGCCCGTTGATGGCAACTTCATACTCCGCTCTATTGTTTGCAGTTTGGAAGTTGAAGCGAAGAGCATACTTGAATATATTTCACGTTGATATTTGGAAAATTATTCCTGCCCCGCTTCTGGTTTGAATGGCAGACAGTCCACTTGCACGTCCACGTTCCCTCATCCTCAATCGTGTTGGTTGGAGAATTGAGATCTGTCGAGGGAGAATTGGATGTGTTGGTTCATATGTTAGCAACATGTACCTCTTCTGGCGGGTTGTCGTCATAAGTGAGTTTGACGATGAAGTCGGCTAGGAGCCCTTTGATGGCAGTCCTTGAATTGTACTGGATGTCGAATTCACTTAGCTCGACTCCCCACTTCGTCATTCTCTCAGACCGATCCAGACTCTTCAGGGTTTGCTCCAAGGGGGTGTCGGTGATGACCAAGATGGTGTGCGCTTGGAAGTAGGGTTGTAGCCTCTTTGCGGATTGGATCAGTTCAAACACCATCTTTTCTATCCTTGTGTAATTTATTTCTGCACCCCGGAGGACTTGGCTGACATAGTAGATAGGTCGTTGCACTCCTAAGTCCTCCTTAACAAGTACCGAGCTAACGGCTTCCATGGTATTGGCCAAATAAATGATGAGTTGGTCATCTTTATCCGGCTTAGTCAGGAGCAGTGGGCTACAGAGGTACTCTTTCAGCTCAGAGAAAGCTTTCTTGCAGTCTGCGTCCCACTCGATGACCTTCTTGTCATTCGCGGTGGATGCTATCGCCTTTCTCAGTACTTTGAAGAAAGGTAGAGATCTCTCGGCCGACTTGGACAGGAATCGGCCCAAAGCTGCTATTCTTCCATTCAGTCTCTAAAGTCCTTTGATGGTTAAGGGTTCCTTCATCACCACGATCGCCATGATTTTTTCGGGGTTAGCATTAATTCCTCGGTTCGTTAGCAAGAATCCGAGGAACTTCCCCGATCAAACCCCAAAAGTACACTTAGCAGGGTTCAACCGAAGGTTGTAGTGTCAGACTTGTGCAAATGTCTCTTGGAGATCTGCAATGTGATCCACCGGCTTGTAGTGTCGGACTTGTAGTATCGATGCCGAGAGACGCCACGATATCCTCGGAGAGTGTTGGTGGGTGAGTCGACATGGTCATGGTATTCAGTTGATTGGGATGTCGACTCCGTTTTCCACAGACGGCGCCAACTGTTAAGGCCAAAAATGACCGAAACAATAATGATGCTGACGTAGACCCTTTCTTGTTGAGTTGGAGCCTCGTCATCCGGTTGAATGTGACCATATGTTAGTAGAACCGGGGTCGTTAGTAATTGGTGGTCGAATTGCGATACTTGTTCGACCCTCGAATCGATCGAACATCGGTCGATTGATATTGAGAAGCACCGGCACGACCTTCCCGTTGGATCGGGCCTCGATGATCTGCACCCAAAGGAAGCGTCAGGGGGGTCGGATCTAGGTCCCAACCCAAATCCCCTCCGATACTTAAGTTAGAATGAGACTTAAGGGAGGGAGCTTGGAGCTGCTGAGATCGACCCACGGAGGCTCGTCCCAAGTCTAGCGTCGCAAGCTCTTTTAAGGAAGAAGTATTAGATGGAATATGGAGTGTCAGAGTATTATATCCCGTACCTAGGGAGTTGGAACCCCTTTTACATTGTCTTTTCGGGTATTTATAGATGACGATCTGCTGATTGCGAATAACCGTCCCGCATTGATTAGGGCGGGATCTTCTCTGGGATTGACGATAACGGCCGCCTATTTACTCGGTCCCATTAACTCCTCCCTGAGTATCAGCGGGAGTCCAACGGTCGAATGAGTCATTCCTTTGACTGAGCATTATTCAGCCTTAATGACGGGCTTCAGATTGTAGGCTCTAACTGGACCGTGTATCTTGACACTGCTACGTGGGCTGTACCCGTGCACCAACGCATATTATAGAGGAAGAGATATGCGCATCTGACATACGATCTCTTTATAGAAGACAGTACTCACAACCTGACGGCTTATTCATCCTGAAACACTAATATATATAAATATATGCCGAACTTCCAGTACAAAACACCCAAATACCCCCTCAAGAAGTTCGGGTACAAATCTATCGGGTACAACATCCAGATAAAATTAATTTGGGCAGAAAAGAACAGGGTTGAAGCAAAACCTCAAACAAGTATGAATGCTAAGAGGATGATTAGGATGCAGTTGGAAATGGATCAACAATAAAACAAATGCAAAAGAGCAGTTTAATAGGAAAAAGGACAATATATAGGACAAATTTAGGTGACCCATCACCTAATTTGTAACTAGTCATGTAATTATCATGATTACTTTATGATAATCCCTTGCTCTAAATACTAATTAAGAATCTATTTTGTTATGCTTTTAGTGGCCTAATGTCACCCCCCCCACTATGATCTCCTACATTTTAAAACTAGAAACTAAAAACCATGTGCTTGGGATGAGCAACGCAATCTCAAGATGTCACCAATATCGCAAGGGGGGTGAGAGATTGGAGAGATGGGACTCCATCGTCGTTGCCATTGAAAATTCAAGGAATTCTGCATGCTGACAGATAGATTAACAAGATTAAGTGTTTTTTTTTGCTTGATGTTAATTAATGACAAGGACTGGTTTTTTATTTTTACACGACTAGTTACAAATAGTCAAATTTGATGTTCAATGCATGCATGCAGGCTACTAGCTTTGAACGTACGCAGTACGACCGTCACGACCCAAAAGGAGCCCGTGACCTAATTAATCAAGCAGAGTTATTATAATATCAAATGTGCACGATTAAGTTAAGCAAGATCATTACATCATCATTATGAGAATAGTTGCTTGGTCCGTGACAATGGTGACACAAAATATAAACAATTCCATCTAATCAAAGTAATTATCACGTACCATGGGGTTAATGGCTTACAGTTGGTTCCTAATGGAAACCCTAGAGCTCTATTGCCCACCTGGCCACTTGAAATGCAAAGCCTAAGAACCTAGTGGTGCTAGATTAGGAGAGGAGTCTAGTTTGCTCCCCCCTACAAAACTTCAATATTAATTTGGTTCAAACCAGGAGAGTTGTAGGCATGGAGGTGACAAAATTGGTGGTGATTGAGCTATATACCATTGGATAGTTTTCTTTTGATATCAATCCTTTCTTTTGCAACGATAAAAACTCCCTAAAAATGACCTAAAGTTGATATCTTAATTTTAGTTGTAATTCTCTGTCGGTGAGTTTATAATAATTACTGCAAGCGTACGGTGTAGTTGTAGCCTACGAGTCGAACACATGGAAGCTGTGGTTGAGTACCGACCAACTATGTACTTTAGTTACCCACGTAAATATTATCAAATACGGGAGAATTAATTAAACTAAAACTATCAAAAGAAAGGAAAATGCCAGGGTTAAGCGTTCACGCTGTTGCAGATTAATTGTAAGGATTGATCTGGGTCCTCAATCAAAAGGAATAAAGCCGTCGATGACGGTTTAGTCTCAATCCTCGTCCTTTTCCCGTCTAACCGTGATTGAGAACTCGGAGTATAGTCTGGATCTCTATCAGGACTCCGATGGCTCATCGATAGTCTCGATTTTAGTTGCTCTAATAAACTAGGCCTACTGTCTTGTTGTAGCCTTATTATCAGATAATCAATCTATCATCAGATGCATCAAACCAAAACCCAGATTTCTCATCGATGATTAGGGCTGCGTAGCAATCCAACGATTAAATTGATATCATTACACATTCCAAATCCATACCTAAGCATTAGCCTAATAGAATGATATCTGGGGCGATCAACCCTCACAACTAATCCACGACAGATTTCCGTAGTGGCCTAGGCAAGAAGACTACTCAAAAAGCATGAAAATAACAATCAAACAATACATAATGAAAAACATAAGAAAAAAAGAGAAGATTGGAAGAATGTTACCAAATTGAATAACATACGAAGTTGCATAGAAAAATCTCTAATCCAAATACAAGATGAACAAAATAAAACCCTAAAGAGGGTGGCCCAAATCGTGACCAAAAACCCCTTGGAACTCCTATTTATACCCCCCCCCCCAAACGAAAAAACCCTCGCCAAATCGGGCTTAAAAACACAGTTTATCGGATACACGGCCGTGTTGCCAAGTTGCACGGCCATGCGTCGCCAATCAGCCAAAACCCTAGGCGTTCTGCAAATTGTGCACGGTCGTGCAGATGAGTTGCATGACCGTGTTGATCCTTCAGCGTCTCCAGCTTACGCAAACATGACACAGCCGTGCAAATGGATGCCCGGCCGTGTCAGTCCCTTCACAGCTCTTCTTCTTCTTATTTCGCAAATGTTACACGTCCGTGCTGTCATGCCCAATTTCGAACTATACGTGTATTCTACTACATATGTGTGGTATTTATACTTATGCATGCGTATGTATTCATGAAATAATTGTGAGTATTAGTGTATGTATAGTAGTGCATGTTGGCGTGCATTAGTATATAGCCAGTAGACATATATGTTGGTGTGTGTATGGTGTTGAAATGTTGTTGTATGTATGATATACGGAGTATGCCTTGGAGAGGTGTGTGTATGGTGCATGTGTAGATGTAGGTGAAGGCATGGGTGTGTAGGAGGAGTATGTAGGGTGAGTCATGCTAGTGTGAAAGGAGTTATGGGGGCAAGAATGGGCTCAATGTGAAAAGGGTTAGGGTTAGTGGCGTTATTGTAATTTCTTAGAAGTGAGAGGGGAATTTATGTCTTTTTGCCTAAGTGAGAGGGGCATTTATGTCTTTTTGCGTATGGAATATTTGTTAAAATATTCTATGGAATATTTCCAAGAATATTCCTTTCTTAAGAGAAAAGAGAAAATGAGGGAGAAATCTAGAAAAGGTTTTTTCTCCGTATCTTTTCCTTCTCTTTCTTTCTTTCTTTCTTTCTTTTTGTCTTCATTCCTTCTCCCCTCTCATCTTCTCTCCTCTCCTCTCCCCCTATAGAGGCCGAATTCACCCTCTCTCTCATTCTCCTTTAACCCCTAGCCAAACACACTCTATTCTCCTTCCTTGTGATGCAAGGAGGAAGCTTGTGGGAAGTAGGAATGTCTAGGAAGGAGGAGGAAAATATAAACAAGAGAACATTCTCTCTTTCTTTTACTTCTTTCCTCTTTCTCTCCTCCCATCTTTCCCCATGGCGGGCCTTTATGTCCCTAGTTAACGATATATTCTTTCCCCTATTTTAGGTGTAAGGTGCGAGTTTGATAAGAGTAGGATAGAATTGGAGCAAGAGAAAAAGGAGAAGAGAAGGAAAGTTGGCATCTTGAAAGGTAGGAATCACAACTTGAATATGTCATGTTATTTTTATTCTCTTTCTTGGGAATTCATGTGATTCTTAGTTAAAGTTGGAAACTTTATTTGAGTTTACATGTGATTCAAGGCAAACACGATGTATTTTGTTTAGAGTTTACATATAGCTCTTCAAAGATGATGCCTTTTAGTATAACTTACATAGTGACTGATTTCTGTTTCTGTCCTAAAATTACAACTCGAACATAACTTTTAGCAAAATTCACTAAAAATTATGATTTAATATAATATGGAAAGTTATGAAAGTTAGCTACTACCTCATTTAGATACCGATTCCATAATCTGACTATAGGTAGATGAAAACTGATGATCTTTAGCTGGATATCAATTCTAGGCAGAGTCTGCACCACTGTTCTGAACAGACCATAACTTTCAGCACAGCTATCCAAATACTGCATTCTTAGACAATATGAAATCCTTACTAAATTATATACAACTCTCATGTTGAGACCTAAATAAGATTATGACTGTAACTGACTGTAATTACCTTTTCTTTCCATCAAAGAAACTGGTTTCAAGACAGATCTTGTACTCCAAGATTTACAAGCCATAACCTTTAGCACAGTTATCCAAAGATTACGATTCTTATTTATCTAGAATCCTCATTTAGCCATCTACAACTTTCATGTTAAGACTCATATAAACTTCTGACTGTAATTGATGGATATTCATTGATTCTTTCTGCAATGTAATCCTGATTCAAGATAGATTCTGACCCTGATGATGGACACATATAACTATTAACCCAGATGTCCAAAAATTATGATTTTTGTTTCTGTTGAAAGATATCTAAATTATCTACAAGTTTCATTAGAAACCTATGTCAAATACTAATGATAAATTGATGATATCAGTTATTCTTTTGGGACTATCTCAGTAACTCCCCGAAACATGCATCCTTAAGAAACCAACTTTCACTAAAGGCATGCGTTCACTTATGACATGTTAATATTTTTATTAGTGGCTCCATGTGCACTTAGTTAGTTCATGCCCCCTTCTCTTGGTTATGAGTTCATGGTCCTTTAATTGGTATATGTTGTTCTTAATAATGAAATGAATAAAAAGGGAGGAAAGTTACATACTAGATATATGTGGACCATGGCCAAGTTAACACCAAAATGCTGGATATGGAAATGGTTAAGATGAAGGCATTGAGTGGAGACTATTGGCATGAATTGATTGGGTGTGATTTCTGTGTGACACATACTCGGATGTGATGTGAACTGAGGAAATGATGTATGGGGCATGCACTTAAAGATGCATATCACCCTTTTAAAAGAAAAAGATGAAAAGTGATGAGAATGGAAAAGACTAATGGATGGCTATGCCACCATTAGGAGACCCAACACATTCATGCCAATATACCTCTACGTCCATGCCAAGCATAAGATGAATTAAACTAGAAATGTGTTGTTCTTGTTGTTCTACAGTTATTGTTTATTTCCATCAATGCTGTTCTCATTGCTGAAAGAAATAATACAAAAGTAATATATTTGGAATGTATCAATCCACTCTAAGGTGGGTGAGCATTCCAAGATGGGGTTTGGGGGAAACTTGAGTAATGTGTAAGCAGAAGGACTGGACTAGTCAGGTTATATGGCTCACTCGCACTCCCGATAGCTAGCATGGGGAGTGGGCAGGGTCAGAGCGGCCCATGAATGTACTCGTGATGCACCATGAGGTAGATTTTGACTATTTGGCACGAGTGATTCTCCCTCCTGAAACGAGGGAGGTTCGAGAAGCCCCGTTAACCTTACAATGCTCATGTACCACTGGTGTAGTTTGAGAGCCACCCACCCGAGGTGAGGTCCAGTTCCTGATGTCTTACAGTTACCCAGGTTTCTAATGAGTGTGTGGTCAAACTGAGAAATATATAAATGACAACTCTCAGTTGTTCCGTTTTAGTTGTACTTTCAGTTACTCCGTTGTATTTACTTTTAGTTGTTTTGTTTTAGTTGTACTTCAGTGGTACTATTGTATTTCAGTTATATTCCATGTGCTTTGCCGTTGCCTGTCCCCAGTACCTAATGCCATTTATTATCACTTGTTGTTATTGAAATTAATGCTATAAATAACATGCCATGTTAGAGTTGTGGATTCTTACTCGATATGCTTTGACGTGCCTTCCCCCTTTTCCCCACAGGTGAGAAATGAGTAGTCCTTCCGTTGGTGAGTGATGACATGGAGTTGAAGCAGAGGTTCCAGACCAGTGTAGGGAGAGAGTTGTAGTGGGGTGTGGGTGAGGTACTTTGGGTTGTAGTTGTGTACATTTTCTCTATATGAAATGTTGTACTTAAACTTGTTTGTTATATGAATGATGTTTTCCCTACCTGGCTGATGTGTTCTGAGGTTGATCTCTGTGTTGGAGCTTGATCTCTACGTTGGAGCATTATCTGTGATGTCCAGCATATATGTAGTGGCCTGTAGATCTCCTTTTGTTCTCTCTCTTCCTCCCTCATCACCTTCGCATCTCCAACTATGCCTGAAAAGGTTTTGAAATTCCTGTGTATCCTGGGGAGCGGGGCGTGTGACTTGTCTCAAAAGATGTGAGCGCTACTTCCAAGTGTAGGAGATCGATCAAGTAGTAAACCTGGAGAGTCAGGTATCGAATCCACAGGACAGTCGACATGTAAACCAAAAGAATCAGTTTATAAAGATTAATAAAACGATGAAAAATTACCACCTTTCGAAGGTGAGATAATTATGATGATGGTTTTATGTAAATAAGGAATTAAAACTAAAGCAAGTACGTAGAGTCGATATAAAGAGCCAATAAGAGGGACATGTGTCGGTTGTGATTTTGTTAAGGGTTTTGTAATCGATGGTTTTGAATATCTTTTCTATAACTCAACGTCTCATCTGGCTTGGGTACGAGAACGTCGGAAGGTATGGCGATAAAACACGTAAACTAGAGTGCCAAAAAGTAATCACATATACTGTCGATTTCATAAAGAAAGTACGCACAAGTGCCCTCTCGGATCACGATACATCCTCTCGGACCGTATCACGAATAAGTCTTACTCAGATCATATTCAATTAAGCATGCTCACGTCTCCGATTAACATACTTAATTAGATTATACATAGAAGTAGATGAAATACGTAATTCTAACATGCATATAAGGCGAAAAGATAACAAAATCAACAATCACATAGCCTTAACTACATCATGACCAACACATGAAATCACTAGCCACACATAGAGAGGAGAAAACTCAGTTTCATTAGCAAATACATGATCAAAACGTCAAAATACATGCTAAATACGTGAAAGACAATGTATAAGGTGAGATTTATATCTCCAAAACTCTTCAAAAAGCCTATGAAATTCTTTTGCAAGAGTCTCTGATATCTGTTTCCAAAGCCCCAGAAAATCTCACGAAAATACGCTCTGTAGCCCCTGCAATACGCTCAAAATACGCTCAAAACTGGTGTAAATACCCTCTGGAATACTAGGGTATTTATATGGGTATAAGTCGGTTGCGGATCCAAAAAATACGCTCAAATTCATTTAAAATCCGCTTCAAAACCTGTAACCCGCGTAGGAGCAATTCTCAGCCGTCCGATCCAGGCGGGATCGGACGTGGAGATGGCACGTGGCAAGCTTAACTGGGTTGCACCCGCTTCGTATCCGAGTTCAGCTCGGATTGAATATCGACCGTCGGATGAGATTTTGGATGACTCGGATATCGCCATGTCACCACATTCATGGTCAATCTAGGCTAGATCCTATAACCTGCTCTGATACCACTTGTTGGATCTGGATCTAAGCCTAGAGGGGGGGGGGGGGGGGGGGGGGGCGAATAGGCTTCTAAAAATTCTCGTGGAACACATGAGAAATCACGCGCAGTTATAATCACATGCATGGTAAACAATAAGCAATCACAGATGCACATCAGATTACCCTGGCTCAGTCGCATCCACGACCTACGTCCAGCCCCGAAAGCAAATACTATATTAGAAATGTTACATAGTACGCCATGTAGCTAGAGCACTCACTCTAAACTCGCCTGGCTCTACCTGCACTCACCAAAGTGCTCAACAAAACTAATCCTAGTATATGCTCTCACTTGACTAGTCCCAACTAGTCAAGTCCCTCTTGTCTAGCACCCACCAGACAAGACCCCAAAAGTATCACAAAAATGGTAAAGTTTTCCCTACAGAGACCGTTACTACTACACACAAATAATAGTAAAAGAGTTTAGAGAATCTCAGTGTGTAGGCGTAGTCGTCTCTGTCAATCGACACGGGTCAGCTCTCGTCTGGCACAATGTAGATGTCTCTATCTCACATCTGCAACTCAAGTTGCGTCCTCCTCTTGATCAGCTAGCAATGTACACATGAGCAACTCCCCTCTCTGTTGATGCCTTTATATTTCGGCCCCCTTTTGATGATGCTTGAGTGATGGTAGAAGTTGCGGCTAGGCCTCCTTGGTAGCTTAGCTTATGCAAGGGTCGATTTGCACACCAAGTGTGGGGGCTCCACCTAGGGTCTGCAATGCAGTAGAGTGCGTCAACAATTGGTCACCAAGTTCGGCTGTCACCCCTGATCAGTAAAGCACTTGGCACATGGGATTGTCGGTCAAAGAATGCGGCTGCAACTTGTTGCTTCCTCTGATGTTGCGGCATCCTACTATGTGTCGGCAAGGGGAATTTCTAGGAGCAAGCAGATGCGTGTGTTGCTTCTTTCTTTGGGTCAGCAAGTCAAACAATGCGGCAGGGTTGTTCCTTGTGGGGTTTCGGCAATGTAGACTTAGTCCCCGATATGAATTGTTGTGCCTGATCAATGCAATGGCCTGGAGTGCCGATGACGACCTTACCTTTTTCGTAGATAGTCTCAGTGAGAGTTACTATAGTCTCCACCGTTGACCTTCTTTTATAGATAGAATCTTCAATGAGTGGGTTGTCCATAATTTACTGAGTACTCGGTCACATGATTGAGTTGCGAAAACTTCTGGATAGGTATCCTACATCTGAATTGAATTCTTTCTGGTTAAAGAATCTCTTTCTAGTTGCTTTGGAACAATTAGGAGATTCTCTGGAAGAAATACGGGGTTCTGCTACTGTATTTTCATACCTATCGGGATAGCAGGCTCAGGCGGAAGATAGGTTGTGCGCATACATGGGGAGCCCCATAGGAGCAGGTTTTGAAAGAGAAAAACAGGCCTCATCGATGACATTCGATATCAAGGAAGCAGGGAAGGTCGCCCTATAATATATTAAGTATCCGTTGTAAAACCGAGTCGAATACTTTAAGAAATGGGCGGAGTCTCAGAAACTGGCACTTGAAGTTGATTGGTTTGAAGAGCTCCTTGAGATTGGCTTGGAGATTGTGGCTGTGCAAGATGAGAGGATGCAATTTGATAGGCTTTGTAGGCTTGTGGCTATAGGGATGAAGGCTTGATGATGTTGATGATAGGATTTTCCTTTGCAATGTTTCTGCTATAGATGATTAGAAATAGAAGCTTTGTTGCTAATATATTGCGGCTGGATGATGAAGAACAAGGGAGGTGCCACAATTTTTCTTGGGGGTTTTTCTTTCGTATGCCGACACCTCTCTCTTAGAGTTCCTAGCTTAAATAGGATTCCTTAGGGTTTGTTTAGGAGTTGGTTAGGACATTGAGTTGCGGCAAGAGGGAATCTTGTAGGATACATTTGTATCGCTTAGGAATAAGAGATAGAGGGGATATGGAATTTGTAATGGGATATAATTTAATATGAACTTGATTGTGGTAGGATTTGTGCTTATCAACTCAATCCTCCTTTGACTAGGTCCATCTTGTATGGCTATAAAATCCATCTCTTTGCCATCTTGACCAAGTCATCTTGGAATGTGTATAACAATTTCTTCATCTCTTTGACTTAGTCATCGCTTTGAAGATTTATGAGCGTGCCACTCCTGAAAACACTTAGCACACACATTAGAATATTCACACACGTTTGTTATCATCAAACACGAAGTTAATGATCATTGTATCCAACATACGCTGTATCCAACAACACCTGCACGGAGGGAGTAGGGTACTCTAGCTCCCCTAGCATTGGGGGTACAGTCGTTCTCACTAGCATGATGGGTAGGGTACACCAGCTCCTGTAGCATTAGTGTAAGGTACATGGCTCCCATCAGGTGTAATGGGGTACCAAGACTTGAATTTCTCAGAGTACCATGTGCTATCTCAGGTCCCCAAGGCATGGGGATGGGGTACCAAACATGACAATGTGTATGGTATGCTAGGGTACCCCAGCTCCCCTAGGCATAGGAGCGGGTTACCTGGCTCCTTTCAAGTGAGGGGTGGGTACAAAGGTTCCTCTAATGCGTTGGTGGCATATGACGGCTCATCCCCACTCGGGATGTAATGAATGAAAGAGAATGTGGCTTGTCCTCACAAACAGAGATGATTGGGCATCCCTGCATCTCCAGGAGAGGACATGCTTTTTTATATCAAGATGTAGGAAGAAGAGAAGCAAGTTAAGGAGGAAGTAGGGATGTCACCGCAAGCAGTTAAACTCATATCCATGATAATATGAGATATCCAACACGAGGGTTTCAGATTGTTTCAAGTAAGGTTTTTGGTCACGGTTTCAGTCTCGGTACTTGATTGCGCCAACCTACCGAGGGGCAAGGAGCTGCTCGTGCAAATCTCGTCCCTTAGGTGTCTCTAAAATGATTCAGCACAAAATACTTAAATTCTTTGGATTCCTTTTTTTATACATCGAAAAGCAGTAATCATCCCCTCAACTTCTCATAAGGAAGGGATGGCAAATACCACTAAACCAATTGATTCCTATTTTGGATTCCTATTTTTTAATTTGGAGTTCACTAAGAACAATCACAACACAACTATATGTAATCAAATGAATTACTGAGCATCATAACCTCACCCACTTGACTATATATGACATTCGCTATTTAAGTCAATGTCCTAAATCCTATTATTTCTACTTTGCGAATAGCGATGTTAAAGTTATGTGACATGATATAAATGGACATTTCAGAAGTACAATGTTAATGCAATATGCTTCGGAGAAGATTGGCCAATTCTAAGGTACCGTTGGCCATAAATATAGGATATGATCAGTCATGAGACATAATAATCTCTAAAAATAATGGGTAAGGGACCCAACTTTCAGTCATTTTCCATCCTGAGATATGTAAGAGTTCTGATACGACTATTGTTGACGAGCCTGCTAGCAGGACTGGGCCCCGCCGGATGAGGCCCATGGGGAAAACGCGGCCCAATCAACGAGGCCCCCGGGAACCCTCAAACTCGAGCCACCCACGGGTCGACACATGCCTGACCGGCCCACGATCTATGGGAGAAACCACTCCCCCGAGGAATGGGGGCATTAAATGCCCGTCAAGGAGCTCCGGAATGGGCTGGCCCGCGACACTGGCAGGCACGATGATGGGCGTAGTGGCGGACGGCGAACGGCGTGACGGCATGACCAGGGACAAACGGCTCCCCCATGATGCCGGCAGGTGCCATCGTGGGGAACGACGTGGCGACGTGGGCGAGAGGCAATCGCGGTGGATCCACCTATAAAAGGACCAAAGGGACAACGGAGCTTGGGATCGAACCACAGGTATTCTAACTGAAGGTATACCATCAACGACCTTGGTCTTTTGCCATTCCATTTTCCCCCCCGCTCGCACCGTGGGTCAGCGTATCGATCTCCTCTCAAGTCAAACCTCCCCCGCCGAGTATCCTTCAGACCCTGATCTGACTTAGGCATCGGAGGGGATACGGCTGGAACCAAGGTCCGGCCACCCTGACGAGTTTCTCGTCAATTCAGGAAGAAGCAGACAGAGGCGCCGAGGCTACCCCTCGACACTCGTCCAACCGAGGCCGAGTCCATAGAAACCGAGCCGAGGCTTCCCCTCCGCTCTGCTTCAACCAGGAGCCGACACCCTGCTCGGATCTGGCGCTCGACTCCGACGCCATCTTCAACCCGCACCGAGTGCACGTGCGCTCAGCACTCCCAAGGGGTCATCATCGACCCCTTGACCATGTTGACCACTTAATCCCTGGCCAACGATCCTGCGGTGAGAAATTACCCGTAAACATCTGGCGCTGTCTGTGGGAAAGCGAAGCAAGCCCACGTCAAACCACCGGAATGGAAACCATTTGCAATGGAGCGGGGCGCCTGCCCCCCCATCCAGGAGGAGGGAAATTACATTCCCTCCAAAAATCAGCTCAGCCACACCACCGAGGGGACAGGTGAGTCCCGATCGGTCACCCAAGAGCAGCTCCGCACCTTCGCCCAGGAGACTAACGCCAACATCCGGACGTTGGCCTCCACGATTCAGCAACTGGTCGACGACGTGCCCGTCCATGGAGATGAGCTAAGCGAGGCCCACCGCTGGGGAGGAGGCCACCAATCCGTGCGGTCCGCCATGGTCACTGACCACGGGAACGAAAGGCCCAACTTGGAGCGGCGATTCACTATGCCAGGATTCGACCCAGCGCGGTCTCCCACCCCCGCCTTGTATCGCGAGAAGGACAGGAGGGGCTTCGAGCAATCTGAGGGGGGTCGATGACCGTCTCGACTAGACGATCATATTCATCCAGGCACCGGCGGGACAATCGTTGAGACTTTGGGGATCGGTCCCATCGGAGCGGAAGTCCCCCCGGGCGAAGCAGGATAGGCAGGAACGTCGGGGCAGGAAAAGGGACGCGCCCAGAAGAAGCCCCACCACCGGCTTTCAGGGGACACTAGGGGCGGCCAAGCCTGGACCCGTCCCCCCACTGCCGCCTGACGAGCGCGAGATAAACGAAGGAGGACGGTCGGGGGGCGTTAATGGCGAACGATGCCCCCTGACCCGAAGGATAACTGAGGCACGAGTGCCCTCAAGCTTCAAGGTGCCGACGCTGGAGAAGTACGACGGCACGGGCGATCCCGCCGACCACGTGATGGACTATGAGGGGGTCATGGCATTTCAGGGGGTGGACGACACCCTGCTATGTAGAGGATTTTATTCCACCCTCCAGAATGTGGCAAGGACCTGGTACCACAGCCTGCCTAATCGATCCATCGATAGCTTCGAGGAGCTCGCCCAGTTGTTCTGCAGACAGTTCGTGGCCGGACGGCAGGTAAAGCCGGATTCGGAACTTTTGTTTAATGTGGTGCAGGGTCCTGGGGAATCCCTGAGGCATTTCATGCGTCGCTTCAACACAGAGCGACTCAACGTGGAGAGTTGCCCCGAGCTGGTAGTGAAGACGGCCCTGAAGAAGGGGTTACGGCACCGGGGCCTGAAGAAATCGCTGCACAACGACCCCCCGAAGGACCTTGCCGGGGTCATGGCGCGAGATGAGCGCTTCATGCTGACGGAAGAGGCCCTGGCTGTCGACGAAGGAAGGGCCAAGCGAGTATCCCTGTGTGACAAGAGTGAGCGCCGCGGCTCGGAAGAGCGACGACAGGAGAAAAAGGCCCGTGGCAAGCCGCGAAGAGAGGACCCGCGGCACACCCAGCTGAGCGTTGTCCCAGATGTGGTCCTTGTGCAGGCACAGAAGGAGGAGCACATGAACCGACCTCCTCCGAAGATGAAAAGGGGCAGGAGAGACGAAGAAAAATACTGTAAATATCACAAGGACAACGGCCACGACACCGACGACTGCTGGCATTTGAAGAAAGATATAGAGAAGCTAGTGAGTCGGGGCCACTTAAAGAACTTCACCAACGATCCCGTCCCAGGCGAGGGGACGTCCAGGCTGCTGGACAAAGGGAAGAAGGTGAACGTGGTCCAGGCGCCCCTGCACATCATCGAGTGAGCAGACGGGACCGACGGCCGCGACCTCGCCGGACGGGGGCAGTCTTGCCCAGGACTCCTAGTGTCTTTTTGTTTGTTTTCCTCCAAATGTACTGCGCTGTGGGATGAAGAAGAAGAAGGTGCCTTATTGATACAAACGCGGTCTCCTTTTCCGCCTTTTGATGAATGGCACGATTGGAAACTCGATCTCCTCTCCCAGAGAGACTGCTTCAACTCGACAAGACCGGAGGCCCCAGATCGAGACAATCGACCGTAAGGCTGGGGGCAACCCCCCCAGCGGGCCGATCTAAAAACCCGCTCGTAAGGCTGGGGCAACTCCTCCAGCAGACGGGGACATCGGTCGGTCGTAAGCCGAGGGATAGCTTCCCTCGTCGACCGAACGATCCGCCCGCTCGTAAGGCTGGGGGCAACTCCCCCAGCAAACGGGGACATCGGACGGTCGTAAGCCGAGAGATAGCTTCCCTCGCTGACCGAACGACCTGCCCGCTCGTAAGGCTGGGGGCAACTCCCCCAGCAGACGGGGACATCGGTCGGTCGTAAGCCGAGGGACAGCCTCCCTCGCCGACCGAACGACCCACCCGCTCGTAAGGATGGGGGCAACTCCCCCAGCAGACGGGGACATCGGACGGTCGTAAGCCGAGGGATAGCTTCCCTCACCGACCGAACGACCTGCCCGCTCGTAAGGCTGGGGGCAACTCCCCCAGCACACGGGGACATCGGTCGGTCGTAAGCCGAGGGATAGCCTCCCTCGTCGATCGAACGACCCGTCCGCTCGTCAGGTTGGGGGTAACTCCCCTAGCAGACGGGGACATCAGTCGGTCGTAAGCCGAGGGATAGCCTCCCTTACCGACCGAACGACCCGCCCGCTCGTAAGGCTGGGGGCAACTCCCCCAGCAGACGGGGACATCAGTCAGTCGTAAGCCGAGAGATAGCCTCCCTCGCCGACCGAACAACCTGTCCGCTCGTAAGGCTGGGGCAACTCCCCCAGCAGACGGGGACATCGGTCGATCATAAGCCGAGGGATAGCCTCCCTCGCTGACCGAATGACCCGCCCGCTCGTAAGGCTGTGGGCAACTTCCCCAGCAGACGGGGACATCGGTCGATCGTAAGCAGAGGGACAGCCTCCCTCGTCGATCGAATGACCCGCCCGCTCGTAAGGCCGGGGCAACTCCCCCGACAGGAGGTGACGCCGGTGGTTACAAGCCGAGGGGCAGACACCTCGCCGACTTAAGAACCCACACGCTTGGAGGGCTGGGGGCGACTCCCCCCGGACGAGGGACTCGGCGGATCTTAAGCCAAGGGGCAGCCCCCTTCGCTGAACGGCCGATCCTGCTGACCGCGAGACGGGGAACAGCCCGGCCTCCTGCGGGGCGACTATTTAAGCCAACCCAGCGTAACGGCTAAAAGGAAGACTATGGCGAAAATACAGTAAGGAGCCAAAAAGGCTAAGTGTCCCCGCGGGGCGAAAAACCCCCAGCAGTGAAACTATGTAAATAGAGTCGTTAAAAATTACAAGCCCAAAAAGGAAGAAGAAGGGGGGGGGGGGGGGGGTGAGATACACATGCCTAAGGCCCTGGGGCACGGGAGGAAGCATCCTCTGGCACCTCGCCCTGCTCGGAGTGCGGGGGATCAACGGGCGGAAGTGGCTGCCGGGCGTGCTCTGCAAACCGGTGGAAGGAATCCCGGATGACGTCGACGATCCGAGTGGCGAGAAGGTCCTCGTAGGAACTGAAGGCCTCTCTAAGGACCACCGTGATCCTTTCCCCCAGGACCCCTCCGGCACCCCGCTCCACCTCATCGATGAACCGAGTCATCTGGCGCAGGTCTGCCAGCTCGCTCCGAAGATCGCTCCTCTCCTGGCGGAACACCTCCTCCGCCTCTCGGGCTGACCTCTGAGCATCGTCTAGCTCGCCCCGGAGATCCATCACCTGACCGGTAAGCTCGTCCACCCGGCGTCGCAAGTGACGAGCTTCCATGCGCGCCTCTCGAAGGACCACCTCGGCATCCCCGGCCCTTGCTCGCTCTCGGACCAAGGTCTCTTCCAACTCCCTCGCCCGGGCTGCACAACGTTGCACCTCGACGGCCATCGTGGTAGCCTACGTAAAGAAAGAAGTTATACGGGAAACAATCGAGAGACTGATTCAAAAACAGCAGGGCAGCCGAACCTGTTGAAGCTGCCAGACCAGGGTGTCCGACAGCTTGTCGGTAGGAGCTCTTTCCAGCTGAGCTCGATCCCTCGGGAGGACCGAGCCGTGCGCCAGCTGGTTAGCCACGGTCCGGTCGACGAACACCGAGTCCCCGGGGGCAAACTTGGGGACCTCCAGGGCATTCGCCAGCATACCGCCGGCCCCCACCAGGGAAGGTTCGGCCGAGACAGTGGCAGTGGTCACCAAGGTCAGCGGAGGGCCTCGTCGGAGGTCGGCGGTACCCCGGGGACCACCGGGGCGTGGGTCTCCCCACACTCCTTCCGCCTCTTCCTCTCGTTGGGACTGACGGAGGTAGGAGGGGAGCGCTTATGCCCTGCACCGCGACCCCCCGAGGGCGCCCGGGGGAGGGGATCGGCACCCGTATCTCTCCCCTCTGTTGGGGAAGGGCGGGGAAGCTTGGCCCCCGGAGCCTAGCCTTCAGGAAAGTTCTCCACAACCGGGGGAGGGTGATCGCCACTGCCGCGGGCTCCACTCTACCCACGGTCGGCTCGGCCTGACGCACCTCTTCGTCAACAGTGCGGCGAGGCGCCTGGTCCGAGGGGTTCCCTCGGTTTCGGCTCGAACCCCTCCGGATGAGTTCATCAACGTTGCGGGTGAATTCGCGCCCGACCATATCTGCAGAAGAAGAAAAAATCAGGGTAAGCAAAAGGAGGAACAGAAAGAAGGGAAGGGCCTACCGGGGGACCATAAAACAGTCTTGAGAAGCAGGTCATCCAGCAGGGGCTAGACCGACTTCTTCTCTAAAGTAAGAGACGACAGCAGCCGAGCAGCTGCCTGGTCGGCCTCGAAGAGGGCCAATGACAAGTCGTGCTGACATAACCCTCCCCAGCCCGTCAATATATCGGCGTCCTCAGGAAAGATGACGAAGACGTAATTCGAGCTCCAGTGCCCCACCCAACGGGGCAGACCGAGCAGGCATTCCCTCCCCGCACGGGCCCGGAGGTGCTGCCACGACCTTTAGCCGACTGTCTGGACCCGATAATAATGGAAGAGAAGTGGAAGGGACGGTTCAATGCCATGGGCGTGGCAGAGCCTGATAAACCCGGTCAACACCGCCACAGAGTACGGGGTTAGCTGACACAAGGATACCGTCAGGCGCTCCATGAATTGGATGATGAATGGATGAAGGGGGAAATGGAGGCCCAGGCGAAAGCTCTCGACATAGACGCCGACTTCGTTACCCCGAGGAAAGCAAATCCGCTCGTCATAAAAGGGGACCCGGACGTCATACGGATGACACACATACCTTTCCTGGATTTCCGCGACCACCGGGAAAGTCGCCTTAGACGGTGAACTAAGGACTACCGGGGGAACATCGTATCTCTCAACGGCCCGGGCCACGTCGTCGCCGACAGGGTCCGTGAAGAGTTCTCTTTTTCCCTTATCCCGAACTGGATTGGCCCCCGAAGGGGCTCCAGGCCCCGAAGGCCGGATGTCACCAGACCTGGGCGTCGGGGGACCCCTAGGCCCAGACGCCGACCTGCCAATTCTAAGTGTGGCCATGAGACCAAAAGAAAGGAAGGGGGTTACCTTGAGAAAGAGTCGCAAGGGGAAGGGTGATGAAAGGAGGAAGCCTGTGAAGACGAGATCAGAGGAGCGCGAAGGGATTGAAGTCTGGGAAGCCGGCACCTTATATACGGGAAAATCCGGGAATACAAACCGTCTGGAGAGGGACACATGGCGGCATCCAAGGGTCGACGGCGTTTCGAAACCCGCGTCGAGAGAAGATCAAACGGGCCGCGTCATGATGACCCCCATTTAATGGGCTGGCCTCGACTGACGCGCCTGACAAATCCCCAACAGTCACATCGTCCGAACCGGACCGGCTAAACCTGAGCGGCTCAGACGATGGGGGCAATTGATACGACTATTGTTGACGAGCCTGCTAGCAGGACTGGGCCCTGCCGGATGAGGCCCACGGGGAAAACGCGGCCCAATCAACGAGGCCACCAGGAAATCTCAAACTCGAGCCACCCACGGGTCGACACACGCCTGACCGGCCCACGATCTATGGGAGAAACCACTCCCCCGAGGAATGGGGGCATTAAATGCCCGTCAGGGAGCTCCGGAATGGGCTGGCCCGTGACACTGGAAGGCACGATGATGGGCGTAGTGGCGGACGACGAACGGCGTGACGGCATGACCAGGGACAAACGGCTCCCCCATGATGCCGGCAGGCGCCATCGTGGGGAACGGCATGGCGACACGGGCGAGAGGCAATCGCGGCGGATCCACCTATAAAAGGACCAAAGGGACAACGGAGCAAGGGATCGAACCCATGTATTCTAACCGAAGGTATACCATCAACGACCTTGGTCTTTTGCCATTCCATTCGCCTCCCCCCGCTCGCGCCGTGGGTCAGCGTATCGATCTCCTCTCGAGTCGAACCTCCCCCGCCGAGTATCCTTCAGACCCTGATCTGACTTAGGCATCGGAGGGGATACGGTCGGAACCAAGGTCCGGCCACCCTGACGAGTTTCTCGTCTATTCAGGAAGAAGCAGACCGAGGCGCCGAGGCTACCCCTCGACGCGCGTCCGACCGAGGCCGAGTCCATAGAAACCGAGCCGAGGCTTCCCTTCCGCTCTGCTTCAACCAGTAGCCGATGCCCTGCTCGGATCCGACGCTCGACTCCGACGCCATCTCCAACCCGCACCGAGTGCACGTGCGCTCAGCACTCCCAAGTGGTCATCATCGACCCCTTGACCACGTTGACCACTCAATCCCTGGTCAACGATCCTGCGGTGAGAAAACACCCGTAAACAAGTTCATACATGTGAAGATCCCAATGATCTCATCTTTCATGTCAGTGTCCTAGGTTAATAAACATACACAGACAGGAACCATCCCTTGTAATACTCCACCTTTACACAGGCTGGTTGAGCACACATAATGTATGCTATTGTGTCACATGTCAGAATTTAGATCCCTTCAATCTTAGCCACCATAAAATTGATCCAACCCAGACATGCAAGGGAAAAAAATTGCAAACTCTAATGCATGATAAATATGTCAGTTCAATATGACTTGCAACATGAGAGCTTCCATTATAATGATGGAGAGCACTAAGACTAGAAGAGACACTTGAAACAACTTTAATCTCCTTCTCTTTTGTCCCATATCAGGAATCTCACCAGATTAAAAATCCCAAAAAAAATCCTTACACTATAAACCTTCTAAACATTCAACGTAAACAAATTAACTACATTAAAGGGTAATAAAACCTACATCACGGCTTGAAACAAGTTCAATCTCATTCTCTTCTGTCCCAAATATTATAATCTACCAAAATATCAGAGGATTGAAAAAATAAATTAAAATGAACAAACCCGATCGAGTTTTGGCACTTTGTTCGCATAAACTGTATATTTCTTGAGTATGTTCAAAGTGCAAAAGTATTTCATCACGTGTGGCTTACTATCAGACATTTACAACTGCTACATACGAAAGATGAGTCATTAGTAGAACAGATTGTACCGTTAATATGAACCATGACAACAGTAATATACAGATAAATAGCAAGAATAGCATTACGTTCACACATTCTAATTCACTGATGGATCACTTAATGGAGAAAGTTTGGCAATTTGTACAAAGCAATGAAGGGTTAGCATCACAGATTAAAATCAAATTAAATAAAGAAATTGTCAGCTCCTATATAAAAACAAAATACCAATGAAGCTAATATTCAGGTTTCACAAATTTAAAAAAAAATGTATTTAGCAAGATAAATAAACCCGTTAAGCTCAGATGACCACAAGAAAGGAACATAATTTTTTTAATTAACATATAAAACATGCAGAACTTCACAATTTACAACAACTGCATTGATATTCGTTAGATATGCATTGAATTCCTTACGTGATGGCATGCAATCATGCATGTCCTCCTTTGTTTGGGCCTGTTCTCTACGTACGTCCATCGATTATTTTTTCCATCTTGTCAAGAACGATCAATTGTTATTTCATCGGTTTGCAAGATAGTATGAAATAAATCATACGGCTTTCGCATCCATGAAGCAACGATTGGTCGTCCTCGAAAAAGACGATAAAATAATTGATGAACGTACGAAGAGCGCGACCCAACAACGCCAACAAATAAACTTCGCTCATTAAGTCGCCATCAACGCCGAGATCAGGAATCAATAGTCCAGACTCAGGGGGTAGGGGAGAAGGCGGAGGATGCGTCGCCATGGAAGCGGCTTAAATAGAGGAATATTCCAGGGAAACCTAATTTAAATCGGGGAAGGGGTTCAACAAAACAGGCAACACGGAAAGTGGTCTGTTGCTGGAAACGCGTTGTGGGCCGGCCGATCGGAGTAGCCGCTCTCGGTCGTCGCTACACGTGGGTGGAGATGATTGGTTCACTAACAATTGCGGATTTTTCGTTGTAAAGTGGAAAAAAGGGAAAAAGAATATAGTGAGCAATTATGGGCGTGTTATGAATAGGCCCATTGGGCCAATTGGGTATCCAACCCACTATTGAAAGTTATAAATACACGGGTAGGGGGCTCTTAACCCCTTACACCTATTCTCCCTAAATTCCATTCACAACACGTTATCAGCACGATCACGCTCGTTGGAGGAGACGGCGGCTCGCGGGAAAGGAGATCCACAAATCGCTCAGATTCAAGAAGATCGTAATCTTCTCAACGGGGAGCGAAAAGGGCATCCTTCACCAACCGTCGCCTAGATTCCTCGTCGAATCTAGAGGTAAAAATCCAAACTTTTAGATCTAAACTTGCTTTTCTCATTAGATCTGCATGTTTTAGGATCAAAAAGTTTATAAACTCGGTGAAATTCAACATTTTTAATAAGATCTGCATGTTTAAAACAATAAAAACTTGTTTTTTAGCGATCAAAATTGTTGAAAAACCCGATTTTTACCTCCACGCCTTTGATCCAAAATCCGCACGCCCGTAGGGCGAAACGGCGGCGCGCCCTTTGCGCCGCCGGCGGAAAACAAACGCTGCGGCCTCAGGCCGCGGACTGCCGCCGCGGCCCCAGGCAGCGGCAGCTGCGGCCCCAGGCCGCGGCCAAGCGCCGCGGCCATGCGCAGCGGCCTGAAGCCGCGGCGGCCGCGGCCTCAGGCCGCGGCCCGTCGCCGCCACGGCGGCCGCGCCCTACGCGGCCAGCCGTCGCGGCGACACGCCGCGGGCCCCCCTAGGCTTTCCCGAAACCCTAACCCTAACAGGTTTTTTTTTTCGGGGGAGGCCCAATATTAACCCTAATGGGTTGTTTTCATGGCCCATAAGGCCAGAAAATTAGCCCATTCACACAAATTATTTTATTTATTTTTGGCCCTAAAAAGCCCAAAATAGTTAAAAGAAAATTTGAAAGGGTTTAAAGCGGTAAAATAAAACATTAAAATATGGATCAAAAGGCAAAAAGTTTTCAAAAAAAAAATTTTTTTTTTGCACATCGCACACAATTTTAAATTATTTTAAATGCCTGTGTTTCGATTATCTGCGTGGTTGTATGTCGCGAATATATTATCTGCGTGGATGTGCAAATATTAGGCTATGTTTTTAGGGATCAGCCAGGTTTCCGACACCGTTTTAAATTCCTGCAATTTTTCTTTTTTTTGAGAGAAATTTTGTATGTGAGGATGAAAATGTGAAAAAGAAGACCGAAGGACACCAAAAAGAAGCTGAAGGCGTTCGCTCAATGAAGATAGGGGCTTCTCTCTGAAGTTCCCGAGTTGTACTTTAATTTTCATGCATTTTATTTTTTGATGTAACTTCGGACTGGACTCTTTTTATTTTTCGGTGTCGGCTGGCTGATCCCCATAGCCCTAGGTCATTTTTCTGTTTCATTGTTTATGCATTAAACTGCGTGGTTGTTAATTAACTTAAAATACCATGTTTCTAATGTCACAATGAAATTCCTTAACAGCATGCGTGATTGTTAATTTTTAGTAATTAATTATTCACATTATCTGAAAAAAGCATGTATGTTAAAATCACATTAAAATTCATGCTATGAAAATGATTACATTACATGCGTGGATGTCTGTTTTATTCAGTCTTAATGATACATGCTACTTTTCTTTACATTGCTAGATCATAAAATGGCCAGACTCGCGAATGTAGACTTCTCGGTCCTGAAGGCCGATGGGTCAAACTACCTGAGTTGGCAGTTGGACCTGAAGTTCCATCTGCGCTCTCATGGTTTCAGTCTCACACAGACTGAAAAGGCAACAACTAGTACTGCCCCAGCTAACAAGGAGGCTTCAGTGGAAGCACCTCATACAGAGCGAAATGTGGCAAAAGGAAGGAAAATCCATGGACCGACCCCATCGTCTCCACCCCGTAGGAACTAGCCGCTCGGAAAAAGCCTTCCATTTCCGTCAAATGACCCGGCCTCCCCCGGCTCTTCCACCGTCCGGGCTCCCTTTCCTCCCTATGCTCCCCCGGCGCAGGCCTACCACGCTTCGCGCCTGCGGCGTTTTCGCCAGACGGTCTTTGCCAGTAGTGCCATCCTCCCCGCAGGCTGTGAAGGCCATTCAGTTTGTATTCGCGCGTTCCCTTCGTAAAGAAAATCATATGAATTGGCTGAAGTTTCCGATATATTAAAGGCGAAAGCCATTATATATATCAGGAAACACTTAGACTCGACCTTAAAGGACGAGTACCTCACTGTAGAGGACCCTTACGAGCTGTGGGATGCACTCGAGGAGAGGTACAGACATCAGAGGGATGTCATACTCCCCCGCGCACAGTACGAGTGGACTCACCTCCGCATACAGGATTTCAAATCCGTAGCGGAGTACAACTCAGCTCTCTTCCGCATCACCTCACGCCTGAAGTTGTGTGGTGAACCAGTGACGGAGAAGATGTTGCTGGAAAAGACGTTTACGTCTTTCCACGAAAAGGACATGATCCTTATGCAACAATATCGAGAGAGGAAGTTCACAAAGTACTCTGACTTTCTTTCATGCCTGCTTATGGCTGAACAGAACAGAGACCTGTTGGTTGCCACCCACAACCTGCGCCCTCCTGGCTCCGCTCCATTGCCACCTCCTGCAGAGGCCCACTTCCAGTCTTCCCAGAAGAAGAAGACGGACAAAAAGGCAAAATTCCAGAAATGGAAAGAACAGAAGCAGCAGAAGAAGGCCACTCCCCCAGCTCCTCCCCAGAACCAGAAGTTCGTGGACAAGAAGCAGAAGAGGATTCCCAACAAAGGAGGCACTCCCAAGAAAGACTGGGAGGACAAATGCTCCAAATGCGGGATGACGGGCCACTGGTCCAGAATCTGCCGCACAGCAAAACACCTCCAGGACCTCTACCAGGCAAGCCTCAAGCCTCGAGCTGAGACAAACCTGATGGAGAGCGCAGCGTTGGCAGAGACCTCATGGACTCCTGAAGATTTCATGGGAGATGACACTCTCTAGATCTGGACCACTTTTATGCAATTAGCAATGTATCTTCTTTTTTATGCATCGTATCTAGTTTTACTTCCATGTCAAAACAATATTTTTGAGCATTTATCTTTATGAAAGTAGATCTTTTCTCTTCATTTATTGCTTGAATGTCTTTCCCCTTTTTTAGATATGGAACTTATCTGCTTAGTGGACAGTGCATCGACGCACTCGATCCTTCAAAACTTAGACTACTTCACGAGCATAAGTAGTTATTCTGGCCCACTGAGAACAATCTCAGGACCAGCAAACATAATCGAAGGATCAGGGGAAGCAATTATATTGCTCCCCGGCAACACACAAATAACACTTAAAATGCGTTATACTCCCCTAAATCCATCCGAAACCTCCTAAGTTTTAAAGACATCCGTTTAAACGGATATCACTTAGAGACGGTCGAGGAAGATAAAAGGGAATACTTGCTTGTAACGGCTCTTACAAATGGTTCAAAAACCATTGTGGAACGTTTCAAGGGACTCCCCTCGGGACTCTACCAAACAAGTATACAAACTCCAGAAACATCCATTGTGGAGCACCTGCAGTGCCCCCAAACACCAGAATTCCAACTCTGGCACAGTCGACTAGGACACCCTGGTTCAGTTATGATGTACCGCATCATAAAGAACTCCAGGGGCATTGACCTGAAGAACCTGAAGATTCTTCAAAAAGGCAAATTCCCATGTCCACCCTGTTACAAGGGTAAACTGATCACGAGACCCTCTCCACTGAAAGTGGATGTGGAGTCTCCCAGCTTTCTGGAAAGAATCCACGGAGACATTTGTGGGCCGATTCACCCATCAAGTGGTCCGTTCAGGTACTTTATGGTCCTGATAGACGCATCTACTAAGTGGTCACATGTGTGCCTACTGTCCACCCGTAACCTAGCACTATCTAAGCTTTTAGCTCAGATAATAAAGTTACGGGCCCACTTCCCCGACCACCAGATAAAGAAACTTCGTCTGGACAATGCGGGGGAGTTTACGTCACAAGTCTTTCTAGACTATTGCCAAGCTCAGGGAATTGAAGTCGAACATCCTGTAGCGCATGTTCACACCCAAAATGGGTTAGCAGAATCTCTAATTAAGAGACTGCAATGGATCGCTCGTCCATTATTACTTCAATCCCAGATGCCAGTGAATGCGTGGGGTCATGCAATTCTGCATGCTGCATCTTTAATAAAATTAAGACCCTCTGGAGGTCAGTCATCTTCTCCAATGCAACTAGCACTTGGAGCCCCACCAATTGTCTCACATTTGAGAATATTTGGTTGTGCAGTATACGTCCCCATAGCACCACCACAAAGGACAAAGATGGGTCCACAACGTCGCCTAGGCATTTATGTTGGGTTTGACACCCCCTCCATAATTAGATTCCTAGAACCCCTTACGGGGGACGTCTTTAAGGCACGTCTAGAAGACTGTGAATTCGATGAAACATCGTTCCCAAGACTAGGCTCACAGACAAAGAAGCCCGAAGCTTCAGAAAGTATCACTTGGGATACAAAAACTTTATGTCACTTTGATCCGCCAACAAGCCAGTGTGAGGAGGAGGTCCTGAAGATTCTCCACATCCAAAACACTGTCCATCTCTTGCCGGACAAATTTACTGACAACCAGAAGATTGTCAAATCACACGTCCCTGCTGCTAACACTCCAGCTAGGATTGACATACCGCAAAATGGATGCAATCCGCCTGCAGCAGAAATGGTTGGACCTCTCAAAAAGAGAGGACGACCACCGGGATCCAAGGACCAAGTCCCTCGAAAGAGTAGGACCCTTGGCAATGGTAAACAAATACCACCACAGGATGCTAATTTAAGCCCTGCTACCCCATCTCTCCCAAACTCTCATGAAGAGGAAAAACCGGGAGAAAATGAAGTATCGATACACTATGTACGAACTGGGGAGTATTGGGACAGAAAAAACACAACAATAGATGACACATTTGCGTGTAATATTGCCATCAACGTCGCGTACTGCGACGATGATATTGAACCACGCTCTCTGACAGAATGTCAAAGCAGAGATGATTGGTCAAAGTGGAAAGCGGCAATAGGAGTGGAGTTGGATTCACTCACCAAACGCAAGGTCTTCGGACCAATAGTCCAGACACCAAAAGGTGTAAAACCTGTGGGTTATAAATGGGTATTTGTTAGAAAACGAAATGAACAGAATGAGATCGTACGCTACAAAGCAAGGCTTGTAGCGCAGGGTTTTACCCAACGTCCTGGGGTGGATTTTGAAGCCACATACTCCCCGGTCATGGACGCGATCACCTTCCGATTCCTCATTGGCATAACAGCACAAGATGGTTTAGATATGCAACTCATGGACGTGGTTACTGCATACCTATATGGCAACCTAGACCGAGACATCTATATGAGATTGCCTGACGGTTATTCTTTGCCTGCAGCACTAAAAGAGAGAGAACGTGACATCTACTCAGTGAAACTGCAAAGATCATTATATGGTCTAAAACAATCTGGAAGGATGTGGTATAACAGACTGAGCGACTTCCTTGCACAGCAAGGATTTAAAAACGACCCAGTCTGTCCTTGCATCTTTATAAGAGCAAAGGCAACAGGATTTGTAATTATAGCCGTCTATGTAGACGACTTAAACCTCATCGGATCTCCTGAAGAGATCGCAAAGATTTCGAGAAGCCTGACAGAAACTTTTGAGATGAAAGACCTCGGAAAATCAAAATTCTGTTTAGGCCTTCAGATAGAGCATCTTAAAGATGGGATCCTGTTACACCAGTCAACTTACACATCGAACTTATTGAAAAAGTTTCAGATGGATAAGTGACACCCCCTCAACACTCCGATGGTCGTCAGATCATTGGATGTACACAAAGACCCCTTCCGGCCGCTGGAAGAGGGGGAGGAAGTACTAGGCCCCGAAGTGCCTTATTTAAGTGCTATCGGTGCACTCCTTTACCTGGCTAACTGCACTCGCCCTGACATAGCGTTTGCAGTAAACTTACTAGCCAGATATAGTGCTGCACCTACACAGCGGCACTGGGCCGGAGTTAAGCATCTTCTGCGCTACCTCCAAGGGTCCATAGACTTAGGTCTATTCTACAGGAAAGGGGCATCAACTGGTTTAGTTGGTTATGCTGACGCAGGTTACAGGTCCAATCCTCATACAGAGAAGTCTCAGACTGGATACATGTTCACATATGGCGGCACTGCCATATCCTGGAGATCTGTGAAGCAGACCATGACGACCGTCTCATCCACCCACTCAGAGCTACTAGCGATCTTCGAAGCAAGCAAGGAATGCTTCTGGCTACGCTCGGTGATCCAGCACATACTCACCTCCACCGGCCTGACGACCGGCGTTCTTGCACCCACTACACTCCATGAAGACAATGCAGCATGTATAGCCCAGCTACAGGACGGCTACATCAAAGGTGACAAGACGAAGCATATCTCCCCCAAGTTCTTCTGGACGCACGACCTTCAGAAGCAAAAGCAGATTGAGGTACAGAAGATCCAATCATGTAATAACTTGGCTGATTTGCTTACCAAATCCCTGCCTACTAGTATCTTTGAGAAACTTGTATATGGGATTGGGATGAGGAGAGTGAGTAAATGTAAACTGGGTCAGGATGAGAGAACTATGAACTCATAGATACATAGGAGACTGATGTATAGATTCATAGGAAATCTGCAAGCCTGAAGCTTGGTCAGATAAGGGGGAGTCAACTGCAGAGTTGTACTCTTTTCCCTTGGCTACAGGTTTTTTCCCACTGGGTTTTCCGTAGTCAAGGTTTTGACGAGGCAACCTCGTTGACTCTGGATCCTGAAGTATCCACCCCTAGACACATCCCCAAAACAGGGGAAGTTATGGGTTGACTGTTCTTTCTTTAACAAGACAGTTACCTTAACTCGGATCCTGAAGAATCCACCTCTTATTTCAATGTTGATTGGATAAGGGGAAGTGTTATGAATAGGCCCATTGGGCCAATTGGGTATCCAACCCACTATTGAAAGTTATAAATACACGGGTAGGGGGCTCTTAACCCCTTACACCTATTCTCCCTAAATTCCCTTCACAACAGGGCGTACATTTCTCCAGTAGAAATAAATGACGGTCGTTGATAATCATCGTCATCAGTGAAAATAATACAAGATTGACTAGAAGCCTTTTTGGTCCTCTGGCCTTCATACATGTTTCCACTTGATCTGTTTGTTGGGCTGCTGATTTGCATCCTCTAAGAGCATCTTCAACCAATCGGGAAAACTCCAAATTTGGAGGGATTTCTCTTCCAACCGATCGGGATTTTTATGGGAATTTGTTGCTGCAGGAAGAGGAAAATAATATGAACAAGGTTACTGAAGCCTTGGGTTGAGTCACGGACTAGGTCGCTCTCTTTAAGACGTTTCGAGGCTCTGCCTAAGTTTGTGTAGCAGTGTACGTCCACGACGTCCCCATGATAAAACAGCCCAGAAATCGCCTCTGTTGAAGGAGCTTCTCTGCACAGGAAGAAGTCCCAAGAACAACACCGATTTTGACTGCTCGGAATCAGCGATAGTTTGCAAAAATATTTGGAAAAAAAATGTTGGCTGTTTGAAAATTTTCGCAATGTTGCTTTTAGAAATGAATAAGCACTCTCCCTTTTAAAAGAAAATAAAATAAACATTATAGAAATTAAAACGTTTAAGAATTTATTTTGGCAGTAATAGGGTGAGTAAATATGGAGTAAATTAAGGGGAGTTAATACAGATCTGAAATTAAACTTTCAAAATGTTTCTATAACGGTACAGAATTCAAAACGTTTCAAATTCAAATTTCAAATTTCAAAAATTAATATTTTTTTCTCCAAAAATAATAACCACATGCACCGCACGACGCGGCACAGCGCGGCGTCGGCGTCGGCGGCCCGCGCGCGCGTGTCATTTTGTGTAAGTCCTCCCCCCTTCACAAAAGAGTCATACCCCAAGGGGCACACCGCTAAGGCTCTACAAACTCTATATAAACTCCTCCAAGTCTTTTTTCCCAAGCAATGTGGGACTAAAGAAAATGGAGGGAAAACCAAAACTGAGTCCAAATTCCTTTTGAAAAATTCAATAGCTTCCAACAATCCCCCACTAGAATTTTTAAAAAAGACATAAAACAAAAATATATTTCATCGAGCAGTATATTTTAATATAAGACTTGTGCATAAATAAAGGTGTCTATAGCTTGAACCTTTTTATAGTGTTGATGATTTAGATTTAATTAGAGAAACTCGTAGTTTTGAACTCTATCTCTAACATCATCACACACACAACCTTATCAAGGTGTTGTTCATAAGCCCGTGCTTTACGGCCATGCACATGAATCCCAGTATAGTGAATGCTCTAGAGAATTTTGCCCAAAATTCCATAGGAAGCGGCCACACTTCCACGTTCACATAGGTGATTCTATCAAGATTACTCCTGTAGCTAGGTACCCCACTCCACATAGAGTATAGAATTCATTAAGAGTTAATATTAACTCATCCTTTTATCGCTTCAGGATATCATGCTCAATATGATTCTTCTGGAATAGGACTAATAATTATACTAACATGATTCTCATCATATCACTTTATGATTTGTTATTACCCTTTGAACCTATTTCTCGGGATCTCCAGTCTATAGGTTGGGTTTCCCTTACAAGTGACTCATCATTCTAAGGGCATGTGTCACATTCCTTTCGAGGTTTTAAAAACCTTTTCTCGAGCTAATCCTTTCGTCAAAGGATCAGCTAAGTTATCATCATTACGTATATGATCCACTCTCACAGCTCAAGAGTTCATATACTCTCTAATAGTGTTGTGCTTATGACGTATTTGTCGCCTTTTTTCGTTATAATAACGGTTCTGAATCTTTGCAATAGCTGCAATACTATCACAATGGATCAAGACAGCTGGTATCGATCTATCCCATAAAGGATGTTCTGATAATAGGTTTCTAAGCCAACCTGCTTCTTCACTAGCTGAAGCTAGTGCAATCATCTCAGACTCCATGGTGGATTGAGCTAAGATAGTCTGTTTCTTGGATTTCCAAGATACAGCTCCTCCAACTATGCTAAAAATATAGTCACTAGTTGCCTTGGAGTCATCTGAAAGGGTGTTCCAATCAGCATTGCTATATCCTTCAAGGACAGCGGGAAACTTCTGATAATGTAATTCGAGATTCATGGTCCTCTTAAGGTACCTCATAACTCTCTCAATAGCATACCAATGCTCAATACTAGGTCTGCTTGTAAACCTACATAGTAACCCTACAGCATAAGCTATATCAGGTCTAGTGCAATCAGCAGCATATCTAAGACTGCCAATAATGCTTGCATACTCAGTTTGTCTAACACCGTCGCCGATGTTCTTGAACAATTTAACACTAGGATCATAAGGAGTACAAGCTGGTTTACAATCAAAATAATTATATTTCTTTAGAATCTTTTCAATGTAATGAGATTGATTCAAAGAAATTCCATGTTCAGACCTAGTTATTTTAATTCCAAGGATTACATTAGCTTTACCAATATCTTTCATGTCAAGTTGGCACTTAACATGGTTTTAACCTTGTTCACAACATGAATGTTTGAACCAAATATCAGCATATCATCAACATAAAGACATATAATGGTGTAAATACCATTTTCAGATTTATAATATATGCATTTGTCATTTCATTAACAATGAAACCATCAGAAATAACAAGGTTATCGAATTTTTCATGCCATTGCTTAGGTGCTTGTTTCAATCCATAAAGTGACTTATCTTATTTGTAAAATTTATCTTCTTGACTTGGAACAACAAAACCTTCAGGTTGACCCATGTAGATTTCTTCTTCTAATTCACCATTAAAAAGGCTGTTTTAACACCTATTTGGTGTACTACTAAATTATGTATAGCAGCAAAAGCTAATAGTACACGTATGGAAGTAATTCTAGATACATGTGAAAGAGTATCAAAGAAATCTATGTTTTATCGTTGTCTAAATCCTTTGGCTACCAGACGAGCTTTATACTTATCAATAGTTCCATCAGCTTTTAACTTCTTCTTAAGTATCCACTTACATCCTGGAGATTTACATCCTGGAGGTAAGTCAACTAGATGCCAAGTTCTATTAGACTCTAGGGAGTCCATCTCATCATTAATTGCCTCTTGCCATAAATTGGCATCCAAAGAGGATAAGGCCTCGGTAAGATTGCTAGGATCTTCTTCTAAGTTATAAGTGTAATAGTCAGGACCAAAGTCCTTAGCAATATGAGCCCTCTTACTCTATCTAGAATCAATTTCTAATCCTTTATCAGACTCAGGAAGACTAATGTCTGGTATAGAACATGAACTAGAGCCCCCACTATTCTTAGATTTAAACGGAAATTTATCTTCAAAGAAATCCGCATCATTAGATTCAATTATAACATGATCTTTCAAATCATAAAATCTATATGCTTTGCTATTTACAGCATAACCAATGAAAACACATTCATAGGCTCTACTTGCAAGTTTTCTCCTTTTAGGATCAGGAATCCTAACATAAGACAAACATCCCCAAGTTTTAAGATAGGACAGATTTGGTTTCTTATTCTTAAATACTTCATATGGAGAAATTTTACTTTTAAATCTAGGAATCCTGTTAAGCACATAGCAAGCAGTTAATAAAATTTCTCCCCACCAATGAGAAGCAGCTCCAGAGTTAAGCATAATAGTAACAACAGATTCAGCTAAAGTTCTATTTTTTCATTCAGCTTTACCATTCATTCAGGGGAATAAGGAGCAGTCTTCTCATGAATAATACCATGTGAATTATAAAATTCATTAAAAGTAGTAGAGTCATATTCAGTTCCTCTATCACTACGTAATCTCTTTATCTTTTTATTACATTGATTTTCAATTTCAGTAACAAAAGATTTAAACATATCAAATGCATCACTTTTATTTTTCATGAGATATACAACAGTATTATCAGAGCAATCATCAATAAAAGTTATAAAATATCCTTTTCTATTTCTAGTCAAGACACCATCAAATTCACATAGTTAGAATGAATTAAATCAAGAGGCTCTGATTCTCTTGTAACTGATTTATGTGGTGTTTTGGTTATTTTGGCTTGACTACAGAATTGACATTTCTCAAAGTCATCCAAAGACAATTTAGGAATAAGTTCTAAGTTACTCATATTTTTAATAAGGCGTTAGTTAACATGACAGAGTCTAGCATGCCAGATATTAAAAGAACCCAACATATAAGCAGAAGCTGAACTTTTATTAGTATCAATGTTCAACTTAAACATACCATCAGTGGCATACCCTTTCCCAACAAAAACATTATTTTTAGCAATGGTATACATATCAGCACCTATAGTTTGAGTAAACCCAGCCTTGTTGAGAAGGTAGCCCGAAACCAGATTCTTCCTCATCTCTGGAGTATGCATGACTTCTTCAAGAGTTACAGTCTTTCCAGAGGTAAACTTCAAATATACATCGCCTATACCAGCAACAATAGTGGAGTGGGAATCTCCTAACAACACTTTCTTGTCCTTTGTTTCAGAATAAGACTTGAATAGTCCACGATCATAACAGACATGGCACGAATCACCGGTGTCTATCCACCACCCTTCAGTACCTCCAATTGCATTGACTTCAGAAATCATTGCAATCAAATCCTCTTCGGTAAGGTTCACCTGCGGTGCAGGACGATGCTTATTCCGACAGTTCCGAGCCAAACGGCCAGGCTTGTTACAGTTATAGCAAATAAACTGTACCGAACCATTCTTTGAAGGGGGTTTAGGTCCATTCTGATTTCTAGTAACATTTTTGTTCTGGTTGAATCGATTTCGATTCTGATTCTGATTCTTCATGAATTTACCTTTAGGTTTCAGAATTACAAAAGCAGATTTCTTACTGTTAGAAACATCATTAATTTCTTCCTTTTTATCTTGTTTACGGGTCTCCTCCTCAATCCAAAGACGGGTTATCAAACTTTCTAAGGAAAATTCCTTAGTTTTGTGCCTAAGGGTATTCTTAAAATCTTTCCAAGCAGGGTGTAATTTGTCTATCAGTACACTTGAAATTGTTCATATAGAGTCTTACCTTCAGAAACAATTTCATGAGCTATCTTCTGTAGCTCATGAGACTGATCCTCCACAGACTTGTCATCTGTCATCTGGTACTTTAGGTAGCGTCTGACCTCGTATTTCTTTGAACTAGCCTCCTCTGTGTCGTACTTCTTCTGCAGTGCTTCCCAGACTTCCTTTGCTGTTTTGTGAGAACTATAGTAATCATACAGATCGTCAGAAAGACCATTAAGAATGTAGTTTTTGCACAGAAAATCATGATCATCCCAGGTTTGAAATTCTTTGAGCTGAGCATGAGAAGGGTTTTCTGGTAGAAGCAGCAGAGGTTTATCAGTCTTACAGACGTAGGCAACATTTTTGGTGGTAAGGAAAAACAACATCTTCTGTTGCCAACGTTTGAAATGGGATCCAGAAAAGCGGAAGGGTTTGTTTAGGTCAGAGGCAACAACAACAATTTTGGTTTCAGAAGTCATGGCAGAAGTGAACGTCTTAAAATTGTTGCTGCAGGAAGAGAAAAATAATAGGAACGAGGTTACCGAGGCCTTGGGTTGAGTTGTGGACTAGGTCGCTCTCTTTTAGACGTTTCGCGGCTCTGTCCAAGTTTGTGCAGCAGTGTACGGCCACGACGTCCCCAGGATAAAACAGCCCAGAAATCACCTCTGTTGAAGGAGATTCTCTACACGGGAAGAAATCCCAAGAACAACACCAATTTTGACTGCTCGGAATCAGCAATAGTTTGAAAAAATATGCGAAAAAAATATCGGCTGTTTGAAAATTTTCGCACGGTTGCTTTTAGAAACGAATCAGCCCTCTCCCTTTTAAAAGAAAATAAAATAAACGTTATAGAAATTAAAACGTTTAAGAATTTATTTTGGCAGTTAATAGGGTGAGTAAATAGGGAGTAAATCAAGGGTGTTATGAATAGGCCCATGAGGCCCATTGGGTATCCGGTCCATCATTGAAAGATATAAATATGAGGGTAAGGGGGCTCTTAACCACTTACATCTATTACTCTACTTTTCCCTTCACAACACGTTATCAGCACGATCACGCTCGTTGGAAAAGGCGATGACGCTCGAGGAAGGAGATCCATCAATCGCTCAGTTTTAAGAAGATCATAATCTTCTCAACGGGGAGAGAAAAGGGCATCCTTCACCAATCGTCGTCTAGATTCCTTTGTCGAATCTAGAGGTAAACCCTCAAAACTTTTAGATCTAAACTTGCTTTTCAGGTAGATCTGTATGATTTAAGATCAAAAAGTTTGAAACACACGGTAAAAATCACATTTTTATTTGGATCTATATGTTTATTAACAATAAAAAATCATTTTTAAAGATCCAAATGTTAGAAAAATCCATTTTTACCCCCTTGATTCATATCCCACACGCCTGAAGGGCGTAACGGCGGCGATCCACAAGCGCTGCCGATGGCATACGCCGCCGCCAACGGCCGCAGCCGCCGCGGCCTGTTGTCGCGGCCACGGGCCGCGGCCAGCCGCCGCGGCATGTAGCCGCGGCCAGGCCCCGAGGCAGCCACGCCTCGTGGCGCGGCCAGCCGTCGCGACGCGCCCCCCTAGGGTTTTTTCCGAAACCCTAGCCTTTAACGGGCCATTTTTAGGGGAGGCCCAATTAACCCTAATGAGTTGTTTTCATGGCCCCAAAGCCTAAAAATTAGCCCATTTACACATAATTTTCTTTTTTAATTTTTGGCCCCAAAACCCCAAAATAATTAAAGAAATTTTAATAAGGGTTAAAGATGAAAAATAAAATATAAATAATATGGATCATGGTAAAAAGTTTTTCAAAATATTTTTTAGCACGTCACACACTATTTAGATTATTTATTAATCTTTACATGCCTGCGATATGATTATCTGCGTGATTGTATATTCTTCATATATTATCTGCGTGGATGTGCTATTAGGCTATGTTTTTAGGGATCGGCCAGGTTTCCAACATCTTTACTTTTCTGCAATTTTTTCTTTTTGAGAGAAATTTGTATGTGAGGTTATAAATGTAAAAAGAAGCTAAAGGACACCAAAAGGAGCTGGAGGCGTTTGCACACAGTAGAAAGGGGCTTCTCTTTGAAAGTTTCCAAGTTGTATTTACTTTTTCATGCACTTTTTGATGTAATTTCGGACTGTCTTTCTCTGTTGGCGTCGGCTGGCTGATCCCCATAGTCCTAATTTATTTTCATTGCATATACATTAAATGCGCGGATGCCTACTAATTCATGCTATTTTTAATGCTAAAATGAAAATGTTAAATGCATGCGTGGATGTTTATTTCCTAAATAATTCACGTTATGAAAATGTTAAAAATGCATGCGTGGATGTTCAATAACCCATGGCATTTAAAACGTTGTAAAATCACATGCGTGGATGTCTATTTTACATTGTTTAATAATCCATGCTATTTTTTATATTTCTGGATTGTTTAATGGCCAGACTTGCGAATGTCGATTTTTCGGTCCTGAAGGCCGATGGGTCGAACTACCTGAGTTGGCAGTTGGACCTGAAGTTCCACCTGCGATCTCATGGGTTCAGTCTGACACCCACTGAGAAGGCAACAACAAGTACTGCCATAGCTGAAAAGGATGCTTTTAAAGAAGCACATCATACAGAAGAAGTTTCCGATATACTTAAGGCGAAAGCCATTATTTATATCAGGAAACATTTAGACTCAACACTGAAGGACGAGTATCTTACTGTAGAGGATCCTTACGAATTGTGGGACGCACTTGAGGAGAGGTACAGACATCAGAGGGATGTCATACTCCCCCGTGCGCAGTGCGAGTGGACTCACCTCCGCATACAGGATTACAAATCCGTAGCAGAGTACAACTCAGCACTTTTTCGTATCACCTCACGCCTGAAGTTGTGTGGTGAGATTGTGATTGAGAAAATGTTGCTGGAAAAGACGTTCACGTCTTTCCACGAGAAGGACATGATCCTCATGCAACAGTACCGTGAGAGGAAGTTCACGAAGTACTCTGATCTGCTTTCATGCCTCTTAATGGCTGAACAGAACAGAGATTTGTTGGTGGCCACTCACAACCTGTGCCCTCCTGGCTCTGCCCCACTGCCACCTCCTGCAGAGGCACACTTCCAGTCTTCTCAGAAGAAGAAGATGGACAAGAAGGATAAATTCCAGAAATGGAAAGAACAGAAGAAGTGGAAGAAGGCCACTCCTCAAGCTCCTCCTCAGAACTAGAAGTTCGTGAAAAAGAAGCAAAAGTGGACGTCCAACAAAGATGGTACTCCCAAGAAAGACTGGGAGGATAAGTGCTCCAAATGCGGAATGACGGGCCACTGGTCCAGAACCTGTCGCACCCAGAAACACCTACATGACCTCTACCAGGCAAGTCTCAAGCCTCACGCTGAGACAAATCTGATAGAGAGCGCAGCATTGTCAGAGACCACATGGAATCCAGAAGATTTCATGGGAGACGACACTCTCTAGTTATGGAACATAAACAATTTTATTTGCTAGCAATGTATCTTCCCTTTTTATGCAACGTTCCTGTTTTTATTCCATGTCGAACTTATTGAGCATCTCAAATATGAATAGAAGTAGCTTCTTTTTGCGTATTATTCATTGCGTGTATGTTTTTCTTATATAGATATGGAATCATTATGCTGAGTAGACAGTGCATCGACGCACTCAATCCTTCAAAACATAGACTACTTCACGAGCATAAGTAGCTACTCTGGTCCACTGAGAACAATCTCAGGACCAGCTAATATAATCGAAGGATAAGGGGAAGCAATCATATTGCTCCCCGTAACACACTAATCACACTTAGAAATACGTTATACTCTCCTAAATCAATCCGAAACCTCCTAAGCTTTAAAGATATCCGTTTAAACGAGTATCATTTAGAGACGGTCGAGGAAAATGAAAGGGAATACTTGCTTGTAACGTCTCTTACAAATGGTACAAAAACCATTGTGGAACGTTTCAAGGGACTCCCCTCGGGACTCTACCAAACAAGTATTCAAATTCCAGAAACATTAATGTCGGAGAACCTGCAGTGTTTCCAAACACCAGAATTCCAACTCTGGCATAGTAGACTGGGACACCCTGTATCTGTTATGATGTACCGTATCATAAAAATCTCAAGGGGTATAGATTTGAAGAACTTGAAGATTCTTCAAAAAGGTAAATTCCCAGGTCCCCCCGGTTACAAGGGTAAACTAATCTCGAGACCCTCTCCACTGAAAGTGGACCTAGAGTCTCCAAGCTTTCTGGAAAGAATCCACGGAGACATTTGTGGGCCTATACACCCATCAAGTGGTCCGTTCAGGTACTTTATGGTCCTGATAGATGCATCTACTAAGTGGTCACATTTGTGTCTACTGTCCACCCGCAACCTAGCACTGTCTAAGCTTTTAGCTCAGATAATCAGGTTGCGGGCCCATTTCCCCGACTACTAGATAAAGAAACTTCATCTGGATAATGCGGGGGAGTTTACATCACAAGTCTTTCTAGACTATTGCCAAGCACATGGCATTGAAGTTGAACATGTGTAGCTCATGTTCATACCCAAAATAGGTTAACAGAATCTCTAATTAAGAGACTGCAATGGATTGCTCGTCCATTATTACTTCAATCCCAGCTGCCAGTGAATGAATGGGGCCATGCAATTTTGCATGCTGCATCTTTAATAAAATTAAGACCTTCTAGAGGTCAGTCATCTTCTCCAATGCAACTAGCACTTGGAGCCCCACCAATTGTCTCACACTTGAGAATATTTGGTTGTGCAGTATACGTCCCCATAGCACCACCACAAAGGACAAAGATGGGTCCACAACGTCGCCTAGGCATTTATGTTGGGTTTAACACACCCTCCATAATAAGATTCCTAGAACACCTTACGGGAGACGTTTTCAAGGTACATCTAGAAGACTATGAATTCGATGAAACATCATTTCCAAGACTAGGCTCACAAACAAAGAAGCCCGAAGCTTCAGACTGTATCACTTGGGATTATCAGATCTGAAGATGCTCCATATCCAAAACACTGTCCATCTCTTGCCGGGCAAATTTACTGACAACCAGACGATTGTCAGATCACACGTCCCTGCTGCTAACACTCCAGCTTGGATTGACATACTGCAAAATGGATGCAATCCGCCTGTAGTAGAAATGGTTGGACCTCTTAAAAAGAGAGGGCGACCACTGGGATCCAAGGACCAAGTCCCTCGATAGAGTAGTACCCTTGGCAATGGTAAAATAATACCACCACAGGATGCTACTTTAATCCCTGCTACCCCATCTCTCCCAAACTCTCAAACAGAGGAAAAACCGGGAGAAAATGAAGTTTCGATACATTATGTACGAACCGGGGAGTATTGGGACAGAAAGAGCACAACCATAGATGACACATTTGCGTGTAATATTACCATCAACGTCGCGTACTGCGAAGATGATATTGAACCACGCTCTCTGACAGAATGTCAAAGCAGAAATGATTGGCTAAAGTGAAAAGAGGCAATAGGAGTGGAGTTGGATTCACTCACAAAATGCAAGGTCTTCGGACCTGTAGTCCAGACACCAAAAGGTGTAAAACCTGTGGGTTATAAATGGGTATTTGTTAGAAAACGAAATGAACAAAATGAGATCATTCGCTACAAAGCAAGGTTTGTAGCGCAGGGTTTTACCCAACGTCCAGGGGTTGATTTTGAAGCAAGATACTCCCCGGTCATGGACACGATCACCTTCCGATTCCTCATTGGCTTAACAACCCAAGAGGGTTTAGATTTGCAGCTTATGGACATCATGACTGCATACATATATGGCAACCTAGACCGAGACATCTATATGAGATTGTCTGACAGTTATTCTTTACCTGCAGTACTAAAAGAGAGAAAACGTGACATCTACTCAATGAAACTGCAAAGATCATTGTATGGTCTAAAACAATCTGGAAGGATGTGGTATAACAGACTGAGCGACTTCCTTGCAAAACAAGGATTTACGAATGACCCAGTCTATCCTTGCATATTTATAGGAGCAAATGCAACAGGATTTGTCATTATAGCCGTCTATGTGGACGACTTGAACCTCATCGGATCTCCTGAAGAGATCGCCGAGATTTCTTGAAGCTTGACAGAAACCTTCGAGATGAAAGACCTCGGAAAGTCAAAATTCTGTTTAGGTCTTCAAATAGAGCATCTTAACGATGGGATCATGTTACATCAGTCAACTTACACATCAAACTTGATAAACAAGTTCCAAATAGATAAGTGCCACCCTCTTAGCACCCCAATGGTCGTCAGATCATTGGATGTGCATAAAGACACCTTTCGGCCGCTGGAAGAGGAGGAGGAAGTACTAGGCCCTGAAGTGCCTTATCTAAGTACTATCGGTGCACTCCTTTACCTAGCTAACTGACCTCGTCCTGACATGGCATTTGCAGTCAACTTACTAGCCAGATATAGTGCTGCACCTACACAGCGGCACTGGGCCAGAGTTAAGCATCTTCTGCGCTACCTCCAAGGGTCCATAGACTTAGGTCTATTCTACAGGAAAGGGGAAACAACTGTTTTAGTTGGTTATGCTGATGCAGGTTACAGGTCCGATCCTCATACAGAGAAGTCTCAGACCGAATACATGTTTACCTATGGCGGCACTGCCATATCTTGGAGATCTGTAAAGCAGACCATGACAACCGTCTCATCACTCACTTAGAACTTCTGGCAATCCATGAACCAAGCAAAGAGAGTTTCTGGCTATACTCTGTGATCCAGCACATTCTCACCTCCACCGGCCTGATGACCGGCGTCCTTGTGCCTACTCCACTCCATGAAGACAATGCAGCATGTGTAGCCCAGCTACAGGACGGCTACATCAAAGGCGACAAGACGAAGCATATCTCTCCCAAGTTCTTCTGGACGCACGACCTTCAGAAGCAAAAGCAGATTGAGGTACAGAAGATCCAATCATGTAATAACTTGGCAGATTTGCTTACCAAATCCCTGCCTACTAGTATATTGAGAAACTTGTATATGGGATTGGGATGAGGAGAGTGAGAAAATGTAAACTGGGTTAGGATGAGAGGACTATGGACATATAGATACATAGGAGACTGATGTATAGATTCATAGGAAATCTGCAAGCCTGAAGCTTGGTCAGATGAGGGGGAGTCAACTGCAGAGTTGTACTCTTTTCCCATGGCTATTGGTTTTTTCCCACAGGGTTTTCCGTAATCAAGGTCTTGACGAGGCAACCTCGTTGACTCTGGATCCTGAAGTATCCACCCCATAGACACATCCCTAAAATAGGGAAAGTTATGGATTAACTGTTCTTGATTTAACAAGGCAGTTATCCTAACTCGGATCCTGAAGAATCCATCTCTTATTCAATGTTGGTTGGATAAGGGGAAGTGTTATGAATAGGCCCATGAGGCCCATTGGGTATCCGTCCCATCATTGAAAGCTATAAATATGAGGGTAAGGGGACTCTTAAACCCTTACACCTATTACTCTACTTTTCCCTTCACAAGAAAGGAGAGTTAATACAGATCTGAAATTAAATTTTCAAAACGTTTCTATAATGGTACAGAATTCAAAACGTTTCAAATTCAAATTACAAATTTCAAAAATTAATATTTTTTTCTCCAAAAATAATAACCACATGCACGCACCGCACGACACAGCGTGGCGCGGCGGCGGCGCGCGTGTGTGTCAGTTTGTGTAAGTCCTCTCCCCTTCACAAAAGGGTCATACCCCAAGAGGCACACCCCTACGGCTCTACAAACTCTATATAAACTCATCCATGTCTTTTTGCCCAAGCAATGTGGGACTAAAGCAAATGGAGGGAAAACCAAAATTGAGTCCAAATTCCTTTTGAAAAATTCAATAGCTTCCAACAGGATTTTTGCCGGTTGCTACATGAGCCCTCCATATTTGGAGGGAGATGTTGTTTTTGACGGGCACACCCTTTTGGGGGGCCCCTCTCTCTTCCAATTCTTATTAAAACTATAATTAAAATAATAAATTCGGATAATAAATTAAAATTAAACTATTAATTATAATTATAATTAAACTAATAAAATATAATTATAATTAAACTAATAAAATTATAAATAAATTCTGATAAAATAATTTCTTTTAAATTAAAATTAAACTTTGGAGGAATGTTGTAGATGATAAATATTTCTTAAATTATTTTAATTTTAACATAAAAATAATAAATATTAGATTTATTTTGAAGCTCTCAACGAGGATTTTCTAATAATAAATTTCTTAAATTAAAATTAATTAATCTATTATTAATAATTATTGAATGTTTAATTTTTCAAAATATAAATGTTAAAATGGATAAGAAAAATAGTTAATATTAGGCTTATTTTAAAGCTCTCAACGAGACCTTTCTAATTATAAATTTATTAAATTAAAATATATTAAGATAATATTAATAATAATGGAATGTTTAATTTATTATAATATCAATGATAAGATAAATAAGAAAAATGGAGGGTTGGGTTGGAGCTCCCTCCATTTCCAACCCTCCATTTGTGGAATATTGTAGGACTATTCCACCACATCCCTCCAAATTTGGAGGGATGGGTTGGAGATACTATAAATCAGCCTCTTGATCCCACACAACATCAACTCAACCTAACCATACCTAATACGAACCCGACCATCCCAGCTAACGATAAGTTGGGTCTTGGGTGGTAAGGTCATACACAGTTACACTCTGATTGGTCCATAACAAATTAAATAAAACGGCGGCACCGTTACCTATCTTTTTGTTCACCAACACGCATCATGTAACGTTATCGGTCGAGACTGCTCGGGGTGTTTTCTCACCGCTGAATTTGTTGGAAGTGTTGACCTAAGTTAGCTCACTAACTGAGGTCAAAACTTAATTTTGATGATGCCAAACAAGTCATATGTGTCTAATCTGACTTTCTAGTGAATTTCAGGTCAAACAGAGGTCAAGCATGCAGCATAAGTGCAAAACAAGGCTCACAGCTGTGCGTATCAGAAAGATAAGTGTCAAAGAAGTGCCAAATTGATGCGGCCGTGTCGAGTGTCACACAGCCATGTTACATTTGTGAAAGATTGTCTAAATTTTGTACAAATCCAACACGGCCGTGCAGATTGGCATACAGCTGTATGACAATTGCGAAAGTTAAGAAAAGCTACCATTCAGCTGACACATCCGTGCAGAGTGCTACAGGGCCGTGCCACATTGGCAAAAGTTCAGAATGAGCCATTAATAACATGCCACGACCGTGCCAGACATGCTGAATTGCTAAACAACCCAGATTTGACCAATCAAATACCCAGAGTTGACTTCCAATCATGGGTAGGAGTTTCTATTGATTTTGAAATCCTATTCCTTTGGGAGTTTCAAATTAAAAGAGATATACTCAAATCAAATGGATTTAGATTGTGGATTTAGATAATAAATTAATGATCAAGCATTCTAATTAAAGAGATATTCTTATCCTCTATTAAGAGAGAGAGAGAGAGAGAGAGAGAGAGAGAGAGAGAGAGAGAGAGAGAGAGAGAGAGAGAGAGAGAGAGACAGCCCTTGGAGAAGTAAGCATCCTAGTCTAAATTTCCTTAAATCCATCATTCTCCTTGCTTCCAAAAGTCATTTCTCCATCCAAGCTTCAAGAGTTGATCAAGGAAGAAGAGGAAGAAGATTTGCAGACATGAAGCTAAAAAGGTGATATATATATCTATAAACGTCAGAATCATGCACGGTTTACACCTACATGATCATCACGATACGATCTAGATATTTTATGATTTTATTTTTAGTTTTGGTATGAGATTGTATCTGTACAATAGCTTCACTCAGGAGCTATCTTTGAGCGATAAATTCTTGAATGATAATTTGTACGGTTCGATCACTACTCAAAAGTGTGATCAAGGTGTTTCCTTTTTTGGCTATAAAAAGTGGTTTAAAATCCTATGGTTTGAGGTCGGAGCAGAGGCATGAAGCCTATACGGAAAGCCCAGGCAGGGAGCCACTCCGTTGAAGACTGCTATCATACTTTGATTTCTGGGTTGTTTATTCCGCACTTAAATCATTAATTTGTGCCATACACCCTATTCATCTCACACTAAGGTGTATTTCAATTGATATTAGACCTGGATTTCTTTGGACTTGAAGTCTAGTGAAATTTTGATCCGATGGCACAAATTCCATATACTTACCCCAATGATCCCCATAAACAAAAAGAAGGCCAATCATATCTATGATCATGTGACGGCCCGTATCCATCACTACACTTATTTTATGTATTTATATTATTAAAATAATTTCAAATGATTTCAAATATGATTTTATAGTTTATATAATATATTTTTAATAGTTAACATATATGTGAATATTATTTTTAGGTATATATATTTATAAATAGTTTATATGATATTTTCTATTTAAATATCACTAAAATAGCCTTATTAATTATTTTTCTACGTAAACGTTATCAAAACTGTTTAAACTTTAATAATATGATTTTTATGGTCATTTAATACTCTCAATAATTTTTACGTATTTTTACGTAGTCAAATGACTTAAAACTCGCAAACTCACAACCTAAACGTTTTGGCCTAGAACTTATATTTTCGTAGCTCAATATATATAATGGACATCATTTTTTTAATTCTCGCGACGATACGAACCCGTTGTAATTTTTCTGGAATTTTCCGGAGTCAGTCGTGGAAAATGATATTTTAAGATTAAAATAATAATATTTTACTATTTCTACTAATTACATTTACAAATTCATATTTTAATTACCTTCCTAATTACCTATCCTAATTACTTCCGTAACCCATGTCGGTAGCCCCCCTGTAGAACGTGTTTCATTCCCCATAACCTTTAGTTAAACCCATACCCAACTTATAATGACAATCTTAAATGCTAATTATATTTTATTATATAACTAATCTCTATATAAACCCATATCTCATTATCCTCTTCACAGCTGAGAACCCAATGCTCAACCCACGTCCCATCACCCGTGCTCTTCTCCCCTGCTCCACCTCCTTCTCCTTCATCATCACCACCACCACCACCACCACCACCACCACTATCTTCTTCTTATTAGTATTCTTCTTCCTTCATAGGAAAAACCCACAAGCAAAACCCACAGCCGAAAACTCAAGACCAAAACAAACCCAACAGCTCAACTAAGCCCGAGCTCTAACCGTCGCTCTTCCCCGGCGAACCACCGACCGTCGTGGCCTCCTTCGTCGCCGTCACCCTCAGTCCAACTTCCTCCTCTGCAAGAGAACCTTGCCAATGAGTTTCCCACAAAAACAACCTCGAACAGCCCTCCACGTCGGCTTTGTCGTCGATCAATTGCATTGAGATACGATCCGACAGTCGAGAACCGTTCAGATCCGGCAGTCATGATCCATTCCCTTGAGCTTGGATCACAGATCTGACAGTTCTCGTTGAGATTGGATCACAGATCCGAGTCAGCGATAGTCGCAGATCCATTCACAACGACGTAGCAAATCATGTTTGTTGTTTCGACAGTCAAGATCCGAGTCAGCGGCGCTCTTCAAGGCGATCTTCAAGGTGCCGGCTTCTTCAGATCATAAATGCACTAATTTCTTCTTTAAAAAGATGTCATCGACCGACACAGTCTCGGACGGGGCTAAAGATGATTGGAAGGTTGTTAGAGGGGATGGAAGTCTTCTCAGACTAGATCTACCACATCTGTGTGAGAGAAATTGGGTGAGCCGTCAGTCAAAGGTGGCAAATGACGGGCTCATTTGGCTCAATCAAATTTGAATCAACTTCACGCCAAGCGTGTGGTGAGGCCAAATCATCCTCTCTGCTTTAGCATGGTGACTCTGACGGGCTCCTGTAGAGATATATGCTCAGGGATCAGATCTAGCTATCTCATTCACAAACTTTCGCTCGTAGCCCACGTGTTAGAGGTGACAGTGCACCAACGGGGCTAATACTTAATCATTTTATCCCTGCCAATGCGAAACGTTGGGATAACACACTGACGTGCATTTATATTTCATATATTTGCGCACGTTTTCTTCTGTGTTTTTCCGTATTTTACCGCCGTCTTATATTCGTTTTCTCGTGTTTTCTTGTTTTCTTTCACTTTTCCATGTTTTCTGTATTTTCAGGAGTTTACTGGCATATGGGGCATAAAACGATGATATCGCAAGTCCCCGGAGCAACGGGAGGAGTCACGCGTGATCCAGGGGGTCAAACGACGAAGATTGCATCTTTCAGCCCCTCACCCGATCGGTTGATCATCTTCAACCGATCGGGTGATGCACGCGTGCACCACCCGGACGCAGCTTGGAGCTCACGAGAAGTCACCCGGTCGGTTCAGTGACCGGGTCAAAAGCTCAAAGTATCTGGAAATCGAAGCTGATTGCCAACCGATCGGGTGACCTTCACCCGATCGGTTCACCTGTAGCCAAATTTCAACAGCCAAGACTCGAAGATCCAACCGGTCTCCTCACCCGGTCGGCACCAAGATCCAACCGACCGCACCCATGTTTCAACCGACCGGTTCATCCTGACCGGGTGAAGTTCCGCTTTGCGCTGTAGTTCTGTGAAGCGCTTCACCCGATCGGTTGACTTGTCAACCAATCGGGTGATGTCGTTTTCTATATATAGAACCCTAGGTTTCCCAGATTCGGGAGTTAGTTATTTTTTGCTGTTTTCTTCATTTTGTGACGGCTGTAATTTCCCAGTTTTTGTAAGTTTTCAGATCTTTGTCAAACTTTAGTATTATCTTAATTGCTTTACTACCATTGCATTTTTATTGTCTGATCATGATTTTTACGGTCGATTTCTGTTTAGATCGCTTTTTCCTAAATATGTGTGAGTAGTTCCCGAATCCGGGATTTTGGTGGAAACCCCTTCGTGGGTTCTCCCCGATGCATCCATAGGGTTAGGAAATCGATAGGGATTAGGAATCTAACGGTTACGCGGGGTGTTTCATTGTCATCGGCGGGAAAAAGACCGCCTTTGACCGTCGGGCCAAGGGGGAATAAACTTGGCAGTTGACTCCCTAGCCATAGCTCACGCCCGTAGCATAGACGCCGAATCCTAGCGCACGGGAGCGGCAGGATGAGACGTTGGGAGTTATCGTTGCGAGCTTAGTGCTCCCGGAGTCGATCAGTGTTAATGGACACGGGAGTGCCCACTGATCGAACCCGGGAAGTCCGGTGTATCATCCTGGGCACCGACCGGAATATCGGGCCCATGGGACGCCAGTACCACTTTCAGAGGCAACGTCTCACCATTAGACCCTAATTCCGATCGCTATCCTACCCATAGGCCGTATCGGCGAGAATCGCATGATGGGGTGGAAACCAAAGTCCCGGGTTTTTACTTTATATTGTCTATACTTTACATTCCGTTTACCGTGACAAACCCTCATTTGATCCGGGCTAGCTCGCCCATGGGGTGAATTTGATCCTCTCTGACACAAGCACATCCACGCCTCCCTGAGTTCGACCCCCAAGCCACACTACAACACCGTGTGTTTGCGGTTACAAATATTTAAATCTCACGCCTCTGATCCTATCGTTGCACACATCTAGCATAGCAAAAGCGGGGGGGGGGGGGGGGGGGGGGGGGGGGCGTCAAGCTTTATGGCGCCGTTGCCGGGGAGGCAACGTGCTTGTTATTTTTGGATTTCATGAACCCTTGTGTCTAGCTCTCATCCCTACCTCGCGATAATTTTCGCATTCTTCTTTTTCCTTTTTATCTTCTTATTTTTATTTTTATTTTTATTTCTTATCTTATCTGTTTCTTTCCCACTGCTTGCTTCACGGGTGTTTGTTGTTTTTCATGCGCAGGAGTTCAAGAAGTCTCGACGACTTGATCCCCGTTGATCCAGAGATAAACGCCACCCTAAGGCGTTTGGCCGCCGAGAAGCGAAGAAGAGAGGATCCTGAAGCCATGGGGGAGAACACCCCGCCTCACAAGTCCCTGTTGGAGTACTCGATGCCTTCCATCGAGTCCACCTCCGCCATCCGTCCTCCAGCTATTACGGCCCAAAGCTTCGAGCTTAAGCCATCTTTGGTGACGTGGATCCAGCAGGATCAATTTTCGGGTGCACCCATGGAGAGCCCGATTGAGCATTTAGACTCCTTCTTAGAGAAATGTGACACCTTCCGGATAAACGGTGTCACAATTGAGGCGATCCGACTGAAGCTGTTCCCCTTCTCCTTACGAGATAAGGCCAAACTGTGGCTTAGGGGGAAGGACCCGAATACATTCAACACCTGGGAGAAGCTCTCAAATGCTTTCCTGACGAAGTTCTTTTCCCCGGGGAAGACCATGAAGCTGAGGAGTGAGATCTCCTCCTTTTCCCAGGCCAGCTACGAGTCCTTGCATGAAGCTTGGACGAAATACAAGGAGATGCAGAGAAGATGTCCCCACCATGAGCTCCCCAAGTGGCAGATCATAAATCTGTTTTATAATGGGTTAAGGGAAGATTTAAAATCTTCCATGGACGCCGCGGCTGGGGGGGTCCTTTATGTCGAGAAGCGAAGAAGACGCCGGACAGATTCTTGAAAATATGGCATCTAACAATGAGCGGTGGTGTGACGAGAGGGCCACACCTAGATCTGGGGCATCCACAGAGTCGAGGGCGTCGACAAATTGTCAAGCAAGTTTGATTTGCTATCGACCCAGATCTCCGCATTGATGGTAGGCACCGGTGGCGCCGGTTCACAACAGATTGCTGCGGTAGAGTCCGAAGTTTTTGGAGAGTTCGACGGTGGTGACATCTCACCGCCGTTGGATCAGGCGAGCGCATTATTCTACAATCCTACAGGGAATGCGCCTTTTCCACCACGAACAAACTCCAACCCGGCCTACTCTCCCAACAACCGGAATCATCCCAACCTTAGCTACCGAGCGCCTTATCAACAGCCGGCTCAGCAACAATAGCAGATATATCAGCCGGCTAGGCCCCAGCAGCAGTTTCAGCAGCAGTAATTTCAGCAGCAACAACCTCCACAACAGTATCAACAGTATGCTCCTAGGAATCAGCAGCCCGCCCAGCAGCAATACGGCCAGCAGAGGGCCATTTCTCCGGTTGAGTCCCTCTTGACTCAATACATAGCCAACCAGGAGAAGATCAATCTGAAGCTGGAGATGGGACAGAGAGTCCTCACTGATCAGGTGACCCAGCTGGGGTTGCAAGTGGCGAACCTTCAGAGACCGCAGAATTTATTACCGCCACAGCCCAAGGTGAACCCTAGGGGGGGTAAACCGGACCTTGGCGCTCACGCATGAACATGAAAACGTGTCCGCCATCGTCTTGAGGAGTGGGACACAAATTCCTACTAGAGCGCCACCCAGGGAACCGGAAGCACCACTGGCCGTTGAACGGCCAATTGAAAAAGCTAATGACGACGGTGCCCCGTCGCCAAAAATTGTGGCTCCGGAGGGAGCCCCCGAAGAAGAGAAGAAGAAAGAAGAAGGGAATTTGAGGGTATTCAAGCCCGTTGTGCCCTTTCCACAACGTTTGGCCCAAGCGAAAATCGACGAGAAGTATGGCAAATTTTTTGCCATGGTCAAAGATTTGAGCCTTCAAATCCCCTTCCTAGAAGCTATTGAAACGATCCCCTCCTATGCAAAATTCTTGAAAGACTTGGTGACCAGGGGATCTAGAAAAGAGAAGGTCGTGTTAACGGCGGAGTGCAACGCCCTCATTCAGCGCGTAAATCCGCCCAAGCTCAAGGACCCAGGAAGTTTCTCCATCCCTTGCTCTATTGGGGAAGTGCAAATCCAGAGGGCGCTCGTCGATCTAGGAGCGAGCGTCAGCTTAATGCCCCTATCACTGTACAAGAGAATAGGGATAGGAGACTTGGAGCCCACCGGCATGACATTACAACTTGCTGACCATTCGGTGAAGTATCAGGTGGGAGTAGTGGACGACCTCCCCGTCGATGTGAGAGGAGTACAAGTACCGGTTGATTTTGTGGTGATGGACATGCCGGAAGACAAGCATACCCCAATTATCCTTGGACGGCCCTTTATGGCTACCGCCGGAGTTTTGATAGACGTGAAGAACGGGAAGCTTTCCCTCAATGTGGGCCAAGAAAGAGTCGAATTTGACTTAGGCTTGTCGATGAAGCATCCAAATCCCCCGGACGATCCTAGTATCAGTATGCTGGAGAACGAAGAAGATAGAGCTGTTGAAACGAGTGCCTGGGAAGTGCTCTCGAGGAATCCCCCTGATAGCTTGGGTGACCTTGGAGAGCATGTTGGCTCCCCGAAGAATGAAGTTGCTGATGAGGTGGTCGCGCAACATGTGATCCCTCCCGGATTCCATAAGTCTCCTCCTACGAGGAGAAAAGGGAAAGAACCCATGGACCTCACCGGTGATGAGGTCCGGATCCTGAAAAAGATGGCGGTAAACGCCAATTTGAGGGAGAAGCCCCCGGATCCTATCGACAAGGGGAGGGTAGTTGAGCAAATCTTCTTACAGCCGCCGACTACACCAAAGGGAGAATCTGAAGCGATGTCGCACTTCGGGCACCACCCCCTATCGTCCGCCTTGAACATCATCAACGGGCGTCGAGCTAAACGACGTTAAACAAAAGCGCTTCATGGGAGGCAACCCATGTTCTAAACTTTTGCTTCCGCTTTTTAGGACTTTTTTCTTAACTTTATTTTATCTATTTTTATAAATAAATCCAGCCGAAACAACTTCAGTGAAGGAACTTAGGCGATTTTTCGGTTTTTGCAGAAAATAAGGCCTCAACCGATTGGGTGATAACTCACCCGATCGGTTGGGATGTATCATCTAACACCCGTATCAGCCACTAAATGAACCGACCGGGTGAAGAAAGAAGAGACCGGGTGAGCAGACCGGGTGACCTGGGGAAACTCTCGGGAAAATTTCAAGGATTTGTCAACCGACTGGGTGACAAGAAGCGAGACCGGTTGAGGGACCGGGTGAGAAACCCTAAACTCTCGGGAAAATCTGTGGAGCGGCCACCCGATCGGTTCGCCTGTAGCACTTTTTCAGCCAAAAATTACGACCTAAATTCAACCGATCGGGTGACTTATCACCCGATCGGTTCGACTTAAACCCTATAAATAACCCCCAATTCCACCCGTTCACAACCCCTCGCCCGATCGCCTCTTCCGCCGTCGTTTCACCTTCCAGCTCCTCCCAACGGCCAAAAAATCCCATCCCACTTCCTCCACTCCTCCATTAGCCTCTCTCTCCACCTTCCCCTTGCATCTCTCCATCCATTTCTCTCTCTCTCTCTCTCTCTCTCTCTCTCTCTCTCTCTCTCCCCCCTATTTCACATTCTTCTAACCCTAATCCCCAATATCCACCCCGACTTTCGTATTTTTGCTGAAAAAGAGTGCCGTGGCTTCACACTTCTCCCATCGCACGGCATTGGGTCGTCTACAAGCGAGGAACTCGAATTTCTACGGGGTAACTTCGCTCCACTTTTCAAATCTTAATTTTTACCCTAAATATTTGATTTGCTTGGTTGTTCGTGTGTGTGCACTTTGATAGTATTTTGCACTCATTTGCACCACTCACACGCACACATGGCCCGAGAGAGAGATAAAGGGAAGGGTATAATGCGGGAGGAGGAACCGTCCCAAAAGAAATGTAAACATACACGTCCTCCTCCCCGCACACGTGAGCTGACACTAGCCCCTCCCCCTCCTGTTATCCCCCCTGTGGACCCCATGTTGGGCCCACATGGGTACCTATTTAGGAACCAAGAGCAGAAAGACTTCTACCACAGACTAGATGCTCGGGGGCATCTATCAACCAAGTTTGCCCACACCCAATCACTCGTCAACCTCGGTGTATTCACCGGGGTCGAGACTCTCTTCGCAAACTTAGGTTGGTTGGCCTTCCTGAACACCACTGCGTTGTCTTACCCGTCCCTCACACTTGAATTTCTTTCATCACTGGTTTGTGAGTCGGGGTCGACTGTCATTTTTCGGGTGTGCAATAAAACCATCCGCACCAACCTGGATACGATCAATCGTATATTTAGTTTCCCTATTCTAGGGAATGACGCTATCCGACACTACGGATACCCCCCGGAATTTGACGTCGATAACTTTTGGTTCTGCCTTACCCTACTAGGTCGCTATCCCCGAGGTAAGGCCAAGGCATCCTCCATCATCCATCCCATATTTCGTCTGGCCCATAGGATCATATCCTCTGCTTTTTTCCCGTGGGATGAGTCAGGCACCGTGACTATCCCCGATCTTTTTATTCTCTGGGCCATGACTTTCGCTTTTGTTCGTGATGATGATGGGATTAGCTTTAGGGCCCCCACTGTTCCCGTCCATGCCAGTGACTGGCTTATTTATAAGCTCCTAGAGATTAGTCGGGCTGGCAAGGGCAAGATTTGTTGTGGGGGAATTATCACCGTCATTGCCTCTTACCCCCAATTTAATATCAACATCCCCCGTGGTCTTCCCGTCACCGCAGGACCCTCACGTCTAGATCTTGACGTCCTGCGGCATATTCATATGATTAAGCCCATTCCCGGTCGCCGTTTCCAATTCAACTATGGCCACCCCCTCGCCCCTACACCATTCTCCCCAACCCCACCCGCATGACTATTGCTTTACGGGGAGATTGGACTTTTCCGCCCGACCCCAAGTTCTTCGCGGGGTTACACCTTCCTTTCCTTCCCCCGAACGCACGCAGATCACCATCCCCTGCCGCCCACTTAGGTGAGCAGGATATTCCTGCGTCCCGGGGAGATATCTGGGCTGGCCCGAGTCACCCTGTTTCTGCTCCTGGCCCCATCACTTCTGAGCACCTTTTTGCGGCCATCTCTGGCCTTATGTCCAGTGCCGGCACGACCACTGCCGCCGACACTACTTCCTCTCCACTTACCGGCACCACTTCCGCCTCACGTCAGTCCACTTCCTTTGGTCACCAACAGGTCTCTGCCCGTCTTGCTCTCGAGAGGGAGGTCGCTGCTCTCCGTGATCTTGCTAGGTCCTCTGCCCCCTCGGACCCATCACCGTCCTCCTTTCTCGCTCACCCACGCTTCCTCGCACTTGAGAGGAACGTGGCCGCCATTCTTCGCCTCCTCACTCACCTCCACAGACCACCACCTTAACCACCTCGACGATCTTCTCCTCCACCCTCCCACACATCCCCACCTCCATCACCTCCCCCGTCACATTCTTCTCCTCCACCATCCCACCCGTCCCCTCCACCTTCACCTCCACCTAGGTGATCTTCCCCCCTCCCACATCTATTCACATCCCCGTTTCCACTTCTCCTCCCACGACCACTTCTCTCGCCCCTCCACCACCTCCTCCCTCCTCCACCGTCACTGGTTATGTGCGCCGCAAGAAATTGCAGGTGCACTCCAGATCGCTTCCACCTCCACCCAGTATCGTCACCACCACATCTTCTCCCCCCATTTCTATCCCTTCTACCACAGCCTTGATCGTCGTATGTCCACTACCACTCACCACCACCGACACTCCTCCCATCATTCACACTACCTCTGCACCTATTCCTCCACCTCTTTCCCCACTTCTCCGCACACCCCCCATCTCCCCATCCACCCCCCTTCTGAGGAGGGCGAGGATTCGCCTTCTCCTGATTTTTGATTTCACTTTGTTTTTTTTGACATCCCCCTTGCATATCTCTGCTTTGTCACGTTCATATTTCATTGCTGGCATTGTCATGCCTAGCTTGGGGGAAGTCTATTTTGGGTGTGTTGTCGTGTTTTGTTTTTGTGTGTGTGCTTGTTTTATTTTTGTATGTCGTGCCATCTTTCTCTTTTTCTTTCTTTTTCTATTTTTCTGTCGTGTGGTTTGATTTTGATTTTTCTTTATTTTCATTTTTCGTATCTGTGTTTTTCTTCTTTTTCGCGTCTTTTTGTGTCTGTGCGTATTCCCCCCCATTTTCATTGTCCTCCCGTACTCACTCTTATTGCATTGAGGGCAATGCAAGCTTCAGCTTGGGGGAGTCGCACTTTGTGCGTCGTTTGAGTCTTTCTTTTTCGTTTTTGTGTCGTTTTCTTCGTGGTTTTATTTTTTTCTTTTCTTCTTTTTATCTATTTCTCCTAGAGATGAACCCTATGATGAATTGCCACAAAATCACACACACCTAGCATAGCATCGATAATCACACTCACTAACCCCAGGATATCGAGTCATCTTGCATTTCACGCATCGTGGGTCCACTTAGCTTTTTGTGAGTCGTGTGTCATGCCTAGCTGTTTGGTGTGCTTCTGCTTTGTGATTTTACTTTATATACCTGTCCAGGAATGACCCCTAGATTGTCACGCGTCGATATGAATAATGCGGTATTTGCTTCTCTTGCCTGTTTCTGTATGCATGATTATATATATATATCGTACGCTTCATTTCACATGTGTCGGGATTCCACAATTAAGGACTAGGATAACCCACTTAGCCCATGCTCTAATTAGCAAGAATAGTTTCCTTTGCCCAAGTGTTTAGATTCTGATTTCTCGTTTGTTTTACTTGGTGCAATCCCCTCTTCGTGTACCGTTCTCCCACTTGGGAGAGTACACATGTATATACCCCGATATCCAAAAATAAAAAAAAGGGAGAAAAGAAAAGAAAAAAACCAAAAAGAAGAGAAGAGAAAGAAAAGAAATGAAAAGAAAAAAATTTGTATAGCCAAAAAGCCAAAAAAATATACAAATACCCAAAACCCAAAAAAAATTCCCGTGTGAATATTTCCCCTACTTGCCGAGAATAAAGGGAAGGCGAGAATTTGCACCGAGTGTTCTTCTCCACATCATCTCAACCCCCATCGATTTCGAAAACACTTGGCTTAGGAACTTTTTAGCTATTATCTAGGCTTTAGTGTGGTGATTTCCTTAACCCTAGTTGTGGAGTCCCGGACACATGATATGTTTCGATTCTCTCTCTATTCTCATGCATGCTTGAACTATATATTCACCGCTTTATTCAATTCGAATCGATATTTGGGTCATCCCCTGGATTTGTGTATATCGAGCTTTATCGCACATCGCATATAGTGACACGGACTGCTAGCGCACGACCACACTCACTCGCACTTCACCGCGTGGGCCCACGGCACTTGTCTGGACTCGTACTCCTTGGTTTAGTGATGTGATTTGGCGTTTGCTTGCTTGGTGTGTCGTTTTTGATTTTGTTGACCCTGACGGGCGATCTAGGATTTAGAGTTTTCTTTTTTCTCTCTTTCTCTCTATTTTTCCTCTCCGAGCTCCTACTCTCACTCGTCTTCCTCGAGGATGAGGAAGAGTTCAGCTTGGGGGATTTTGACGTGCGTTTATATTTCATATATTTGCGCACGTTTTCTTCCGTGTTTTTCCGTATTTTACCGCCGTCTTATATTCGTTTTCTCGTGTTTTCTTGTTTTCTTTCACTTTTCTGTGTTTTCTGTATTTTCAGGAGTTTACTGCCATATGGGGCAAAAACGATGATATCGCAAGTCCCCGGAGCAACGGGAGGAGTCACGCGTGATCCAGGGGGTCAAACGACGAAGATTGCATCTTTCAGCCCCTCACCCGATCGATTGAAGATCAACCGATCGGGTGATGCATGCGTGCACCACCCGGACGCAGCTTGGAGCTCACGAGAAGTCACCCGGTCGGTTCAGTGACCGGGTCAAAAGCTCAAAGTATCTGGAATTCGAAGCTGATTGCCAACCGATCGGGTGACCTTCACCCGATCGGTTCACCTGTAGCCGAATTTCAACAGCCAAGACTCGAAGATTCAACCGGTCTCCTCACCCGGTCGGCACCAAGATCCAACCGACCGCACCCATGTTTCAACCGACCGGTTCATCCTGACCGGGTGAAGTTCCGCTTTGCGCTGTAGTTCTGTGAAGCGCTTCACCCGATCGGTTGACTTGTCAACCGATCGGGTGATGTCGTTTTCTATATATAGAACCCTAGGTTTCCCAGATTCGGGAGTTAGTTATTTTTTGCTGTTTTCTTCATTTTGTGACGGCTGTAATTTCCCAGTTTTTGTAAGTTTTCAGATCTTTGTCAAACTTTAGTATTATCTTAATTGCTTTACTACCATTACATTTTTATTGTCTGATCATGATTTTTACGGTCGATTTCTGTTTAGATCGCTTTTTCCTAAATATGTGTGAGTAGTTCCCGAATCCGGGATTTTGGTGGAAACCCCTTCGTGGGTTCTCCCCGATGCATCCATAGGGTTAGGAAATCGATAGGGATTAGGAATCTAACGGTTACGCGGGGTGTTTCATTGTCATCGGCGAGAAAAAGACCGCCTTTGACCGTCGGGCCAAGGGGGAATAAACTTGGCGGTTGACTCCCTAGCCATAGCTCACGCCCTTAGCGTAGACGCCGAATCCTAGTGCACGGGAGCGGCAGGATGAGACGTTGGGAGTTATCGTTACGAGCTTAGTGCTCCCGGAGTCGATCAGTGTTAATGGACACGGGAGTGCCCATTGATCGAACCCAGGAAGTCCGGTGTATCATCCTGGGCACCGACCGGAATATCGGGCCCATGGGACGCCGGTACCACTTTCAGAGGCAACGTCTCACCATTAGACCCTAATTCCGATTGCTATCCTACCCATAGGCCGTATCGGTGAGAATCGCATGATGGGGTGGAAACCAAAGTCCCGGGTTTTTACTTTATATTGTCTATACTTTACATTCCGTTTACCGTGACAAACCCTCATTTGATCCGGGCTAGCTCGCTCATGGGGTGAATTTGATCCTCTCTGACACAAGCACATCCACGTCTCCCTGAGTTCAACCCCCAAGCCACACTACAACACCGTGCGCTTGCGGTTACAAATATTTAAATCTCACGCCCCCGATCCTATCGTTGCACACATCTAGCATAGCAAAAGCGGGGGGGGGGGGGGGGGGGGGGGGGGGGCGTCACACACTCGTCGGTCACGTCGTCGGCGATCACCCGTTCTTCAGCCAAGTGCGTGCTTGTGTCAGTCGCTTATGGAAGTTGAAGGCAGGATTAAGGGTGTCCTCCCGTGAAAACTGGTTCTTCTACTTCAAATTTGAGCGGTCTGAAGATTATGAAAATGTGCTATAGGGAGTCCCGTGGCTCTTTGACGGTCATCTGATAGTTCTACGAAGCTGGTCCCCTGAGCTCAAGCTAGAGCATGATCTCCTTTGCCGAGTTCCAGTTTGTGTGAGATTTCCCAATCTTCCTCGATCTTTGGTAGCCCGTGCTTCTGAACATTATCTCCAGTTTGGTCGGTGATCCTATTTGCATGGATCGTGCGACGACCAATCTTGAACGGCTCGAATTTGCCAGATGCTTCATTGATGTAGATACCACCTTACCGCTCCCTAAAAATTTTAACCTTCTGTTTGAAGACAGATCATCTCTTGCTCTTGCGGTTGAGTATGAAGGTGAGCCTCTGCGGTGCACCAAGTGTTTTTCATTTGGTCATACTGTAGTTCAATGCCCGTTGGTGTCATTGGGGGTTGGAAATGATGGGAAGGATTCTACAGAGAGTGGGGGAGTGCTGACAGAGCATGGCGATGGTGGGCTTGCTCCTAAGAAGTCTATGGTTAACTTGATCATCGTTGGTGGTACTCGTGAGGTAGCTGCTGGAGTTGGAGACACCGTTGATCCTAGGTCTATTGTTCCTGATGAGGCTAGAGACAAATGAAGGGGAGTTGATTGTGGGGGTGGAGTTGAAATCTTCTGAGGATGAGGTAGAAGTTTTGGGTGTTGAGCACTGGCCTAAGCTCTCTCGATCTTCCCTGTCTGGGAAAGCTTCTTGTTCTTTGGCTCCCCTCATTGGGGATGATGTTGGAGGGATGGCCTCTACCACCGGTGACTATTTGCATGTTACAATGGCGATGACAGATTCAGTGTCGACTCCTCATCCTGAGGAACAACCAGCTCCCCCAGTGATAGTTGGGGTCGCTCGTTCTTTTCCATTACTTTTCGATGACATCTGCCATGATGATGACTTGCCACCCTTTTCCCTTGTCACCGACAATCCCGATTGGGAGCGGCAGGTTGCTGCTTCTATGAAGAAAAAGAAGAAACTCCAGTTTTCTCTTCCTTCTCGTAGGAGTTCTCGGATTAGGGTGGGATGAGTATCGTGCGAGTACATAACCTGAACCTCCTGGGTTGTTTTTTCGATCTTGGGGCATGTTTTGTTAGGCTTACTGGTGCCCCTGTAGGTTAGGCCATGATTATGGGGTCTGTTAGTATGTGTAGGTTGTATTTGTGATTAGCTAGCTTTGGGGTGCTTGGGCTCTAGGTTTTTGGGTGATCTTCACTCTTTTCTCCTAGTTCCCATGTACTCTAAATTCTGCATAGATGCTCGTATCTTTCGAATATATTTATGACATCAATTACCTTCCATATATATACTAGCATAAACCGTGCCCGCGGGCACGGTTCATTTAAGATTTTCCCCCGCGAAATCTTTGTTCCCCAAAATATTATTTACACAGCCAAAATTGTGTGGAACAACAAACAAGCGTAAAAATATTTAGCGGCACGTCGCTTTCGTCGCGAAACACGAAATTCAGCGCGAACGCCGGTGACAAAGAACAATAAATTAGCGTAAAAATCGGTGCAGGCGCCTTTGGCGCGATAAAAAATTTAGCGTAAAAAAATTTAGCGGGTGCCTTATTGGTGCGGGAAATTATTCTCATCTTTGCCCCAAGCGTCGAAGAGACCGTGAGCCCCGCGTTGACGGAGAGATCATTCGATCTGCAACATTAAGTGCAAGTTAAAGTTTTTTCTCAAATGGATTAATTGCGTGCACTCTGCTATTTCCCAGAAACTTTCATTTCCCATAAAGTTTCATTTCCCCAGAAACTTTCGTTTCTCTATAAATGTTTTTCACTCTAAAACTTTCCACAAAATCTCATCTCAACCATTCATTCCTGAAGATTAAATCCAAGCCGTCTTTCTATCAACCTGTTTATCCTTGTCAGCCCTAGAATTCAAAAAAAATTGTGTTTCAAAAGCAGCCCGCGAGCACAGTTCATTTAAGATTTTTCTCAGCGAAATCTTTGTTCCCCCAAAAAAATTATTTACACATCCAAAATTGCACGAAACAACAAATTAGCATAAAAATATTTAGCGGCACGTGCACTTTCGTTGTGGAATACCAAAATCGACGCGGGTGCCTTCGGTGCAGAACAACGAATTATCGTAAAAAGTTTAGCGGGGGCGCCATCGGCGCGGGAAATTATTCTCATATTTACCCCATGCGTCGAAGAGATGGTGAGCCCCGCGTTGAGGGAGAGATCATTCGATCTACCGTATTAAGTGCAAGTTAAATTTTTTTCCAAATGCATTAATTGCATGCACTCTGCTATTCCCCAGAAACTTTCATTACCCATAAAGTTTCATTTCCCCAGAAACTTTCATTTTCCTAGAAATGTTTTCCCTCCAAAACTTTCCACAAAATCTCATCTCAACCATTCATTCCTCACAAATTAAATCCAAGCCGTCTTTCTATCAACCTGTTTGTCCTAGTCAGCTTGTTCTAGTCAGCCATATAATTCAAAAACAGTTGTGCGTGTGTATGTGTGTATATATATAAGAAATATATGTGTTAACTAGTCAAGAAGAAACTGTCTTCCCTAATAGCATCAAAACCTCACCCCCATCTTTTACTTTGATTACAACCATTCATTTTTTATCTTCATGTTCTAAAACACTGAGCCCTAATTGTCAAGTGAATCCAATGTGTTTTGCTCGTTCATCCACTCGTATCAAATTTAAGGCTTTATATTACCAGACTTTTTTAAAACAACCAGATGAAAGAGAAACCCCCTTAGGTTCACTTGAAAATTGGTAGTTTGGTGTTTTAGAACATGAAGCTCAAAATGAATAGAACCGTTCATTGAAAAAAATGGGGTAATAGGGGTTGTGTGGTCTAGTCAATGACGAGACTTCCTTTTTGGATAGATGACCTATATATTCCCATATGTATGTATATAAGTATGTGTTGGGATATACATTCTCTTACATCAATTCTTCTAATTGATACATCTCGTTAGAAATAATCGTAAGCTATTTGGTAATCTTTACATAAGTAATTCTTGATGCATTTTGAGCATATATGTGTATATTCATATAATTACATGGATAAAGTCCCTCGATTATGTGAGGACATTAGGACCATGATAAAATCATGATAATGAGACCTAACCAATATATACATAATGTAAGGGAAATACAATGCAATTGCATGTGGATGGCTATCTAGAAGAAAGTCATATTACAAGAGGCTTTCCTCAGGCTGAGGACCCCAAATCCAAGGACACACTCACTGGTGTAGCAAGTCAACCACATGAATGGAGAAAATCACCAACACATGGGGCTCCCAAGCTAACAGGTGGCAGCTAATGTCACAAATTATAAAGTTTATATGAGTTCACTGCCACATGGGGCTACAAAGCTAATGGTGTTCGCCATTGGGGCCTTCCTTAATATGGGGCACCTTTTACATTGGATGCCTTGTGCGGTAGGGCATTGCTACCAAGGGGATGACCTTGCTTGTTAGGGAACACTGTTGAGTATTGATTCCCCTGATTTGGTTTTGATGATGAACAAACATAAATATCGTGCACTAATTCTCTTTGAGCGCAGTTATGGATATCGTCACCAAATTACTTTGTACATCTCAAGCGACGTCCCAAGACTTCTTAAAGCGCGTGATCGTTGTTCCTGAAGCTTCGTTAAAGCTCAAGGAGTTATTAATGAAGTCAAGAGATTCGGATTGAAGCTTTGAAGATGGGTTGTCGTGTATATTTTTATTGTCTTCTAGCTTCATCGTATAGAATGTTAAGCCTTGAGTAGGTCTTACTTAACAATCTTCATATCGCTCATATCTTAGATCTAGGATTGCCTTAGAAGCCATTAGAAACTTTCCCGAAGCTTATCGCTTCATTTCACGGCTTCTTATGCATCTTAGTTGGTTCAAGAAGAAGAACCAACCGACTAGATGACAATCTAGTCGGTTGGAAATCCTTCTTGAACCGACTAGTTCTCCTAGTTCAACTCAACATATACACTGTTGACAAGTTAGTCGGTCAAAGAAGAATCACCGACCGACTAGTTGTCAAACTAGTCGGTTGGTGTCTCTTCTCAGACCGACAAGTTTTCCTTGTGAAATTCAGCTCATTTACTGTTGATCAATTAGTCAGTCTAAGAAGGTTCACCGACCGACTAGTTGTCGAACTAGTCGGTTGGTGTTTCTTCTTAGACCGGCTAGTTCTATCTCTTAATTTCACTATCTTTACTGTCAACCATATAGTCGGTCCAAGAAGGTTTCCCGACCGACTAGTTACAAAACTAATCGGTCAGTGATCCTTCTTAGACCGATTAAGCAGCTTCAGAAATAGATCCGATGGGCATTTAATGCCACGATTTTTGCTGAACTCTTCTCTCTCTCTCTCTCTCTCCTATATAAACTTGATGCTTCAAGCTAGCATTCAAGGCTGCTATTATTGAGATTTAGAGAATCAAAGAGAAGAGCATTAAACTCTCATTTCTAAGCTCTCTCACTTCACAAGAATCTCTCCCTTACTCTTTGAGCCCTAATTCCTCAAGAGAGATTCTCATTCATTGTGAGCTTCTCAAGCTAAGAGCTTGAATCTAAGTCACCAACTTCACCCTAGCCATCTATTGCTGTTCATCTTGGTAGAGCTAGGGTTTGGTGCTATCTTCTTCCTCAAAATCCTTCTTGCCCTAAAATCAGTAAGTTTTACTCAAGGCATAGGGTTTTGTGGTAAGTGTTTTATTGTTTCATTTAAATTTATATTTCTGTTTATCTCTAAGTTGTGAGAGAAGATCGTGATCCCGGTTTGTGGGAGTCACATTTCGATCTTTGTATGATTTGATCTTGTAGTAGTTTCTACAAGAATTTCATAGTGCAAACTTGAGTTAGAGGATTCTAGCTCAAGTAGCCGGAGGGGATCCGGGTCTGGGACGTAGGATCACCGAGAATAAGTTGGGGAGACTTGAGTGGATCCGAACCCATTAAATCGCCTGTTTGCATTGCTTAATTCTTGTTGTTTATTTTCATTCCGCATTGTTGGTTGTGTTTGCACAATAATTAGGAATTATACTCTTGATTATTTTAAAGTACTATTCACCCCCCTTAGTACTTGTGCAGTAGCTATCAGGGCATTACATTTGGTATCAGAGCCAAGTTCATAGCTATGACTACCAATGACAACAAGACCGTTCGTCCACCTTCCGACTACAACACCTTCAAGAATCGTGAAGGAGCTTCTTTAGTGATGGAAGGACACTCCTCAACTACGCCTTCTCACTTCAACGGTGCCAATTATGGGTACTGGAAATGCCGGATGGAAACCTTCCTCCAGAGCACTTCACTTTGGAGAGCCACGCTAACGGAGTATGTCGAGCCCGCTGAAGAAGACTTCGCGAAGTGGACTACCGCGGAGGTCACCGCGGAGGTGAACAATGCCAAGGCAATGAATGCCTTACAATGTGCATTGGAGCCTGAAGACTTCAACAAGATATGCACCTGTAAGAGTACATATCAAATCCGGAACCAACTCCTAATCTTGCACGAAGGAACGAGTAGGGTAAAAGACTCCAAACTCACCGTTGCTAACAAAGAATTCGAGTTATTTCACATGGAACAGGGTGAAAAGATGAAGGAGTACTATGCTCGCTTCGTGGACATATCCAACGAGTTGGAAGCCCTTGGGAAGACCTATACCCAAAAGGAGAAAGTCGCGAAGATCATTGACGGACTTCCTTCGAGTTGGGAAAAGCGAACCTACGCTATCGAGGAAGGTAACGATATGAATAAATATACTGTTGTTCAACTAATGAGTACCTTAATGTCTTATGAGGTACAGAAGGACAGCAAGATCAAGATGTAGGACAAGATGAAGGCGTACTTGAAGCAAGAAGAGCCAAAGAAAAAGGCAGTTGCTTTGAAGGCTGCTCCTTCTACATCTACCGATGGTGAAGAATCGGAAGACGAGTTGGACATATAATCCATTGACCTTATGACAAAGAAGCTCAACCGATTCTTCCGAAAAGGTAACTTCAAGAATAAATCAAAATTTAGTTCCACTAATGCATCTGCTCCTTTGTGTTTTAAATGCAACAAGCCAGGACACATCAAGGCGGATTGTCCTCTCAACAAACACAAGGAGAAGTGGAAGGCACCCAAGTACGACAAGTCAAGAAAGTACAAGAAAGGGTACAAGAAAGGGCTTGTCGGCACATTCACCGACTCAGAAGAGGACTCCTCAAGTGGAGAGTCGGATGATGAACAAGCGGAGCAAGCAAACATGTGCTTCATGGTAAGAGAGGAACATGATCAAGAGACCTCTTCCGATGAAAGCGAGGATGAAGGCGAAGAGGTAACTATGGATGAACTTAGATTACCTAACGAACAAATTTGGTCTAAGTATTCTAAATTGGTAAATAGATATACTAAGATTAAAGATGAGCTAACGAGTCTCCAAACCTCACCTAAGCCTATCATCATCAACAACGACACCGTTGTTGAAGGCTTGAGAAATGAGATTGTAAATCTCAAATCTCAACTTGAGCATGTTCACATTGAGAATTCGGATGAACGCGAGATAGCGGATTTGATTTCTCGAAACTCAACTTTGAGTATTGAGAATGAGAATCTCAAGTCTCGTGTTTGTGTACTCACAACTCAAGTGTCCACTTTGGATACTTCAATACTTTCTCTCACCGAGAAGTATGAGTCCACATTAGGCCGAATTGATAAATTCAACAAAGGCAAGGACCATTTGGATAATATCCTAAATGACTTACTTCCGGCCAATCATCGTATTGGCTTGGGGTATAAAAAGGAAAATTCATCCAAATGTTCCACCACCTTTGTAAGGCCAACTTCCGATGCCTCAACTAGTGGGAGTAAACACCCCATGGGTAGTTCATATACCAATGGTACTTCCACTAAGTACACATCCCCTCTTGGAAAGAAACCCACTTTGGGTGGACCTCCAAAGAAGGGTCATGCATTTATGTACACAAATACTATGCCACGTAGGAACACACATCCTACCCTATCTGTTCACACTTATGATGATTTCTATGCTCCACGTCCACGGGCACGTGCACACCAAGTGAGACACACTCACTCACGTGTTCCTCCACATGCATATGTTCACCCACATCATTACTATATGAGCAATTACCATCATGCACCGTATCATATGATGCCACCACCATTTCATCATGTGTCGTATGCTTATCCATGTCATGCATACCCTAGGCCACTTTCTCGTAGGCCACATGCATCACGTAGAAATCAATCACATGTGCATGCTCCCAATAGGAATAGGGCTCCCAACACATTCACTATTTGGGGCCCGAAGGACACAAGCATGCATGAAAAACAAGCGTATATTAATTCTTATTTCATGAATGTTGTGCACAATGATGATTATGTTGGGAAGTCTAAGTCCAATTGGACTTGTCTTCCAAAGGTCTAATCTCTTGGGACCCAATGACCTTGGGTACCATGATACGATATTTTTGATCGTCAGGTACTCAAGAAAAAGAAAAGGAGCAACAAATCAAAATTTAGCTCCAAGGATGGGTGGATACTTGATAGCGGGTGTTCAAAACACATGACTGGTGAAGCTCAGTTGTTATCCGGAGTGGTGCCCATTGAAAATGAAACCGAGTGGTCTTTGGAGGCAACGAGAGCGGAACCATCATTGGTGTTGGAAAATTTGGTAACCCCACTAAACCCCTTTTAAGTGATGTTTACCTTGTTAAAGGCTTAAATCACAATCTTATCTTAATAAGCCAACTTCGTGACAAGGGTTACAAAGTTAGCTTTGCGAAAGGTATGTGTCATATTTTGAGAAAAGATAATAATAATGTGTTGTTCTCTGGCACACGCCATAAGGATATATATATCCTAGATATTCCAAAATCACATGAACAATGTCTCATTGCCAACACAAGTGAACAACACTTATAGCATCGACGTTTTGGTCATGTGAACTTTGTAACACTTTTCAAACTATCCAAGCTAAACTCTATAAAAGGATTCCCTAAGCTTGCCTTTCAAAAGAAAAGCTTTTGTGACTCGTGTCAACGAGACAAACTTCCAAAATCATCATTCAAACCTAAGAAAAGTATATCCTCTAAACCGCCTCTAGAGCTTTTACATCTAGATCTTTTTGGGCCAACTAGAGTTGCTTCATTAGAAAATGCCCGATATGGACTTGTCATCGTTGATGATTTTTCTAGATTTACTTGGGTATTTTATTTAATTAATAAAAATGATGCTTTTGAAAACTTCACAGTATTTGTTAAGAAAGTACAAAATCTCATTGGAACCACCATTGTCACTATTCGTAGTGATCATGTAGGGGAATTTGAGAATGAGTCTTTCTCAAATTTCTGTGATGAAGTTGGTATTACTCACACCTTTTCTTTCCCTCGCGCACCCCCTCAAAATGGTGTTGTTGAGAGAAAGAATAGGACGCTAGTAGAATGTGCTTGCACGATGCTTGATGATAGCCAACTTGGCCATCAATTTTGGGCAGAAGCGGTACATACCGCTTGCTATGTGTTTAATAGGATACTCTTGAGGTCCGGCACCAAACAAACTTGTTATGAATTGTTGTTTGGTAGGTTGCCTCAAGTTAAACATTTTAGAGTTTTTGGTGCAAAATGTTTTATCAAAAACACGTATGGTAGTTTGGACAAATTTGATCCAAGATCCGATGAGGGGATATTTGTTGGATATTCCTCCCGTAGCAAAGCCTACCGGATATACAACAAAAGAACCTCAACGATCGAGGAATCTCTTCATGTTTCATTCAATGAAAATTTTGTCCCTCCTAGAATTATCAATGATGATGATTCTATGGAAGTAGTTTGTGACTCTATTGGTAAATCTAATCCTATTGATTCTGTTGATACTAACCCTACTGATGATTCTTTTGAGAATGTTCCTAGTGATCAGGGAGTTCCCAAACGGCTTCATACAGTTCGTGACCATCCCCATGAGCAAGTCATTGGCAACATACTAGATAGTGTCAAGACAAGATCTCAAGTCAATTTCTTTGCTCATTGTGCCTTTGCCTCTTCAGTGGAGCCAAAGAATATCAACGAGGCGTGCGAAGATTGTTCTTGGATCCTAGCCATGGAAGAGGAACTCATTCAGTTTGAGAGGAATGAGGTCTGGGGCTAGTTCCATTACCTTCGAAGAACCACACCGTTATAGGAACGAAGTGGATTTTCAAGAATAAGACCGATGAGAACCAAAACATCGTCCAGAACAAAGCTCGGTTAGTTGCTCAAGGCTACAGGAAAGAGGAAGGTATAGATTTCGAGGAATCTTTCGCACATGTAGCTAGATTAGAATCTATTAGGTTGTTATTATCGTTTGCATGCCATAAAGATTTCAAACTCTTTCAAATGGACGTAAAAAGTGCGTTTTTAAACGGAGATGTCGTTGAGGAAGTTTATGTTTCTCAACCTCCGGGTTTTATAAATGAAAAATTTCCAAATCACGTTTTCAAACTTAAGAAAGCACTTTATGGTTTGAGACAAGCTCCTAGAGCTTGGTATGACCGCCTAAAGAACTTTCTTTTGGATTTGGGTTTCAAAATGGGTGAGGTTGATTCAACGCTTTTTGTTAAGTATGCGAATCATGATATTATTTTAGTTCAAATTTATGTAGATGATATCATTTTCGGTGCTACTAACTTCACTCTTTGCGAAGATTTTTCTAATGTCATGAAGGACCAATTTGAGATGAGCCACATGGGTGAGCTCAAATATTTCTTAGGACTCCAAATTCGCCAAATGCACGATGGAATCTTCATCCACCAAACCAAGTACACGGTGGAGTTGCTAAAGCGATTTGGAATGGAGAATGCTTCTGGCAAGAAGACTCCAATGAGCACTACTACACACCTTGATAAAGATACGGGCGGTAAAGATGTAGACATTTGTCTATATCGAGGTATGATAGGTAGTTTATTATATCTTACTGCCAGTAGCCCTGATATAATGTTCGCCGTATGTGGTTTTGCTCGGTATCAGTCAAAACATAAGGATTCACACTTAATAGCGGTTAAATGTATTTTCCACTATTTAAGTTACACATTCGACTACGGATTATTTTATCCAAAGTCTAGCACATATGAGTTAATCTCATATAGTGACGCAGATTATACTGGATGCAAATCCGACAGGAAGAGTACTAGTGGCACTTGCCATTTTATAGGAAATTCTCTTGTCTCTTGGTTTTTCAAGAAGCAGAATTCCGTATCACTTTCAACCACCGAGGCGGAATATATTGCCGCTGGTGCTGCACGTGCACAGGTTCTTTGGATGAGACACACACTTAAAGACTTCGGTATAAACTGTGATACTTGCCCTATCATGGTGGACAACCTAAGTGCAATATGTCTCTCTAAGAATCCGGTACACCACTCCCGTACCAAACACATAGATGTCCGTCACCATTTCCTAGATGATCATGTTGCTAAAAAGGACATCATTTTAGTGTACGTTGAAACCCAGAAGCAAATCGTCGATATTTTCATGAAACCACTCAAGGAAGATTCCTTTGTGCGGTTACGTCGAGAATTGGGGATTATGGGTGAATCCGAGATTTATGATTCATATTTTCGATAATCCTGCATGATAATGATATTCATATGCTCATGCTAGATTTGTTTTGATATTCTGGATTTATGATTGGTTTTTCGATTTGCGCGTCGGATTTATGATTTTCTAGTTTTATGGGGTAGAATAAGATCGTATGAGAGTGTTTAGATGATGTGTCCAAGTGTTCTTTGGAGAGAACTCAAAATTTCGTATTCTCAAATTTTTTGGACTCACTTCGTTGGTCCAAGTTCATTTGCTTACCGACTAGTTTCACTTCTAGTCGGTTAGTGATTGAACTCAGACCGACTAATTCTTGCTCTAATTTTGACCTCACATGCTGTCTGCATGTTAGTCGGTTCAAGATCATCTGCCAACCGACTAGATTGCATTCTAGTCGGTCTGCTCATGAACTTAGACCGACTAGATATGCGGGTGCAATTACCTATTTGGCTCTGCGCATCGATTTATACCCCCCTCCGCACCGATTAGAATTCATTCTAATCGGTGCGTCCTCTCTCCTAAATCCCTAAACCCCGCGTCTCCTCGTCTTCCTCCGCCGTGCGTCGCCGTCTCCGGCTGCCGTCAACCGTCGCCGGTCCTCCAGAGTCGATCTCTCTTTCTCCTAGGGTATCTTTGGTATATCCTCTCTCTCTTTCACTCCAGTTTTAGGGTTCTATCTCGTTCAAATTTCGTTTTCGTTCGACTTTCGCTCGATTCTAGGTCGATTTCGTTCGATTTCTTGTCTCGATCTCATGGCAAGAACTCGTATCCCTATCCGTCCCTCCGGTCCATCTCCCATGACCGTCGAGCCTCCAACCAACTCTCCTCAACCCAAACGTCGTGCCAAAACCACTCGTACGCCTACCTCTCCATCCTCTTCCTCGCCTTCTCTCAAGAAGAAGAGGACTACTGCCTCCACAACAAAACCCCCATCTCAACCCAAGCCCAAGCCCCGGACCAAGGTCAAACAAAAGATTTTGACTCCTGGACCCTTCCGTGCTCCCACACCACCCTCTGACTCCGACGATAACTATATCCCGGAGACTGAGCCTACCGAGAAGGCACCTACTGCTCCTCCTTGCTCTACCTCTCGTTAGTCAAAGGGGAAGGCTCCCATGCCTTCTGGTGGGGTTGATATATCTCTTTGTCGCGATGACCCATTGTGTCTTGCAGCATACAACCATATCGAGCACTGCCCGTTGATTCTCGAGCATTTCGTTCAGTTCTCTGACTTTCCTCAGCTCGCAGATCTCCTCTCTTATAGCGGCCTCCTAGATTATCTTCGCCATGATCCCAAGGCGAATCCTCATCCCTATCCTAGACTCGTCAAACTATTCTATGCCAATCAAGTTCGGGGTGAGTATGATGACACCCACTGCATTGAGACCACTGTCTTGGAGACACCTATTGTCCTCACGGCAGAGATCTTAGGGCAGTTGCTTGGTGTCTCCTCCTCTGGCCTGCTCCCCTCTGATATTTCTGTGGCTGACATCCACGATCTTGACCAGTCCATTCTTGCTGAGATGTTTCATGTCATTCCTCCCGCCATGATTGGCGTTCCATCGAAATCATTCAAGCCTAATGCATGGGTCCTAAATCTCATTCTGAAGTCGTGTCTTCTCCCGAAGTACGGCTCCTCCAGCTTGCCTTCCCAGCCATTCTTTAAGCTTATCTACGCTCTTTTTACTGGGAGCGAGATAAATTGGGCCTGTATTATCTTAGACAAGATGGATTCCTTTAAGTGCATCAGGAAGTCCACCAAGTCAGCCCATATTCCTTATCCCTGCCTGCTGACTCTTGTCTTCCGCCACTTTGGCGTTCCTCTCCCTCCTGATGATCAGCGTCCCTTAGGTCCTCCCTTGAACGCGACTGCCGTCAAGAAGTCTCTTGCAGCCTTGCGTCACGTTCAGAGGACTACCCCTTCAGTTCCTCCTCCGCCTTCTCGCCCTGACTCTTCTACTTCCATGAGCCGTCAGGAAGCTCGTATTGCACGATGTGAGGAGATGCTTGCACGCATCTGCGAACATCTGGACATTGAGGTTCCTCCTACGCTTTCTGATGAGGAAGCCATGGACATTGATGATGATGAGGAGCGAGATGATTCTCCAGCTCGTGCCCCCGAGGGTACTTCTGTTGGCACTGATTCTTCTGCTCGTGCTCCCGAGAGCACTCCTTCTGCCACCATCCCTTCGGTGGACACTCCAGTCATTCCAGAGACCACCACTTCATCTGCACAGCCTGTTGCTGGTGTTGATCCTGCATCCGCCTCCTGAGCCTTCGTTGGAGGACTCTCCACTGAGCATTTGGATGATTTATCTTGTTGTGAGAGAGTGTGGTTAGGATAGATGGGTGGATGTATTTTTGCATGTTTTGCGATACTTTGTGATGTCTGTTGTGACATTTGATGTTGTATGATGTGCAATTCTCTGCTGGCTGTATGTATATTTTTTTGTTGGCTAGATGTATAATTTTTGTTGTATCCATATATATATATATACATCGTGTTGCCATTCATTTCTGTGTGCACATTGTATTTTTGTCTCTGATGTTTACTTCGTCGCTCGACGATTATATTGATTAAATAGCTTTGTTTGTATGAAAACATAGAATTGTTTTCCATGCACTAAATTAGCTAAAAATGTTGATATTGGAGAGTATGTTTCTTTACTCATTACGTGAATTTGATTTTGAGTTTTGATGATTTCACTTTTCGCTTTTCGACTATGGTCTCATTGGCACGCTTTGATATTCTTCGATATATTTTCCTTGGTGTCATTTAGACCGTTGTCGTTTTCTTCGACTCCCGTGTTTAGATGTTTTGTTTAGCCATGGTTGTTGTCGTTGTTTTCCTCCCGCTCTTTTTGCCAATGCCAAAGGGGGAGAGAATTAATAATGACTTTGAGCTAAATGATAATTTAAAGCAATTTACCGTGAATCTAATTTGATATGTTAGATTCAGGGGGAGTGAAGGTATAAAAATGGATTCCGATCCTATATTTCAATAATTGGATCATGTTTTATACTTTTCTCGTCTGCTTGATGCTTATGTTTATTATTTAATACGGAACTAACGAGTCATCAATGCAGGGGGAGTAAGTAAATTTCAGTTGTATCATTATTATTGATCTATATTTATGTTAGTTTGTCATCACCAAAAAGGGGGAGCAAGTTGAGTATTGATTCACCTGATTTGGTTTTGATGATGAACAAACATAAATATCGTGCACTAATTCTCTTTGAGCGCAGTTATGGAGATCGTCGCCAAATTACTTTGTACATCTCAAGCGACGTCCCAAGACTTCTTAAAGCGCGTGATCTTAGTTCCTGAAGCTTCGTTGAAGCTCAAGGAGTTATTAATGAAGTCAAGATATTCGGATTGAAGATTTGAAGACGGTTTGTCGTGTATATTTTTATTGTCTTCTAGCTTCATCGTATAGAATGTTAAGCCTTGAGTAGGACTTACTTAACAATCTTCATATCGCTCATATCTTAGATCTAGGATTGCCTTAGAAGCCATTAGAAACTTTCCCGAAGCTTATGACTTCATTTCACGGCTTCTTATGCATCTTAGTTGGTTCAAGAAGAAGAACCAACCGACTAGATGTCGGTTGCAAATCCTTCTTGAACCGACTAGTTCTCCTAGTTCAACTCAGCATATACACTATTGACAAGTTAGTCGGTCAAAGAAGAATCACCGACCGACTAGTTGTCAAACTAGTCGGTTGGTGTCTCTTCTCTGACCGACAAGTTTTCCTTGTGAAATTCAGCTCATTTACTGTTGATCAATTAGTCGGTCCAAGAAGGTTCACCGACCGACTAGTTGTCAAACTAGTCGGTTGGTGTTTCTTCTTAGACCGACTAGTTCTATCTCTTAATTTCACTATCTTTGCTGTCAACCATCTGGTCGGTCCAAGAAGGTTCACCGACCGACTAGTTGCAGAACTAATCGGTCAGTGATCCTTCTTAGACCGATTAAGCAGCTTCAGAAATAGATCCGTTGGGCATTTAATGCCACGATTTTTGCTGAACTCTTCTCTCTCTCTCTCTCCTATATAAACTTGATGCTTCAAGCTAGCATTCAAGGCTGCTATTATTGAGATTTAGAGAATCAAAGAGAAGAGCATTAAACTCTCATTTCTAAGCTCTCTCACTTCACAAGAATCTCTCCCTTACTCTTTGAGCCCTAATTCCTCAAGAGAGATTCTCATTCATTGTGAGCTTCTCACGCTAAGAGCTTGAATCCAAGTCACCAACTTCACCCTAGCCATCTATTGCTGTTCATCTTGGTAGAGCTAGGGTTTGGTGCTATCTTCTTCCTCAAAATCCTTCTTGCCCTAAAATCAGTAAGTTTTACTCAAGGCATAGAGTTTTGTGGTAAGTGTTTTATTGTTTCATTTAAATTGATATTTCTGTTTATCACTCGGTTGTGAGAGAAGATCGTGATCCCGGTTTGTGGGAGTCACATTTCGATCTTTGTATGATTTGATCTTGTAGTAGTTTCTACAAGAATTTCATAGGGCAAACTTGAGTTAGTGGATTCTAGATCAAGTAGCCGGAGGGGATCCGGGTCTGGGACGTAGGATCACCGGGAACAAGTTGAGGAGACTTGGGTGGATCCGAACCCATTAAATCGCCTGTTTGCATTGCTTAATTCTTGTTGTTTATTTTCATTCCGCATTGTTGGTTGTGTTTGCACAATAATTAGGAATTATACTCTTGATTATTTTAAAGTACTATTCACCCTCCCTCTAGTACTTGTGCAGTAGCTATCAGGGCATTGCAAACACCACTGCTATTTCGTTGCTTTTTAGCAGTTACATGGCCATGGAGCCTCAATGAAATTAAATCTAACCCTTAATCAAGCCTTTGATTGAAGATGCTTAATTTAATAAATAAGTTTGGATATGGGTGATTTCTCCACTATTTACACCTTAAAAAATAAACATTAATGCCTAGTAATGTTGCTACTTGCTTGAGGTTAAAAGGGATTCATGTTCTAGGGACGGTGTTGTACGTTCTTTTTCCCCATGGCATGGTAGGGCCCGTTATGTAGAACATTTCCTAAACCAAAGTAATATGGAGCCTACCGATGTTTTATCACCACTTGTGGGGATTGGTTTGCTAGTCCATGTAAGTGAACCAATTGATCTTATGGTAAATGGAAATTGGTTACAAACATCAATTCAAAAATCTTGTTTAATTAGAACCAAAATGATCAACTCATTTGGCCTTTGATTGACAAGCCTTTACTATCAAATCTATCAATGTCTACAACATTACATCTACCATTTATATTTACAGAGGGAAATTCTTATATCTTGTATTTGGAAAGCTAAGGAGAAGAGTTTTCACATTATATTTGAATTTCTTTAAAGGTAAAAATATGCTCGCTTGTAACATCAAGAGTTTATAGTTGCAAAATGGTTAGGACTTGTAGCATGTTGGACCTTAATCTTTATTGAGTGGTATCTTCTTTATCATGGCTTTGTTGATCATTTATAGTTCTAAGTAGTTTTTTATTATTTATTTAAAGAAAACCATAGAGTAGTCTAGTTAGCCTTGAGTGATCTTAACTCCACATTATAGCATATTTCTTTAACCATATGAATGAATGGTCCGATCATTTGGTGAAAGAAATGATGAAGAATGATGTGGACATCTTCACCTACTCCATTATGCTTCATGTGATTGGTGCCTTGGGTTTGTCTGTGATGCATGGAATGGTATTTTCTAGGAGGAATATAGTTTGAATGAAAGTTTTTCTCCTAGATGTCCTAATGGAATTGGTGTTAAGTGTGCAGCTATGCTTATCATTATATCTACTGCTATATCATCTTGGCTAGATGTGCCTGTATCAAGGTTATTATCCATTACAAAGCGTTAACCGCTTATGCCATGACAAAACCTATCAATAGGGATAGAAGAGGCAACGATGGTGGTTAGGGTGGCATAGCTTCATATCATTCACCATATGATGCTACCTAAGCTTATGATCAACATGTTACTTCTTGTTCTGTTGGGCTTTACTCTTAGCATTTTAGGTGTCACACATGGTTGTGTCTGTATTTCTAAAGACGACACCAATGATGATCTAGTGAGCAGATGAACCTATTTAGGAAATTAGGCATGTGCTTGGTTGGCCATGTGATTCGTACACTATATCCAACAATAATGGTATTGAGTTAAGACTTGGGTGGATGCACTAGCTTCGACTCGTACAACACTCAAGTTAGAACATGTATGAGATAAGATAGAAATATATTGTCTGGAGAGAGAAAGTATCAATTAAAATGCGTTACCTCCTCCTTCGAGAGGATGAATCTATATTAAAATGGTTGAGAGGCATTTTAGTTATTCTGCATCGGTAGTGATCATCTTCGTAGATGGGCCAGGCCTATCAGGGCCTGTCTTAAAGTGGGCATATGGGTCTTTTGTTGTATTGGTCCAATTGTGAGGTGGTATACTACCAAGTTGCGCAAATTCTACCAAGTAATACCTAGTCAGATTCCATTACTTTTTCGTATGAGCTATTCTTAACAAGGTATTTATCTGGTAATAATTTATTAATATAAGGGTTATTTTTTGTTTTCTTTGTTCACTCCCTTGGTATTTGAGCACAAACATTATAACTTGTTTGTTGTGCACCTCATTTAAAGATAATTATAAGTGATATTAATTCATAGTTTGTCTTTTATCGATAAATTTTTTTGACTTGGCATAACACTTTTGCCTATAATATTTTTTTATGTAAACGTAACTTGAAGTCACATTTATTCATGTGCAACTTATTAAATCTATATTTCTAGCTATTAATCATTGAGCCTAGGTATGACACAACCTTGAAATGGCGATTGAAGTGGCCGCAATAGTGGTAGGGGTGGTGTAGCTTCATATTCTTTGCTATATTAATGTTGCCTAAGCTCATGATTAACATATTACTTTGTGTTCATTTGTACTCTACTCTTAGCATTTTTGTTGTTGTTGTACATGATTTATAATCATGTTTCTACAAATGACAACAATGATGACATAATGAGTTGACTAACCTATCTAGGCCGAATCAAGTATGTGCTTGGTCTGTCATGTGATCTGCACACGACTTCCAACAAGAGCATTAGGGAGACAAGACTAGGTGATGTGCTAGCTTCGACTCATATAGTACTTAAGTTAGAACATGTGAGAGATAAGATAGAAATATAATATTTAGAGAGGGAAAGTATCAAATTAGGATGTGTTAAATTCAATTTTAAGAGGATGACTTAATATTGAAATGGCCAAAGTGCATTTTACTATTTATGCATAGGTAGTGGTCCTCTACCTGAATGGGCTGTGCCATTTAGGACCCATCTTGAAGTTGGGCCAATGGGTCTTTTATTGTCTTGGCCAAATTGAGGCGGGATACTACCAAGGTGACTAAATTATAGTATAAGGATTCCCTTTTAGTATTTATTAGGTAATAATTTTTAATATAATGGTTCAATTTTATTTTCTGTGTTCACTCCTTTGGTATATGCGCCCGCCATTATGACTATTTTGATGTGCACCTCGTTTAATGAAAATTATTAGTCAAATTAATGCGCATCTTGTCTTTTATGAAACAGTATTCCTAACTTGACGTTACACTTTTTGTCATAAACCTTTTTTGGTGTAAAGTTAATGCGAGGTCATCTTTTTTCAAGTGCTGCTCAGTAAGTCTACATTTTAGACTATTAATTGTTGTCCCTAGTTTAATTGGCATGCTGTTACCTTTTGTTTCTTCTATAAAAAGGTCATATTTTTCTCTTCCACTCTTTCATTTACCACAAGCCTCTTTTGCATTGCCCGCCCTCCCCCCTAAAAAATTCATTCAGTTCCATGGTAGAATGTGCAATTTTATCATCTATTTCATTCTATATAATGGCTTCCATTGGTTTTTTGCTTAATAATGGAAGCCATATGCTTTCGTCTCTTTAGTGCTACTCTTCACTAACCCTTAAGGAGAGAAGGCCAGACACAAGATGAATATGGATATACTGTGCAGCAGTGCATGACAATATGTCGTTGAGACCAATTACGAGAGAGACATCGTTCTTTAGGAATATAAGGTATGTCTATGGCTAGCATTATACCAATTCTTCTCAAAGATGTTTTTAAGTATAAGATAAGACTAAAAATAGGAATATTTCTCACTTTCTGTAACTCGCAATGGCAACAACCATGTATTGTTTCTCTTGTATCTTTTGATAATTTTTGTAGTTCCCATGGTATTGATAGTCTTGGCTACTATGTTAGTTGTAAATGAGCATCCCTAATATGTTATTTAATGTAATGATGATGATGATGATGACGATGATGATACTAATAATAATAAATACATTTTGAAGCATATTATTAAAAAGCAAGTAGAAGGGGTTGCGAGGGGCAACCATAACATCAATACAACAACGCTTATTTTGTAATCTAGTTGTGCTGCTGCTATTCCTTAATTAATATAGGATTCATGATATTATTATCTTTATAAGAATTTCCTTCAATTTGCAAAATATAACATGTTGTTTATTGCTTACAACTTACTTATTTGAAACAACTAGACCATGATATGTTTCATAATAATGTCTATTATGAGCTAAATAACCAATTGCAACTTCTTTATTTTGATTTTTTTGCCATTTTTTGTAAAAGTGGGCACAAGGTGCTCCCGTGTCAACGAGGAGCTGTGGAGAATTTGGCATCTGGGCAATGCTAGGAGCCTTGTTGTGAGAAGGAGGAATACGAGATGATCGATGAAGAACATTCTTAACAGCATGTGAGGTTTGGATATGGTCACACTATCTGCGCTCGCTCTTGAGTACCATATGAAGTCTAAAAACAAAAATCAGGTGGTGAATCATCGATCTTAGGAGCACTACTACGCAAAAGAAGTGACTGAAAGCAAAGAATAAGACTTGATCAATAAACAATGGTGTGGATCAATCTATGTTGTCCCATATGCTAGTTATAAACAACTGGATGTTTCTTTTATTATACGTCAAACACTCTATGTCATTTCTATCCATTTGTAATGATATGTTTATTCTATTTTTCAATGCTCTTGGTATAATAGAAGTGACAGAAAGAGAATTACGTTATTATACTATGACAAGATATAGATTTGTCAGCTTACAACATCTCATTATGATCCGCTTCTATAATGACAAAAGAACCTAGTCTGGATGTACTAGTTTGATATTGTTTAGGGGATGATATTTATTGGCATAAGGTGATGCCCCAAATTTCATGAAAGTGCAAATCGACCAAGCACACAAACAAAAATTATCGAGAAGGAAATATTGCCAAGGAAATTATATGGTTTATGTGGTCTGATATTTTTGACAAGTTACTGGATGGAAAATAAGATGAGTTTTATTGTAATATTCTTTTAAGAATTACATGAATTGAAGATTGCTCAAGCTAAAGCCAAATAACAAATACGCCAAAATAAACACTCCCATAAAATAATAACATTTTTAATTTGGCTTTAGTGGGGGGGGGGGGGGCAGTGGCGTAACCAGGAATTGTTTTTGCCTAGGGCCAAAATAAAGATGATGTAATGAACATTCTTGAAAAAAGACCAAAACAAAAAAGTAAAAAATGCTAACATGCTTTAATTATTTATAGATAATAACTACAAAATAGTATTATACATATATCCAAAAGATGATATATAAAATACAAAATGTCTATTTAAGTTGATAAAATAGTATTGTTAAGGTCAAAATTGACCGAGACAGTTGTCAAGCTGACGTAGACTCGAGATGCTGAGTCGGAGCCTCGTCAGCAGTTGGAGTAAGACCCTTAATTGGAAGAACCGAGATCGAGTGATGGTAGTTGAAGATGATGTGGTGCTCGATCGACCTTCGAGCGGTAGTTGTGTTGATCGTTCAAGGCTGGGAAGCTCAATGTCAACCTATGTTGGATGATGACCGTCGATCTGCACCACATGGACTCGTTAGGGGGGTCGGATCTGGGTTCCGACCTGTAACGACTGGTTTTTGTACGATTGGATTATCAGTGTGTTTTGCTTGCGATGGTGGGTTCTCTCCTTGTGTGGTTTCCATTTCCATAGTTCTCGCTTTCATTCATCTCGTTGAGATTTCCTAGCTTTCGTTTTCATTCCTTTTCATGTGATCTTCTAGATTCTTCCTTAGAATCATTGAACTCAGAGTAAGTCACTCGTGACGAGCTTCATATCAATCATATCTTAGAGTATAAATCGATCCTAGAAGCCATAGAAATCTTCCCGAAGCTTCACGCTTTGAATCGGCACTTTTCGTGCATGTTAGTTGGTTCAAGAAGATCGACCGACCGACTAGATTCCAATTTAGTCGGTCAGGAAATCAACTGGAACCGACTAGTTCATTCAATCAATTATTCAGGAGCTACTGTTTACTCTTAGTCGGTCTAAGAACAACCATCGACCGACTAGATGCCAAACTAGTCGGTTAGGAATCCTTCTCAGACCGACTAACTCTCATTTCCATGATCTCTCTCAAAATTCAGCCTTTAGTCGGTCAATGAACACTCACCGACCGACTAGTTCTCAAACTAGTCGGTTGACAAGTCTTCACAGACCGACTAACTCATAGTCCAGTTTTCCTGAGCGAGCTACTGTTTACTCTTAGTCGGTCCATGTTGAACGACCGACCGACTAGATCCTCAACTAGTCGGTCACCAATCCTTCCTTGACCGACTAATCAGCCCAGGAAACCCTAGTTTGCCCTAGCCGCCACACGATTTTCTATATAAACCCCCAATCGTTTTCTTCTCTTCCCTCTCTTCTCCTGAACCTCCTCCTTCCCCAAATCATCCCCCTTCATCCCCAAACCCTTCCTCCTTCATCCCAAGCTCATCCATCATCATCCAAACCCTCATTTCACATATCCTACCTCTCCTCAACCTCAAACCCTCATCAAATCCCCAAAAGCCTCATCCAAACCCATTTCTCCAGGTTTTCCCTCATTTCCAGATCTGAGTGGTAGTTCTCCCGGATCGTTCATCCGTTGCCGTGGTTGCTCGGCGTTGATCTTCCGCTTCCATTCGGGTAGTGTTCTTCCTTTAATATTCTCTTAACCCCCATTATGATTTATGAAACCCTAATAATAATGGATGTTGTTTGATGATTGTTTCTCCATGACAGCGATTCCCTTCCCCGTAGATTAGCGTTCGTGAGACGAACCTTCGTGATCGTCTTCCTCGGTGCTAGGCAAGTGAAACTTGCCATTTAGGGTTTAGGCCATGTTTTAGGCCATTTACCTTGCTTTAGCGTAAAAGAGACTAGACGGTGAAAGGATAGCCGTCTAGACGCCATTGACCTAGCTTGACAACGAAGCTTGGTCCGTCACCCCTATCATGCTTGTATGTCATGTTTAATTACAATTAACGGTACGCGAATATTGTTCATGTCATTGCATTTTGCCTGTCACGTTTAAATACAATTAACGGTACGCGAATATCTGTTCATGACATTGCATACATCGATTGTTCATCGTGATTGTGTAGCTTCGCTACCATGTTTGTGTTCCTGGCTCGTGTTCCAGAAGCGAGCCCTGTAGTTGGAAACCCCAACGCTCGACATTGAATTGTGAAATAGGAAAACAAGCTCCCGTGCGGGGCAACCCTGGCTCACTTGCTGGGCTCATGTACAGGGACCCTGGCTTGTTTACGTGTGAGATGGGGTAAGGGTTAAGCGGCCATTCAACTGGGGGTCTGCCTGATCAGCAACTGCAGTTGTAAGGCGTAAACTCTGGGGTGGGGTAGTGTTTAGTGCCGATCGGCGTGAATGATGAACCATTCAGCTGAAGGGCGTAAACATCTACAAACAACAGTGAAACGTGAATTGTGTTTAGTGCCGATCGGTGTGAATGATGTACCATTCAGCTGAAGGGCGTAAACACCTACGAAACAACGTGAAATGATTGAGATTGTTAGTAGCTTGGCTACTCTTGTCTTGTCCCGATAATTGTTCTCTTGTACTTATTGTCTCGCCATGTCTTGCTTGTGCACTCATGTTATAACTGCCATGTCATGCATACTATAACTGCTAGGTTGCTAGTTTACCTTCCTTTCAGTTTCCTTGCTCAAGTCTTTTCAGACTTGCTGACATGTGCCCCTTTCTCTTTGGGTGTCGCATGTTAGTTGCCGAGCCTGAGCTTGTTGCAGAGGACGTTGTGTTTGCTAAGGAGGAGTCTTGTGGACACCGGTGACTTGTTGAGTTTCCCTTTATGTTTTAGGATTCCTGTTAGTTGTCGGTGCGTGGCACCCTTGTATGTATGTTATACTTTGTTGGCCATGTTTGGGCTCTAGTCTCTTTTTTCCTTTAGCCTGGTGGCTTTTCTGCGATATTGTAATTTGTTTATGGACATTTGGAGATTCAATAAAATGTCGTCTCATTTCCTCATTATCATTGTTGTTTCGTTTTGCTTTGCAAGGACTTGCCGTAATAAGTGTTTTTATACGCTTATCAGACTTGGAGCTTCACGGCTTTAAGTTTGTGCGGACCTTCTCACGTCTCGCCTCCACATTTTTGGGAAGCGGGGCGTGACACGACCCAAATCCCCTCCGATGCTTAAGTTAGTTTGGAACTTAAGGGAGAGAGTATCTTGGTGCAACTGAGATCGACCCACGGAGGTCCGTCTCAAGGCTGGCGGCGCAAGCTCGAATGTATAAGAAGTATAAGATGAGAAAGTAGAGTTCTATGTCTTAGACATCGTACCTTGGAAATGTGACCTTTTTCTCTATTTATAGACGTTCAGGGTCCCTTTGGAGACGTTGGGGGTGATAACAGCCACCCATAATTGGGCCACGATCTTCCCCCATTAATCGGAATAAATATTTCGCACGTCCCCGAGATTCACGGGCCCGCCTTTAATCCCACGTTCGAGTGAAGTGGACTCAACGGTCGACTGACCATTGGGCTTTGACGGAGTCGGTATTGGGCTTCTTTGGTGGGCATTATGAGTCATAATTATTTGTCGACCGAGTTATCTCGAATGCCAGCCCAATGATTCAACAAGTGTCATACATACATATAGACATGCATGCATATGTAAATAATATTTGATAAACAAAATAATAATTGAAGATTAATTTTTTACATTAATATATATACACACACAAGAAAATGGAAAGAATAATTGATATAGAATTTTTTACATTAATTTAGACATAAAAAATAGTTCAGAGGTAAAAAGGGGCGAGAGGTAGAGAGTGAAAGACTTAGAAAAGTGAAAGGTACTGAGAAAGAGATAGATGATGATGATTATACATAATAATAAATTTTATTTTTTTCTTGCCTTAGGCTGCTAAAAGGCAAGTTGTACACAGTTCCATTCATTTATGATGTATTACCAAAGGAATTAAAATCCAATCTAGCGTACGAATTTTTTATATGGTAAATTCATAAAATTGTATGAAAAATATAGTAAGAAACTGTGATCCCCTACCCACATTGCCATGGAAATTGTGCTATAAGCAAATGGCCCTACCTCATGGTGTCAATTTGGCCCGGCGGCCCCCCGGCCCGACCCGGACCCGGGGCCAGGGCCGGGCTGGGCTGGGGTGCCCAGCCCACCGGGTTAGGTTGGCCTGGCCCGGGTTTTAGCCCGGAGATAAAAAAAGCCTTCCCAGGTTTAAAAAAGCCCATGTGGCCTGAAAAATCCAGGCCGGCCCGACGGATAGGACTGGGCGGGAGTTCTCCTGGGCAGGACTGGGCGGGAGTTCTCCCGGGCCGGCTCGGCCCGGCCCGGACCAGGTTTTGAAAGAGCCCGGTTTGGTCGGGCTGTTTTGAAACCTTGAGCCCTAACCACATTGCCATGGAAATTGTGCTATAAGCAAATGGTGACAGTAAAGAGAATTTTGTATGTAAAACCCTAGAAAGAAATATAAAAATTGTATGAAAGGCAAGTTGTACACAGTTCCATTCATGTATGACGTATTACCAAAGGAATTAAAACCCAATCTAGCGGACGGATTTTTTATATGGTAAATTCATAAAAATTGTATGAAAAATATAGTAAGAAACTGTGATCCCCTACCCACATTGCCATGGAAATTGTGCTATAAGAAAATGGCCCTACCTCATGGTGTCAATTTGGCCCGGTGGCCCCCCCGGACCGGCCCGGAATCCGGGCTTGGCCGGCCCGGACCCGGGGCCAGGGCCAGGGCCGGGCTGGGGTGCCCAGCCCACCGGGTCAGGCCGGCCCAGCCCGGGTTTTAGCCCTGAGATAAAAAAAAGCCTTCCCAGGCTTAAAAAAGCCCATGGGGCCTGAAAAAGCCAGGCCGGCCCGAAGGACAGGACTGGGCGGGAGTTCTCCCGGGCAGGACTGGGTGGGAGTTCTCCCGGGCCGCCTCGGCCCGACCTGGACCAGGTTTTGAAAGAGCCAGGTTTGGTTGGGCCGTTTTGAAACCTTGAGCCCTAACCACATTGCCATGGAAATTGTGATATAAGCAAATGGTGACAGTAAAGAGAATTTTGTATGTAAAAACCTAGAAAGAAATATAAAAGCATTCGCTTGGATTCGAACCGAGCACCACTTGTTCAATGCCCATTTATCTTTGCCATTGGGTTCCAAAGTGATAACGAGGATGTTTAATAATAGTTTATTTTTAAAGTTTTTGCCCAAGGCAGCTGCCCAAGGTAGCTTACATGTAGTTACGCCCCTGGAGCTAATCCCTTATGAGCTATTAAGAAACCAGCCATTCATCCAATATCCACTATTTCATAGTCTTAAATTTGGAAACCCCTAATTTCAAACAGCTATCCTTTATCACAAAAAATGAGATCTAATCAAGGAGTTTCTTGTCCAAACATGTTTAGCTCATACATATGTCATTGAAAAACTAAAATTTTACCAAGAAATTGGAAAAAAATCTCAAATATCATACCCTCGTCCGAGATCTGAGTTTCAATCCGTGGCCTCCACATTTCTTGAACAAGTGACGTAGGCGAGGAAGAGGTCGACGAATCTAAGACGGATCTTGTGCAATGTGCAATCAAATTATGTTTCGGTTCTGTTTACGGGTGATTTTCGACCCGCAAATCGATAGTATGGAGGGTGTGGGGTCAACGCGGTCAAAGGGGACACGCGGGACCCCCCGTGTTGTCGAGGTAGCCAGGTGAGACGGGGATGACCCGGGTGGTCGGTTGATGGCGCGTTCGCTTGAGCAGGAAGGCGCCGTTCCGATCTCCGGCGGGCCGAGGGGTAGCCTCGGCGAGACGACAACTTCTGTGATCGGTAGAAGGCGGGGTCGCTCGGTGAGGGGATGCGCGGATCTTCGCGTCGGCCCGTCGAAGGGTAGCCTCGGCGGAGCGACGTCCTCTTGGTGGTGGAAACGAACAGGCTCGGGGACGAGGGCGCTCGGCTCCGGCTGTGATGACGTTGAGGGGTAGCCTCGGCGCCGCAGGATCTCCTGGACCTGAATGAACGAAGGAGATCATCAGGGGGGTCGGACCTTGGTTCCGACCGAATCCCCTCCGATGCCAAAGTCAGGTCTAGTCTGAGGGATGCTCAGTGGGATCGGGCTCGGTTCACGGAGAGACGAAGCCCGATCCTCGAGCCGAGCTATGGAAGAGAAATATATCAAGGTGGAAGAAGGTCAAAGAGGGAGTTTGTGATACCTTCGTTGTAGATCGTCCAGATCCGGCCTCTGGTGATGATGCCTCCCCCCTCTTCATATAGGCGAGTCCCATAGTAATGGGCCATGATGAGACAACATGGTCTCTATTGATGAGGTCGTGTTAATGGGCCATGTTGACCCCCATAATTGCCATGCTTTATGGAGGGATAAATGCCATGAAGGTGGAGTGATGGCATTGAAAGTGGCCGCCATTATTGGGGAGTGATGGCCATGAAGTCGGTTGCCATATTTGGCGAGCCATGAAGGTGGCTACCATAATTGGAGGATCATGATGAAACTGGGCGGTTGACATACTTGGCGAAGGCTTCCTCGATTTGGGCCCCGACTTCCTCCACTACGGAAGTGGGCAGTCTTTTGGGCCTTTATCTTGGACGGATAAGCGCGGCCCACCCGTGAGATCTCTGGGGCCGGGGCCCTAAGGCCGTAGAAGGCCGGTTGACCGGTCGTCGTTGACTTGGCTCTTCCGGGCCCGGTCAAAATATTCGTAACAATTGCCCCCATCTTTCGAGCTCTACCTTTGTTAAGGTTGAGGTCGGGAGATGTAGTATAAGGGGGGAGAAGTTGCTTTCTCTGTAAAGTTTTTGGTCCGTCTTGCGGAGTTGGCTAGATCGTCGGTCCGAGATTCGTTCGGTTGCGAGAGGAGTCTCCCCTTGACTTACGGCCGACGAAGGAGTGGGTCGACCAGCTGGGGGAGTTGTCCCCAGCACCGAGATTGAGATCGTCTGTTTGGTGGCGAGGGGAGTTGCCCCTCGACTCACGGCCGACGAAAGAGATTTGTTCAGTGGCGAGGGGAGTTGCCCCTCGACTTATGGATGATGAAGGAGATCCGTTCGGTGGTGAGGGGAGTTGCCCCTCGAGTTACGGCTTACGAAGGAGATTCGTTCGGTGGCGAGAGGAGTTGCCCCTCGACTTACGGTTGACGAAGGAGATTCGTTCGGTGGCGAGGGGAGTTGCCCCTCGACTTACGGCTGACGAAGGAGATCCGTTCGATGGCGAGGGGAGTTGCCCCTCGATTTACGGTCGACGAAGGAGATTCGTTCGGTGGCGAGAGGAGTTGCCCCTCGACTTACGGCCGACGAAGGAGATTTGTTCAGTGGTGAGGGGAGTTGCCCCTCGACTTACGGCTGACCAAGGAGATTCGTTCTGTGGCGAGGGGAGTTGCCCCTCGACTTACGGCCGATGAAGGAGTGTGTCAGCTATCCGAGGGAGTCGCCTCGACCCTTTGACCGATCCGTTCATTCGGTGGTGAGGGGAGTCGCCCCTCGACTTACGGCCGAAGAAGAAGTGAGGACCTTGTGAAGACTTTCGAAGATTCCATGGCGGCGCTCTGCCACTACTTCGTCCCACTCGGGTGGATGCAGGAGCTGTTCGGCAAGCGGGAACCCAACATCACAGTCGGTGGTGCTTCGGCCAGATCGGCTCGGCCATGATCGGGGGAGCGGTCTGGATGCTAGAACTCGGACGGTGGTGCTTCGGCCAGATCGGCTCGGCCACGGTCAGAGGAGCGGTCTGGATGCTCGAACTCGGACGGTGATGCTTTGTTCAGATGGGCTCGGCCACGGTCGAAGGAGCAGTCTGGATGCTCAAACTCAGATGGTGGTGCTTCGGCCAGATCGGCTCGGCCATGATCGGAGGAGCGGTCTGGATGCTCGAACTCGGACGATGGTGCTTCGACCAGGTCAGCTTAGCCACGGTCGGAGGAGCTGCTTGGTTACCCAGACTCGGAAATTTTCCTCGCATCATGAGGTGATGAGTATCTCTCAGGTTTGATCTTGGAGATGAGCGGCTGCGAGCATCTCCCTGGTCAGGCGACTCTTGAAGCTGAGATGCTCAAGAACCTTGAGATGCCTCTTGAAGTGTTAATGACGGAGTGTCGTTTGGGAGAGCTTGTACTGGTCCGCTTGGAAGGTGGAGGTTTTGCATCATCGCCTCGGTTTCTGCTTCGTTGCCGTTGAGTGAGCTTGGAAGGCGGAGGTAGTCGGTGTCCCCCCCGTTCACATTATCCTTGCCCCCTCCGCGGCTCGGTTTTGCCCAAAAAAGGCGGCAAACTCGACTCGTCGGAAATTTTAACGAGTTGGCGCAAGTCGACGGGCTTGGACTGAGGTAGGTCTGCTAGCTCGGCTGGTTCAACAGCTCCGTCACAGTGGGGATAACTTTGCTAGTCTCGACAAGGTGGCTTGGCATTGAAACTCAGATGTTTAGCAAGGCGGTCGGATTCGTTTGGTCGGCCCCCTCCTGGGTCGGTTGAACTGGTGTGGTCAGCCTCCTCTTGGATGGGTCGGCCTCGTCTGGACACAGCTCCAGTTCCAGTTCCAGCTTTTGTCTGGATCGTATCTCCAGCTCCAGCTCCAGCTCCAGCTCCGGCTCCAGCTCCAGCTTTTATCTGAATCCTAGCTCCTGCTTCAGCTCCACTCCCATTGGTCACAGTTTATCATGGAGGTGAGCCTTAGCTAATCCGACTGAACTGAGACCCATTTGAGGAGACTAGCAAAATGTCGAAGGCGACCTCCCACCGAAATGAGCTTAGCTCGGTAGGGGCGTCTTCGATGGGTCAACAGCTAGGCATGGCGCCCACCTTTCGAGAAGCTGTTCGGGAATGAGACTGCTCGTCGGTCGACGTAGATCGCAGCCCTTTGCTTCGATCTCCCGACGACGATGACGGATTTGGCAGCCATCGAATCGGGGATGCCGTCTTCACGGAGTGCGTATCGGTGCCGGTCCTGCGGTGCCGGTGCTAAAGCGTTGGTCACCGGTTGGTGTCTCCATACCAAAAAAAATGGCGGGCTGCACCTCAAATACTCCATCGTCACGACCGTGGCAGGGATTTGTCCTCCAAATTCTATCACCGCTCAAATTTGTTTCATGAAGGGCATTCATCCACCCAAGTTCTGGCCACATTGAGTAGACTTGGTGACGAAGCCCAGATCGAGTTCGGGAAGGGGGCAGAGGCTCGGATGCTCGGACGGAAGCGAGATCGGTCGGATTGGTAGCACCTCGAACTCGGCTTGGTCAGTCGCCTCGACGAGGGCGGCTCGGACGGTCGGCAGCCTCGAATGGCCGGCTGTGCCCCGAGCTCGACAAGGGTAGCTCGGATGCCAGGTCGATGGGTCGACAGCTTGCTCGATTAATTTGTTTGCTCGCGTGATCTCCTGCTCCTCGGTAAGAAGATCAAGACCCCTGCCAGCATCTCCATCACAGACGTCTTCCCATCTCTCCGACCCGTTGAAGGAGGCGATGTGGTAGAAGAAGCTCCCCCATCGTTCGTCGAGGCAGGACCCTATGTTTCCGGCCATCCCCCATGCTTTTCGGCACTGCGAGCTCCTCACTGATCGGGCTCTGTTGGCTTGGATTGAGACATGGCCACCGACGAAAGATGGACGGGTTCCCGTTTCTGAGCCTCGACGTCTGCCAGTAGAGGCTGAACGGGCCATTTTCGCTTGTTGGTCTGATGGAGAGCTGGTTCGAGATCGTCTGCTTGAGCTAAGAGGCAACCTCCATCACCCTCTGATGCTGGAGTTAAGCTGGTCTCGTTAGTTGGAAAAACTGAGCCCCGCGTCGAGTATGGGGCGGAGCGCGGGACTCGAAGCTTGGAGGGAAGAATCGATCTGAAGTATCGCAATGCATGCTCACGGATCCGAAGCATCACGTTTGGGGTATCGCCTTTAGGGCGAGCCTTGAGCTCGGGGCTCGGGGCTCGGGGCTCGGAGCTCACGGGTCTCGGCTAGGGCGGAGCACCGTTCGGAGTCAGTTGAAGCACAGATCGCGGCTGGTCGAGGCATAGGTCGCGGCCAGTCGAAGCTTAGATCGGAGTCAGTCGGAGGGGATGGGCTAGATATTCTTGGAGGAGATCGTGGGCCATGTCTCCAACGGCGGTGGTGGAGACTTTGACGACCTCCTCTTCCAGCGCGTTGAAGGAGACGAGCGGGCTGCTATTTGCGGTCTCTTGGAGTTTCACTCTTCGGCTATGAACTCAATGGGCCATCAAGCTGATCGCGCCCCGGATACACGTCCCAGAGCGGCGATGCTGTAGTCTTACCGCAAGCGCACGGTGGAGCGGCGAGCGGGTATCAAACACAGGGAGGCCTGATAACAGTGTCCTCTTCGGTCACCTGGCTATAGGAAAAGTCGGGAAATCTTCGCAAATATGCGGTCACAGTCGTTTAAAAGTATAAAAGAATTAACAAATTAATAAAGACGCTTAGGTGATAGGGAATCCCCGCTACTTGCCATATCTCATCATTGTGACTCGTAGGTTTCACAATTGCTAGACTTGAAATTTGGGTCAACTAGTTGTAACTAAATGTGGAACCAAGCTCACGCTCTCGCGCTATTGCCGGTCTATAGCCAACCTAGGGTAGGGTCCAATCTCTTGCAAACCCTAACCTAGGCAAACTAGCGTGAAGAACAACATCATCGTTCAATCGTATCTCGAGCCCACTCTCGTGCAAACTCGAGTTACGACCTAGGTTGGGATAGTTCCCACCCGTCCAATCTCTTGCAAACGGGTATTGGTATAGAATTGCAATCAAAAACCCTAGTTTCGGTCCAATCTCTTGCAAACCGATCCCGGAGAAATTCAATTGCAACCCAATTCGAATTTCTAGGGCTTCCTATCGAATTGGGATCCAATCTCTTGCAAATCCCAATCGGTATGAATCCCTAGCCATTCGTATTATAGCAATCCCAAACTAACCCTAATCAATCCTAGCAATAGTTTCACCAATTCATCACAAATTCGAAATTGGGCTCGTAGGGTTCATCCCTACGCCCTAAGACGATGAACTACTCACAATTCATAATAAAATGCAATAGAAATTCACAAATAAAATCAATGGAATTCATAGCAATATTCAAAATATCAACAAAAATTGAGTTTTTGAGGGGGAGAGATACAAACCAATGAAGAACAAGATAGCATCCCACAAAATCTCCCTTTTCTCTCCTCCCTAAAAGCTAAATCTAATCCCTAAAAAGTTAATCTAAAAAGGCTGCAAAAAGTTCTGGAAAAAGCTCCATAAACTAGGTTAAAAACTGGGGTTAAATACCCCCCAAAATCGCCCAAAAAACCCTGACGAAAATGCCCCTGCGCAGCCTCAAAATCGCAGTTTCCGCTACAGGCAGCGCGGCTCACTCGGCTGAGTGACAAATGTCACTCGGCCGAGTGAGAGACCCTGACAGATTCCAGAGAGTTGGGGTCTCGGGGGTCGTCTCCTCGGAGGTCACTCGGCCGAGTGACTTCTCTTCACTCGGCCGAAGGGCGTTCTTCACTCGGGCGGACGGTCCTTCGTCACTCGGCCGAGTCGGTATTTGGACTGTACAGACGAAAAGAACAGAGAGTTCGGCAACTTTTGTTGCCGTCGTCTTGGCTCCGCTCGGGCGAGGGAAGACTCGGTGCTCGGCCGAGTGGTATGGCGATGCTCGGTCGAGTGCACGCTATATTTGGCTCTGTTGCGTGTCCGATCTGGCCGGCCGAGCGGGCTGTCTATGCTCGGCAGAGTGACTCCTTCACTCGGTCGAGTGGCATGCTGAAAATGCCCAAACTTCATATTTTCGCCTCCTCGTCGCTCCTACGACGTTCTTTCTTCTTCCACTCCTCTCCAATCGCAAAATACCCCTCAAGAGAGTCGTCGGTGACACTCCGGAGTGGGTGCATTTCAGAATCACTCCAAATCGCTCCAAATCTCCTGAAATACGACAAAAACAACAAATCGTGAAAATCATCGCAATATTGTCGAATAAACGTGAAAAACACGATTTGAGCGATCTAAATGGCATGCAAACATGCAGAAAAAAGGTGTAAAATATGGAGTGATCACAAGCCCCTCAATCTCCTCATCAGCATGGATCACCACCGAGCTCGGAGTTCGGCTGAGTCGGTAGCCGACAGATCGAGCTTGCCCAAGGGACAAGAATTCCATGTGATTGTCTTGGGCCTGGAGTTTGGATTAAAGCCTATTGACAGTGATCAGGGATGGCTTTGGTGAGGTTCCTTGCTCTGAATGACATCGGACGTTGTCGGTTCCGACTTTCCCTTCGCTGGAATGGGCGTCATGCGGTCACCGGCTTTGGCAACCGGTCAGATCTGGTGATGCTCACTCAGATCATCCCCTTGGAGCACCCGCCGATGCTGCCGCTGGGAGACCCTTCCTCCTCGCTGATGACATCGAGTAAGGCTCGGCTGCCTCTGATGTTGGCGGCTGGGGTGGAGGAAGAGGCGGAGTTCTCAAGGGCGGGACAAGATCTCGTCGGAGATATGTGATGCCGATGCGGCTCCTCTTTCGCCCAACATTCAGAGATGATGGGACATCCACCGGATGAGCTTTGAAGGGGCGAGGGGATACTCCGTCCCTGAGGTGAACATCGACGGGAGGATCCCCCTACAAGTTTGATGTGTTTGCCATGGGCATCGTGATCCTCGGGCGGAGGAGATCGGTGGCCACCACCAACGAACCAAGAGAGCAAGGAGGGCGAGAGATTTTTAGTGAAGAGATCGTATCGAAGGGGATCAGTGGACCCGAACTCAGTTGCCTGCCTAGGGCCAAGGCCGGTTCAATATTCAGATCTCTTCTGAGGTTTTAATTTGAGGAACAAATCTTTGTCCGTGCGGTTGGCAACATGGGTGTTGATTCGTTCCCACAGACGGCGCCAAATGTTTACGAGTGATTTTTCTCCCGCAAATCGATAGTATGGAGGGTGCGGGGTCAACGCGGTCAAAGAGGACACGCGGGACCCTCCGTGTTGTCGAGGTAGCCAGGTGAGACGGGGATGACCCGGGTGGTCGGTCGATGGCGCGTTCGCTTGAGCGGGAAGGTGCCGTTCCGATCTCCGGCGGGCCGAGGGGTAGCCTCGGCGGGATGATAACTTCCGTGATCGGTAGAAGGCGGGGTCGCTCGGTGAGGGGACGCGCGGATCTTCGCGTCGGCCCGTCGAAGGGTAGCCTCGGCGGAGCGACGTCCTCTTGGTGGTGGAAACAAACAGGCTCGGGGACGAGGGCGCTCGGCTCCGGCTGTGATGACGCTGAGGGGTAGCCTCGGCGCCGCAGGATCTCCTGGACCTGAATGGACGAAGGAGATCGTCAGGGGGGTCGGACCTTGGTTCCGACCGAATCCCCTCCGATGCCATAGTCAGGTCTAGTCTGAGGGATGCTCGGTGGGATCGGGCTCGGTTCACGGAGAGACGAAGCCCGATCCTCGAGCCGAGCTATGGAAGAGAAATATATCAAGGTGGAAGAAGGTCAAAGAGGGAGTTTGTGATACCTTCGTTGTAGATCGTCCAGATCCGGCATCTGGTGATGATGCCTCCCCCCTCTTCATATAGGCGAGTCCCATAGTAATGGGCCATGATGAGACATCATGGTCGCTATTGAAGAGGTCGTGTTAATGGGCCATGTTGACCCCCATAATTGCCATGCTTTATGGAGGGATAAATGCCATGAAGGTGGAGTGATGACATTGAAAGTGGCCGCCATTATTGGGGAGTGATGGCCATGAAGTCGGTTGCCATATTTGGCGAGCCATGAAGGTGGCTGCCATAATTGGCGGATCATGATGACACTGGGCGGTTGACATACTTGGCGAAGGCTTCCTCGATTTGGGCCCCGACTTCCTCCACTACGGAAGTGGGCAGTCTTTTGGGCCTTTATCTTGGACGCTTAGATCTCTGGGGCCGGGGCCCCAAGGCCGTAGCAGGCCGGTTGATCGGTCGTCTTTGACTTGGCTCTTCCGGGCCCAGTCAAAATAGTCGTAACAGGTTCAATCATGGCCTTTGTCTTCTTTTTTCCCCCAAAGTTGCTTTCTACATTCGGGATAACCCTGTATGACATTTTCTATGGTAGATTGATACAAGGTGGAAGATTGGTGTCAAACATTTTGTGGGGCCATGCAAAAACGAGAAACTCTCATCAATTGGTCTTGGCTAAATGCCACTTTTGTGCTTGTTAATGTGTGATATTAACCGGATATCAATCAATGCAAATATTAAAAAAATTCCTCTTTTTGTCAAGTATCACATGGTTACGCCCCTGGCAATGTGTATGGTCCCTTGATCGTCATAGTATTGTAAATACATGATATCATAGCTTCATAGGGGTCTCTTCATAACTATATGGACTAGCATGCAAAGAAATGATCAATTTCGGATTAGTTCAAAAATTTCTGACCAAAAAAGGGCCTAACAATAATTTTCACATCCTTTGCCTAATTCCTCCGTTGGAACAAGCTAATCGAACTTTCAACTGGCAAGAATTCTTATTGCATTCGGCCTCGTCAAAATTCCACATGTCCAATAAAATCTAACTTCGCCTAGAAATCTGATTAACATAAGTTAAACCAGAATTTGAGAAGGTTATTCTTGGCTAATCATTTGGCTTATCATCCAGGAGATTGGAGAGAATGAGAAGAAGAAGTTGAGATAAGGATTGAGATTCTACGTTGAGCTTTTACTTTATGTGCATGGGAAGTGATTGAGAGATCGAAGGGGCCGTGACTTTGATTCTGACAATTGCTAATAGGGTTTTTTTTCTCTCTTTTTAGGCAAAAAAAAGTCACGCCACCTGTCACACAAGTGACAGAAAATGCGACCTTCTTTCACTGGTGGAAAAATGGTCTAGCCACGGATATTTGGCCACGGACAATTCCGTAGTTGATAGTAGGATATCAGCCACAGATTTTTCCGTGGCCAAATATCTGTGGCTGAATAAACTATTGGCCTACGGAGTATTGCCCATAGAGTTTTCCGTTGGCGTTAGTGGACCTTCAGCCACGAAATTGACCGTGGCCGATAACTATCAGCCATGGAAAAGTGGTGAAGAAATTTGTCGTGGCTGTTACGTTTTAGCGAGAGATATTTCCGAGGCCAATAATAGTGACGGTCACGGATATGTCCATGGCTAAAGGTCCGTTGCCAATAAATTTTTTTTACCCAAATTGGGGGAGCCCGTGCCCTCCAATTTGGGTAAGATTTCACTTTTCATCGGAGAGAGGGGGGAGGGGGGAGAGAGAGAGTGTGTGTGTGTGAGGGAGGACGACGAAGACGAAGGAGACAGCCGACGCCGACGCCAACAGCCGCCGTGCAAGGTGCGCTAAATTTCGTCCTAATTTTTCTATTATTCGCTAGAATGGGCGGAGGGGGCGTCGGCCCCCTCCGTTGCCCCAGCTCCCCTTGCCTCCTTCTGAACTGAAGGAGGAGAGTGAGATCTGGGGTGACGGCGGTCGCTGACGCCCCCTCCGAACCCTATCTCTCCTACTCCCCCAATCACGGACCCCGACCCCCCCCAACCGACCCATACCTCACCGGCGACCCCCCCTCTAGAAACGTGTTAAATGTTAGTGTTAGGGTTAGTGTTAGGGTTAGGGTTAGGGGTAGGGTTAGGGGTAGGGTTAGGGTTAGGGTTTGTGGTTGGGTTTGGGTTGGGGATGGGGTTGGGGTTGGGGTTTTGGTTATGTTAGGGTTGGGGTTGAGTCTAGGGAAGAGGTTGGGGCTAGGATTAGGGTATGGGAAAGAGTTCAGTTTAGGGTGAGGGTTTAAGGTAGGGGTTCGGTTTAGGTGTTGGGGTAGGGTATGGTTTAAAAATATGATTTTGGGTTAGGGTTCGGTTAGTTTTAGGGTTGGAGTCAGGGCTAGGATTAGGGTTGAAGGTAGGGTTGAGGTTAGGGTAAAGGGTTAGGTGTCGGATTGGGGTTGTGGAAGGGTTAGGGTTGTGGTTAGGGTTATGGTTATGCTTATGTTTAGGGAATGGTAAGGGTGGGTTAGGCTTCGGTTAGGGTTTGGGTTGGGTTTGGGTCTAGGGTATGGGTTTGTGCTAGGGTTGGGGGAGGGATATGGGTAGTAGGGGTGAGGGTTAGGGTGAGGGTGAGGGTGTACCATGGGACTTGTATTACAATGCAATTTCAATATCCATCAATATATGGAATTAATTTGGTAAAATCTAAATTGCAAAAGGAGAATACACGTAAGAGGACCGTTGCTTGGACTTAGTCAAATCAACTCCGATACTAAACTCTTGGTATACTCGTTAGATGACTGTGTCATAAAATTTATTTTAGTTATACTGTCGATATCAAGGAAAAATAGAATTTATTTTAATTTTAGATTAATGAGAACCTAGCCAAGTTAAAACGTACAGTCTTGGTATAAAATTTATTTTCGTTATATTGTCGATATCAACAGAAAAATAGAATGTATATTAATTTTAGATTAATGAGAACCTAGCCATGTTAAAACATACAGGCTTGGCATAAAATTTATTTTAGTTATATTGCTGATATCAAGGAAAAATAGAATTTATTTTAATTTTGGATTAATGATAACCTAGCCATGTTAAAACATACCCTCTTGGTATCACAATGATAGCTGCATACTTTTATGAAAGAGTCGACTATCGTTTAAAGGTTCTCAAAATAGTTAATTTAGAAATATATAAATGGTTGATACACAATTACATGTAAATTTCATCGTCAATTACAGATGCCGGAGTTTCTTGACAAGTCGTTTATGGAAATATCGAATCTAAACATGACTGGAAACCGAAGATACTTAGAGGGGATGGATGCGTTCTTAGCGTATGCTGATGCCAACCCTCTAAGTATGTCTAGTAGAAAATTTGTTGCACTTGCAAGAGGTACCAGAACAATGAGATGCTTCAGAAGTACATTGTACGTGCCCATTTGGTGTCTCAAGGGTTCGACCCTAATTATAAATTTTGGATTTACCACAGAGAAGGTCTCATAACAGAGGAGATACTTAGGGCAGAAGAGCCTATTGTGCATGGAGATCAAAGGGCTGATGACATAGATACAATGCTGGAAGATATTGGTGCTCCTAGCGAAAACAGGTTAGATGATGATCTTCACACCGTAGGCTATGAGGCTATGATCGATTAATGAAATTAGTGGAGGATAATGAGCTTGATTTATACGAAGGATGCACGGAGTTCACGAGGCTATCATTCATGATTAGACTGCTGCATATCCAAACACTAAGCGGAATTGCGATTACACATTTAGAGATGTTGTTGGATTTGTTGAGAAGGGTAGTTTTCGGTGGGAAGGACAACATTCCAGCTACTCATTATGAAGCGACCAAAATTGTAAATACGTTAGGGCTCGATTACAAGAAAATTGACGCATGCCCTAACGATTGCATTCTATACTACAAAGACAATAAGGACCTACACAAATGTCCAACGTGTCATGTTCCCCGGTGGCAAGTTGAACAAATAACAGGTGTGACGAGGGATGGTTGATATGCTCTTATTTTACATGATTTATCGCATATTTTCATGACGCATTTCACCCTCCAAACCCCCATTTTATGCGCTTTTACGCTATTATTTGGAACAATATGACTTTCGGAGCATTTATGTCCATTTTAGGGATTTAGAGCGATATTGGAGCAATTTGGAGTCAATAAGACGATCGACGACGTAAGAGCACCAAGAAGACTCATGATGACATGATTGAAGTGCCAAAGAAGAAGATATGAGGAAGAGAAAGAGAAAGGGTCAACAGCCAAGGCCCAAGCCACTTTCCCAGGTGACTCGGCCCCGGCAGCATTCTGCTGATCGGTCGAGCTGTCGCAGACTCAGCCAATGTGCACATGCCACTCGATCGAGCAGAGAGGTGACTCAATTGAGTCAACCCAACTTCAAGCTTCCTCTATCAGTCATCCGACTTGATCGAGACCTACTTGACCTGAGCAGACTGACGACTCGACCGTGCGGGACCGACTCGACCCGAGCAGGCAGAGCGAGGTTTTGGACAAATAATCCAAACTTCCTGACGACTCGACCGAGTAGGACCTACTCGACCCGAGCAAACAGAACGACAATTTGAGTAGAAGCTCAGACCCACTGACGACTCAATCGAGCAGGCAGGCTACTCGACCGAACACGAAGGCTACTCGGTCGAATAGTAGACTTCAAGACGGTTCCAACACCACCAAGAATGCACCAATCGAAGGCCGGATGAGCTTTGGGGAATTTCTGCAAGTTGACGTTGCGGTGCTGGAATCTGTACCCGACCACCTACTCGACCGAGCAGGACCCTACTCGGTCTGAGCAGATAGTGCAGTGTTTTTTGGAGGGGTTCTGCCCTACTGCTGACTTGACCGAGTAGGGGGCTACTCGACCCGCGTCAGCTGGGGCACAGAACTTAAGTTGCGGCCAAAATTGATCTTGGGCACGAATTTCAGAGGGTTTTTTGGGTTGTTTACTAGGGTTTTGAGGGGGATATATATATGAATTGTAGTTGTCATTAGGGGGGACTTTTTTAGAGCTTAGACCTTTTTAGAGAGTTTTGGAGACGATCTTTTGGGAGTTAGGCCATACCCTAGACCCCTCCATTGTATCAAGATAAGTATTTTTGTTCTCTTTAATTCTATTTTTAGTTCTTCTTATTGATTGCTTATTGAATATCTCTTTGATGCATGCAATGAAATTTTCTATCGTTCTTATATCTATATCTATGATGCATGAGTAGTCTTTTCTAGGGCTAATGGATTAGCCCTAGGATTTTAGGATTTAGATGCAAAGTTGGGATTTTTATGATGCGTTGGACAATAAAAGGGGAGTATTTTGGTTGATCTTGCAAAATCCCTAAGAGAACTCATACTGAGATCGTGTCCACAGTCGGTGGAATCGATTAGCTTAAGGAGTATCTTATGGATTTAATTAGGGAGTTAGGAGGCACGTGACCATGCCCGGCTCATGCCTTGATGGGATCTACTAATGAACTATATCACTAATTGACGGCTACCGCCATTGCATCAATGAGAGCCACCAAAATACCTCGAAACTCTAACCCACGAGAGTGGTATGAGTTGAGAGCATTCGAACCATGAGAAAGGTGAGATTATTGTAGATCCTTAATGCACGTACCGTATGCATCTATAGCGAGCGTGGGTTAATACGGTATGTTAGATTCATGATGTCCAGATGCATGAATTCACTTCTTAGATGCTCAATCCCTAATAAAACCAATGCAACGTAAGAGTCCTAGCCTAGCGTCGACATCCGACAATCCTAGTGGTGAGTCCTAAGGCCTTAGTCTTTTTATATTTTGTTCTTTCATATTGTGTGGAATCCCTTGTTTGCGATATCGAGTGACACGACCTTCGCATCCATCACCATTACAACATTCAATATTCCACATCCACCAATAAATCCGCAAGTCTAACCCAACTTAGGAGTAGATAGGTAGTATAGCACCGCTTTCCCGTGTTCGATACCCGCTTGCCACTATACCGTGCGCTTGCGGTTAGACGACATCGTTTCGGAGTTAATTCCGGGTCGATCAAGTTTATGGCGCCGTTACCGGGGGTAATTACGGTGTATCTCAGTTTATTTTTATTTTGAAGAATTTGCTAGCGAATCTTTTCTTTTCATATCCTTCCACCCTTTTTATTTTTATTCTTTTTATTTATTATCATCTTGCTACTCATGGTACTCTCTGAGTTGTTTTGTGCATGATCACTCGCTTCAGAACAGCTAATAAAGGACTACTATTTGATCCTGAAATCGAGAAGATAACAATAACTCTCAGAGCCTTGAATAGGATTCAGACACCCTCTGCTCAGATGGCAGAAAATACCGCCACTCCGCCTCGCACTGGGTCCATCTGGGACCACATGAAACCGAGCTTCAGGAACAACTCTTCCATTCTGAGACCGCAGCTGGCGGCAAGTAGCTTCAAAATAAAGATCGGGCTCATAAATCTGATGCAGCAGGATCCTTCCATGAGAACCTGCATGCGAACCCAAACCATCATACCAACACTTTTCTGGCAAAGTGCGATACCTTCAAGACTAAGGACGTGAGCGAAGACGCGATAAAGCTAAGGCTTTTTCCCTTCACTCTACGGGATAAGGCTTCATACTGGTTGCGGGCCCACCCGTCCAACCACTTCACTTCTTGGAAAAACTGGCGCTTGCTTTCGTAGACAAATTTTACCCACCGTCAAAAACGGTGAGGATCAGGGGAGCGCTCTCCAACTTTAAGCAACTGCCACAAGAGTCGTTCTATGAAGCCTGGAAAAGGTTCAAGGACCTTCAGCATCAATGCCCACATCATGGGATTCAATTTTGGGATCTGGTACAAAGCTTCTACAACAGGCTGCAACCTAGTACGAAGATGATCATCGATGCCGCCGCACAATGCGCCCTTCTGGACAAGTCGACAGATGAAGCAATTGACCTACTTGAGCATATAACAGCGAACAACCAACAGTGGAACAAGGAGCGCACCATTATCACTAGGACTCTTGAGGTAAAATCTGTTAGCCACCTCGATTCTCACATTGAAACTTTGTGCAAGCAGGTGGCGAAGATCTAGCAACGATTGGATGCCATTCCAACAACTACCAGCGCTCCAGCCTATCATCCTCAAGAGAAATACGGAGAGCAAAGCTATTCCCAATGAGGGACCTTATGACAGAGCCGAATAATCAGAGAAAGTGCAATATGTACAAGGAGATGGTCGAAATTAGTGGAAACATCCGGCCGCAAGGAACCACCCCGGATTGTCCTACGGGAATCCAAGTGAAGGGCTGCAACCTCCACAGTTTTAGAGGCCGATGTTCCCTCCTCCTCAACAACAAGGACCACCGCCACATCAACGACAGAGCAGATTTAGGCCATCTGGGCCTTATTGACCACTGGGGTACCAATTTAATTGCCTTCCCAAGCAAAACTATGCACCAACGCCACCACGTTCCAGTCTGGAGACTACCTTAGAGACGTTCATGAGCAGACAAGTAAGGTTCAACCAAGACATGTTTACTCAATTCAAGAACATAAACACGTCGCTTGATGAGCTAAGGGGTCAGATGTCCCAATTACTTAATCAACAAGTAAGGTTGCCTTCTCAACCGCAGCCGAATCCAAGTTCTCAAGCTAATGCCGTGCTCTCCGTTACCATGCGAGGAGGACGGATAACCGACACTGTGATGGTGTCGGTTACAAACAAAGAATAAGTTACAATTGAGGATGCCATTATTGTCAATGATGAGAAAGAGGCTACAGATGAGCCTATCATGAACGGAGAGAGAGAGAGAGGCTTCGCCTTCCACCGTATCATAAAGAACCATCTACCGAAGAAATTACCGGATTCGGGAAGCTTCACAGTCCCATGCTCTATTAGAGGTACGCCTATCAACCGTGCTTTGATCGACTTGGGAGCAAGCATCAGCTTGATGCTGCTGTCCATATTCGAAAGACTATAAACCAGAAGTGAGTTGGAGCCCACAAACATGTCTATACAGCTGGCGGATCACTCAATCACGTATCTGGTAGGTATTTCCAGAGACATCATTCGGCAAATACCACCCGGATTGTGTGTGCCGGTGGATTTTGTTATAATGAATATGCCGGAGGGAGGGAGTTCCCAACTCATACTTGGCCATCCTTTTATGACGATGGCCGACGTCCTGATAGATGTTCGCGAGAGGACTCTCTCAATGAATATGAGTAATATTGAAGCCCAATTCTAGTTGCAAAAGTCCATGAGTGAGCATGTCCGAGAAGAAGGAGCTAGTTATATAGAGCTCTTAGAAGATGATGCCATAGGGGAGTATACCGCTGAAGGGGTCATGAAGGACCCGATGAGGACAAGTGTTGATGACGATGGCGACTCCGTCTACAATAAGCCGGTTGCCGCCTATCTTCGTGTGCTTGATGAGGAGCCCACAGATAACGCTTTGCACCACAAGGTGCCGGAAGCCATCAATCACGTAGCCGAGGAAAAATGTGGAGAGGAATATGCCAAATACCGTCGCACGGTATCATTGGCAAGTATGATGCATGCATCTCTTATGCGCCAAACAACAATTGAAGAACTTGAGGGAGTCGATCTCATGACTCAAAACGAGCGCTTATCGGGAGGCAACCCGAATTTTTATATCTTATATTTTCTTTTTCAATTTTTTTTTGCTCTGTCTATCCCAGAAAACCAAGTAAAAACGCTTTCTATTCCATAAAAATGCAAAATTATAAAAATCTGACGGGTTCTTCCTTTCTACAGGTTAAACGTTGAGGGAATCGATGTATTGAATGGACGAGAGCTAGGAGAAGAACAGCTGATAGAAGAACAAGTTTAAGGGAAACGAGTAGCAGGTGACTTGACCGAGTAGGCACCTCCTCGGTCGAGTAGAAGAGAATGCAGGAGGAGCAAAGGAAAACGGGGTTCTGCCTACGCGGCCCGAGTAGAACTTACTTGGTCGAATATCCGCCTACTCGACCGAGTATCCATCTGCTAGACTGCGCTAAGGAAAGCACAGAGAAATAATGGAAAATGGCATTCTGCCTACACGGCCCGAGTAGCCCTTACTCGATCAAGCAGCTGAGGGAGTATTCTAAACCTCAATTTCGATATATTTTATTTTCTAACTCGACCGCGCAGTTACGCTGCTCGACCGAGTTGCTGGAGCTTAATTCATACGGGGCCCACACTCTGATAGAGTCGGGTTTATCAAAACCCAACCCGACTTTATTATACCCTAATCCTATTTGTTGGCCCCAAATCACATTGCCCGAGCATCCCCAACCACCCTCACCTACTCGACCCGAACTGCTGTCGCCGCCGTCCCCTCCGCCGTCCGCGCCGCTTGCCGCACCACCACTCCAGTCTGCTCTCTCCCCCCCTCTCCCCCCTTTTCTTCCTCCCTCCACCTATCTCTCCCTATTTCTCCATATCCCTTCCAAATTCACTCCCCTCGGCCCCGGCCGTCACCGGAGCAACGCTGTCGAAATCACCTAGTGCTGGCGGTGCCACCCATAACCCCACTCCACCCCTCCCCCTCCCCCTCCCTCTACCTACCCCCCTCTCCTATTGAAACACCCCCGCCTCCTCCCAATAGCCCTAGGGCAACCCCCTCCCCGTCCGACCTGCTCGACCGAGCACACTAACTGCTCGGTCAAGTAACCCTCCCCCCAATGGAACCCAGTCGCCCTACCTACTCGACCGAGCATAGCTAGTGCTCGGTAAATCTCCCACACACATCTCCCCCTACACACTACTTTTGACCCTACTGATATTATTTTCTCCTTTTATTTCAGGTATATTGCGCATACAGAGGTGGACACGTCCCAGTGCAGCTTGGGGGTGTTGAGTATTGGACTTCCCGGGTTTGGTTTTGGATGATGAACAAACATAAATATATCGTGAACTAACTCTTTGTGAGCGCAGTTATGGAGATCGTCGCCAAATTCATGTAAACATCTAAAGCGACGTCTCGAGACTTCTCAATACGCGTGATCGTATGCCTAAAGCTTCGTTGAAGCTTACAGACCATTATTGAAGTCATGAAGATTCGATTGAAGCTTTTGAAGACGGTTCGTCAAGTTTTATTTATAGTCTTTTAAGCTTCTTTCGTAGAATGTTAAGCCTTGAGTAGGTCTTACGTTTTAAATCTTCATAACGCTCATATCTTAGAACTAGGATCTTAGTAGAAGTCCATACGAACTTTCCCGAAGCTTCGCGCTTCGATTCGTGACTTCTTGTGCATGTTAGTTGGTTCAAAAAGAAGAACCAACCGACTAGATGGTGATCTAGTCGGTCGACAAAGCTTCTTGGACCGACTAGTTTGCCTTCTCAATTCATAGCTCACTTACTGTTTACAGTTAGTCGGTCAAAGAAGGTTCACCGACCGACTAGTTTGTGAACTAGTCGGTCAGTGTTTATTCTTGGACCGACTAGTTGAGCTTCTACTGCACATGCCTACTTACTGTTTATCGTTAGTCGGTCCAAGAACATTTGTCGACCGACTAGTTGATGAACTAGTCGGTCCACATATGTTCTTTGACCGACTAAATCAATTTGTATTCAGACTTTCAGTTTTATCTCTTAGTCGGTCTCAGTTGAGTCACCGACCGACTAGTTGTGAAACTAGTCGGTCAGCAACTCCTCTTTGACCGACTAGTTCCCTTCAGTCTGAACTCTTTCTTTTGGCTGTTCTACCATTAGTCGGTTCATGCTGTTTGACCGACCGACTAGTTGATGAACTAGTCGGTCAGTCAACCTTCTTTGACCGACTAGATTGGTTCAGAATAGAGCCGTTGGAGCATTAAATGCCACGATTTTCACTCTCTCTGTCCTCTATCCTATATATACTTGGAGTGCTGCATTCATTGCACTCAAGGCTGATATTAAGTGAACTTTAGAGATCAAAGAGAAAGCATTAAATCTCATTCAAAGCTCTTTCATTCCATTCAAGAATCTCTCCCTCACTCTTATTTCAAAAGAGAGATTCATTGATTGTGAGCCTTCCAAGCCAAGTGCTTGATCCTAGGTCACCAACAACCTCATAGCTCTCCATCGCTGATCTACATCTTGGAGCTAGGATTTGGTGCCTCTTCTTCTTCCCCAAAATCCGTTTTGTCCTAAATCGTAAGTTTTACTCAAGGCATAGGATTTTGTCGGTAAGAGTTTCTATTTCATTTACTTTCATATTGTAAGTGTTTTACTCTCGGTTGTGAGAGTTGTGTTTGTGATCCCGGGTTGTGGGAGTCACAATTACATTGTGTATGATTTGGTCTTGTAGAGGTTTATCTACAAGAATTTCAAAGTGCAAATCTAGGGTTAGTGGTTTCTAACTCTAGCATCCAGAGGGGATCCGGGTGTTTGGGACGTAGGATCACCGGGAACAAGTCGGGGAGACTTGGGTGGATCCGAACCCAGTAATATCGTTTGTTTGTGATTGTTCTTATTTGTTGTCATACTTTTACATTTCCGCATTTCCGCATTGTTGGTTAGAGTTTACAAGATAATTAGGAATTATCCTCTTAATTATTTTAAAGTACTATTCACCCCCTCTAGTACTTGTGCAGTAGCTTCGTAGGGCATTACATTTGGTATCAGAGCCAAGTACCTAGCTATGTCTGCCAACGACAACAAGGCCGTTCGTCCACCTTCCGACTACAGCACCTTCAGGAACCGTGAAGGAGCGTCTTCGGTGATGGAAGGACACTCCTCAACGAGGCCTTCATTCTTCAACGGTACCAACTACAGGTACTGGAAATGCCGGATGGAAACTTTCCTCTGGAGTGCTTCACTATGGAGGGCCACGATGAAGGAGTATGTCGAGCCCGCCGAAGAAGATTTCGAGAAGTGGACTACCACGGAGGTTGCCGCGTAGGTAAGAAATGCCAAGGCAATGAACGCCTTGCAATGCGCTTTGGAGTCCGAGGACTTCAATAAGATATGCACATGTAAGAGTGCATATCAAATATGGAACTCCCTCCTCATCTTGCATGAAGGAACGAGTAGGGTAAGAGACTCCAAACTCGTAGTAGTAAATAAGGATTACGAGTTATTTCATATGCTACAGGGTGAGAAGATGAAGGAGTACTATGCTCGCTTCGACGACATCACAAACGAGTTGGAGGCTCTCGGTAGGACCTACACCCAAAAGGAGAAAGTCTCAAAGATCATCGATGTACTTCCTTCTTGTTGGGAGAAACGTACCTTCGCTATCGAGGAAGGTAACGATATGAAAACATATACCGTTGTTCAACTAATTGGTACCTTAATGTCTTACGAGGTACGCAAGGATAGCAAGCTTAAGTTGTGGGACAAGTTGAAGTCCTACTTGAAGCAAGACGAGCCAAAGAAGAAGGCGATTGCATTCAAGGCCGCTCCATCCACATCCACATCTAGCGATGATGAAGACTCGGAAGACGAGTTGGACTTGGAGTCCATGGCACTCATGGCAAAGAAGTTCAACCGGTTCTTCCGGAAAGGTAACTTCAAAAATAAATCGAAGTTTAGTTCTTCTAACGCCTCCTCTCCTTTGTGTTTCAAATGCAACAAGCCAGGACACATGAAAGCGGAGTGTCCTCAAAACAAGCAAAAGGAGAAGTGGAAGGCACCTAAATTCGATAAGTCCAAGAAGTACAAGAAAGGGTACAAGAAGGGACTTGTCGGGACATTCTCCGACTCCGAGGATTCGTCAAGTGGAGAGTCGGAAGATGAGCAAGTGGAGAAAGCACACATGTGCTTCATGGCTAGAGAGGAGCAAGATAAAGATTCCTCCTTCGATGATAGCGACAACGAAGGCGATGAGGTAACCATGGATGACCTTAGAAATGCTAATGAGTAAATATGGTCTAAATATAATAAATTAGTAAATAGGTATACTAAGGTAAAAGATGATTTAGCTAGCATCCAAACCTCGCCTAAACCTATCATCACCAACAACGACACCGTTGTTGAAGAGTTGAGAAATGAGATTGTAACTCTTAAGTCTCAACTTGAACATGTTAGCATTGAGGATTCGGAGGAACACAAGATAGCGGATTTGACTTCTCAAAACTCGACTTTGAGTATTGAGAATGAGAATCTCAAATCTCGTGTTTATGTGCTCACATCGCAAGTATCCACTTTGGATGCTTCTATGCGTTCTCTCACCGAGAAATATGAGTGCACATTAGGCCGAATCAATGAATTCAATAAGGGTAAGGGCCATTTGGATAATATCCTAAATGACTTACCTCCGGCTAATCACCACATTGGCTTGGGGTATAAGTTGGGAAATTCATCCAAGTCGGCCACTACCTTTGTTAGGCCAACTTCCGATGCTTCGACGAGTGGTAGCAAACACTCTATTGGTAGTTCAACTACCAATGGTGCTTCCACCTCGTACACACCCTCGTTTGGAAAGAAACCCACTTTGGATGGACCTCCAAAGAAGGGTCATGCTTATATGTACACAAATACCATGCCACGTAGGAACACACATCCTACTCCACATGCTCACACATTTGATGATTTTTATGCACCACATCCACGGGCACGTGCACACCATGTGAGACACCCTCACGCACATGTTCCTCCACATGCATATGTTCACCCACATCATCATATGAATAATTATCCACATGCACCATTTCATCATGTTCCTTATGCCTATCCACGACATGCATCACGTAGAAATTAACGACGCATGCATGCTCCCAATAGGATTAAGGCTCCCAAAATTTTCACTATTTGGAGCCCAAAGGACACAAGCATGAAAGAAAAGCAAATTTACATGAATTCGTATTCCATGAATGTTATGCATAGTGATAACTATGTGGGGAAGTCTAAGTCCAATTGGACTTGGCTTCCAAAGGTCTAATCTTTTGGACCCAATGACCTTGGGTACCATGATACGATATTTTCTATCTATATGTACTCAAGAGAAAGAAACGGAGCAACAAATCCAAATTTGTCTCCAAGAATAATTGGATACTCGATAGCGGGTGTTCAAAACACATGACGGGTGACGCTCAATTGGTCTCCGGAGTGGTGCCCATTGCAAATGGAAACCGCGTCGTCTTTGGAGGCAACGAGAGCGGAACCATCATAGGTGTTGGCAAAGTGGGTAATCCTTCTAAACCACTTATATGTGATGTTTACTTTGTTAAAGGATTAAACCACAATCTTATTTCAATAAGCCAACTTTGTGACAAAGGTTACAAAGTTAGCTTTGCGAAAGGAATGTGCCATATTTTGAATAAAAATACTAATGATGTATTGTTTTCCGACACACGCCATAAGGATATATATATCCTAGATCTTCCAAGATCACATGAACAATGTCTCATTGCCAACACAAGTGAACAACACTTATGGCATCGACGTTTTGGTCATGTGAACTTTGGAACACTTTTTAAGCTTTCCAAGTTAAATTCTATTAGAGGCTTCCCTAAGCTTGTCTTTCAAAAGGAAAGCTTTTGTGACTCGTGTCAACGAGGCAAGCTTCCAAAATCTTCATTTAAACCTAAGAAAAGCATTTCTTCTAAGCGGCCTCTAGAGCTATTACATCTAGATTTATTTGGGCCAACTAGAGTTGCTTCATTAGGTAATGCTAGATATGGACTTGTCATCGTTGATGACTTTTCTAGGTTTACTTGGGTATTTTCATTAAGTAATAAAAATGATGCTTTTGAAAACTTCACAATTTTTCTTAAGAAAGTACAAAATCTCATCGGAACCACCATTGTCACTATTCGTAATGATCATGGAGGGGAATTTGAGAATGAGTCTTTCTCAACGTTTTGTGATGAAGTTGGTATTACACACACCTTTTCATTCCCTCGTGCACCTCCTCAAAATGGTGTTGTTGAGAGAAAGAATAGGACGCTAGTGGAATGTGCTCGCACGATGCTTGATGATAGCCAACTTGGCCATCAATTTTGGACGGAAGCGGTACATACCGCTTGCTATGTGTTTAATAGGATACTTTTGAGGCCCGACACTAAACAAACTTGTTATGAATTGTTGTTTGGTAGGTTGCCTCAAGTTAAACATTTTTATGTTTTCGGTGCAAAATGTTTTATTAAAAACATGATCACTCCGTATTTTACACCTTTTTTACGCATGTTTGCATGCCATTTAGATCGCTCAAATCATGTTTTTCACGATTTATCGACGATATTACGATACTTTTCACGATTTGTTGTTTTTGTCATATTTCAGGAGATTTGGAGCGATTTGGAGCGATTTGGAGTGATTCCGAGATACACCTACTCCGGAGTGTCACCAAAGATTTCCCTGAGGGGTATTTTGAGATTGGAGAGGAGCGGAAGAAGAAAGAACTCGTAGGAGCGACGAGGAGGCAAAAACACTCAGAATGGGCATTTTTAGTGTCTCACTCGACCGAGTGAAGGAGTCACTCGGCCGACCGATGAGACCCCGCTCGGCCGGCCAGATCGGACACGCTCCAAGCGTGCACTCGGCCGAGCATCAGAAGCCACCTCGGCCGAGTGACGTATCCCGTCCGCCCGAGTGGCACTCAGACGACGCCCCTCAAAAAGAGCCAACTTACTGTTTTTCGTCAGTCTGAGCAGCAGAAGCCCGACTCGGCCGAGTGGCAATTGCCGACCGCCCGAGTGAAGATAAGCTCATCGGCCGAGTGACGACAACTCACTCGGCCGAGTGACGCCCGAAGTGAAGACCCCCAAGACCTCGGACTTACTGTAAATTCTCAGGGTCTCTCACTCGGCCGAGCGAATTTTGTCACTCGACCGAGTGAGCAGCGTTGCCTGTAGCGGAAATCACGATTTTGGAGCTACGCAGGGGCAGTTTGGTCACGAATTTTTGGGCAGTTTTGGGGGGTATTTAACCCCAGATTCTAACCTAGTTAGGAGAGCTTTTTGATTGCTTTTGGCAGCCTTTTTAGATTAGACTTTTTAGAGTTTTATTCTTGTGATTGGAGAGGAGAGAAAAGGGTTATTTTGTTGGATTCTTGGAGAGCTACATTGGTTTGTCTCCCTCTCTATTAAAAATCATATTTTTATTGTTATTTTGATTATTGCTATGAATTCCATTGCTATTTCTATTGATTATTCTTTCATTAGCAATATGATTTGTGAGTAGTATTAACGTCTTAGGGCGTGTGGATGAACCATACGAGCCCAATTTCCGATTTGTGATGATTTGGTAGAACTATTGCTAGAATTGCTATTAGGGTTAGTTTGGGATCGATATATTACGGATAGCTAGGTGTTCATATCGATTGGGATTTGCAAGAGATTGGATCCCAATTCGATAGGAAACCCTAGAAATCTGAATTGGGTTGAAATTGAGTTTCTGAAGTATCGGTTTGCAAGAGATTGGGCCGATACTAGGATCCTCGGTTGCAATTCTATACCGATACCCATTTACAAGAGATTGGACGGGTATGAACTATCCCAACCTAGGTCGTAGCCCGAGTTTGCACGAGAGTGGGCTCGGGATGCGATTGAACAATGATGTTGATCCTAATGCTAGCTTGCCTAGGCTAGGGTTTGCAAGAGATTAGACCCGAACCTAGGTTCACTATAGACCGTCAACAGCGCGAGAGCGTGAGCTAGGTTTTACATTCAGTTGCAACTAGTTCACCTGAAATACTACCCTAGCAATTGTGATACAGATGAATCACAATGACGAGATACGGTGAGTAGCGGGGATTCCCTATTCCCTAGGCGTCTTTATTTGATTTTATATCTCTTTACATTATTTGACGATTGTGACAACATCGCCGAAAGGCAAATTCCTACTTTTATGTCCCTATAGCCAGGTTGTTCAGAGAAGGCACTGTCATACGTCCTCCCTGTGTTCGATACCCGCTCGCCGCTACACCGTGCGCTTGCGGTAAAACTACACGGTCGCTCTTTAGGGTGTACGCCCGGGCGCGATCAAGTTTTTGGCGCCGCTGCCGGGGAACGGTGTTTTGACAGAGTTTGATTTGGATCACCCGATTATTTCTCTTCAATCTCTTTCTTTATTGCTTCATTCTTTTCTAACCCTGTTTACAGCCCCATTTTGCAATCCCTCCCGAAATTCTCCACGAAATCTTAACAGGTAAAATGGGGGATGCAATTCCAATGACTGAGTCTGACCAGGGAGATGATGAATCTTTTGCGGAGCTCCTCAAGGAGCTTATTGATGAGGTCTACGCTACCGGAGCTTTTGCTATTAATATCGAGGACCCCGTCGAACAACTTTTTGCTAGCTTCGTGATGGATCAAATCTCCCCGGATGGGACTATTGGGGGCGATATCAGAGTTGATGTGAGGGATGACAAGCTATATTTTGAAAGCGATAGAACATGTGTCGAAGAGTTCTACACTCCCGAGGAACACTTCGAACAAACGAATACTCAGGGAGATACACTCTATGATCCCCACCCTTGCATTTATGAATCTGCTGACGTATCTCTTGATCTCAGGAATGAACCGGAGCAAGGTGGTGATCCTATCGATGCAGGCGCAGAATCGGAGAGCGTCTATTCCGATGTTACACACACCTTTTCATTCCCTCGCGCACCTCTTCAAAATGGTGTTGTTGAGAGAAAGAATAGGACGCTAGTGGAATGTGCTCGCACGATGCTTGATGATAGCCAACTTGGCCATCAATTTTGGGCGGAAGCGGTACATACCACTTGCTATGTGTTTAATAGGATACTTTTGAGGCCCGGCACTAAACAAACTTGTTATGAATTGTTGTTTGGTAGGTTGCCTCAAGTTAAACATTTTCATGTTTTCGGTGCAAAATGTTTTATTAAAAACACGTATGGTAGTTTGGACAAATTCGATCCAAGATCCGATGAGGGGATATTTTTTGGATATTCCTCCCGTAGCAAAGCCTACCGGATATACAACAAACGAACCTCAACGATCGAGGAATCACTTCATGTCTCATTTAATGAAGGTTTTGTCCCAAGTAGAATTACTAATGATGATGACTCCATGGATGTCTTATGTGATTCTATTGGTAATTCTAATTCTAATTCTATTGATTCTATTGAGACTAACCCAACTAATGAATCTTTTGAGAATATTCCTAGTGATCAGGGAATTCCCAAACAGCATCATACCGTTTGTAACCATCCTCATGAGCAAGTCATTGGCAATATCCTTGATAGTGTCAAGACGAGATCTCAAGTCAACTACTTCGCTCATTGTGCCTTTGCCTCCTCGATAGAGCCAAAGAATATTAGCGAAGCATGCGAAGATAGTGCTTGGATCCTTGCCATGGAGGAGGAACTCATTCAATTCGAGAGGAATGAAGTTTGGGAGTTTGTTCCATTGCCTTCGAAGAACCACACCGTTATAGGAACGAAGTGGATTTTCAAGAACAAGACCGACGAAAACCAAATCGTCGTCTGGAACAAAGCTCGGTTGGTTGCTCAAGGCTACCGTCAAGAGGAAGGTATTGATTTCAAAGAATCCTTCGCTCCGGTAGCTAAATTAGAATCTATTAAATTATTATTATCTTTTGCATGCCATAAAGATTTTAAATTATTTCAAATGGATGTTAAAAGTGCGTTTTTGAATGGAGATGTTGTTGATGAAGTTTACGTTTCTCAACATCCGGGTTTTATAAATGAAAAATTCCCAAATCACGTTTTCAAACTTAAGAAAGCGCTTTACGGTTTGAGACAAGCTCCTCGAGCTTGGTATGACCGTTTAAAGAATTTTCTTTCGGATTTAGGTTTTAAAATGGGAGAAGTTGATTCCACATTATTTGTTAAGTATTCGAATAATGATATAATTTTAGTTCAAATTTATGTTGATGATATCATTTTCGGTGCTACTAACTTTGCTCTTTGCGAAGAGTTTTCTAATGTGATGAAGGATCCATTTGAGATGAGCCACATGGGTGAGCTCAAGTATTTCTTAGGTCTCCAAATTCGCCAAATGAACGATGCAATCTTCATCCACCAAACGAAGTATACGGTGGAGTTGCTTAAGCGATTTGGAATGGAGAATGCTTCCGGGAAGAAGACTCCAATGAGCACGACTACGCATCTTGATAAGGATACGTGCGGTAAAGATGTAGACATTCGTCTATATCTAGGTATGATAGGTAGTTTACTATATCTTACCGCAAGTAGGCCAATATTATGTTTGCCGTATGTGTATGTGCTCGTTATCAGTCTCAACCTAAGGAATCTCACTTAGTAGCGGTAAAACGTATTTTCCATTATTTAAGTTACACTCTTGATTTTGGATTACTTTATCCAAAATCTAGCACATATGAGTTAATCTCATATAGTGACGCAGATTATGCGGGATGCAAATCCGACAGGAAAAGTACTAGTGGCACTTGCCATTTTATAGAAAATTCTCTTGTCTCTTGGTTTTCCAAGAAGCAGAATTCTGTATCACTTTCAACCACCGAGGCGGAATATATTGCTGCCGGTGCCGCGTGTGCTCAGGTTCTTTGGATGAGACACACACTTAAAGACTTTGGTATAAACTGTTATACTTGCCCTATCATGGTGGACAACCAAAGTGCAATATGTCTCTCTAAGAATCCGGTACACCATTCCCGTTCTAAGCAGATAGATGTACGTCACCATTTCTTAGATGATCATGTTGCTAAAAAGGACATCATATTAGTGTACGTTGAAACCCAGAAGCAAATCGCCGATATTTTTACGAAACCCCTAAAGGAAGACTCCTTTGTGCGGTTACGTTGAGAATTGGGGATTATGGGTGAATCCGAGATTTAGGATTCATATATTTTCAATAATCTTGCATGCTATTCATTTCGATTATATTTTCACATGCTTGATGTATTGGAATTTTCTGGATTTTTCGTTGAATTTTCGGAATTTATGCTCGATTTGTTCATAAAAGTCAAATTTCAGATTTTCGATGTTTAATGGGGTAGTATAATGATTAATGAGAGTATTTCGATGTTTCGTACAAGTGCGATTAGGAGAGAACTCAAAATTTTCAATTTTCAAATTTTTGGACTCTATTAGTCGGTCCAAGTTCATTGGCCGACCGACTAGATTCAGATCTAGTCGGTCAGTGAATGAGCTTAGACCGACTAATTTTGCTCAGTATTTTTGGCTTCAGTTACTGTTTGCAACTAGTCGGTTCAAGCTCATTGACCGACCGACTAGATCATCATCTAGTCGATCAGTGCTTGAACTGTGACCGACTAATTGCAACGGGGACTGTTGCGTCTTTTCAACTTCCAATCGACTAAAAGCTCCCCGAACCGACTTCTTTTCATTTTGGTCAGTTCACTCTCCCTCTCTCAGCCAAAAATCCCCCGAGCCCCTTCGACGTCCACCTCTTCTCCGTCGACTCCGGCCATCTTTCCGGCCTTCCCCACCGTCGCCAGACGTCGATCTTCCTCCCTAGGTGATTCTCCTCCCTCTCCTAGCTGTTTAGGGTTAGATTTCTAGCTCCTAGGGTTAGGGTTTTGCTCCTAGGGTTAGGGTTATCTCATTTCGGTTCGGCTAGGGTTGTTTAGTGTTCTAGATTTAGATCTCTTGTGTTGATTGTGTCGTGTCTTGCTTTGCTTATGGCGAGAACACGTATTCCGATCGATCCCACTGGTCCATCGCCTATGACCGTCGATTCACCTCCGTCGGACCCCCCGCAACCCAAATTAACCCCACCCAAACGCCGATCGAAGACCACCCAACCTTCTTCGTCTTCGCCTCCTCTTAAGCGTAAGAGGACGGCGACAGCGAAGCCCTGAGCCCAATCTCAGCCCAAGCCCAAGCCTGTGTCTTTTCGTGCTCCCACTCCACCCGGTGCTTCGGATTCTGACACCGACTACATACCCGAGACCGAGACCCATAGGGATCCTACACCCCCTCCTAGGGAACCTACGTCTAGCTCTCGACCCCGCTCTAGCACACGTAAGCCTAAGGGAAAGTATCCGATGTCGGTTGGCGGTGTCGATATCTCGTTGTGTCGCGATGACCCTATGTGTCTCGCGGCTTACAACCGTATCAACACTGTCCGCTGCTATTAGAGCATTTCGTACAGTTTTCCGACTTCCCAGGCCTTGCTGATCTTCTGTCGTCTAGCGGTGTTATCGATTATCTTCGGTATGACCCTAAGACGAATCCACACCCTTACCCTCGCCTTGTGAAGCTATTCTATGCCAATAGGATTCGTGGTCAGTACGATGAGACCCACTCGATTGAGACTACTGTCTTGGGGACTCCGATAGTCCTCACGGCAGAAATCTTAGGAGAGTTGTTAGGTGTCTCCTCGTCTGGCCTTCTTCCGTCTGATATTTCTGTCGACGACATCTTTGAGCTTGATCAGGTGATGCTCGCCGAGATATTTCATGAGATTCCCCCTGCCATGATTGGCGTGCCTTCTAAGTCCTTCAAGCCGAATGCTTGGGTGCTTAATCTGATCTTGAAGTCGTGCTTACTTCCTAAGTACGGCTCATCTTCCTTGCCATCCCAGCCATTCTTGAAACTTATTTATGCCATTTTCATGGGGAGCGAGATTAACTGGGCTATGATCATACTCGATAAGATGGATTCTTTCGAGTGTGTCCGAAAGTCCACGAAATCTGCTCACATCCCATATCCCGGCCTTCTGATACTTGTCTTTCGCCACTTTCGTGTCCCTCTGCCCCCTGACGATGAGCGCCCCCTCGGTCCCCCTCTGAATGCGACGGCTGTCAAGAAGTCTCTTGCGTCGCTTCGTCATGTTCAGAGGACGACCCCGTCTGCTTCAGCATCAGCTGCTCCCTCTCCTACTCTTGCTGACCTCGCACGTTCGATCAAACATGTGGAGTCTCGTTGTGCTCGATCTGAGGATATCCTCGCTCGCATCGCTTCTCACTTGGGGATTCAGATTCCTCCGTCTGTCTCTGACGACGATGATGAGTTAGATGATGATGAGATTCTGGATCTTGCTCGTGCTGCTGCTGCTCGTGCCCCTGAGGGTACTCCTGTTGCTGCTACTACTTCTGGCGTTGCTGCTTTGTCTGCCGTTGATCCCGAGAGCACACCTGCTGCCACTGGTCCTCCGATGGATGCTTGTTCTGTTGCTGCTCCCGAGACCTCTCCTGTCGTACCAGAGATTTCTTTGACTGTCGCTCCTGTTGACACTCCTACCGTCCCTGTGACCACTCCTGCTGCAGAGCCTGCTGCTGCTGTAGATCCTCCCGCTGACTCCTGAGCTTCTTTAGAGGACTCTCCTAGTACACTTGAGATGAGATATCTTGTAGTGAGAGTGTGGGTTATGATAGAGGGTGGTTATGATGTTTTGATATTTTTGGATGTATCTTGATGTATCTCATTTGATGTTTTGAGATTTTTGTATGTTTTGTGATACTCTGATATATGTTGTGATATAATGATGTTGTATTTTGTGCTTCGATCTGAGGATCGTTTATGTATGTCGGCGATGTACGATTTTGATGTACTCATGTTTCATATATATATATATACATCGATGTTGACATTTATTCTCTTAGTGCACATTATATTCTTTTTATGTCTCTGATGTTTGATTTCGTCGTTCGACGATAATAACTTGGTTTAATAGAAATTTATTCTATGGAAACATAGAATTGTTTTCCATGCACTTAATTAACTAAGAATGTTGATATTGGAGAGTATATTCTATAACTCAATCCGTAATATTGATTTGAGTTTTTGATGATTTTTTATTTCGATTATCGACCTTGGTATCATTGACACGCTTTGATTTAAATCGTATTTTAATTTGGTGTCATTTGCACCGTGGTCATATTCTACGACTCCCGTGCTTTTATTTGAAGCCATTGTTGTTGTCGTTGATCTCCTCCCATACTTTTTGCTAATGCCAAAGGGGGAGAGATATAATAATGACGATGAGCTAAATGATAATTTAAAGCATTTTCCAAGAATCTAATTTGATATGTTAGATTCAGGGGGAGTTTAGATATAAAAATGGATTTCAAATCCTAAATTTCGATAACTGGATTCACATTTTATACTTTACTCGTCTGCTTGATGCTTATGATTATTATTGAATATGGAATTAACATGTCAACAATGCAGGGGGAGTAAGTAAATTTCATTTGAATCATTATTTTTTATTATTATTTATGTTGGTTTGTCATCACCAAAAAGGGGGAGAATGTTGAGTATTGGACTCCCCGGATTTGGTTCGGATGATGAACAAACATAAATATATCGTGAACTAACTCTTTGTGAGCACAGTTATGGAGATCGTCGCCAAATTCATGTAAACATCTAAAGCGACGTCTCGAGACTTCTCAATACGCGTGATCGTATGCCTAAAGCTTCATTGAAGCTTACAGACCATTATTGAAGTCATGAAGATTCGATTGAAGCTTTTGAAGACGGTTCGTCAAGTTTTATTTATAGTCTTTTAAGCTTCTTTCGTAGAATCTTAAGCCTTGAGTAGGTCTTACGTTTTAAATCTTCATAACGCTCATATCTTAGAGCTAGGATCTTAGTAGAAGTCCATACGAACTTTCCCGAAGCTTCGCGCTTCGATTCGCGACTTCTTGTGCATGTTAGTTGGTTCAAGAAGAAGAACCAACCGACTAGATGGTGATCTAGTCGGTCGGCAAAACTTCTTGGACCGACTAGTTTGCCTTCTCAATTCATAGCTCACTTACTGTTTACAGTTAGTTGGTCAAAGAAGGTTCACCGACCGACTAGTTTGTGAACTAGTCGGTCAGTGTTTATTCTTGGACCGACTAGTTGAGCTTCTATTGTACATGCCTACTTACTGTTTATCGTTAGTCGGTCAAAGAACGTTTATCGACCGACTAGTTGATGAACTAGTCGGTCAACATGTGTTCTTTGACCGACTAAATCAATTTGTATTCAGACTTTCAGTTTTATCTCTTAGTCGGTCTCAGTTGAGTCACCGACCGACTAGTTGTGAAACTAGTCGGTCAGCAACTCTTCTTTGACCGACTAGTTCCCTTCAGTCTGAACTCTTTCTTTTGGATGTTCTACCATTAGTCGGTTCATGCTGTTTGACCGACCGACTAGTTGATGAACTAGTCGGTCAGTCAACCTTCTTTGACCGACTAGATTGGTTCAGAATAGAGCCGTTGGAGCATTAAATGCCACGATTTTCACTCTCTCTTTCCTCTATCCTATATATACTTGGAGTGCTACATTCATTGCACTCAAGGCTGATATTAAGTGAACTTTAGAGATCAAAGAGAAAGCATTAAATCTCATTCAAAGCTCTTTCATTCCATTCAAGAATCTCTCCCTCACTCTTATTTCAAAAGAGAGATTCATTGATTGTGAGCCTTCCAAGCCAAGTGCTTGATCCTAGGTCACCAACAACCTCATAGCTCTCCATCGCTGATCTACATCTTGGAACTAGGGTTTGGTGCCTCTTCTTCTTCCCCAAAATCAGTTTTGCCCTAAATCGTAAGTTTTACTCAAGGCATAGGATTTTGTCGGTAAGAGTTTCTATTTCATTTATTTTCATATTGTAAGTGTTTTACTCTCGGTTGTGAGAGTTGTGTTTGTGATCCCGGGTTGTGGGAGTCACAATTACATTGTGTATGATTTGGTCTTGTAGAGGTTTATCTACTAGAATTTCATAGTGCAAATCTAGGGTTAGTGGTTTCTAACTGTAGTATCCGGAGGGGATCCGGGTGTTTGTGACGTAGGATCACCGGGAACAAGTCGGGGAGACTTGGGTGGATCCGAACCCAGTAATATCATTTGTTTGCGATTGTTCTTATTTGTTGTCATACTTTTACATTTCCGCATTTCCGCATTGTTGGTTAGAGTTTGCAAGATAATTAGGAATTATCCTCTTAATTATTTTAAAGTACTATTCACCCCCTCTCTAGTACTTGTGCAGTAGCTTCGTAGGGCATTACAGGGGGGATACTTCTGATTAGCAGCAGCCACGTGCCCGTTCACATCGCTCTTTCCGCGACCGTCGTGTTGGTACACACTACCCGCTCTTTATTTTTATTCTGACACACTCTGCATGCCTGTAGCACGATGCCGCCTCGCACTAGGGGGAGGCAGCCCACACTTGCACGAGATGGGAAGAGGAAGGCCACTGACACCTCCTCTTCTCGGCCCGCACGCCGCACTCACCGTGCATCTTCACCCACCGCCGAGGAGGAGTACATGGGCGATTTGTTGTCCCCGTCTGACTCTTCCGACTACACCACCACCCTCCCACTCGCCGTACTGCCCGCACACGATCACCCACCGCATCGCCCACACATCCCCGCTACTTCTGCCCACATCCCCACTATCGCACCATCCGCCCCTCCTGCCGCTCTGCCGCCTCGGGTGTAGACATTCGACATCACCTTTCGAGACGATACACACCGCGACCGCGTCGTCACCCTGTCGCAGCGGAGGATCGTTCCCATACAGTTCATCCACCTCCCCACCCTCCAATGCCTAGGACTCCTGCATGGGGTCCATTGGCTCCACCACACCATCGGTTTCGACCGACTTTCGTCGCCCACGTCCCAACCTATACATGCCTCACTCTAGAGGCATTGAGTTCCATTGCCAGCACCCCAGTGGATGATGAAATTTGCTTCAGGCTGATGGACCACAACTTCATGGTCAATACACCCAGATCCGCGCTCACTTCCACTTTCCAGCTGTCCCTGACCCCCACGTCGCCTTCTCTCCAAACTACGAGCTATCCACGTTCGATGCCTCTGCTTTCTGGTCTCGCATCTCCGGTCTGGACCATTACCACCCCAGCTAGGCGAAGGCACCGTGCATTGTGCACCCTTGCCTTCGCTATGCCCAGTGACACCTAGCCACCACCATTTTCTGCAGGCCAAAGGTCGGGACCATGTCCCTACCCGAGCTTTTCCATCTCATGGGAATGACCCGACCGCTGCACTACCACCCGGACGGCTCCATCCACCCCTTCGTCCTTTTCGACGCAGCCCATTGGCTGTGTTACCGCCTCCTACGGACCACCCACATCCGCTTCACCACCAATATCTACTGCAGCGGATTTTTCACCATCTTCGCATCGATGTTAGGCATAGATCTTCCTGATGGGCCTAGTGACCCCCTAGCCCCACGCGCTTGACTTTGGTTGTGCTTGAGCACATGCACATCATCCGGCCATACAGTACACGTCACTGGACTTATCTTTTAGGCACCCATCACACACCCCATTTTGTCCTTCCCACCCCTCACCTCACCACCGTAGTGCCAGTCCAACAGAGCTGGATGATTGATATGGTCTTCCCACTTTCCTCCCTCCACGTCCTCGAGCCCCCCGGAGCACCCGTCGACATTGACGCCGACGACTAGGTGCTCAGCTCTTCTGAGGACGAGGAGCCCGACTTGGCCGACACTGTGGCTGCCTAACCAGCACAGCCTGCACCCCCTCTGCCACCAGGAGGCACTACAGTCTCCACCTCTGTCACCAACACCACCACCGTCGGGACCAAGGGGACTGTCACCACACTCTGCCCCGAGGCCCATGCCACTGTCTCCTCCGTACCCATACCCAAGGGCACGGTCATCCTATTTATTCCCGAGCTGACTGCTCCACACTTTCTGGATCAGGAGCCAGCCAGCACCCTTCCACCGCTTCGTGACCTTCTAGCATCTCTGCATATCTCCTTAGGGTCCCATATACCACTCACTGGTACCACTTCCACACCGGCAACAACCGTCCTCACCGAGAGCGTCTCAACTTTTGTCTGCACATTTGTGTCGACGACAGCTCCATCCTCCACTGTCGATGCTTCTGCTGCTACCATCGCTTCTTCGGATCTCGGCCACACTACACTTCACACTTCCACCGCATAGATCCCTTCGAGTTCACCCTCTCCGACCTTTCAGCCTAGGCACCTCGGATCCTCTCCACGGGGCCATTTTATGAGAGTCGTGTCTCACAGTCCCCGTCCTCCCCTCGACTCTCGTACCACTGACGTTCGTCTGACAGCGATGGAGGAGTTGACTTCTTGCCATCGGTGGGATTTCGATGACTTCGCCAGCGCAACAGCCACCCATCATTATAGAGTCGAGGCGGACCTCTCTTTGATTATAGACCTGCTGCGGACACGGGGCCCACCTCTCGTGATCCTCGATCACGCACATCCCCCCAGACCAGCCCCCATCCCGACCGATGCACCACTCAGTGCCCCCACACTCTCAGGCTTCTACAGGGCCTGCCACTTCCACACCTGAGTTGGTAGCCACGGTAGTGGACACCTCAGTCGTCGACGCACACACTTCCATACTAGTCGAGACTGCCATTGTACCCTTTTCAGCTAAGCCCTCTTCGACTTCCTCTGATCTCCGGGTCGACACACTTGTCGAGCCACAGCCCGTTGCCACTGTTTTTGTTCCACAGCAGGGGGACCCACCACCACCCACAGAGGGCGGTGCCCCTGCTTGATGCTATCCCTCCACCACTTTTTGTTCATGTCCTTCCCTCATCCTATTATGTGCCCATTTGTCTTTTCGGGGCCTTAGTCTATCACAGCTTGGGGAAGGACTCACCATGAATCATTCCTTGCATTTGCATCATCACTCTATCCATGCACCATATCACTTTTACTTTCGTTTGCACAGTTTTACTTTCCATTCACTTTCTACCTCCGTATCTACCCACCCATCCAAGCATCATTTTCAGCATGCCAGCGTATTCTCAGCAGTGAGGACACTGCTGCTTTTAGCTTGGAGGATGAGCGCTATCGCTTTATTTTTTTATTTTAACATTTTTCTTTCATTTTGCATCTTTTCACTTTACTTTTCCACCCATATTCCACCTTTCCATCTTTTTTCTCATTCAGCATCACGTTTTCCACTTTTTTCCATGCTTGCAAGCTTGTTTTCATTTTCTTACTTTCTCCGCCTTTCTCCTTTTTAGCTAGAATTGTTCTACATGATGATATCTCTCATAGCCCTCAGTATCTACTCACGATGCTTATATCTGTTGACATGCTATTTAGAGTAGTATAAGTCTTACTATTTATATGCTTGCATATTCTCTTGCTGATCTTTCTAATTTAATGCCTGATATGAATTGAAATTGAATGCATGAAATAGTATCTAGTACGTTCTTTGTTGGGTAATGCACATAGGTTCAAGCATCATTAGAATATTTGGAGCACCTGTTTGTTATCTTATCCACTTCTATTTGCATGCATGATATTATTGTGCTTTATACCGCATGCTTTCACTATTCGTTGAGATGAATGAAAATATCCATGCTAGCTATGAGTTTAGTTAGAGTATTATCCCATTAAACCGTTGTACACATCTGATGAGTGAACCGAGTGATATATTATTTTCCTTCTCCACATATCTTTATGATTCTCTATATATCGTTTGGTTTCACCCCCTACAGCTACTTCTACCGCACCTACTTCCCAAAAATCCCAAACGAAAAAGATAGCTTCCAAAGACCCAAAGAAATATATATATATATACGGTAAACTGTGCCTGCGCACAGCCGCAGATAGCCCCCTTGTGGCGTTTTCTCCCACAGCTGCACGATAAGATCCAAGGGCGGATAGCAGTAATTGGGAGTTCGAAGGGAATTGTCGTAATCTTCGTAGGAATTACGAGCGTGCCATTTCGTAATCTTCGTAGGAATAACGAGCGGGCCATTACGAATTCCTATGCTCAAGCTGCTGCTCAAAAAAATATCCCAAATTCTCGCTCCCCCTCCCTCGTGCAAATCCTCTCTCATAGGTCCGATCTCCTCTCGCCGGAAGCTCGCAGTCGTGAGGGCCCAAAATAAACACTCGCCCTTGCTTCTCCTCCCTCGCGTGTTCTTGTGCCCTTGTTCCGATCTCATCTCGCCCATCGATCGACCTAGCTCTCGACTGAGGCTTGGCCTACCTGCAACTCCCACCGACCGATCTCCACCTCCGATCTACGAGCCCCTTCTCAGCCACCGCAGCACAGTGTAACCCCCATCGAACTCAGCTATCCTCCTCCCTTCTTCTCAGTCTCCCACAGTCGACGTCGACGGTAAAATTTGAGGGTAAAATTTTCTAAAACCCTTTGTTTCAAAATCAATGTAGTTTGCTTCATTCCAATTTTGTTTTACGATACATCTCGCAGCATAGATTTAGGGTTTTAGCCCTATCATGGTCATCATTTCAGCCCTAGCATAGCTTTATTGTTATTTGTAAGAAGACTGATTACAGTAGCAATTCAAACATTATTTTGTATGTGAGCTTATGTTTTCAATTTGTATGGGACTGTTGTCAACAAAACTTGGATCAACATCATGTCACGATCTTCCCTCAGGGAGCTGATGTTTTCATTTTGTATGGGAATTTTGTAGGTAGAAATGGCAAAAAAAATTTATGTTGTGAGGAATGGACGGCAACGCGGATTTTTTGGCAGTTGGGAAGAATGTAGGCAGCATGTTCAAGGATTTCATAATGCGGTGTTTAAGGGCTTCAACACGTACGAAGAGGCCGTGGAGTATTGGAATGCTCAATTCAAGGAAATTCGTACTGATATGGGGGGTCAAGACATGATCACTTCCATTGGACAAAGTCAAAGATCGAAGGTGACACTACAGGGAGAGACTTCAGATCAAGGTGCGGCTCTGAGAAATGCTGATAGGGATGGTAGCAGAGAACGACAGATCATAGGACATGGAGCTGAAGGTAGACGACATAATATAGGACATGAAGATGTAGGTAGACGAAGTGAATTGTTCAACGCCGCTTTCATATGTGGATGTTTAACATGTGCAATGACATTTAATATTCTGTTTGTTGTAATTATTAGTGTAGTTATCATAGCTTATCGTATGTAATAAGCTAATTCGAAAGTATAACAATGTAATATATGATCTTCGTTATGTATGTTTATCTTAGCTTTGCTCATGAGACTGATTTTGATATGGTTGTTTTGTATCTCGTCTTTTTCTATAATGTATCTCTATTTATGACATGCAACCGGTAGGCTTGGGTTAACGTTCTTTTTCTTCTTTTCCTTTCAACTGTTTTGTCATTGTCGTCATGGATGATTTGTATCAACCGTAAGTTACCAACTTAAATAAAAAAGCCTATAAGGATGGCAAAAAATTTCTGCTGTGAAAGCTTGCTGGAAACTGTATGGAAAGGGTGAACACGGCATTCAGAAAAAGGTGAAATGTGAATTATATATTTAATCCATAAAATTTGCACATGATTTCTCCATTTAAGGCATTAAAAAAGCCCTTGCAGGTGTTTGTAAATTGGTGGCGAAGTGATGCATCAGAATGAAGATCAGACGCGAATTGAATTAGTTCTCTGTAAGTTGCAAGGTTTGTAAATGTTTGTAAATCTTTAATCTCCAGTTTATCTATGAAGTTGCAAATGATGCATCAGAACAAAGATGAGGGATGCTGTTCCATTATTCAAACTGCATTAGTTCTTCAATGAGCCATTAACCACCCATAAGAACTAGCCTGAAGATTAATCCTCTTGTATTAGATGAAAACAAACGCATGCTGCTTATTTCTTGAAGAAAAAATAGATTACATTCAATTAATTGTAACTGGTACAAAAATTTCTCAAGATAGTATAACTCAAAGAGTACTCTCATACAGCATGGTCCAATTGCATACAGATGATAATTTCCTTTGCACAAACTGAACTATGTTTCATGCTCCACAACAAACGCTACGATCCCTAGCTCATTACAGACACTTGCACACACAAACACACCGGACTCTTAAGCTCATTTTGGAAGTGCAGGCCATAAATTCCGGCGATGCCATGCCAGACTCTGATAGATGTCCAAGTAGAAAGCTGAGGTGAACGGTCCAAAGCTCCATAATTGTCCTAACTCGTCACCGCAACAAGCATAAGCTGCTGTATATCCACAACACAAGCTTCATTAAAAAATATATGATAAATACAATAAAATAAAACAAGTTGATCAGCATTCCCACCTCTGGGGCTGAACACTTGCTCATTGGCAGTGGGGCTGGGGATTGGGTCCCCTGGTTCCATAAGGAAAGAAACCACAGCACATGCTGAAAGAGAGAGCTGCAAAAAACATTTTGGGTTAGACTGAAATTTTGGCAACTGCCTTGTGTTATCTACCACACAGAGTATAGGCAGCCAGATAAAGCACACACACCATTGACAGCTAAGGCATGCAAAACAATGGTGGCTTCACTGTTTTTCCAGCAGGGAATCCATCTTGTATATGATGATTGTCATGTCTCCATTAAAAAATCACTGGAGAACTTGTTAAGTCGAAAACACAGGGCTACTTTCAATGTCAAGCACCAACCCATCAAGCTAGTGGACTAGAAAATGTAGACAGAAAACAGCAGCCCTAAAAAGCTACACGGTGGGGGAGCTGAAGAGCATCTACATAAACTAGATGACATCAACACAAAGATCAAGCAGCAAACGAAACAAAGCCTTGTGCAGGAAATCAACCGTTTGGAAGGTCTCAGCCCCTGGTGTCTGATCCAGGGTAGGTCAATCCTTTGCTCAATCGAGGCATGCAACTAAACTATCCAGAGAGATCTCTCTGCCATACCAAAAGGTGACGCCTGCATTTATCATGCATGCACATAAGAAAACTCAAACAAAAAAGTGTTTGGTTACAGAGAGCATATTACACATCTTGGAGGTTCCCTGGAACACAGTAGCTATAACAAGAGCTTTTTTCTCTCCACATTCACAACTGTACTTGGACTACCGAAAACATCCAAATCCACTTCCTACGGACACAGAACCAAATTAAAGCATGTGCTCTAAGTTATGAAGAAACTGACTCTTAACATGCGCAAGAACAGTCTCTTCCTGCACTGTACAATTCCATATTTCCTAACACCACCAATGGAAGAGCTGCCGTTGCTTAGCCAAAGAAATAAGACACCTCCCCATTAGGCCATCCATTGCCTCGAACATATGACTACCTCTTTCGCCTTTTCGTTTCAACCTGCACAGAAAAGTGTTACTAAAGCAGCATATTGGGATAACAGGAGTCAACTAGAACTACGTGTGGAAGTTCTACCGTGAGCCAAAAGTACGGAGCACAGACAGCAAGATTAAAATTGAGGAAGCTTGTAGCATAAAAGCTGTCAGAAAAATGATAAAGATATCACCATTCTAATCATAAAAGCTGTCCTAACTCGTTACTGACGAAGAAATAGAAGCAAAAGTGCGTCAATTTGATTAGTCCTTTTATTTTCACCACCTTGCAGTAAGAAACCCGCCAGGAAGATCATCATAGTACATTTTTTGGGTTGTGCATAGAGCAGATTCGGTGCAGATATCTCAGTAACGTTTTAAAAACAGATATTCGACAGAATGTTTAATAGAGTCGAATGAATATTATACTACATGTATTCACTTGAATGCAGATATCGGATATTTCACCAATCTATTTTCAAAACTAATTCAAATTTCAATGACATAGTTGTATGTTAACAAAACCCACAGCAAACCGGATGTGTTCTAATAAAAATAACAATAAAAGATACAAAATTTCAATGACAAAGATTCCTAGCTTGTAATTGATCACTGTCTAGTAAGTACAAGAGAGGTACTTATTATGCCACCTTTTTCTGAACAACGAGGACAAGTCGCATTGGCATGAAACTGATACATAAATTGGCCACATAGAGAGTTTGAGAATCTTATCCCAGTGTTACTGTTTGAGCTACCATGATCTCTAGTATTAAAAAAATATTAACTATCTGATTGTTTCTTGCGAGTTCTCTATCGGATTCATTGCATGTTCTAATATGTAAACTGATCAAAGACTAACTTCACAATCCTAATATCTCCATCATAATGCATACATGACTGTTTCATGCGAGCCTCAAGTAAATTTGCAACGAAAAACAATTACCATTTTTTCTGCACAACTGCAAAAGCCTGCAACTGCTCTGCAAGTTGATTCGTATCTTTTCCTACGTTTCATTTGGGCATGTTTCCTACGTTTGCAACGAAAAACAATCACCATTTTTTCTTCAACTGTTTCATTTGGGCATGATGTAAACAATTAAGTCATCATTCATGCTAGCCCACATCAGAACGACAAGCATCACTTGATGATTCATCAGGTTTCTTTTGAGATAATAGGCATTGATATGTATATGCATGATAAGAAGGAGTACCATAACTAGCAAATTTATCCAGCCACGCATACTCCAAATACTCCAAATATATGCATGATAATTATCAATTCATACTTGTCAAGCATGTAATATTGATAATGTTACCTGGGATTATGCCCTCACATGCAAGAAGGATTAGCATAACTTTCACATAAATACTCAAGTACACAGTGAGAAACTAACAAACAGAAACAATTTGTTCTAGAATAAATTAACATCAAGCACACTTTAATTTACAAAAGCAAAATTAAATCACCTGTACCTCTTCGCGGGAACGATTTGTTCTAGAATTTCACTGAACTTGAGTTTTCCAACATACCTAATCACTTCATGTCTTTCTATTACATGGTGCAATTGTGCATGAGAGCATTGTGTGTGTTTACAATGCCAGACAGTTGGAAGGGCAACAATGAGATAGCACCAGGACTATGCCTTACCCTCTATGAGCAATTATGCAAGACAAAATTACCTGCATGATAACAAAATACCAAGATGCAAACCAAATCATGTGCACATACTTTAAAATGCAAACCAAATCATAAAGACAGATAATTTAAAATGCATTTACCTGACTGAATGGATAGATAAAAAATTACCTGACTGAATGGATAGATGATGAGCCTCCAAGGCCTCCCACTTGCTAAACTGTATGGGATATTTGCATTGAAATGTTTCAATTTCTTTTTGTTCCGCTCAGACAACCCCTTTCATCCTCATGTATATATATAGGATTCAACCAAGGATCCTAGAATGGCAAATGGTAGCAACGGCTGCCAGCAAAATATTTGCTTACCCCCCCAGTTGCCTTGCCATAATCTAGGACCCGGTAATTAGGGCAAATCATCATCGCTTCATTACACTCAAAGCTACTAAACCAATTTATATCGGTAAACTGTGCTTGTGCACCGCCGATAGCAACCTTGTGGCGTTTTCACCCACAGCCGTCCAATTGAAATTATGAAGCTATACTGAATAATCCGATCAGACAAGCCCTTTCATCCATATATATATATATATATATATATATATATATATATATATATATATATATGATGCAACCAAGAATCCTAAATTGCCAAATGGCTGCAACGGTTGCCAGCAAATATTTGCTTACCCCCAAGTTGCCTCGCCATAATCTAGGACCCGGTAATCAAGGCAAATCATCATCGCTTCATTAAACCCGCATACAAACTGGCAAGGTCGTAAATTGACCAAACAATCTGATATCCCCAATCGGACGACGGTGGGTGAAAACGCAAAAAGGGATGCTATCTGCGGCTGTGCACATGAACAGTTTACCAGATATCAAAATTGTCTAATGGCTGCAACGGCTGCCAGCAAATATTTGCCTACCCCCCAAGTTGCCTTGCCATAATCTTCCGCTGCGATATGACATATACCTGTGCAAAATCAACAATTTGATATCATTAACTAAAGCCTGCAATATTTTTGAATGAAGCAAATTTATCTTGAGATTCACAATTCCACTTTATCTAACAAAAGGATATAAAACTTGATGCACGTTTGATTTCATACTATCGCACTGGAGAAGAGACTTGGTGTGCTTGGACTTAAATAAAACAAAACATTTGCTTAAACCTATTCAAATAGACCATGTGAGTACAGAATTATGAAGCAAACTTATAAATATAATTGCCAAACTCCAAGAAATATGAAGCATTTGAACTCCTTTTAATTTTCCTTGCTCCTCTTTATACTTTTATCCATATCTTCATATCAAAGCGTTGGTAATTCCTCGTGCGAAGATTTTTCCTGAAGAAAATATGACGCATTGAAGTTTAAATAATTTACATTAGTATATAAAATTGGTAGAATGGAGAAAATATACCTTCTTCCTACTAGTACTTGTGTTCATATTACAAGTTCTCATGTCGTGACCTTTTTCGCCACAAACACTGCACGTTCTTTTTCTTGATTGAGCAAGATCCTGCGATGCTTGTATACCTGACTGAATCATTGACGCTACTCGAGGTCGGCCTTTAGTTTTTGCTTTTGTAGGATCAAGAATAATAACATCAGGTAATACCACTTCCTGTGTTGGATGTGCATTGGACCCCACCCGAGAGCTTTGATCCTCGGAGCAATGTTGCGCTTGGGTACGCAACTTATGTTGCTCCCAAAAACTGTTTGTCAACCCAACGGCGACATCATAAAGGTGTGGATCTCTTGAAACTGCCTCCATGATTTTATCGAACGATGACCGAAGGCTCCAGGATTGAAGTGGAGTAATCTGGTTTGGATGCACTGAATTGACTGTGCTAGTTGAAGAGCACCCAAGACTCGTGATGCTATGTCTTGCATTTAGTGTCCATCTGGGCAAAATATATCTCTCAGGGATGGCTTGCATATCAAACTTTTGCTTCATTACGTATAATATTTGTGTGCAGAGCATCCCTTCATTTTCAAACCGTGCACAAGTACATATAAACTTTCCTGTTGATATATTGCATTGTACAGCATGCATATAACTCTTTCCATCAATCCTCATTGTCACATTATATGTTGTTGTATCCCCTTCAGTGCACACCCTTTCATGCCGACAATATAATATATTTTTGAACCGAACTTGAAAGAGAGAGAATAAGTTTTTTGTATAAACCTTTGCAGCATGAACCTCTAACTCATGCAAGCCACGAAAGTCCGGTTTGTTTCTCAAACATAATGTATCCTCTATCTCCTCCTTCATTCGTTGAAATTGCACAGCTTTATCATAAAGATCAATAAACTCATATAATGGAGTCATAGCATTTACATAACCATCAAAATAAGAGTTCATGCTTTCACTCCTTTGGCTTGAGGTCATGCCTACACATAACAAGAAATGAATAAGATGTGAATCATTTTGTTATGTCAAATAATTTTACTGCAATCTACCTCAAATTAAAGTTTTCATACCTGCAAAAAAAGTATCTTTTAGGTACGGCTTAATCCAGTGATGTGCTTTGTCATACATTGTATGTAGCCACTTCCAAGATTTTATTTCATTTTTTTGTTTATCCGTCAATGGTTCCGTAAATTGAATTTGATACTTCTCCTTGAGGATCACCCAAGAACTCTCGGCTTCTTTAATGGTTTGACTTTTCTTAGCCCATTTTGTATAGTCTTCATCAAATTCAGGATTATAAGAAGCACGCAAAGACCGTAGATGCTCATTTTCATGAAGGCTGATGTGCCATATGCAATACCTGTGGTGGGTATTTGGGAAAACTTTTTTGATTGCATTACAAATTGCCGGGTCTTGATCAGTTATAATAGCTCCTGGTGCTTTTTCCCACATACATTTTAACCAAGTTTCAAATAACAACACAAAGGTTTCTTCCTTCTCATCAGCAAGAAGGGCACATCCAAATAAAGTAGAATGCTTATGATGATTTACTCCGGTGAACGGTGCAAATGGCAACATGAAACTATTTGTCTTGTATGTGACATCAAACACGACAACATCTCCAAACTGGATATATGATGTCCGAGCACGTCCATCAGCCCAAAATATGCTCCTACAAATATTATCATCATCATACTCAATAGCATAATAAAACTGATAGTCAGTAGCTCCCCTTGTAAGAAACTGTTCAAGTACTCTAATGCACTCGTGTCCAATGTTGTTCTTCCTTTTAACTCTCAAGTGATCACTACATTGCTGCGAAGTAATATTAACAGTACTACTGCTCGTGACATTTAGAAGCCGTGCAATCTTGGAAGGGCCAACACCACAACTACGAAACTGTTCAACCAAGCTCTTACAGGTTGCATCCAGATGCGATTTATTATGTGACCGCAATAACTGGACCTTCGAAGGGGTTTTAATCAAATCATGATTATGAAGGTCATCAAAGTTTTTGATGACCCATACTCCTTCGGTCATTCTATGAACCTTCATTCTAGCCATACAACCTTCTCTCTCATTTTTCCGTCGCTTGATTTCCCTTCCGATCTCCCTCTTATCATTTAAGCTTTTATAACCTTCCTTGTTGCAAACATATAGCCTATTCGTAATATTACCATCTTTTCCCTTTGCACTAGTTGGCTTACGAATAGAAAACCCTTCTCTTTCTGCATATACGTTATAAAACTCCCACGCTTCTTCTGCTGTTGGAAATTGCATCCCAATATGTGGTATGCCCTTTCCACTATCAGTAACACTTTGAATATCCATTTGAATATCCATTTGATCTTCGTTGGATTGATTTTGCATTTGCTGATCATCTACAAATGGTTCACTCTCGGCCATTTTCTAAAATAAAAACATAAACAAATTAATTACTTGCATGATACAATAAAGACAAGAACATGGTCCAGCAATAACACAATATCTATAGTTGTGAAAGGAAGAGAAGAGAAGAAAATACTAGAAACAATAACAGCCGTCAACCGTTCAAAAAGGAAGAGAAGAATTAATCACATCAACATAGGTTGATGTAATAATAATTTTATTGGGCACTCTATACTGTTAATAACTAAAAAAATATTCCCCTAATTAGGCTAAACATTGATTCGTAAAAATATGTAAAGCTTCATAGGCTAGTACAAAATGTGCACAACTTTTAAAACAAATTTGAATTGTATGGAAAAAATTATACCAAGGAAATGCTCATTGCGCAGGCCATAAATTTCACAAACACTAAACACTGTAGGGATGTACTTCCATTTATATGCACAGTAACAAGGTAAAAATTATTATGGCTCTTACAAAAAATTTCACATATCCAATGCATGCACCATTCTAAACTCCATTTTCAATAACCATAAGCATAGTAGCATAATTTATAGCAATAATTCATTAATACTAATTATAGCCTGCATGCATGCATGCATGCACAACAACATACATCTCTAAAACAAACCATGCGGGCATGCACAACATAATGATGACCATGATAGGGCTGAAACCCTAAATCTATGCTGCGAGATGTATCGTAAAACAAAATTGGAATGAAGCAAACTACATTGATTTTGAAACAAAGGGTTTTAGAAAATTTTACCCTCAAATTTTACCGTCGACGTCGACTGTGGGAGACTGAGAAGAAGGGAGGAGGATAGCTGAGTTCGATGGGGGTTACACTGTGCTGCGGTGGCTGAGAAGGGGCTCGTAGATCGGAGGTGGAGATCGGTCGGCGGGAGTTGCAGGTAGGCCAAGCCTCAGTCGAGAGCTAGGTCGATCGATGGGCGAGATGAGATCGGAACAAGGGCACAAGAACACGCGAGGGAGGAGAAGCAAGGTCGAGTGTTTATTTTGGGCCCTCACGACTGCGAGCTTCCGGCGAGAGGAGATCGGACCTATGAGAGAGGATTTGCACGAGGGAGGAGGAGCGAGAATTTGGGATATTTTTTTTGAGCAGCAGCTTGAGCGTAGGAATTCGTAATGGCCCGCTCGTAATTCCTACGAAGATTACAAAATGGCACGCTCGTAATTCCTACGAAGATTACGACAATTCCCTTCGAACTCCCAATTACTGCTATCCGCCCTTGGATCTTATCGTGAGGCTGTGGGAGAAAACGCCACAGGGGGGCTATCTGCGGCTGTGCGCAGGCACAGTTTACCGATATATATATATATATATATATATATATATATATATATATATATATATATATATATATATATATATATATATTAACAGAGAGAGAAATTTTTCCAACCACCTGCTTTATCATTACTCTATCTTCTTGTACCATTGATATCTTTTCTAGGTTATTTGTTTTTGACTATTCAGGTAGAATGGATCAATCTTGGCATTATTCAGGAAATGATTATTCGGCACAGTATGAGGCTCCAATGGAAGAATGCGAATATTATTCACAGGACCCATACTATCAGATGGAAGGATATGATCAATATTCAGAGTGCTATGCCTACTGCGAGTCTTTTGATAAGGAGGGACACATGCCCTATGAAAGCTGCGTCTGTCTCTTGAGTCCTGACCATCCTCTCAATTTGACACTCAATGCGTTTATGGCACAGGTAGAGGAGAGCACGGCTGTCAGTACTATACTGAATGAGTCACATGATCGATGGCAGAAAGTTATGGACGAAATCAACAAGTACCTTTCATATTATGAGCTCGAGGGAGAGACTGAGGACATTGATACTTCCACCTCTGAGGAGACAACGATACCAGGCACAGATACAGCCACTTCTGATGAGAAAACTGTGATGAGACACTCGGGAGGTTTTACTGCAGATCCCGTTTGTGCCGTCGTCGCCCCCCCACCCACATATACAGCTAGTTCATATGAAGAGTGGCTAGACGATTCAGATGGAGAAGACATTGATGTTATAAACCTTGCACCGGCTGAAATATACGATGCATCCAAGGGCGACACATTCACTTCCATACCTAGAGAGCATGATGATATTTTAGCGTCCTGCTTATCTCCCTACGAGATACCTGAGCTCACAGCGCCACCTACACCTTCCGTGTAAGGGCCAAGACACACCATCCGGTGCCTCGAGTTCCAGGACGGAAACAAAGACATAGGTGTAAACGAAGAAGATGAATCCACTTTGCCTACTATACCAGAGGAACCCAAGGAGGAGGCCGAAGCAGTGCAGTGTAAGAAGGCCGAGCTATATTTATTTTACATATTACACACGGAGCCAGAGACTTTCGCCGAGGAGGTCGTACATCGGGACGAGGACATAGCCATTAATGAGGATCCCGAGCATCACCCTCCTCCTTCAAAGCTTCCGCATCCACCTCATCCTTCCACTGACTCTGAGGACCATCTACCAGAGTTTACTGCTCCCCTTCAGGGAGATCTCTTCACCCCTTCATCTCCTACATTTGATTCCCCTCCAGTGTATGGTATTTTTATGATTCAGATTTTGATGACCCATTGCGTCTTTTGTAGGATACACAAACTTAGGATTAAGAGGTACGATGGGACGTATACGAGGAGGAGAGCGAGGAGTTAGCACCCATGGATGATAGTGAATATGATCAGGAGGTGCGCTGGGACGAGTCTGATGATGATGATGAGTTGCCTGATGAGACCCACGCTTATATACCAAAGCTACTTGAACAACCTGAGGCGAACAACGAGGAGTTGATCGACGTGGTGCACGAGAGTAGAGATTTATTTACAGGGAAGTGTTGTCAACCATCTTTAATTTTAAATACTATTGTTGATGACCCTCTTTGAAATACATTTATTTTGGGGAAGCATTATCCATATCAGATTGATGCAGCTTATCTCTTGCAGGGTACATGTGGAGTCCTTGGGGAGATGCTGGGAGCCTCATTACTAGAATCTGATGGAGTCTGTAGACACACACGCCTATCTGAGCCTCGGAAGGAGCAGTTGGAACAGCTACCTGCACCGGCAAAGATATTGGATCCGCCTTTTGCTATAGGTGATATCATTCCAGTAGTGTAGTATTTTATGCTTTCAATAAACACGAATCCTCTCGACAGCGAGAGGACCGTATAGATTTGCTTGAATAAATATCACCGCATATGATGTCAACAATAATCTTTTACACCCCAAACCCATTATATATATTAATTACCCTCTTCACATTTTGATATGTCCCACCATTTTGCTCACCACCACAGAGCATTTCTTTCAAGTGAAACCTTACTTTATTATTTGTTTGACTTGATCTCGCTTAACGAAGCCGGACATTTTTGATCAAGTCATTTGAATAGGATTGTTTGGTATAAACTTTGAGAAAAGTGCTCTCATGCATCATTGCATGTGCATGTAGTTGCATTAAGATTTCATGTCATTCATTTCAGCATTTTTCATTCACCCCCTCCCCTCATATTTATCGTTGCTCCTCACATTTTTTCTTTTATGATCACATTGAGGACAATGTGAAGTTTAATCTGGGTGAGTGCATTTCCATGCCATATAGTTGCATTTTTTTCTTCAATTTAGGATTTTTAGAATTTTTTCAAAATTTTCCATTTCTCTTTTTCATCTTTGTTTTCTCTTTTTGCGTGTTTCATGCATCATAATATGTGCTTGTGAGTCGTTTTTATCTTTATTTACTTTTTGCTAGAAATGATTGTCCTTCTATGGTCATTATTCATGTTTGACATCTACACACATTATCCTTTTGTATGACCACGAATTATCACTTGATGTTTGAAATCTCTTGTGCTTCAATTATGAAATGTATATGAATGGATTATCTTTTCGGACTCTTAATTGAAAGTGTTGGTTTTAGAGTGTATTCCTTGAGTATGATAGCATTTTTAATATGCTTTTCATAATAATGATCACATTTCCATGATTCATATTCTTGAAACGACCTAAATGAAAATGAAATATATTAAACCGGAATTTTTACTATATTTGCATGACTTGTTTGAGAAATTAAATATGTTTCATGTATGAGTAGTAATCCAATTGAGATATGATAACCCCATGACACTCTAAGTATTGATGAGTAAGATATTTCTGATACGGAGTCCACGTCTAAATTCTATGCTTTTTCCTTTTTCTTTGAATATAGCCGAATAAATGATCGTTGATCATGCTTTGCATTCCATCGCATTTACGTGAGTTTGCAAAAATCTCAATAATACAAAAAACAAACAAATATCCTAAATAAAAGGTCCTTGGGATTCCTTGTAGCCCGATGCCCTAAGGTCGCCTGATCTGGGATGCATAGACCGCTCTTTGCACTCAATTGCATTTACGCAAGTTTGCAAGACAAAAAGACAAAAATAAACGAAATATAAAAATACAAAATTCCATATCTCTACCTCCTTTTCTATTTAGAGTGAAGACATGGACGAGGTTGATGGGTTCCTAGGATTCAAGAAACGGGTATTAGTGTGGTGATGCCATGATTGGCTGAGTTTTCTATTTCAATTCATGAACAAAAAATAATAATATGACATGCATGCTTGATGATTTGATCATGATACATATATGCCGGTTAGAGAATCTTTCATGGATTTTGAGTTATTATCATGAGCTAGTATATTACATGTTATTCTATGATAAGATGAATCCTCTAACTTCTGTTATGATCGGTTGATTAGTTCATTATGATTCAATTCAAACCCATGATATGTACATTATAATGCGAGGATAAAATGTCAAGTAAAATTCGTGGTAATTGATTGTTTCTCATATTGTAAGTTTATGATTGACAAGGATGATATGAGTTGTTATCTAGTGCTCTTCTTTATTTTTCATTCTTATTTTTTCTCCGGGTTCACTTTTTATAAGTCTTCCTCGAGGACGAGTAAGAGGTAAGCTTGAGGGATTTTGATATGCTCTTATTTTACATGATTTATCGCATATTTTCATGACGCATTTCACCCTCCAAACCCCCATTTTATGTGCTTTTACGCTATTATTTGGAACAATATAACTTTCGGAGCGTTTATGTCCATTTTAGGGATTTGGAGCGATTTGGAGTCAATAAGACGATCGACGACGTAAGAGCACCAAAAAGACTCATGATGACATGATTGAGGTGCCAAAGAAAAAGATAGGAGGAAGAGAAAGAGAAAGCATCAACCGCCAAGGCCCAAGCCACTTTTTCAGGCGACTCGGCCTGAGCAGCATTCTGCTGCTCGGTCGAGCTGTCGCAGACTCGACCAATGTGTACGGGCCACTCGATCGAGTAGAGAGGTGGCTCGCCCGAGTCAATCCAACTTCAAGCTTCCTCCATCTGACATCCGACTCGACCGAGCAGGACATACTCGACTTGAGGAGACTGACGACTCGACCAGAGCAGGCAGAGCGAGGTTTTGGACAAAGAATCCAAACTTCCCGATGACTCGATCGAGCAAGACCTACTCGACCCGAGCAGGAAGAACGACAATTTGAGGAGAAGATCAGACCCATTGACGACTCGATCGAGCAGGCGGGCTACTCGACCGAGCACGAAGGCTACTCGGTCGAATAGTAGACTTCACGACGGTTCCAACGCCATTTAGAACGCGCCAATCGGAGGTCGGATGAGCTCTGGAAAATTTCTGCAAGTTGATGTTGCAGTGCTGAAATCTGTACTCGACCACCTACTCGACCGAGCAGGACCCTACTCAGTCTGAGCAAATAGAGCATTGTTTTCTGGAGGGATTTCTGCCCTACTACTGACTCGACCGAGTAAGGGGCTACGCGACCCGAGTCGGCTGGGACCCAGACTTAAGTTGCGGCCAGAATTGATCTTAGGCACGAATTTCAGAGGGGTTTTTGGGTTGTTTGCTATGGTTTTGAGGGGGATATATATATGTTGTGTGTGTGTGTGTGTGTATATATATATATATATATATATATATATATATATGAATTGTAGCCGTCATTAGGGGGACTTTTTAGAGCTTAGACCTTTTTAGAGAGTTTTGGAGACGATCTTTTGGGAGTTAGGCCATGCCCTAGGCCCCTCCATTGTATCAAGATACGTATTTTTGTTCTCTTTAATTCTATTTTTAGTTCTTCTTACTGATTGCTTATTGAATATCTCTTTGATGCATGCAATGAATTTTTCTATCGTTCTTATATCTATATCTATGATGCATGAGTAGTCTTTTCTAGGGATAATGGATTACCCCAAGGATTTTAGAATTTAGATGCAAAGTTGGGATTTTTATGATGCGTTGGACAATAAATGGGGAGTATTTTGGTTGATCTTGCAAAATCCCTAGGAGAACTCATACTGAGATCGTGCACACGGTCGGTGGAATTGATTAGCTTAAGGAGTATCTTATGGATTTAATTAGGGAGTTTGTGGATTCAACCGAGGCCCATGAACATGCCCGGCTCGTGCCTTGATGGGATCCATCGACGAACTATATCACTAATTGACGGCTAACGCCATTGCGTTAATGAGAGCCACCAAAATACCTAGAAATTCTAACCCACGAGAGTGGTATGAGTTGAGAGCATTTGAACCACGAGAGTGGTGAGATTATTGTAGATCCTTAATGCACATACCGTATGCATCTATCGTGAGAGCAGAGTTAATACGGTATGTTAGGTTCATGATGCCCAGACGCATGAATTCACTTCCTAGATGCTATAATCCCCAATAGAACAATGAAACGTAAGAGTCCTAGCTTAGCGTCGACATCCGACGCTCCTAGTGGTGAGTCCTAAGGCCTTAGTCTTTTTGTATTTTATTCTTTCATATTGTGTGGAATCCCTTGTTTACGATATCGAATGACACGACCTTCGCATCTATCACCATTACAACATTCCATATTTCACATCCACCAATAAATCCGTAAGTCTAATCCAACCTAGGAGTAGATAGGTAGTATAGCACCGCTTCCCCGTGTTTGATACCTGTTTGCCACTATACCGTGCGCTTGCGGTTAGACGACATCATTTCGGAGTTAATTTCGAGTCGATCAGTGGTCCTACAGTCCAAAAGAAGAATCAGACTCCAGCGAAGGTTCTCCGATATTTTCCAATTATACCAAGGCTACAGAGGTTTTTCATGTCTGCTGAATTGGTATGAAAAATGCGATGGCACGCCACCGACCGCATAGAGGACGGAAAATTGAGGCATCATGCCGATGGGGAAGCATGGAAGCATATCGACCGTATTTATCCCGACTTTGCAAGGTGACAAGGACTCTTAGGCTTGGTCTCGCAAGCGATGGGTATAATCCGGTTGGATTTATGAGCTCTGGTTGGTCCACTTGGCCCGTGTTGCTGACTCTGCATAACCTCCCACCTCATATGTGCATGAAGCAACCATACTTGATACCGTCACTATTGATTTCTGGGAAATACTCACTTGGAAATGATATCGATGTTTTCATGCAGACCTTAATTGATGATCTGAAGCTTTTATGGGAACAAGTGTGTGCACTTTCGACGCCATGACAAAGCAACGTTTCCGCATGCGTGCAATTGTTTTATGGATGATAAACGACTTCCCGACATATGCTAATTTATTTGGTTGGTCGACGAAAGGTAGGACGGCTTGCCCGGTTTGCATGAGAGGTTATGAGGGCACATTCCTAAAAAATAGCTGTAAGTTTTGCTTTTGGTAGAATAGAAGATGGTTGCATGTAGGTCATAGTTATAGGAGACATGGACAGTTGTTCGACGGCAAAACCGAACGCCGAGAAGCCCCAGAGCAACTAACCGGAGAGGACATATTTGAAGCACTTCACCCTTTGCATAGAGTGAAGTTTGGAATGAACAGATATAGCAAAGAGGACACTCTTGGTGTTAGAAGGAGGATTGCAAAGGGAAAAGGAAAGAGCAAGGGCAAGGGCAAGGGCAAAAATAAAAGAATGCCTCGAGTGTCGCGCACAGATTCTAACATAGAAGTTGTTCGAATACTACCAAGTTGTTGGTCAAAGTTTAGTATTTTCTTCCAATTGCCATATTGGAAGAATTTGAAAATATGTCATAACCTGGACGTCATGCACATTGAAAAGAACATATGTGAAAATCTGTTGTATACCTTGATGCAAGACACCAACAAGTCAAAAGACGGAGTAAAGACTCGGCTTGACTTAAAAGAATTGAATATACGTCCTGAATTACAGGCTGTACAAAAGGAAAATTACAAGTATGACCTGCCAACTTCTTGGGTCAGCCTGTCAAAAGATGATATTCATAATAGGTGTGTGTTTCTCAAGTCATTATAGACACCACATGGATATGCTTCGAAAATATCAAGATGTGTGCACATAGACCAGATGAAGATATTTGGATTGAAGACACATGATTATCATATCTTGCTACATCAGTTGCTCCCAGTTGCTTTACGTCAGGTCGATAAGAAGCTTGCAAAAGTCCTGATACACTTCTGTGGGTTCTTTAGGCAGGTGTGCACGAAGGTGATAGACGTGGGTGAGTTTGAAGATTTAGAGGCGCGGGTTATCATTGCACTGTGTAATATGGAATAAATTTCCCCCTTCATTCTTTACAATCATGGTTCATCATACTGTGCACCTAGCACAGGAGGCTCGCATTACAGGGCCGTTTCATTATTGGTGGATGTACCCCATTGAAAGGTGAACACCGTGCCATATATTATTCTATTTTGCTAGGAACAAAATTAAACGTGAAATTGAATATTTTATGATTTTTGAACCGCATGAATCTAGGGTTCATGAAGCAACTTGTGCACAATCGTGCATGGCCAGAATGGTCAATATCCAAGAATTATACGTCAAACGAGGCCTTTATGTTCATATCTCATTATTTGCAGGGTGTAGACAAAAGGGTAAATCGTCCGGTAAGAGTTACTGCTGGAGTATTCTATAATGCTTATGGAGAGGACACACACTTTAGTAAAATTAGCTTGAATAAGTACATTCATATGTTCTAAATAATCTACGCATATTTGACTCCTATCGGAGGTAATAAAGCTGAGTTATTCGCTTTTGTAAGTGGTGTAATTCTCAAGTTTTAATAGTTTTCTTTACTTGTCCCTCAGTCTTCATATAGAAGTACTCCAAGCCGAATTGCGCCCAAAAACTCTTAACCAAAATGTTGCGGATGCACACTCTAAAGAATTTACGTCTTGGCTAAAACTGACAGTACACGCATCGGTTTCTCACAATAGTCACACACCTATCACAAAATCAATTTCGATAACTTGCGTATATGAGTGTGATTCTTATTTATTTTAAAGGTGGCAGAGCAATGGGTTTGTGGTGCACGGCTATCCAAGGATATACAAAAATACGCCAGAGGTCCTGACGGCACAGTACATCGATATGGAGGTTATTCTATTAATAGTTACAGATTTAATACCATTGAAGTCGAGAAGGACCGATGCACCCACAATAGTGGAATCTTCTCACCATTTACACAGTTGTCATATGCAAGATCCAGAGATCAACAACCAAAAGAAGGTCAAATATTCTATTATGGCCAGGTTGTAGACGGGTTGAGTTATTTTATGGCTTTCGGAAGGAAGTGAACCATGTTATGTTTAAGGTGTGGAGGTGTGAGCAAGGAAAGAAGAAGGACGACTTGGGCTTCACGGTCATTAATCTGAAGAAGGATATTTATCCGGACGAGAAGTTCATATTTGCCTCGCAAGAAAAACAATGTTTTTATGTTAAAGATATAATGGTGGATGATGATTGGGTGATTCGTAGAAATCCTCCTAGAGCAGATGCACCGGATGAAACAGGTGCTGAAGAGGGTAGCGAAGATGATGGAAATGTTGTAATCGTAGCAGATGATGTCGTGGACGATTTTCAATCGAGACAAATAATTAAACGACTAATGATATCACATCATTGTGTGTTGATATACCCGATTTGGCGATCACATGCACGTGTATTGTAGCAGCGGAGTGCACAAGGCGAAGAAACACAATAAACAAAGTCATTCCATCTACAGTTCGGACTAGGCCATAAAGGACATCAACATCAACATCAAATTGTTGAACTTTTTTAGTAATAAGCTAAAAAATATGTAAATGTATGAAGATGTTCATTACGTGATTTTTGCTTGGAATCAATAAAGAATGTGAATTACTCCATGTTTTACATCCGACTTATTTCATATAAATTACGCAAATATTTACAACACGTAAGCATCAATTTTTTTATTAATAAATATTATGAAGTGTAGATGAAGAGAGTTTGGAACACGATTTTTACACCTGGTACAGGGACATCCCAGACCTTCCGGTCATCGGGGTCAGGTACGCATATTTTGTGGTTTATGTACGGCTGTATAACAAGCACAATTTAATTTGTTGGGAAAATAAATGGTAAATTGCTTCATACATTTTCAGGCAGTGCAGGTCATGGCTCCCCTTCGGCACATACCACCCCGTCCACTGGGTCAGGTACACATATGTTGTAGTACTACTGTATAACGTGCACAATTTAAATTTTTGTAAAACTAATTGGTAAAATGTTTCATACATTTTTAGGTGGTGCAGTACATGGCCCACCGGTGACACATACCCCCTGGGCATCTGGGACAGGTATGATTATTGTAGTTTTAGTATGTGTCTAAATGTGGACCTTTTAAGTTTTTATATAACTAATTGCATAACATTCTTTATATATTTCCAGGCACTGCATGACATGTACCCTCTTCTCCACATACCCCACTGCTGACACGTACATGTACGCATATTTTTATTTTAAATGTTCAATCTACTTTATTAAACTAATTGAATTTGCAATTGTCTTATTGCGTATGGATGCAGGTAGGCTAGATGATACATAAATTGAGACTCTTGACACGGCCGGGTCACATGCCGCCTCCACTTCTCAGACTGCCCCTCTACATGTCGAACCAGAGCCGGCGGTGTTCATTTCATATGACCCGAAGATAGAGCGTGTCGTCTTCCTCAGGCTCGTCCATGAAAACACATAACACACTCATTCTTTTACCGGCATAGTATCCATGGATTATTGTATCCTTAGCCCTAAGGCTCCACCTTCATCCTCACATCATCAGGTTGAGGACCCTTTGGTACTTCAACAACCACTTTACTACTACCATGTCACTCACCGCCCACCTCCTCCACCTACTAGGTGTTTTCGACCCCAAAGTTATTGCTACTGCACCTACAACTGCAACCGTACTCCACACTGTTTCCTTCTGATCCAACCCATCCTCGCAATATCACCACAAAGTTTTTTTACTAGCCAACGCTTTTCTTTGCTCAGGACAGGGGACCGAATTTTAATGCCCACCTCGAAATCATCACTGTCCATGCTGGGGTTGGTAAGAGAGCTCCTCTTCACTGTTTGCCTCTGCTCCTCTAGTACTTCGCCGATCACCACCTCAGTGGCGGCCGCAATGAGGAAGAGGTGAGTGACTGGCATTGCCAAGTCACGATGGTGATTATATGGTTGAAGTGAGGTAATAGAGCCTGAGAGTAGTAGTCGTATTAACCTGTTATTAGGGGGTTGGGCTTGGTATCAGTAGTTGTTGTCGTAGTTTTATGCTTCGTACAAATGTCTTGGCTAATATCATACCCAACAAGACCAGTTTTGATTTGTATCCCAGTGTAGTTTTTAACCAATATATCTTACTTAATGCATGCAGGGTTATCTAATTTTGATCTAGTTTTTTTGTTGTATTCTAGGTTTGTTGATTACTTTGTTGGATCAACACTGCACTACATCGAACAACATTGCTACGACCTAAGGATAGCCACTCTTTGAGTATGACTTAGTTTATCTGTCCATGGACTTCAAGTATGATACCATTCTACAACTTAATTATATCCAAACTTTGATGTGTTTGGATTAATATATATATATATATATATATATATATATATATATATATATATATATATATATATATATATATATATATAAACACAACTGTTTTTGAAACCTAGGGCTGACTAGGACAAGATGACTAGGACAAACATGTTGAAAGAAGGATGTTTGAGATTTAATCTTGGGAAATCAATGGTTGAGATGAAAGTTTGTGAAAATTTTGGGAGGGAAAAGAATTTCTTGGGAAATGAAATTTTACGGGAAAATGAAAATTTTTGGGGAATGAAAGTTTCTGGGAATAGCAGAGTGCAATTAATGCATTTGGGGAAAAAATTTAACTTCTATATATTAAAACACAACTGTTTTTGAATCCTAGGGCTGACTAGGACAAGCTAACTAGGACAAACATATTGATAGAAGTATGGTTGAGATTTAATCTTGGAAAATCAATGGTTGAGAAGAAAATTTGTGAAAATTTTGGGAGGGAAAAATATTTCTTGGGAAATGAAAGTTTCTGGGAATAGCATGGTGTAATTAATGCATTTGGAAAAAAACTTTAACGTGCACTTAATGCTGCAGATCGAATGCTCTCTCCCTCAACGTGGAGCACACCGTCTCTTCGACGCATGTGATAATAAGATGATAATAATTTCTCATTTACGCTAATTTGTTGTTTTGTGCCGAATTTGTTATTGATAATAATTTCTTATTTATGCTAATTTTTTGTTTCACACCGAATTTGTTGTTCTGTGTCGTGATCACTCCTCATTTTACACTTTTTTTCCGCATGTTTGCATGCCATTTTGATCGCCCAAATCATGTTTTTCACGATATATCGACGATATTGCGATGCTTTTCACGATTTGTTGTTTTTGTCGCATTTCAGGTGATTTGGAGCGATTGGGAGTGATCTCGAGATGCGCTTACTCCAGAGGGTCACCGACGACCTCCCCAAGGGGTATTTTGCTGTTGGAGAGGAGCGGAAGAAGAACGGACGTCGCAGGAGCAACGAGGAGGCCAAAACAAGCTGTTTGGGCATTTTTGGTGTCCCACTCGGCCGAGTGAAGGAGTCACTCGGCCGACCAGCGAGACACCGCTCGGCCGACCAGATCAGACACGATTCATATGTGCACTCGGCCGAGCGACGGAGACCACATCGACCGAGTGACGAGATCCCGTCCGCCCGAGTGGCGCCCAGACGAAGCCATTCAAAAATCGCCAACTTACTGTTTTTCGGCTGCCTGAGCTTCAGAAGACCCACTCGGCCGAGTGGATAATCCCGACCGCCCGAGTACCAAGAAGCCATCGGCCGAGTGACGACAACTCACTCGGCCGAGCCTCCACCGAAGTGAAGACCCCTGAAGATCGAGACTTACTGGAAAATTACAGGGTTTCTCACTCGGCCGAGCGACTTTTGTCACTCGGCCGAGTGCGACGCGCTGCCTGTAGCAAAAATTGCGGATTTCAGGCTGCGCAGGGGTATTTTGGTCACAGTTTTTGGACGATTTTGGGGGGTATTTAACCCCTGTTTTTACCCTAGTTTTGGGGAGCTTTTCTCTTAGATTTTTTGCAGCTTTTTAGGTTTACTTTTTAGCTTTATTCTTGTGATTGGATAGGAGACAAAAAGTGGATTTTTGTTGGATTAATTGAAGAACTCCATTGGTTTGCCTCTCTTTTCTCTAAAAATTCTATTTTTATTGCTTATCTCAATATTGTGATGAATTCTCTTATTTATTTCATTGATTATTTTTGTGTTTGCGCTATGAATTGTGAGTAGTCTCCACGTCTTGGGGCGTGGGGATGAACCCTACAAGCCCAATTTCATATTTGTGATGAATTGGTAGAGATTTTGCTAGAATTGTTATTAGGGATTAGTTTGGGAGCGATTTACTACGGATAGGTAGGAGTTCATACCGATTGGGATTTGCAAGAGATTGGATCCCAATTCGATAGGAAACCCTAGAAATCCGAATTGGGTTGGAATCGAATTTCCGTAGTATCGGTTTGCAAGAGATTGGACCGATACTAGGGTTTCCGGTTGCAATTCCGTGCCGATACCCGTTTGCAAGAGATTGGACGGGTAGGAACTATCCCAACCTAGGTCGTGGGCCGAGTTTGCAAGAGATTGGGCTCGGTGCACGATTGAACGATGATGTTGATCCTAATGCTAGCTTCCCTAGGCCAGGGTTTGCAAGAGATTGGACCCGAACCTAGGATAGCTATAGACCGGCAACAGCGCGAGAGCGTGAGCTTGGTTCTACATTCAGTTGCAACTAGTTCATCCAAAATCTTATTCTAGCAATTTTGATACCGATGAACCACATTGACGAGATACGGTGAGTAGCGGGAATTCTGTCACGCCCCGCTTCCCAAAAACGTGGAGGCGAAGCGTGAGAAGGTCCGCTCAGACTTGAAGCTATAAAGCTGCAAGTCCGATAAGCGTCAATCAGATTTAAACTGCAGGTCCTTGCAACGCGAAACGAAAAAAAGATAATAATAACGAAAAGAGACAAAAGAAACATCTCAGAATATCCATAATAATAAATCTCAACATCGCAGAAAAAGCCACCAGGCTAAAATAAAAGAGTCTAAAAGAGGCCCAGCATGGCCAACAAAAGTACAAAGTACAACAACAAAGTAATGGTGCAAGCACCGACATCTAACAGCAACCTAAAGCAAAGGCAACGCCAACAGTCTCTAAAACTGGTCTCCGGTGCCCACGAACTCCCCGACGAACGTAGGCTCAATGTCAGCAACTAACTCGTCCTCAACAACTGTCTCTGGCTCAGGGTCTAACATGTGACACCCAAAAGAGCAAGGGGCACATGTCAGCAAGTCTGGAAGACTTGTGCAAGGAAACTGAAAGTAGGTACAAGTAGAGCAACCTAACAGTTCTAGCATGATGCGATGGCATGACAGTTAAAGTATGAGTGCAGCAGGAAAAGTAAAGTAAAGTAAAGTACGAGCATGGCATGGCATGGATGACAAGTATTACATGAATCATTCACAAGACAAGTACAAGACAAGGAAAGTAAGCACCTCGTGCACAGAGATTCCACCTTTTGGCTAGAGTGGCTGCGCGGGCCAACTCCTAAGTTCAAGTGATCGTTTATCCCTACCCCTCCACGTGTGTCGAGCCAGGGCCTTACCCCCGAACGGGAATGCTCGCTTCTGGAACACGAGCCAGGAAGTGTTTTATCTTGCTGGTCTAGGGGTGCACCTAGCCAGTCAAGGGAGTACAAGTACAAGTATTGTAGCGTGTGCTACGGATGCGACATTTAATGCATGGATGACATGACAAGACAAGTAGTAAGGAGTACAGGTAAGGAAAGTAAACGTGACAGTTTAGTATGCATGAACAACAAGTTTAAGGGTTGGATCTAGCTTCATTGTCAAGCTAGATCAATTAGGTGACGGATCTAGTTTCGTTGTCAAACTAGATCAAGTAGGCGTCTAGCCAGCTATCATTTCACTGACTAGTCTCTTTTACGCTGAAAACAAGGAAGTGGCCTAAAAACATGGCCCTACACAAGAGTTGGCAAGTTTCACTTGCCTGCAAGCACGACGTCTGAGCACGCCGTCCAATGAGTCCAAAAATCACAATTATCCTACGTGCACGAGTCCACCGGCCTAAAGTCCATATTATTAATCTTGATTAGTGAATTTAAAACATTTAAAATACTTTAAAATACTGATTTTTAGTCTTGATTAGCATGCAATTGGGTTGGGGGTCCTAGGGGTGCAAAACGTTACCTCAACACGACGCGAAAGCTACACCGGCGTCGGGTAGCGACGCCGGTGGTTGGAATAAAAGATCGCGCTCCAAGTCCAGATTCCAATTAGATTACTCGCTGGAAATTTCAGAGCAATCAACCCGGGCGACGATTCCAGATTCCAAAGCTCGCACGTGCGACGACGGGCTACGGCGTGCGACGACGTCGTACGCGGCAAGTCGTCGAAGAGAACGCACCTAGGTGGGGCCCACAGTAGTCCTAGGGACCTTTGGGGAACCCACAATAACTCTGGAGAACTTGGGGGGCCCACGGAGGCAAGTGGTGCGACGGATGCGGGGTTGCGACGAGTGGCGACAGCAGCGGGGTGCGGGGCTTGCTTGGTGCGGGCGGTGGCCTCGGTCAGACCGAGGGAACCGAGTGGAAATCTTCGGTCGTGCACAGGCGACGGCTGCAACGTTGCGACGATTCGTCGCAACGTCAAATTTGGGTTTTGGAAGAGGCTAGGGCTAATTTCTTGCGAAAATAGGTCTTCCTAGAGGTTGTTTATATAGTGTAGATGGGTTGACTTGGTCTAGGGCTAAATCTAATAGGATTAGAAGTTTAAAATAATTTAAAATTTAAATCTCAACTTCTCCAACTCACCCAAGGATTTGACTTGGTCCAAATGAGCTGGAAATTGGCTCAAAAATTCTTTAAAACGTTTTAAACTCAAATAAATTTTATTTGGCCGAAAATAATTTATAAATTAATTATTAAAAATAATATAAAACTTGTTAAAAATATTAAAGTGGTCAAATGAACTCCAAAAATTATAAAATAAATATCGTGGTGATCGTGATGACGAATGTGAGCTAACTAAGAAGACGGATCTCAAATTCGATGTCGGACGACGAAACTAAAAATATAAACGTCTCCCGTCAAGAGTGAGAATCGTCACGTCTCATCGAGTAAGTTTAAATTGTGGAAAAACGACTCGAGGTGTGTCGTTCCAAGGTAGTGCCACTATTTACTACTCTCAGAGACGTTCACAACGGCATATCACACTAAAATGTTCACAAACAAACAAAGTCTAAGACGAACACGTGCACGGTCAAAAGCACGTGCACGAAAAACGTTCAACGAAAAGTGGTCGTTACATCCTCCCCACCTTAGAATAAAGTCCGTCCTCGGACTTTCTAATATATCTAGTCGCTCTAGTAACTACCCCAATCAAGTCATATAATAATTCAACCAGATATAGTCATTACAAGTGCTTATATATGCACTAGGTAGTCAAACATTAATACTACCAACACTTATGTATATATTTATATATATATTCACGTACGTTATACATTTATACCTATTATAGTCAGTCAGACTCATACACATATTTCAATCATATACATAAGCATGCATCCCTTATATAACTACTACCTACCTAATCACAAAACAATATTTCAGGTACTCATATAAGGATAGTCTCACACTTAGCCAATACAATCATTGCTCTACCTATATGTAGCTAACTATGCACAAGCATCAAGGGTATACTACCCTCTAATATTCATCCAATACCAAACATCTCAACACATATAGTCACACCATACCACTATTAAATCAAATTCACCATATATAATATACACTCACCACTTCTATAATTTCATAATATATATAGTCATTCAAATGCATTCCATAAATCAATCACACTTAATATTTAGTCAGGCAATACTCACATATTTAAATCATTTTATATACCATACTAATAACATTACAGACATCAGCACCCACATATTTATAATACACTCCCTAATACATGCATACGTATTCATCGTATAGTCACACACATTTAACACATATATTCATACCATAGCCTACTACCTATAATTAGTATACTAACACATCCATACGTACATAATTAAGATGTGCAATAGTCGTGTATACCTCACGGCATGCACGCATGCAACATCCCGAAAAGCAAGCATTACCAATCAAAATTATAATCCTACTACCATATGCATAACACTTATATACTCAGGCAACAAAACATAACTACTTACATATAAGCACCATATATATCTACCTACGAGCACATACTCACTCGTACTAGTATATAGGTCACTCAATAAGCCTACTCTCTTAACCATACGTACTCTTATTATTATCACTACTAACATACACATAGCTTTACCAATCATTTTATTTTAACCATTATAAGTATCTCTTACTACATACACAACTTAGATATATCAACGCTAACTCTTATATACACAGGCATCCCTAGTATAGTATAGCTATCCACACAAAAATCTATAACTACTAACACACAACAACTTCATACCATCACGAATAACTCCGAGTATATATATATCACTCAATAGGCAACATCAATATACTATGGGAATTCTCATTCAAGCCCACGTACACAACTTAGGTACGTGCACTACGACTACCTCACAAGGTCCAAGGGCCTACTAACAATTAAGGGTTGACACAGACATTGACGGACACTAAAGCCTAAGCAATAGAGGGAGGTCGAGGTCGAGGGCGTGACGAGGGAAGGATCGATAAGCACGAGTTCAGATAGGACGAATACAAGGAGACAACTTGGTTAGACGAAACATTAACTCAATGGTGATGTTTAGGTTGAGGAAAAAGGGAGATGTAGTGATGCTTATATAGGAGGGGAAAAAGAAAATAGGGTAAATAGCATAAGCTAAAATACGCAAAATTGAAAACTGTTGTACTTCAAAAAAATTGGAATTCCTCATCTGTATAAAATATTTGAAGATCGATAAAGCGAGTTGAAATAAGTTTGAGTCGAATATTCATAATAAGAGAAAATGTTTTATTGGTTTATATAAAATCAATGTAAAAGGAAGTAAAATCATTTACACGAATATTAAGGTCGAGGTTTTAGGAATCTTATACGTTAGTAATTTAATACAATGTTGTCAAAAAGTTTTTGAAAGTCAAAGAATGAAATCAAGTAACGGAAGAATCTAAACTCATGTTAAATGCTTCAAAACTTTAGGCTATGGAAAATTTTAAAATGATCAATTTGAAACTGCTTTTAGAGAACCAGGGTTTGCCAAAAATGAAAAAAAAAAACTGATTTACGCAAGGTTCTTAATATACGAGCTCAACAAGTCTGGCACGGATATAAAAATAATTGAAATTCAATTTTGTTTAGAAATTTTTTTTCTAAAAGCGTGTATGGTGAGCGGAAAGAAAATAATAGTAACTGAGCATAAGAATTATCAAGATCGAATAGCAAATCTTTAAAATCAAATCAGGGAGGGTCTAAAGCAGGAAGAGGCTATGAAAATAGTAATTTTCCAAAAATCTGAAGTAGCGAAAACGACGAGCAAGTCCAACTTGCTGAAAGCTGAAATTCCATACGTCTTGAAAGTATATTAAGGTAAACACGACGTATCATTCGAATAACACAAATAAGAGGGAAAATTATAAATCGAATTGGGCAGGGCAGAAGTAAAACTAATATATGAAAGAACGACACATTTACATAAGTATGAAAAATATAGGCTGGGAAAATACCATAAGCTAGTATTCAAAAATTCCGACAAACGTTTTAAAAATTTAAATCAATGAAGGAGGATGAAATATAGGTATATTAAAATTTTGAACAAAATTAAACTTAGTGGAAGAGAAGATTGAAAAATACTTCCAGAAGGTTCAAGTTTTGCAATGGCGATGTTTGAAAATTGACGACGATCGTCACGGGGCGATCTCGTGAATCGAGGCAAGGAAATTGGTCGGATGATCAAATAATACATACGCCTAGGATATAGATCAGGAAAATCTGCGGAGACTCCTACGGTCGACCAACTAAAGATTAGGAACTAGGCGCTAAGACCTTCTAAGGGGCTAGACGGTAAAGAAATGCGTTCAGCTTGGCCCGAAATCGATGAACCCAAGCGAACGACCAAAGGAAAATTCTAGAAGTCTAATATGGTCAAGGGTAAACAAGGACCACTAAGGTAACTCCTACGAAGATTGAATCAATGGCTGACTGGGAGTCTAACTAACAAACAGAGGCCCTTAACTAGCAAGCACAGACGTCTAACTAAGTCTCTACCACCTAGGGACATAGGGAAATGACTAGATTCAGGGCTTCTGACTCGGATGTTACAATTTATTTAATGGACATTCCGTTATTATCGTTGTTTCGTTAATTCGCAATTGCAAGACTGGACCTGCATGGGCCACCAACAAAATCTGTCACGCCCCGCTTCCCAAAAACGTGGAGGCGAAGCGTGAGAAGGTCCGCTCAGACTTGAAGCTACAAAGCTGCAAGTCCGATAAGCGTCAATCAGATTTAAACTGCAGGTCCTTGCAACGCGAAACGAAACAAAGATAATAATAACGAAAAGAGACAAAAGAAACATCTCAGAATATCCATAATAATAAATCTCAACATCGCAGAAAAAGCCACCAGGCTGAAATAAAAGAGTCTAAAAGAGGCCCAGCATGGCCAACAAAAGTACAAAGTACAACAACAAAGTAATGGTGCAAGCACCGACATCTAACAGCAACCTAAAGCAAAGGCAACGCCAACAGTCTCTAAAACTGGTCTCCGGTGCCCACGAACTCCCCGACGAACGTAGGCTCAATGTCAGCAACTAACTCGTCCTCAACAACTGTCTCTGGCTCAGGGTCTAACATGTGACACCCAAAAGAGCAAGGGGCACATGTCAGCAAGTCTGGAAGACTTGTGCAAGGAAACTGAAAGTAGGTACAAGTAGAGCAACCTAACAGTTCTAGCATGATGCGATGACATGACAGTTAAAGTATGAGTGCAGCAGGAAAAGTAAAGTAAAGTAAAGTACGAGCATGGCATGGCATGGATGACAAGTATTACATGAATCATTCACAAGACAAGTACAAGACAAGGAAAGTAAGCACCTCGTGCACAGAGATTCCACCTTTTGGCTAGAGTGGCTGCGCGGGCCAACTCCTAAGTTCAAGTGATCGTTTATCCCTACCCCTCCACGTGTGTCGAGCCAGTGCCTTACCCCCGAACGGGAATGCTCGCTTCTGGAACACGAGCCAGGAAGTGTTTTATCTTGCTGGTCTAGGGGTGCACCTAGCCAGTCAAGGGAGTACAAGTACAAGTATTGTAGCATGTGCTACGGATGCGACATTTAATGCATGGATGACATGACAAGACAAGTAGTAAGGAGTACAGGTAAGGAAAGTAAACGTGACAGTTTAGTATGCATGAACAACAAGTTTAAGGGTTGGATCTAGCTTCATTGTCAAGCTAGATCAATTAGGTGACGGATCTAGTTTCGTTGTCAAACTAGATCAAGTAGGCGTCTAGCCAGCTATCATTTCACTGACTAGTCTCTTTTACGCTGAAAACAAGGAAGTGGCCTAAAAACATGGCCCTACACAAGAGTTGGCAAGTTTCACTTGCCTGCAAGCACGACGTCTGAGCACGCCGTCCAATGAGTCCAAAAATCACAATTATCCTACGTGCACGAGTCCACCGGCCTAAAGTCCATATTATTAATCTTGATTAGTGAATTTAAAACATTTAAAATACTTTAAAATACTGATTTTTAGTCTTGATTAGCATGCAATTGGGTTGGGGGTCCTAGGGGTGCAAAACGTTACCTCAACACGACGCGAAAGCTACACCGGTGTCGGGTAGCGACGCCGGGGGTTGGAATAAAAGATCGCGCTCCAAGTCCAGATTCCAATTAGATTACTCGCTGGAAATTTCAGAGCAATCAACCCGGGCGACGATTCCAGATTCCAAAGCTCGCACGTGCGACGACGGGCTACGGCGTGCGACGACGTCGTACGCGGCAAGTCGTCGAAGAGAACGCACCTAGGTGGGGCCCACAGTAGTCCTAGGGACCTTTGGGGAACCCACAATAACTCTGGAGAACTTGGGGGGCCCACGGAGGCAAGTGGTGCGACGGATGCGGGGTTGCGACGAGTGGCGACAGCAGCGGGGTGCGGGGCTTGCTTGGTGCGGGCGGTGGCCTCGGTCAGACCGAGGGAACGGAGCGGAAATCTTCGGTCGTGCACAGGCGACGGCTGCAACGTTGCGACGATTCGTCGCAACGTCAAATTTGGGTTTTGGAAGAGGCTAGGGCTAATTTCTTGCGAAAATAGGTCTTCCTAGAGGTTGTTTATATAGTGTAGATGGGTTGACTTGGTCTAGGGCTAAATCTAATAGGATTAGAAGTTTAAAATAATTTAAAATTTAAATCTCAACTTCTCCAACTCACCCAAGGATTTGACTTGGTCCAAATGAGCTGGAAATTGGCTCAAAAATTCTTTAAAACGTTTTAAACTCAAATAAATTTTATTTGGCCGAAAATAATTTATAAATTAATTATTAAAAATAATATAAAACTTGTTAAAAATATTAAAGTGGTCAAATGAACTCCAAAAATTATAAAATAAATATCGTGGTGATCGTGATGACGAATGTGAGCTAACTAAGAAGACGGATCTCAAATTCGACGTCGGACGACGAAACTAAAAATATAAACGTCTCCCGTCAAGAGTGAGAATCGTCACGTCTCATCGAGTAAGTTTAAATTGTGGAAAAACGACTCGAGGTGTGTCGTTCCAAGCTAGTGCCACTATTTACTACTCTCAGAGACGTTCACAATGGCATATCACACTAAAGTGTTCACAAACAAACAAAGTCTAAGACGAACACGTGCACGGTCAAAAGCACGTGCACGAAAAACGTTCAACGAAAAGTGGTCGTTACAAATTCCCCATTCCCTAGACGTTCTTTATTTGATTTGATATTTCCGTACTTTGTCTGACGATTGTGACAGGATCGCCAAAGGTAAATTTCTCTCTTCTTAAATAGCCAGGTTGATTGGAACAAGCACGGTCATTCGTCCTCCCTGTGTTCGATAACCCGCTCGCTGCTATACCATGCGCTTACGGTAAAACTACAACCGTTCTCTGGGTGTATATCCGGGGTCGACCAAGTTTTTGGCGCCGTTGCCGAGGAGGCGATTGCGTTTGATCTTACCACCCTAGCTATTTCTTTTTTTACTATTATTATTTTATTTCTTTATTTTTACCTAACCCTTCCACGGTACTAATCATTTCTTTGAAACTCTATTTTATCTGTGCATGTACACGAGATCTACGGCGGACCCTGAAGCTATACTATTTGATCCCGAGATCGAACGTACCGCGCATAGGATTAGAGCGGAGAGGAGACACGATCGGTAAGGGAGGTTTATGACCAACCCGGAAACTGCGGACCAATTAGCGGCAAGAATGGCGAGGATAATTTCTATTCGAGATAGGCTTCGGCCTAAGACCTCTTCTACGACCTCATCCATTGCCATGCCGGAGTTGACGGCTGACAAGAACTTTGAGCTGAAGACTGGACTAGTGGTTCTGATGCAGCAGGATCCATTTCATGGGAATGCCCATGAAAATCCTCACTACCACATCCAATTATTCTTGTCGAAGTGCGCCACATTTCAGATGCCGGGGGTCTCCATCGATGCCATCAGACTGTGTCTCTTCCCCTTCACGCTAAAGGACAAGGCACTCTATTTGTTGAGGACGCAGGCTGAGGGAGTCTTTACCACTTGGGACGAGTTGGCGAGTGCATTCATTGATAAGTTCTATCCGCCCTCCAAGACGGTGAAGATTCGGAGCGCTCTTATGTCCTTCAAGCAAGGACCCCAAGAGACGCTCTATGAGGCTTGGGAGCGTTTTAAAGATCTGCGGCATCAATGCCCGCACCATAGCATTGAAGACTGGGAGCTAGTTCATAGCTTCTACAACGGTCTCCAACCGGGGACCAAACAAATTATTGATGCCACGGCGAATGGTGCTATCTTTTCAAAGACTCCCGAAGAAGCTACGGCCCTAATTGAGGAGATGGCCTCAAACAATCAACAATGGGGCGATGAGCGAGGACACTCTACGTCCTCCTTGAAGCCAACTAGTATCTATGAGGCGAAGGTCGTAGCAGAGCTTACAAGCAAGTTTGATTCTCTCCACAAGGTGGTGGAGAGACTGGAGAAGTTTATCACGGAGCCCCAAGGAACCCCTTCCACCTCCGCACCAACGAACCAAATGTGTGATTGGCAAGACCAATCTCAAGCCATGTATTCGGGAGGAGAGCAAGAAGAAGGATCCTTGGAGCAAGTACAATATGTTGCGGGGAACCAAGGGTATTGGGCCAATCCGGCCACAAGAAATCATCCTGGTTTCTCTTACGCCAACAATGAAGGAGCTTTGAACCCGCCACAACAACCACCTCAACAAGCCCGACCACCACCCCCACCCCAACAACAACACTATCCAACGAGGGGGCCTCTACAACAAAATTTTCAACCGAAGCAACAAGTTCCACCATATAGGCCGCCCGGATACAATCAAGGGTGGAGGAATCAAAATCAAAACCCTCCACAAGCTCAACAACAATCCGACTTCGAAGCTACAGTGGAGGCGTTTATGGCCGAGCAAAAGAAGGTCAATGCTACCTTGAAGGCGGGGCAAGACTCCCTTACAACCGTTGTAGCTCAAATCTCGGAGCAATTGGCGTTGCTCAATCGGAATACTCAACAATTGCCGACGCAACCCGAGCAAAACCCACGGGGCAACACCGGCCACAACAATGCCGTAGTTGCCGTCACTACTAGAGACGGGAAGGACACCACCGCCGCCATGATTCCTACCGAGGAGCCCGCGGAGGAAAATTTAGAGCCAATTGAGCCGGTAGTTGAAGTTGAGAAGGAAAAAGAGCCGCAAGAGAAGGAGAAATCTAGAGCGGAGCAATTGATTGAGGAGAGGCGCTTTATGCCACCGGTCCCGTTCCCCCAAAGGCTTGCTAGAGCGAAAATGGAGAAAAGGCTAGCGAAGTTTCTCGAGTATCTGAGAGGAGTTAGCCTCAACATTCCCTTCCTCGACGTCATCGTGGAAATCCCCACATATGCTAAATTTTTAAAGGATTTGATTTCGGGGAGAAAGAGGAAGGAAAAGATCATGATAGCCGAGGAGGGCTCTTGGTTCACCAAGAGAGAAAAAGAGCCGGCCAAATTCAAAGATCCGGGGAGCTTTCGAATCCCTTGCACCTTGGGCGGCGTCCCTCTTCAAAAGGCATTGGTAGATTTAGGGGCTAGTGTGAGCCTCATGCCTCTCTCCATGTTCTTAAGGCTAAACACCGGGACGAAGTTGAAACCTACCGACATGCGGATACAATTGGCCGACGTGCGAATAACAAGGCCGGTAGGGATTGCCGAAGACATCCCGCTACAAGTCCCGGGGGGAATATGCTTGCCATGTGACTTCGTGATCATGGACGTTAAGGAGGAGGGAGATACGTCATTGATACTTGGACGCCCGTTCCTCGCCACCGCCGGTGTGATTGTCGACGTGCGAGAAGGTACACTAACTTTGAACGTTGGCAACATCGAGGTGGAGCTTCACATTCCTAAGGCCATGAAACACATGCCTTACCACGAGGAGCTTGACTACATGGACCTCCTTGATGAGGTAATTGAAGAAGCGATCCCCCACTCGATTGGCGCTCTTTTCGATGAGGATTTCGAGGAAGGCCCGGATTTAGGCCACGATGAGAAGATAGATGATTCCCCTGACCTCTCCGCTGAAAATGATGAAGGCGACGCTGATGTCGCAAGGATTCGAGAGCTCTGCAAGCTCTCGAAATTGAAGTCTCCGAAGAAAGCTCCGCCGATACGGAAATCGTCGTCACAGGTGAAGCCGTTGACCGGAGCAAACGCTAGCTTGGGGGAGCCTCCCCCCAACACTATTCGAGACGGGAGACCACCGAGGGAGAACACACCGCCGCAACTTCCGAATCCAAGCGTTCTCCCCGGAAAGTTTGATGGGTGCATCTCATATGCACCAAACATCCCGCATTAATTGAAAATCATAGGGGGTCGAGCTCACGACCTTAAACGAGCGCTTGTCGGGAGGCAACCCGACAGTTATTGCTTTATTTTTACTTTTTCTTTATTTTTGTTTTAGAAATTTTTAGTGTTTTGAGTCGTTCGCCCAAAAATTTTGTGATAACGGGTCCTATTTTTCTTGACATGAGAGGAGATAGGTAAATCCATCATGAGGAGAAGAACGAGGTGACGAGGAGCGCCCTAGGAAGGCGCTCGATGCTTAGGAGGAAGATGAAATCGACTGGAGGAAGAAAGACGGAGTTTAGAGCCCAAACGAAGACAAACAGCAGAACACAAGGCTCACTCGGCCGAGTATACTAGTCACTCGGTCGAGTACACAAGTTCGTCCGGCCGAGCCGCTCACGAACGAGGGAAGTCTGCTGTACCCAACTCTCTGTTTAATTTCCTTATTTCAGTATAACTGCTACTCGGCCGAGTATATATTTTCACTCGGCCGAGTAAAACGGATACGCTCCTAGGGCGAGTCTTGCCGAGTAGCTTGAGCCACTCGGCCGAATGGACTTACTCCACTCGACCGAGGCTGGCAAGGCCACTCGGCCGAAGCGTAAGCGGGGAGGAATTTTCCATTGATCTCACTCGGCCGAGTGACCCTGTCACTCGGCCGAGTCGTAACTTTTCCTATAAAAGGGGGAAGGGTCGGGCTCGTTTTTCGAAACGACGCAAACCGAATTCGCCCGACTCCTCGCATTCCCCTCGCCCGTTCCCCTCGCTTGCGCCCCCTACTCGCCCGACCGACGTCGCCGCGCCGCCGCTCGGCCAGCCCCCACCAGCCGAGCCCCCGCCGCGCCTCGCCCGAGTCACCGCCGGCGGCCACCACTCCGGCCACCTCCGGTATCGCCTATTTCACCTTCTTCTCCTTCTTTTGTGTGTTTTTCGAGGATCCGTGTGCTAAACGAACCCCAAACCCAAATCAATTTCTATTTCTATCTATTATACCCCTAATGCCCCATACGTTTTGAATATTACTCGCTGATATCTCCATTTCATGCGTAGGTTGTTTCTGGGAGCTTAGGGGAGCCCAGGGGAGCTTCTAGGGACTGATTCGGGCATCGCGGAGGCGTTGTCTTTGCACGCTTCCATTGCTTGCACTCGCGGCGTGTCGTGGTACACTCTTTCCTTTATTTTACGCATGCCGCACTTTTTACGTTTTTCGGCGCGCGCACGGGGCCCATATGCCGCCCCGGACACGGCCGCGGTCGAAGAGAGCTTCCACCAAGCGGAAGCGGTCGGATGACGCCGGCCCCTCCCACGAGCTGGAGGACTCTCCTCCGCCTTCTCCCACACACCCCGTCCACCCAGCACAGCCTGCAGGCCCCGCACACCCCGCACAGCCTGCAGCGCCCGCACAGCCCGCACAGCCACTCCCTGCCGCTCCACAGCCACCACCTCCGGCTCCACTTATCGGGCCGCTGGGGATCACGTTCCGAGACGACGCACATCGTGTCGCTTTCGAGCGTATCTCCCAGCGCTCGATCGTACCCTCCAGGTTTGCACACCTTGCCGACCTAGGACGCCTGGGGGTACTAGAGGGGATGCTCACGTTGTACGACAATGTGGGCTGGCGAGATTTCTTTCAGGTGTCGGTGGACCCGTTTATCCGTCCGACACTTGAGGTACTTAGTTCGATCGCCCGGACCGACGAGGGATGCTCGTTTCGGTTCATGGACCGGGAGTGCCAGGTCACTCTCGGTATGATGAGAGCCTTTTTCTCGTGGCCCGATGTCCCCGGAGCCGATCGAGGTTACGCCCCCACCCATATCCCCCCACCTTCCTTCGACGCCGGTGCCTTCTGGGCCCGGATTACGGGTCTTCACGCTGCCTTTGACCCTAGTAGGGCCAAGGCCTCGGCCATTGTCCTCCTATGCCTCCGTATAGCTCAGCGCCTTATGGCGACGACCTTTTTGGCCAGATATGAGCCGGGCATGATGTCCATGCCAGAGCTCTACATGCTCTACGCGATGACACGGCCCAGAGCTCTATCTAGGGATGGCGATGATCTGGTCCCCGCCGTCGTTATTGATGTCGCGGCTTGGTTTTTGGACCGCATCATTGTATCGGTGGGCGCTCGCTCACCGATATGCTGCGGCGGCCTGATCACCTTGCTTGCCCCTTATGACCGGCGAGGACTTCCCTGACGACCTGCGATGAGCACCGGGCCCCACTTCTCTGTCGATTGATGTTATGGCCCGGATGAAGATGCTTCGTCCGCACGGTGAGTGACACTGGGTCTGGCTGCACGGCCCTTACAGTGCCGATTACATGATTCTTCCGAGCCCAGCTCGGACTCAGATTGCACCGGCCCATGTGGACTGGCTCCCTGCGATGGATGTTCTGATCCCCGCTGCATACGTGCTCGAGGCCAAGGAGGCCGAGCAGGCCCCCGCTGCCCACGCTGCCCCCACAGACCCTGTTGCACCTACCGCGCCTGCTGCCCCTGTTGACCCCGTGGCCCCTCAGCCTATCCCCGATGTTTCCGATGCTCCTGACACCTCTGTCCACACCTCTGTCTGTGTCGGGAGTACCTTAGCTGAGCCCACTTCCACTACTTCTGAGTCTGTCACCACCACCACTGGCCCTCTGTCTGCCGAGCCCGTTTCTTCTGCCCCACCCGAGCGCCCGCCGACCATAGTTGAGTACGGAGAGCCCTCTGTCCACACTGCTGCTGTATTTTCCGAGAGTGTCGTGGCGTCTGTCCACACTTCTGTGCCACCGACCTCTCCGGCCGCCTCGCTGCCACTTTTGTACTCTTCTTTCGCTGCTGCTGCCTCCACTTCTCACCGTCCTGCCCAGCCTCGCACTGAGGCCATGCCCCCACTTACGAGCACAGCCCCTTTTGTTCCCTTGCATGCTGAGCCCGTCACCTACGCCACTCGAGTACGCCAGCCCCGCCCTGCACAGCCCAGACCGGTGTGTCCCTCTGCACCACCTCCCCCCGACACTGTACTTCAGAGCATTCGTGCTCTCGAGGGGGCGGTGAGTGGCCTCAGAGGCGACCTTCAGACCCTGTCCGCCACCATCACTGCGATGGCTGGCCGCTTTGACCTGCTCCCGCACATTCACTACGGTCCTTACCCAGGTCCTGGAGCGTCTCCCCCGCGTACCCGTACCCACCCAGCAGGTTCCCACCCACACTTCCACACACACACTCAGCCTGCTTCCACTCCCACACCCACCCCCGCTCAGCAGCCACTACCACCACTTCCTCCTCCGCCTCAGGACGGAGCCGGCGCAGCACCACCTCCTTAGGCACCCTTGATGCCATCGCTTCTTTTTGCCATTGTGCTGCCCGTCTCTGCTGGGTCCTGATGCACTTTTGTCCACCCCCCCTCCCCTCACTGTTTCGATGATACGCATTTTCTATATATCTTCATATATCTTTTTTAGGAGAGAGGTGAGCGTTTTTGGTGTCACATCTTTATATCTGTATCACTCCTATTTCTACATGCATCATGTCCGCATCATATTTTTCGTTTCATTATTTTTCCTTTTTCTTTTTTTTTACCTTCCATCATGCATGCATCCTCACTTGCCCCTCACATTACTTGTCTCTCGGTGTGCCACACTCTGCACATTGCGGACACTGTGCCATTTAGCTTGGGGGAGTGAGTTCTCACGTTCTTTTTCGATTTGCCACCTTTATTTTTAGTTTTTCACACCATTTTCCGCTTTTACACTTATTTTCATCATTATTCTTTTTATTTTACCATGCATCACGTTTTTCTTATTTTTCTGTGTGCCGCATTGTTTTCTTATCTTTATTTCTTTCCTTTTCATCTCATGCTAGAGATGACTTTTCTATGATGATGATGACGTGGAGTTAGCTTACTCTATTTGCATGCTTTATTTGTCATGTCTTGGATTTTATTTCTGATATCATATGTTATGACTTGCCTTGCATCTAGAGATAGTAACCCATATTTTTTCCACATGAAAATGGATGAAATTTTATTGTTAGCTGAGTCTGAATATTCATATGTATGCTATCACAGAAAACACACCAAGATTCACGCATTGAATGCCTATATCTGGAGTACTGATTTCTTTTCCTATATCACTTCTATATGCATGAATTGTACATTTCACTTCAGGATGATTGAATGATGTTAGCTATGATAAATCTGGATTAGTTAGCTTTTTTGTGATCAAAACTGAGTAGATTAGATTACCCTGCTGAAGTTGTCGTGCATGTCTTATAGAGTGAACCGAGAGATATATTTATTTCTTTCTCCACAAATCTTGAACATCATTTCTCTACTATTAAAATCATTGGTGAATCTCCCCTTAGCGATTCTATTATATGGCATGTCCCCCGCTATTAATTCCTAGCTCCAAATTTCCCAAAAAAAAAAGAGAGAAAATATTCTTGTATATCATTATCTCTCTTTGAGTTGGGATCGTTGTGTATACATGCTATGTCAAAAAAAACAAAAGAAAAAAAAGAGAAAAAAGAAAAAGAAAAGAGGAAAAATCCTCAATGAAAGATCCCAACTCACTTTCTTTCTTTCTTCTCTCTTTTCGTGTTCATTTTCATTACTTTTGGAGCTTTATAAAAATGGGGATGTAAATATTTTTTATGCCGCCATGCTCATAGATAAGCTTGGGGAGAGAATCCATTGATGTGTGAGAGAGTGACTACTTGACGTTGCACGACAACCTAGGCTAAGTAATATTCTATACTCGGTGAGATTATTTCTAACTTTACGAAATCCAGAAATCTAATCCTAGCACTCATTTCATGAAATCCATACTTTCCTATTCTCTCTATTCTGTTGTGTGATACTCTTATACTCCTCATAGAAAGCATTCAATTGAAAAGTGTGTAATCTGCGATTTGTATACCGCTTTAGATGATTCAGGCGATGTTAATTCTAAAATTATTCCGTTTTTCATGATTATATCGTTGTTCGTGGGTTTTCTATTTCTATTTGCATTATTATACTATGATATCAAAATAAAACTCTTTGACATGTATTTTTCATTCAGTGCATGCTATATGAGTAAGCGAAAACCACGTCCTGAGAAAATGATCTAGCAGCTTACCTCTTCGCTTCTTTCTTTCTTCTTTACTTTTATTTTGTTTTTCATTCTTCTCCGTTTTTCATTTTTCATTTTTCGCCGTTTTCGTTTTCCGAATCCGCCGGGTTCGCCTTTTACTAATCTTCCTCGAGGACGAGTAAGAGGTAAGCTTGGGGGATTTTGATCACTCCTTATTTTACACTTTTTTCCCGCATGTTTGCATGCCATTTGGATCGCCCAAATCATGTTTTTTACGATATATCGACGATATTGCGATGCTTTTCACGATTTGTTGTTTTTGTCGCATTTCAGGTGATTTGGGGCGATTTGGAGTGATCTCGAGATGCGCTTACTCCGGAGTGTCACCGACGACCTCCCCGAGGGGTATTTTGCTGTTGGAGAGGAGCGGAAGAAGAAAGAACGTCGCAGGAGCGATGAGGAGGCCAAAATAAGCTGTTTGGGCATTTTTGGTGTCCCACTCGGCCGAGTGAAGGAGTCACTCGGCCGACCAGCGAGACACCGCTCGGCCGACCAGATCAGACACGATTCATATGTGCACTCGGCCGAGCGACGGAGACCACATCGGCCGAGTGACGAGATCCCGTCCGCCCGAGTGGCGCCCAGACGAAGCCATTCAAAAATCGCCAACTTACTGTTTTTCGGCTGCCTGAGCTTCAGAAGACCCACTCGGCCGAGTGGATAATCCCGACCGCCCGAGTACCAAGAAGCCATCGGCCGAGTGACGACAACTCACTCGGCCGAGCCGCCCCCGAAGTGAAGACCCCTGAAGATCGAGACTTACTGGAAAATTACAGGGTTTCTCACTTGGCCGAGCGACTTTTGTCACTCGGCCGAGTGCGACGCGCTGCCTGTAGCGAAAATTGCGGATTTCAGGCTGCGCAGGGGTATTTTGGTCACAGTTTTTGGACGATTTTGGGGGGTATTTAACCCCTGTTTTTACCATAGTTTTAGAGAGCTTTTCTCTTAGATTTTTTGCAGCTTTTTAGATTAACTTTTTAGCTTTATTCTTGTGATTGGAGAGGAGACAAAAAGTGGATTTTTGTTGGATTAATTGAAGAACTCCATTGGTTTGCCTCTCTCTTCTCTAAAAATTCTATTTTTATTGCTTATCTCAATATTGTGATGAATTCTCTTGTTTATTTCATTGATTATTCTTGTGTTTGCGCTATGAATTGTGAGTAGTCTCCACGTCTTGGGGCGTGGGGATGAACCCTACAAGCCCAATTTCATATTTGTGATGAATTGGTAGAGATTTTGCTAGAATTGTTATTAGGGATTAGTTTGGGAGCGATTTACTACGGATAGCTAGGAGTTCATACCGATTGGGATTTGCAAGAGATTGGATCCCAATTCGATAGGAAACCCTAGAAATCCGAATTGGGTTGGAATCGAATTTCCGTAGTATCGGTTTGCAAGAGATTGGACCGATACTAGGGTTTCCGGTTGCAATTCCGTGCCGATACCCGTTTGCAAGAGATTGGACGGGTAGGAACTATCCCAACCTAGGTCGTGGGCCGAGTTTGCAAGAGATTGGGCTCGGTGCACGATTGAACGATGATGTTGATCCTAATGCTAGCTTCCCTAGGCTAGGGTTTGCAAGAGATTGGACCCGAACCTAGGATAGCTATAGACCGGCAACAGCGCGAGAGCGTGAGCTTGGTTCTACATTCAGTTGCAACTAGTTCATCCAAAATCTTATTCTAGCAATTTTGATACCGATGAACCACATTGACGAGATACGGTGAGTAGCGGGAATTCCTCATTCCCTAGACGTTCTTTATTTGATTTGATATTTCCGTACTTTGTCTGACGATTGTGACAGGATCGCCAAAGACAAATTTCTCTCTTCTTAAATAGCCAGGTTGATTAGAACAAGCACGGTCATTCGTCCTCCCTGTGTTCGATAACCCGCTCGCTGCTATACCGTGCGCTTGCGGTAAAACTACAACCGTTCTCTGGGTGTATATCCGGGGTCGACCATGTCGAAGGCGCCTGCGCCGAATTTGTTGTTCCGCGTCGAAGGCGCCCACTTTTAGGCTAATTTGTTGTTCTACGCAGAATTTGTTGTTCTGTGTTGAAGGCACCAACGCCGCATTTGTTGTTCCGTGCCGAATTTGTTGCTCTACGCTAATTTGTTGTTCCATGCTGAATTTATTGTGCTACGCTAATTTGTTGTTCCGCGCCGAATTTGTTGTTCTGCGTCGAATGTGGCTGTGCTGAATTTGTTGTTTCACGTCAAAGGCACCTGCTTTTACGCTAATTTGTTGTTCCGTGTCGAAGGCACCCACTTTTTCGCTAATTTGTTGTTCTGCGCCGAATTTGTTGTCTTTTATATTTTTTCGAAGAAGCCTGTGCCGCTAAGTATTTTTACACTAATTTGTTTTTCTTTTAACTTTTGGCTGTGGAAATAATTTTTTGGGGAACAAAGTTTTCACGAGAAAAAATCTTAAATGAACCGTACCCGCAGGCACGGGTTATGACTACTGTATATATATGTGTGTGTGGGGGGGGTGTGTGTGACATTATCTATCTTTACTCACCCCTCCCCTCCATACACACACACACATCATACACACACACATATATATATCATATATATATATATGGGAAAAAGGGATCTAGGGTGCCTCCTTAGATTAAATTTAAGGAGGCGCCCCCATTTTCCTCCATTTCCCACAATTTTTTTCGAAATATTTTTTCATGGAATTGTTGTTCACATTATGAATGATCAACATACCAAATTTCAAGATATTCCAATACTTTTTGAGCCCTCATCTACCATCTACAACTTCAACGGTCTGAAAAGATGATGAAAAACACAAGAAGTTGCAAGGTGTAGATGAGGGCTCAAAAAGTATTAGAATCTCTTGAAATTTGATATGTTGATCATCCATGAGGTGAACAACAAACACATGGAATTTTTTTTCAAAAAAACTATTGGAGATGTTGGGAAATGGGGGCGCCTCCTTAGATTGAATCTAAGGAGGCACCTTAGGATCCCTTTACCATATATATATATATATATATATATATATATATATATATATATATATATATATATATAGCCTCCGTTCATATATATATATATATATATATATATACTAATCATAACCCGTGCCCGTGAGCATGGTTCATTTAAGATTTCCACCAGCAAAATCGTTGTTCCCCAAAAAAATTATTAAAATTTAAAAGAACAACAAATTAGCAAAAAAATATTTAGCGGCACGGGCGCCTTCGGTGCGGAACAACAAATTCGGTGCAGGTGCCTTCAGCGCAGAACAACAAATTCGGTGCAGGCATTTTCGACATGGAACATCAAATTTGGCATGGTCGCCTTCGGTACGAAACAACAAATTTGCGTTGAACAACAAATTCCGTGCGGGCGCCTTCGGCTCAACACAACAAATTAGCGTTAAAAACCCGTGCCCGCGGGCACAGTTAATTTACGATTTTCCCACGGGAAATCTTTGTTCACCAAAAAATATTAAAATTTCAAAGAACAACAAATTAGCATAAAAATATTTAGCGGCATTGGCACGGAACAACAAATTCGGCACAGGCGCCTTCGACAGGGAACAATAAATTCGGCACGGGCGACTTCGGCGTGGAACAACAAATTCGACGCAGAACAACAAATTAGGTAAAAAAAACCCCGTGCCCGCGGACACAGTTCATTTAAGATTTTTACCCATAAAATCATTGTTCCGCAAAAAAATTATTAAAATTTAAACGAACAACAAATTAGCGTAAAAATATTTAGCGATACGGGCGTCATCGGTGCGAAATAACAAATTCAACGTAGAACAACAAATTCGGTGCGGGCGCCTTCAGCGTGGAACAAAAAAATTAGCGAACGCTTTCTGCGCAGAAAAACAAATTAGTGTAAAAATATTTCGTGGGCGCCTTCGGCGCGAAACAAGTTCATTGCCTGCTTTCAAAGTTGGACCAAATTTCAAAGATGGACTACATTTCAAAGCTTACATTCAAGATTTCTAAACTCCATTCATTTCAAAGCTGGACCAAATTTCAAAGCTCACATTCATGGTTTCAAAGCTTCATCTCAACCTTACATTTTCTAAGATCAAGTCACTCTTTATCTTGTCCTAGTCAGCCCTAGAATTCAAAAAAGGCTGGCAAATGCATAATAGAATTTAAACGAACAACAAATTAGCGTTAAAATATTTAGCGGCGCAGGCACCTTTGGTGCAGAACAACAAATTCGACACGGGCGCCTTCGAGACGGAACAACAAATTCGGCACGGACGCCTTCAACGCGGAACAACAAATTCGGTGCGGAACAACAAATTAGCGTTAAAAACCCGTGCCTGCAAGCACGATTCGTTTAAGATTTTCCAACACGAAATCTTTGTTCCCCAAAAAAGTTATTAAAACTTAAAAGAACAACAAAGTAGCATAAAAATATTTAGCGGCATGGGCGCCTTCGGCACGTAACAACAAATTCGACGCAGAACAACAAATTCGTGTAGAACAACAAATTCGTGTAGAACAACAAATTTTATGCAGGCCCCTTCGGTGCAAAACAACAAAAAAAATTTAGCGGGAGCCTTTGGCGCGAAACAATGAATTAGCCCTGTTGATACGTAAGTACGGCCCATGAAACAACGTTGGGTTATTAAGGCCCAATCACAGCCCAATACCGTACGGCAATGGCCCAGGCCCCACCGACGACACAAGGGCTGCGTGAGACTCGATCGAAGTAATAGTTATTTCCAACTGTTGGACTCCCATCGACATTAATGGGGGGGTTAATAGGACCAATTAAATGGGTAGTCGTTAGCTCGAACCCCGGAGAAGATCTTGCCCTGATCAAAGAGGGACTGTTACACATCATCAGGAGGGAGCCACCTATAAATAGACCGACAGACGAAGGTAAAGGGGTTCCATCTTCAAGGTACGAGTGCTAATACATAGAATTCTATCTTCTTACTTTCTCATTTCATATACAAGCTTGCATCGTTAGTCTAGAGATGAACCTCCGTGGGTCGATCTCAGCTACACCAAGCTCCCTCACTTCCTTAAGTCCCATACTAACTTAAGCATCGGAGGGGATTTGGGTCGGAACCCAGATCCGACCCTCCTAATGACTCCATGTGGTGCAGATCGACGATCACCATTCAATGCCCAAGGTCGATATCAGGCTCTTCCTCCTCGAACGACCTAGCAAACGGTCGTTCTTAGGTCGATCAACGGTCGTAACATCATCAATCATTAACCATCAACCCCGGTTACCCTAACCGAGGGTCCCACTCCAAAGGCTGGCTAGGCTCCAGATCAGCGCTTCGAGTCTCTGTCAGCTTAACAACTGTACCGGTCAATTTTGGCCTTAACAGTTTGGCATTATCTGTGGGAAACCATGAGTCGACATCCCCCTCGATGAACCACTCGAGCATGCCGACTCACCCAACCACATCCTCCGAGGTTACTGCAAGATCCCCTAGTGTCAAGATCACCTACATGATAACGGGAGGTCTCCTACACTTGGAACTATCATCCTGTCTCCAAAGTTCCTATGCTGGGAGGTTGATGACAGTTTCCATGGGGTGAAAGTGCCCCAGATACTCAATACCTCCCACCTCCTTCTCAAACAAAGATCTAGATGGAGTGGAGCTTCCGCACGATGATGCCATGGTTATCACGGCCTCAATCAGAGAGATCGTCATGAAAAGGTTACTCGTTAACACCGGAAGCACGTGCAACATACTTTTCTTCACTACATTGTAGAGGATGAAAATATCGTCCGAAGAGTTGACGCCCTGCACATGACCCTTGGTAGGATTCATTGGGCACTCCGCCCCGATAGCAGGCATCATCACCTTACCGGTAACCCTTGGTACGTATCTTCAACAAATCACTCGCCTAGCCAACTTTATGGTGGCAAAGATCAACTCATTGTACAACGAGATCGTCGAAAGACCGCTGTTGAATGCCATAAAAGCAGTGGTCTCGACCTTCCACCAGATGATCAAATTCCAGACCCCCGAGGGGGTCGGAATGGCAAGAGGGAATCAGGAACAAGCACGATCGTGCTATATGCTATCTGCCACCCTGAGGATGATCGAGCAAGCTGACCCAGTCGACCCACGGGTCGATGGATCGGCGACCCACTGCGGTCAAAGAAACGGGGAGTATCAAGATCGCTACCGAGGAGGGAAGAACCGTCTCAATCGGGTCACTAGTCCCTCACGACCTGAGCGGTTGATCGCCCTCCTGAGAGAGCATGCCGATATCTTTTCCTGGTCCCCGAAGGACATGCCTGGCATCGACCCCGAGGGAGTGTCCCACAAATTGGGGGTTGACCCGACATCTAAACCCATGAAGCAAAAGAAGAGGAACATGTGAGGTGAAAAGATAAAAGCTGCCAACGAAGAGGTAGAACAACTTCTGGAGGCCCACTTCATACAAAGAGTCAAATACCCCGAATGGCTCTTGAATGTCGTGATGGTCATGAAGGCAAATGACAAGTGACGAATGTGCGTCGACTTCACCGACCTAAACAAGGCATGCCCTAAAGATAGCTACCCTTACCACGAATCGACCACCTGATCGACAGTGCCTCGGGCTACAAGCTCCTCAGCTTTATGGATGCCTTTTTCGGGTATAACCAGATTCAAATGGCATCAGAAGATAAGGAGAAAACTTCCTTCATCACTGATCGAGTATATTCTGTTACACCAAAATTCTATTCGGTCTGAAAAAAGCAGGGGCCACGTACCAACACATTATGAACGACGTCTTCGAGGCTCAGATAAGGAGAAACCTAGAAGTCTACGTCGACGACATGTTGGTCAAGTTGAAGAAGCCAACGGATCACCTTGCAGACCTCAGGGAAATATTTGCACAGATCCGGCGATACAGCCTTCGACTAAACCCTGCTAAGTGTACTTTCGGGGTTCGTTTGGGGAAGTTCCTCAGGTTCATGCTGATGAGCCGAGAGATCGAGGCCAACCCTGATAAAATTGCTGCCATCATCACAATGAAGGAACACTCGACACTTTAGAGCTCCAGAGGCTGAATGGAAGGATAGCGGCCTTAGGATGTTTCCTGTCCAAGTTGGTCGAGAGGTCATTGCCTTTCTTCAAGGTACTGAGGAAAGCGATAGCTTCTGCCGTGAGCGGAAAGAGAATGTTCAAATGGGATGCAGACTGTAAAAGAGCCTTCTCAGAGTTGAAGGAGTACTTCTGCACCCCGCAGCTCCTGACCAAGCCAGACAAGGACGATCAGCTCATCCTCTACCTGGCTGTCGCAAGGAGGCCGTGAGTTCGACGCTCGTTAAAGAAGACACCAGGATACAACGGCCCATCTACTACGTCAGTCAGGTCCTCTGAGGCGCAGAGGTCAACTACTCGAGGATCGAAAAAACATCTTTCGCATTGGTACAATCTGCCAGGAGATTACGGCCATATTTCCAAGCCCACACCATCTTGGTCCTCACCGATACTCCCTTGGAGCAGACCCTGAATAGGCTCGACCGATCAGGGAGAATGACAAAATGGGGGAGTCGAGCTAAGTGAGTTCGACATCTAGTACAAATCGAGGACCGCCATCAAAGGTTAGGCCCTCATCGACTGTATTGTCGAACTCACCTACGACGATGGCCCCCAGGAAGAGGTATGTGCGACTAGCACAATGACCGAGGCTATCCCCTTGCCTTCCATCTGCAGGGAAAAAGGTGCAATCGAGGACGAGGGAACCTGGATCGTACAAGTTGACGGTTCATCCACCCAGGCCGGGAGCGTGGCCAAAATAATCATCCAAACCTCCGGAGGTGACATATTCAAATATACCCTTTGCTTCGAGTTCCAAACCACCAAAAATGGTGCGAAATATGAGGCGGCCATCAACGGGCTCCGACTGGCTCAAGCGTTGGGGGGGAAAGTAGTCCAACTGCTCAGCGATTCATGCCTTGTCGTCCACCAGCTGAATGGGACCTTTAAGGCCCGCGATGAATCAATGCAGAGTTACGCACAATTCACCAAAGCTGAGCTTGCCACCTTCACATGCATAGAGATTCATCACGTACCAAGGTCAAAGAATCATCGAGCTGATGCCTTGTCAAAACTTGCATCGTCCTCCCCTGCGGGGCTCGGTCAAACCGTGTACGCGTAGCGTCTACTCCATCCTAGCGGGCTGCCACAAGAACTGCTAAGTCTCGATCAGGGAGCTACGTGGATGGACCCGATCATCCGCTACTTAAACACGGGGGAGAAACCGACCGACACAGTGGAGGCACGAAAACTTGAGCGGAAGGCATATCAATTCATTTTGTTGGATGGTTCATTGTACAAGAGACGATGGACTAGGTATGACATCATCCCCTATCTTAAATACTTAGCATCGCAGGAAGCACACTACGTGATCCAAGAGATCCACGAGGGCGACTGCGGGAACCATCGCAGGGGAAAATCCATAGCCTTAAAGGCTGTGAGACAAGGGTACCTTTGGCCAACAATGTTCAAGGATGCCGTCGATTACGTCCGGTTATGCTCGACCTACAAAAAGTTCTCAAAGATCGGCTTGGCACCCCCGACTGATCAGATCCCCATCGTCAGCCCAGTTCCCTTCGCCAAATAGGGTCTAGACCTCCTTGGACCATTCAAACTAGCGTGTGGACAACAGAGATACCTGATAGTGATGATCGACTATTTCACCAAGTAGATCAAGGCGGAGCCTTTATCCCGAATCACCTGGAAGGAAGCTCGAAGCTTCATCTGGAAGTGCATTGTCTGTCGTTTCGGCATCCCATAATCCATAGTAACAAACAACGGGACACAATTCGACAGCGCTGGCTTCAGATACTTACACAGATCTAAAGATCAAGCTCTACTTCGCTTCCGTCGTGCATCCACAATCGAACGACTTGGTGGAATCAGCCAACAAGAGCATCATTGGGCCCCTACGAAAGAGAATAGTCGGGCTCGAGGGAACTTGGCCGGACGAGATCTCCGGCATATTATGGTCGTACAGGATGATCTACAAAACCTTGGCAGGGGAGACACCCTTCATGCTGGCTTACGGATGTGAGGCTGTCATCCACATCGAGGTCAATGCGCGATCACTCTGTCTCCAATACTACGACGAAGAAATAAACTCGGAGGGTCTCGAGCTTAACCTGCAATGGATGAAGTTCGTGAACGGGTGCTAGCAACCCTCATCGAGCAGAAGGGGCGCATGGCCCGCAACTTCAACTCGAAAGTCTGCAAACGCAGCTTCCGTGTTGGAGACTTGGGGCTGCGCAAGGTCGCTTTCACTCCTAAGATCCTCAAGCAGGGAAATCTTGCTGCGAAGTGGGAAGGACCCTACACCATGATCGATGTACTCGGTCCTGCCACCTACCGACTCGCTACTTTGGATGATAGGGAACTCCCTCATCCTTGGAACATGGAATACCTACGAAAGTATTATCAATGATCGTACTAAAGGGGTAAAAACAACCATCGAGCTTTTTATCCTAAAAAATGTTCATTATGAATGCAAATAGATCGTTTTTTGAAATCATTCGTCACATTCTCTTCACCCATAAGCCAAGTGACCACACTTTCTACTGAATGACCCTCGATCATGGTCGGCCATAAGTCAAAGGGACCATGTCCCTCGCCACCGAACGACCTTCGACCCTCAATCGTCAGTTGTAAGCAAATGGGCCAACCTTGCCATTGAATGACCCTCGATCGTCGTCGGCCATAAGTCAAAGGGACCACGTCTCTTGCCACTGAACGACCTTCGACCCTCGATCGTTGTCGGCCATAAGTTGAAGGGACCATGTCCCTTGCCACCGAACGACCATCGACCCTAGATCGTTAGCCATAAGCCAAGGGGCCGCCCTTTCCACTGAACGACCCTCGATCGTCATCGGCCATAAGTCAAAGGGACCACGTCCCTCGCCACCGAACGACCTTCGACCCTTGATCGTCAACCGTAAGCCTAGTGGCCACCCTTGTCACTGAACGACCCTCGAACGTCGACGACCATAAGTCGAAGGGACCATGTCCCTCGCCAACGAATGACCTCGACCATCGGTCATCGGCCATAAAATGAAGGGATCACAACCCCCACGACCGAGTAACCGTGTCAAACAAGCTTTGGTCAGATAATGTCGTGACACCCCAACGACCCAAGTCTGCTAGGCTTACATCGTCAAGGGGCCTCATACATGCACACGTATCTAAGAGGCACGTCAAAAATCAAACGCAGAAAATTTGCGTTGCAAAATTATTTTTCAATATATCTGGATAGAGCAGTCTTACAAAAGTAGGGCTTTGCAAAAATCAGGAAGACGAGGCATCGTCGGGTGTAAAAAGGTCCTTTATCGTTCTCGCCACCTTATCCATCTTAGAGGTGGTCTTAGCCTTGTATGGATCGACCTCTTTCCCCTTCTCGAGAAGTTGGACCTGAAGGTTAATAACATCCTTCTTTGATGCCTCGAGCTCAGCTCGGAGTTGAGATCGCTCCCTCCCCCACTGAGCTTCTGCCTGCTTCATGGTGGTCAACACGGTGGCATAGCTGGATTTTGCCTGCGCGGCCGTCCAGACTGATACATCTTTGGCAGACATGGTTGCCCCTAGGTCCTCCTCCTGCTTCCTCACCTGAGCTCGGAGCTCAAAATCGAGGTTCTCAATAGCCGCCAGCCGACGTTGCCCCTCGATCAGCTCGAGGGTCATACAACACTAGCAGGCACCAAAAATGGTCACCTACAGAGGGAAACAGTCACTAAAACCAGAGGGGAAAACAAAGAAAGAAAGATCAGTAGTAACAAACCTGAAGGTCATTGCGGACGAAGCTATTAGCAATCATCTTGAGATCGACCCCTTACAGGAGGTCGAAATCCCTTGGTAGAGTGATATTCTCCGCCAGACGGGCCCCCGTCCCAAAGTCCAGAAGGGCCGACTCGTCCCTCCCCACGGTGAACGGGGGCCGAAAAGGCTCCCCTGAATCTCCATAAGGACTCTCGTAGAAATGCGATTCGACAGTAGAAGGTGATTAAGCTCCATAGGAATGAAGCTGGCGGAAGGGACCGGAGGGACGATGTCCTCGTATAGCCACATGTCGATGGGCAGGGCATCGGAAGATTCAACCCCACCTCAAGGGCCCAAAGGAGCCTCCGTCAAAGCCCCGGCATCTGGACTTGAGGAGCATCTAGCATCCCCCACGACCCTCTTCCTCTTCCGATCCTCTTCGAAATCCCCATCTAGCTCCGAAGTCAAATCCCTATACGCTCTTCCTACCAATCTTGGATGCTGGAAGCAAGAAGAAGAAGAGGACGTTTCTCCAAACTGCCAAGAGACCAGAACGTAAACATCCTTTGCTTCCACACCCCAGTTTCTTATACGCAAAGGAATTATCATTGATTCAGTACCCGGTAATTGACATGCGTCAAGGACTCGCCAAAAGCAACGGTTGGGATCAACGGAAGGCGAGAAGTTTGGCGGCACGAATCAAATCAGCTGCTTTGAATACCGTGCCCCATTTAATGAGAATACTCGCCATCCGGCCTCGATCAGAGTAATCTCTCGAGAACGAATGCCAGGGGCCAATGTTGATACGTGGGTACGGCCCACGAAACAGCGTTGGGTTATTAAGTCCCAATCACAGCCCAATATCATGCGACAATGGCCCACGCCCCATCGAGGACACAAGGGCGGCGTGAGACTCGGTCGAATGAATAGTTCTTTCCCATCGTTGGACTCCCGTCGACATTAATGGGGGGAAGTTAATGGGACCGGGTAAATAGACAGTCGTTAGCTCGAATCCTTGAGAAGATCATGCCTCGATCAAAGAGGGACGGTTACACATCATCAAGAGGGAGCCACCTATAAATAAACCGACAGATGAAGGTAAAGGGATTCCATCTTCAAGGTACGAGTACTAATACATATAACTCTATCTTCTTAGTTACTCATTTCAAATACGAGCTTGCGTCCTTAGTCTAGAGAAGAATCTCCGTGTGTCGATCTCAGCAACACCAAGCTCCCTCACTTCCTTAAGTCCCATACTAACATAAGCATCGGAGAAAATTTGGGTCGGAACCCAGATCCGACTCATCTGACGACTCCCTATGGTGCAGATCAACGATAGTCATTCAACGCCCAAGGTCGATATCAGTCTCTTCCTCCTCGAACGACCTAGCAGACGGTCATTCTTAGGTTGATCAACGGTTGTATCATCATCAACCATCAACCATCGACCCCGGTTCCCCCAACCGATGGTCCCACTCCAAAGGCTGACTAGGCTCCAACTCTGCGCTTCGAGTCTCCATCAGCTTGACAACTACACCGGTCAATTTTGGCCTTAAAAAGCCCAAAAAATTCCACGGGTGCCTTCAGCGCGAAAGTAATTTACTAGCCGCTTTCAAAGCTGGATCACATTTCAAAGATGGACAGCTCACATTCATGATTTCAAAGCTCCCTTCATTTCAAAGGTGGACCAAATTTCAAAGGTGGACCAAATTTCAAAGCTCACATTCATGGTTTCAAAGCTTCATCTCAACCTTCTGTTTTCTAAGATCAAATTTCAGCCACTCTTTATCTTGTCCTAGTCAGCTCTAGAATTCAAAAAGGTTGTCAAATGTATAATAGATTTTAAAAGAACAACAAATTAGTGTAAAAATATTTAGCGGCACGGGCGCCTTCGGCGCGGAACAACAAATTCGACACAGGCGCCTTCGACACGGAACAACAAATTCGGCATCGACGCCTTCGGTGCAGAACAACACATTAGCGTAAAAACCCCATGCCCACGGGCACGATTCGTTTAAGATTTTCGCCCACGAAATCTTTGTTCTTCAAAAAATTATTAAAATTTAAAAGAACAACAATTCAGCGTAAAAATATTTAGGGGCACCGAATTTGTTGTTCCGTGCCGAAGGTGCCTTCAGCGCGAAACAACAAATTCGGTGCGGACGCCTTCGGCGTGGAATAACAAAAAAATTTAGCGGACGCCTTTCGGGCGGAACAACAAATTAGTGTAAAAAAATTTCGAGGGCACCTTTGGTGCGAAATCGGTTCATTGGCTGCTTTCAAAGCAGGACCACATTTCAAAGCTCACATTCATGATTTCAAAGCTCTCTTCATTTCAAAATTGGACCAAATTTCAAAGCCGGACTAAATTTCAAAGCTCAAATTCATGGTTTCAAATCTTCATCTCAACCTTACATTTTTCAAGATCAAATCCAAACTACTCTTTATCTTGTCCTAATCAGCCTAGAATTCAAAAAAGGTTGTCAAATGTATAATAGATTTTAAAAGAACATCAAATTAACGTAAAAATATTTAGCGGCACGGGCGCCTTTGGCGCGAAACAACAAATTCGGCACAGGCACCTTCGACACAGAACAACAAATTCGGCACGGGCGCCTTCGACACGGAACAACAAATTAGCGTAAAAAACACGTGTCAGCGGGCATGGTTCGTTTAAGATTTTTTCCCGCGAAATCTTTGTTCTCTAAAAAATTATTAAAATTTAGAAGAACAATAAATTAGCGTAAACATATTTTGCGACACGGGCGCCTTTGGCGTGGAACACAAATTCGATGTGGAACAACAAATTCAGTGCGGGCGCCTTCGGTATGGAACAACAAAAAAATTTAGCAGGCGCCTTTCAAATGGAACAAAAAATTAGTGTTAAAAAATTTCACGGGTGCCTTCGGCATGCAACCGGTTCACTAGCTGCTTTCAAAGATGGACCACATTTCAACGCTCATATTCATGATTTAAAAGCACCCTTCATTTCAAAGCTGGACCAAATTTCAAAGCTTCATCTCAACCTTACATTTTTCAAGATCAAGTCCAAGCCACTCTTTATCTTGTCCTAAGCAGCCCTAGAATTCAAAAAAAGTTGTCAAAAAAATCCCTTGACGAATTTTGCAACAACTTGATGGATAGGCAAAACGTGTCCAAATCTCTTGAAATTTTGTTTATAGGTAGTTTAGACATGTTAGATCACATCCAACGGTGCAGATTATCCATTTAGGCTGCCCGATTTTAAATTCTACTTGGATGGATCCGCATGTTTGATCCATCTGAATGGATCCTAGTCAAGACACACACACACACACACATACACACACATATATATAAGGCAAAGGGATCCTAAGGTGCCTACTTAGATTCAATCTAAGGAGGCGCCCCCATTTCCCTACATCTCACACATTTTTCTGAAATTTTTTTCATGGGTTTATTGTTCACCTTATGGATGATCAACATACCAAATTTCAAGGGATTCCAATACTTTTTTAGCCCCCACTACCCCTTGCAACTTTGTGGGGTTTTAAGCGCGTTTTCAAACCGTTGAAGTTGTAAGGGGTAGATGGTGGCTCAAAAGTATTGGAATCCCTTGAAATTTGGTATGTTGATCATCCATGATGTGAACAACCACCCCAAGAAAAAAATTTCCAAAACAATTGTAGGAGATGTGGAGAAATGCGGGCGCCTCCTTAGATTTTCATCTAAGGAGGCACCTTAGATCCCCATTTTCCATATGTATAGTGTGAACAAAGAGTTTGTGTATTTTATCCTGCATCAGATGGGATTTGGTCATAAGTTCATTGGTTGGATCAAGGAATGCATATCCACGGCTTCCTACTCCGTTATGGTCAATGGATCTCCTGTGAGATTCTTTGGAGGAAACAGAGGGCTCAGGCAAGGCGATCCTCTTTCCCCTACCTATTTGTCATTATTATGGAATGTTTCACCCTTCTGCTTGCCAAGGCGCTTACTAAAGAAATCATCTGACCTATGAGACAAGCTGGCGCTATATCTCACCTATTATTTGCAGATGACTTGCTGGTTTTCTCCCGTGCTAAGCCGAAATCACTCAGGGGCCTTAAAAACTTGCTTGAAGATTTTCGTAATTTCACAGGCCTTGAGATCAACTGCGATAAGAGTATATCTATGTTTAGCAAAGGAGTTAAAAATCCGGGTGATCTTGCAGATTTTTTGGGAGCTAAACATGCACATACGATCACTACATACTTGGGTCTCCCCTTGTCATCCAAATATCCCAAAGCGCATATGTATAACCGGCTCATTGATATGTGCAGGAAACGGCTGAGTGGTTGGACTTCTGCGACGCTATCCATAGCTGGGCGTATTGAGCTGGTAAGAACAGTTATCTATGGCATGATAGTTTTTTGGGTGCAAGTATACAGATTTCCTACAACTGTTTTGCAAACTTTAACATCCATGTGTAGAAATTTTATTTGGGGTACTACAAAAGCTTGGGCTTGGAGTGACTCATGCATGCCAAATGAGGAGGGGGGTTGGATAAAGATTATTGTCAGATCTGAACCTTGCAGTGGGGTGATTACTCAAGTCTAGAGGGCTTTGGGCAGAGTACATACGAGGCAAATATAAGGATTCGGCAACATTCTATGAAGCTACGGGTGCGGCCACTCAATCTGAAACGTGGAAGTTCCTGCTTCATTGCAGAAGCCTGTCGCAGAGGATAATTATGAGGAAGGTTCGAGATGGGAAAGATACCATATTTTGGCATGATAATTGGCTCCCTTGTGGACATGTCAAATCTCTATAAAGTATACCGGATGGCGCCAGAAGAAAGCGAGTGTCTGACTATTGGGACGGATCTTCGTGGATATGATACAGAAATTCAAATACTCAGGCTGCTTCTCCAACATCGGACATTAACAGCAGGCATTGATACTGGGCTTGGAAGCATGATTCCGCTTTTAAGTTCAAAGAGGCTTGGGATTCTGTGCGTAACAAAGTTGCTCCCTTCCCATTCTACAATCTTATTTGGTACAGTAAGCACATTCCAAAATTTTCCATTACTCTACTCTGAGCTTTCAAAGCAAGCTTCTCACAAAGGACCGCATGGAGAAATGGTGCAGTCTTGCCTCTAACAGATGTGATTTGTGCTCGGGTGACAGCCCAGAGACTATCAAACACATTTTCTTTCACTGCCCCTACTCTAATTACATAATGCGAAGAGCCCTTCTTAAGCTCGGTACCTGAGGCCCTGCAGATCTCTCACTGCCTGAGATTGGGAGCTTTTACATGGTGAATTACAAGAAGAAAGGGGTGCTCGGCCTGCTTGTTAAAACAGTCCTTGCGGCTGTAGTTTGGCATCTGTGGCATGAACGCAACAGACTGGTGTTCGAAAATAATAGGAAATCCAAGATTATTCTTTTTGAGGAGATCACTGCAGACGTCCGTATAATCCTACGTAATACATATGAGGTTGAAGATGAGGCTGTAGTAGCATTTGATAATTCGGATATTCGTGATAATGGATGACTATACCTGCCTTTATAGTTTCATCCAGCTGAGTGATTGTATCTTGTATTGTATTCTGTTATGTCTCATGGTTCTGGGCATGGATCCTGGACTAATTGATCTAGGGTGACGACGCGTGTGTCCTCTCCCTGGTCACTGAGTCCGATATTCTACGACCAGACCACATTGTACTTACTGTAGATTTATTAATATAAATTCTAAATTACCCTACAAAATATATATATATATGGATAAAGGGGATCAAAGGTGCCTCCTTAGATGAAATCTAAGGAGGCGTCCTCATTTCCCCCCATCTCCTACAATTTTTTTGAAACTTTTTTCATGTGATTGTTATTCACATCATGGATGATCAACATACCAAATTTCAAGGGATTCCAATACTTTTTGAGCCGCCATATACCCCTTACAACTTCAACAGTTTGAAACGTGCTTAAAAACCCATGAAGTTGGAAGAGGTAGATGGGGGCTCAAAAAGTATTGGAATCCCTTGAAATTTGGTATGTTGATCATCCATAAAGTGAACAATAATCCCATGAAAAAAATTCAAAAAATTGTGGGAGATGGAGGGAAATGGGGGTGCCTCCTTAGATTGAATCTAAAGAGGCACCTTAGGATCCCTTTACCCATATACACACACACCTACTCTCTCTCTCTCTCTATCTCTCTCTCTAGTCATAACCCGTGCACGCGGGCACGGTTCATTTAAGATTTTTTTCTGCGAAATCTTTGTTCCCCAAAAAATTATTTCCACAGCTGTTACGCCTATTTGACCGAGACCCATAAAGCACGAGCCCAAGAGCCCACCTGCATCCTGAAAGCCCATTCGACAAAGGCCCTACAAGGGACCTTCTCGAAACGTCGATCCGACCCGGCCCCCATAACCCGTTGGTCGTTCGCCCACTCCTGCGAAAACCGCTCCCCCGGACACGCGACCACTAAATGGCGATAATGGGGAGGTGCTGGCATGGCGGCGAGGGCGGCGGCGAGGGGGGACGGATGGGGCACGATCGATGGCGGGCGTGGGACGTGGGCCAGAGCCAATCACGCTGGGAGCTCTACAAAAGGGTCAGGAAGACGACGAAGAAAGGGACCGCATCTCAGGTAACAAAACCTAAGGTGGACAACAGACCAACGGGCCGAGGCTACCCCTCGCCCCTCTCCGACCACTCGATCAACCGGACAGTGAGGCTTCCCCTCACCATCAGCCTTCCGTGGCCGAGCACGCCCTACCGAGGCCGAGCGTCCTAATCGGGTCTGAGACTCACCCTCGCCACCCGACGGCCGTGCATCTACCCGGGCAACTGAGGCTACCCCTCGTCCCCCTCCCAGCCGAGGCCGAGCACGTCAGTCCGAGGCCGAGCGTCTCAACTAGGGCCGAGGCTTCCCCTCGCCCCTTCTGCACCGATTCGAAGCCCCCGAGGGACCCAAAGCGGGCCCCTTGACCACGTTGACCGGGTTCTCCACGGTCAACGCATTGTAGTGAGAAAACACTCCGAAACATCTGGCGCCGTCTGTGGGAATGAGAAACCGTCCCACGAAAAAGCAAACCACACCAACAATGGCACGAGCCAGCAATGGGAGGAAGCGCATGCCCCCCATCCTGGAGGAGGGGAATGGCACAACAAACGGCAATCCCGAGGACACGCCCGTCAGCGGCCACCCCACCCTCTCCACCGAAGAAACCGGCGGCTCAGAACTGGCCACGCAGGGACAGCTCCGCGCCCTAGCTCAGGAGACCAACGCGAGCCTCCAGACGTTGGTCGCAACGGTGCAGCAGCTCGTCGGCCCTGCGCCACCCAACGGAGGCAAGTTGGACGACAGCCATCGATGGGCGGGGGGTCCCCCACACTTGCGGTCCGCCGTGGTCGACGACCACGGGACCCGGAAACCGAACATGGAGCGTCGGTTCACGCTGTCCGGCTCTCGTCAGGCGAGGTCACGCGCCTCCTCACCCAATCGTGAAAGGAGCCGAAGAGAGACCGAAGGGACGGACGGCGAATCAAGGACGGCCTCGTCTCATCGATCGCGGTCGTCCCGCCGCAGGAGAAGCGAACGACACCACTCGAGAGACCGATCGCGGCGGAGCAGGAGCTCTCGCAGGAGGAGTCGGGAACGTCGGGACAGCCCGGCCCCCAACATGGCGAAGGCTGCGGAGCCAGCCCCGCTGGCGCCGGTGGTACCTCCACCCCTGGTCGATCCAGAGGCAGGCGAGTACCGCATCCCCGGAGGCATCCACGGAGATCGATGCCCCTTGTCACGGAGAATAACCGACGCACGGGTCCCCTCCCGATTCCGGATCCCGGTACTGGGAAAGTACGATGGAATAGGAGACCCGGCGCACCACGTGATGGACTACGAGGGGGATATGGCCTTCCAGGGAGCTGACGATGACCTGCTTTGCCGGGGCTTCTATTCTACTCCCAGGGGAGCGGCGAGGATCTGGTACCACAGCCTGCCCGGCCGCTCCATCGACAGCTTCGAACAACTCGCCCAGTTGTTCTGCAAACAGTTCATGGAGGGGAGGCTGATCAAACCTGGTGCTGAACATCTGTTCAACATAGTGCAAGGCCCGGCCGAACCACTCCGACAGTTCATGCGCCGCTTCAATGCGGAAAGGCTAAACGTGAACAACCCACCCGACCTGGTGGTCCAGACGGCTCTTAAGAAAGGGCTTCGCCACAGGGGCCTCAAGAAGTCCCTGCACAACGACCCCCCAAAGGACCTCCCCGGGATCATGGCAAGGGCCGAACGCTTTATGCTGACCGAGGAGGCCTTGGCCGAGGATGCAGGAAAAACCGCTCGAGGGACCAAGCGTGGCGACGGCGGACGAGCAAGCCCCGAAGGATACCGGACCGAAAAGAGACAAAGGAACAGGCAACGGGGAGAAAGCGAGAGGGACACCACCCCAGACGCCATTCTCGCCCAAGTACAGAAGGAAGAGCGAGCTGATCGCCCCCCGCCGAAGGCTAAAAGAGGCGGGAAGAACAAGGAGAAGTACTGTAAGTACCATAAGGACGATGGTCACGACACGGAAGATTGCTGGCATTTGAAGAAGGACATTGAGAAGCTGATGAGCCGAGGGCACACCAGGAATCAGGCCGACGAGCCGGCCCATGGAGAAGGGACCTCCACATAGCCGGACAAGGGGAAGAAGATCAACACCATCCAAGGTCCCCTCCGCATCGTAGAGTGAGCAGGCAACATCCTTCCCCCCGGGGGGCAGCCTAAGTATGAGGGAGATATCTAGTTTTACATCCCTCTGTTTAGCTTCATTTCCCCTTTTCCGTTTCCTCCAAATGTACCGGTCCAACTGGACCCATGAGAGTACAAACGCCTTCTTTTTATTGTCTTTATTTAAAATTCCGACGGAGTTGACATGTCGCCAGTAACGCAAAAGGCCGGGGACCGCCGCCTCACTGGAGGAGGAAGAGGAGCTTTGCCCTCACCGACTATCTCCGGCACTCATAAGTCTGGGAGCAATTCCCCCAGCAGACGCGGACGCTGACCGGTCCTAAGCCGAGGAGCTTGGCCCTCGCCGACCGACCCTAGTGCACATAAGTCTGGGGGCGACTCCCCCAGCAAAGCACGGGCGCCGACCGGTCCTAAGCCGAGGAGCTTTGCCCTCGCCGACCGACTCCAGTGCCCATAAGTCTGGGGGCGATTCCCCCAGCAGGCACGGACGCCGACCGGTCCTAAGCCGAAGGGCTTGGCCCTCGCCGACCGAGTCCAGAGCTCATAAGTCTGGGGGAGACTCCCCCAGCAGGCACGACGCCGACTGGTCCTAAGCCGAGGAGCTTTGCCCTCGCCGACCGACTCCAGCGCTCATAAGACTGGGGGCAATTCCCCCAGCAGGCACGGACGCCGACCGGTCCTAAGCCGAGGAGCTTTGCCCTCGCCGACCGAGTCCAGAGCTCATAAGTCTGGGGGCGACTCCCCCAGCAGGCACGACGCCGACTGGTCCTAAGCCGAGGAGCTTTGCCCTCGCCGACCGACTCCAGCGCTCATAAGACTGGGGGCAATTCCCCCAGCAGGCACGGACGCCGACCGGTCCTAAGCCGAGGAGCTTTGCCCTCGCCGACCGACTCCAGCGCTCATAAGTTTGGGGGCAGTTTCCCCAGGAGGCACGGACGCCAACCGGTCCTAAGTCGAGGAGCTTCGCCCTCGCTGACCGACTCCTGCGCCCCTAAGTCTGGGGAGAATCCCCTCAGCCAACGCCAGTTTCGTCCATTCCCAAGCCAAGAACAAGGCAACAACGCCAAGTACACAAAAATTCCAAGTAAGTCGATTTCATTTATAATAGTTAACCCGAGTACAAAAATGCGTCTTATTTACAGGGGATCAAGGCGAAGGGAACACCCTACAAGCAGTCTACTCGCGACAAATGACAGAGTTCAGATCGACACCGACAAAGCAAAATTGGTTGACAAAAGACCCAGAGTAGGTGACCCAAGCTAGCGGCCATGCAACCAGCAATTGTTGGCCGCGGGGCTGAAGGAGATGGCGGGGGCCGGGGATCCATTTCAAGTAGATTGGCCCAAAGCGAAGCGGATGCTTAAAAATTTGAGGATAAGGCTGGGAGGGACTGCTTAAGGAGCCCGAGCTCGGGAGGACACATCCTCGGGCACTTCGCCCTGCTCGGAGCGAGGGGACTCGACTGGTGGAGGGGCTTGCCGGACACGTTCCGCACATTCCCGGAAGGAAGACTGGACGACTTCGACGATCCGGGGGGCGATGATGTCTATATACTTACCGAAGGCCCCCCTGAGAACCTCGAAGATCTCCTTCCCCAGGGTCTCGACGACGCCCTTCTCCACCTCCTCCGCCAGCCGCATTACCTGACACCGGTCCGACAGCTCCCTCTGAAGCTCCTCCCTCTCCAGACGGAACGATTCCGCCGCTTCCTCAGCCGACTGATGAGCATCCCCTAGCTTTCCCTCGAGGTCACCCACTTGCCCCTCCAACGCAGCCACACGGAGGGCAAGGCGCCGAGACTCCATCTGGGCCTCCATCATGGCCACCTCAGCCGCCCTGGCCCGCTCCTGAGCCCTCATGGAAGACTCCTCCATCTCCCTCAAGCGGACGGCTCGACACTGCAACTCCACAGCGAGCGCTGAACCCTGAAAAGACGAGACATGGGCTAAGAAGAGGATAAAGAGAAAGAGAGGATAGCAAGATAACCGAACCTGTTGGAGGATCCAGACCAAGGAATCCGACATCTTGTCGGCCGGGATCTTCTTGAGGAGGCTGCGGTCCCGGGGAGGGACGGAGACCTCGGCAACCTGCTGGGCCACTGCTCGGTCAGCAAACATCGAACTCCCAGGGACGACAATCGAAGCCAAGTCGCTCGCCAACAAGGCCCCGACCCCTGGTGATACGGGCGAAGACGCTGCGAGGGGGGTGGCTGGCAAAGCTACCGAAGGATCTCCGGCGGTCGCCACGGGAAGCGCGGAACCTGCCGGGCCAGAGGGATCCACGTCCTCCTTCCTCTTCTTTCCGCCGTGGAGCTCCGAAGGCGCCGGAGGAGAACGCTTCCGCCTCGCACCATCCTCACCCCCCGGAAGGGGATCGCCAGAAGAAGAGGCGGGAGGCGCGGCCGCCACCTTACCCACGGCAGGCTCGGCTCGGCGCACCTCCTCCTCAACGGTCCTCCGAGGCGCCCTTCCAGAGGTACTACCTCGGCTCCGAGCGGCTCCACGACGGATCAGCTCGTCAACGTCACGGACGAATTCGCGGCCAGCCATCCCTGCAAAGGAGACCGAAATCAGGATGAGTCATAGGGCGATCCGGGGATGAAAAAGCGACCTACCCGGAGACCACAAGACGGCCTTCAGTAGTAGGTCGTCCAGCAAAGACCAAATGGACTTCGTTTCCAAAGGAAGAGCCAACAGAAGCGCAGCGGCTACCCGGTCGGCGTCTGAGAGAACTAACGACGGGTGAGAATGGACAGAACTGCCCCAGCTTGTCAGAATCTGGGCCTCGCCCAAGAAGACCACGAAGACATAATCCAAGTTCCAATCCCCTGACCAGCGGGGTAACCCGATCAGGCATTCCCTCCTCGAACGAGCTCGGAGTAGCAGCCATGACCCCGGACCGACCGTCTGGGCCTGGTAAAAGTAGAAGAGAAGGGGGAGAGTCGGCTCCAGACCACGGGTACAGCAGAGCGTTACGAAACCCGTCAGTACCGCGATCGAACACGGGGTGAACTGACACAGGGACACTGTGAAATGTTCCATGACCTGGATGAAGAAGGGATGGAGCGGGAAGCGAAGACCCAGGCGGAACATCTCGACGTAGACGCCGACCTCATTGCTCCTTGGGAGGCAAATCCACTCGTCGACAAATGGAACCCGAACCTCGTATGGGAAGCAGAGATATCTTTCCCGGATCTCCGCGGCCACCGAAGGAGGGGTCCTCGACGACGTACGGAGGACAACCGGGGGCACATTAAGCCGTACGGCAGCCAACGCCACGTCATCACGGGAGTAGTCTGGAAAAAGTTTCTCCTTCCCCCTATCTTGAAGAGAACGACTCCCGGCGGGGGAACCAGACTCCCCTAGCCGGGGTTCGCCCCGCCCGGACTCCGGAGGACCCCTCGTCCTCCGGCCAGAACCGCCTATCCTAAGAGCAGCCATAGGATGAAAGCGAGAGAGGAATTACCTATTTTCAACTAGTTTGGAGAGGACAAAGAAGCGAAGGCGACGGGGAACTCCGAGTTGCTGAAGGCTCTGAATACCGGGAGGAGCGAAGGAGAAGTGGAGATCAACACAACTGGGGATCTTATATGCCAGGGGAGAATTCGAAGCGCCTGACAAGAATGCGTGGCGAGGCTCGAAGAGTCGGCGGCGCTCCGAAATTGGTGCCAGTTGAAGACCAATCGATCCGCCTCATCATGACCTGCATTTATGGCCTCGCCTCGATTGAAGCGCCGCTCGGAATCCCAGGAGACGTAACGGGTGATCTGAGCGAGCCAAGGCTGATCGACCCCACCAATGGCGGCTCACAAACCCTTCGGCTTCTCGAACTTAAGGCGACTCCGCGAGCGGCGTGGATAAGCTTGCCACTACACGTGGCAGCATCTGAAGGCCGACGGCGCTTTGAAGCCCGCGCCTTAAAAACAGCGAATGGGCTAACTCATGATGACGACTAATAAATGAGTCGGCATCGACTAGGGAGCCTGTCAAAATCGGCAGAGGTCACATCGGCCGAGCCGAACCGGCCGAGGCCGATCAACCCGACCGATGGGGGCAATTGTTACGCCTATTTGACCGAGACCCATAAAGCACGAGCCCAAGAGCCCACCTGCATCCTGAAAGCCCATTCGACAAAGGCCCTACAAGGGACCTTCTCGAAACGTCGATCCGACCCGGCCCCCATACCCGTTGGTCGTTCGCCCACTCCTGCGAAAACCGCTCCCCCGGACACGCGACCACTAAATGGCGATAATGGGGAGGTGCTGGCATGGCGGAGAGGGCGGCGGCAAGGGGGGACGGATGGGGCACGATCGATGGCGGGCGTGGGACGTGGGCCAGAGCCAATCACGCTGGGAGCTCTACAAAAGGGTCAGGAAGACGACGAAGAAAGGGACCGCATCTCAGGTAACAAAACCTAAGGTGGACAACAGACCAACGGGCCGAGGCTACCCCTCGCCCCTCTCCGACCACTCGATCAACCGGACAGTGAGGCTTCCCCTCACCATCAGCCTTCCGTGGCCGAGCACGCCCTACCGAGGCCGAGCGTCCTAATCGGGTCTGAGACTCACCCTCGCCACCCGACGGCCGTGCATCTACCCGGGCAACTGAGGCTACCCCTCGTCCCCCTCCCAGCCGAGGCCGAGCACGTCAGTCCGAGGCCGAGCGTCTCAACTAGGGCCGAGGCTTCCCCTCGCCCCTTCTACACCGATTCGAAGCCCCCGAGGGACCCAAAGCGGGCCCCTTGACCACGTTGACCGGGTTCTCCACGGTCAACGCATTGTAGTGAGAAAACACTCCGAAACAACAGCCAAAATTTAACAGAACAACAAATTAGCGTAAAAATATTTGGCGGCATGGGCACCATCGAGTGGGCGCCTTTGGCGTGGAACAACAAATACGGTGCGGGCACCTTCGGCGCGGAACAACAAATACGGTGCAGACGCCTTCGACACAGAACAACAAATTCGGCGCTGGCGCCTTTGGCACGAAACAACAAATTCGGCGCGGGCGCCTTTGGCGCGAAACAACGTGCGAGCGCCTTCGATGCGGAACAAAAAATTCGGCGCGGGTGCCTACGACATGGAACAACAAATTCGACACAGGCTTCTTTGGTGCGAAACAACAAATTAGCGTAAAAAAATTACGCTGGCGCCGTTTGTTAGCGCAGAGCAACGCGCGAGCGCTTTTGACGCGAAACAACAAATTCGACGTAGGCGCCTTTGGCATAGAACAAGAAATTCGGTGCAGGTGCCTTTGGCACGGAACAACTTAGCGTAAAAAACTTTCACGGGTACCTTCGTCATGGAACAACATACCTCGGGGGTATTTTTCGGTGACGGTATTAACTTAAATTTTTTTACGCTAATTTGTTGTTCCGATGAATTTTTTTACCCTAATTTTTTTACTTTGTTAGTTTAATGGATCATGTTTCTCCACAATCTTTCTCAAGACATTTTTAATTTCAAAGTTTTGGTTCCTAAGACACTTTTCCCCCCAAAATTTAATCTCTACAATCTTTTCCAATATAATTTTAATTTCAAAGTTTTGGTTCCCAAGATACTATCCCCCAAAAAATTTAATCTCCACAATTTTTCCGAATACACTATTAGTTTCAAAGTTTTGGTTCCCAAGACACTTTTTCCCCCCAAAATTTAAGTTTTCCTACTAAAATTTTCCCAAAATCCAACCTCAACCATTGTTTTACCAAGATCAAATCTCAGACACTCTTTATCTTGTCCTAGTCAGCCCTAGAATTCAAAAAAGGTTGTCAAATGTATAATACTAGTCATAACCCGTGCATGCGGGCACGGTTCATTTAAGATTTCCCCTCTCGAAATCTTTGTTCCCCAAAAAATTATTTCCATAGCCAAAATTTAAAAGAACAACAAATTAGCGTAAAAATATTTAGCGAATGGACGCCTTCGACATGGGCGTCTTCGACGCGGAACAACAAATACGGTGCGGGTGCCTTCGATGCGAAACAACAAATTCGGCGTGGAACAACAAATTCGGTGCAGACGCTTTTGATGCAGAACAACAAATTCGGCGTGGAACAATGCGCGAGCGCCTTCAGCGCGGAACAACAAATTCGGCACGGGCGCCTAGCGTAAAAACATTTAGCGAGAGTCGCTAAATTTTTTACATTAATTTGCTGTTCTGTTAAATTGTTTTATGCTAAATTTTTTACTTTGTTTAATTTAATGGATCATGCTTCTCCATAATTTTTTCCAAGACACTTTTAATTTCAAAGTTTAAGTTCCCAAGACACTTTTACCTCAAAAATTTAATCTCCACAATCTTTTTCAAGATACTTTTAATTTCAAAGTTTTGGTTCCCAAGAAACTTTCTCCACCAAAATTTTAGTTTTCCCACTAAAATTTTCACAAAATCCAATCTCAACCATTGGTTTACCAAGATCAAATCTCAACCACTCTTTATCTTGTCCTAGTCAGCCCTAGAATATCAAAACATTTATATATTGGCGAGTAAAATGGTAACCTTTATTAAAATCAAAACATTTACTAATGTATACACTAGTTAGGTATGGTGGATAGTTGAAAGAGAGGGGATAGGTCACAAGCGCCGTCACCCTCTTCATCCTATCATCAACCAAAACTACTAGCATATAATGAATTCGCATATATAAATGTACAATTTAGCCAGCATCAATAAACCCCCAATTAGAAAAGGGAGTGATATCAAAAGCCCGCTCTGTATTAATTTTTCGTAGGGAAATGAGTACATCCGCCGCTATATCTTCAAATAGTTCAGTTCTTCCAATTTGGGATCCTTCAAAAATCCTTTTATTATGTTGCTCCCATAGGTGCCATACCATAGATGCCAAGATTGATTTATCAAGAACCCCTACAGGATCCACTTTATTGTAGAGGGATAAGATCAGATCGCATGCACCTGAAATAGTTGCTGGTACTGGCCCCGTGTAACCCAGCTTCAGCAGGCTCCTGGTTAGAATGTATCGGGAATAATCACATTCAAAGAACAAGTGATTGATTGTCTTGGTGGCATTATACTTGCATAGGACGCATGAATTTTCCAAAGTGAGACCCAAATTGTACAATCTGTCCCTTAATGGTAGCTTATCTCGAATTGCTCGTAACAAACACAGAGCCATTTTGGGGACGAGGTGAGATTGCCAGACAAAGCTGTGGTAAGCAAAAGCTGGCCGATTTTCTCTACACCCATCCCATGTAGAACGAAATGACCAGTTAGGGGAAGGGATCCAACGCCAGAAGTCCACTCCATGCCGCAAGGAGATAAGCTGAAGATTGTTAGCAGTGGTCTGATACTGTCATCCTCAATCCAATTCCCCTCCGACCAAAAGTCGCTCACTCGGTATAATTCCGTTCCAGGGGCGGGAGAAAGGATAAGATAGAGGGGACATTTAAGGTGCCAATTATCAAACCAAAAAGAGGTGGAAGAGCCATCATTTACCGTACATTTAATGAGCTTTTGGGAGAAAGTACGATGTCTAAGAAGGAATTTCCAGGTACCCGATTGCGTAGGCATAACCTTAGTATAGTAAAACCCTAAATTTGCAGCTTCAAAGTGTCTAAGCATATATTTTGCCCAAATACTATCAGTGGCAAGCATTCTCCAGGTGAGTCGAACCCCTGATGCTACATTCAGATCCTCAAGTAATCTCAGGCCCACCCCTCCCCCTCTTTCTTAGGGGCACACAAATCCTTCCAAGCCCAGCAGTTTGACTTGCCCAAGATGAACTTCCTGCAGGCTGAGTTAATGGAACGAATAACTAAAAGAGGGAGATCATAAGCTTGCATCCAGAAGGCAACCATACCATAAATCATGGTGCGGACTAATTCAATTCTTCCCGAAATAGAGAGAAGCGTAGATGACCAACCTTGAAGTCTCTTTTTGCATTTATCAACTAGGCGACCATACAAGGAGGCCTTGGGGTAGTTAGAAGACAGTGGTAACCCCAAGTACATAGTAAAAGATGAGACCATATTAATCCCCAAGATGCCAGCAAGATCTCAAGGGTCACATACACCCTTACTAAAGATGGCTGAGCTTTTATCACAATTGATTTGAAGACCAGAAAAAAGTTTAAACCTTGTTAGAACTTCATTGAGGCCAGAAAGGGAGCGTCGGTTAGCACGGCAGAAGACCAACAGATCATCTGCGAAAAGGAGATGAGATATAGCTCCAGCCCTACGTAAAGGTTGGATAGTACCAGAAGACTTAGCTCGAGCCATGAGGAGTGAGAAAGCCTCCATAACAAGAACAAATAAGTAAGGGGATAGGGGGTCTCCTTGCCTGAGACCTCTGTTGGAAGGGAAGTAACCTTCAGGAGAACCATCAATTAATACAGAGAACATAGGGGATGAGATGCATTCAGATATTCAATTAATGAACCTGCTCCTGAACCCCATCTGATGTAAAAGGAATAAAATAAATTCCCTGTTAACACTGTCAAAAGCCTTGCGGAGATCAAGTTTGATGCAAGTTCTGGCCCCCATGGGATTACTAAAGTCCCGAATCTGCTCGTGTGCAATGAGAGTGCAGTCTGCAAACAACCTGCCTTTCAAGAAAGCTGCCTGAGTGGGGGAATAAGATCACAAATGACACGTTTCATCCTGTTGCATAATACTTTACTGATAATTTTGTAAATGGCGTTACAGCAAGAGATAGGCATGTAGTCACTTAACCCCGAAGCCTTAGAATTTTTAGGAACTAAAGTAAGGAAGGTGTGATTAACATGAGGTAGCAAGCGACCAGATATGAAGAAAGAAGAGATGCCTGCAATGACATCCTTACCAACTACCTCCCATTCATGTTGGAAAAAAGATGCATTGAACCCATCTGGTCCAGGTGCCTTATCTTTTCCAATTTGAAAGGCAGCGTTCTTGGTTTCAACAGCGGATACTGGCCTATCCATCCAATAACCATATAACCATATAACCATATATATATATATATATATATATATATATATATATATATATATATATATATATATATATATATATATATATATATATATATATATATATATAACAGGGATGTTATCATGGGTTATTGGATAAGAGTTGAGAAATTGGATAAAACAAGTGTTAGATAAGAGAATTTGGATAAGAGAATTTGGATAAGACAAGAGAAATTGAATAAGAGAAATTGGGATAAGAGAAATTGGGAAGGTTTGAGGTGTGTTTTTGAATTTGAACCTCCTAAAAAACTTCACTTGTTGTGAACCCTTGCCCTCTTCAACAAATTTTAGGGGGAGATGATTTTGGCCAATAACCCCAACAAATCGCACCAACAAATCGCCATGGCCTTCAACCCCAACAACTCCCAACAAATCGCCACCAGATTTCGAACATCTCAGGCATCGAACAACTCGCCATGGCCTTTGAATCTCGCCCCAACTCTCTCTCTCCCTCTCCCTCTCCCTCTCCCTCTCCGACAGCAAGATTCAAAATTTTTTGTCGGATTTCGAAGATCTCAGGCCCTAGGAGATGATTTTGGGACCAGAGGTGAAGATTCGAAATTTATTTCTCTCAAATTACTTTATGCTAGGGCTTTATGTATTTTTCTTCCAATTTGTAGTGATGATGCTGATGATTTGCGGGTGGATTCAGTAAGATTCTTTTTTCGTCAACTCTTCAAAATCGACATGGCCTTCAAATTTTCCACCATAGTTCGAAGATTTCCATACCATTAATTTGCCACCAGGGTACTATGATCTCATATCCTTTTTTTTTTCAATTTTTACTGGTTTGAGTTACTGGGTTGAGTTAAGAGCCACCATGGTACTCGATACCATTAAGAGCCACTGGTTAATGCACAATTGTTAATGGGTTGTGTTCTTTTTTTAAGTCACTGTAAATATGCAATTATTACTGGGTTGAGTTGTTTTTAAGAAAATCATTTCTTTTTATTTTTTTCATATCAATTATGAGAAACCTCAAAATCTAAACATACAGAATGGTTCTTCACCAAAAGTTGACATTTCCACCATGCCGATGTTGTTGTCAACCCCCTCCTAAAAAAACCTTCGTTGCTTCATATTCCATCCTTTTATTAATGAATGTTTGTGATCTTAGTCATGTATAACATGTCAATCATGAACAGTGAACAACGTTGCATCTTCTAATTGAATGGAGAGAACTCTCATCCTTTGTATTTTCTTTTTATTGCTTTGAGTTTAAAGTCTCAGTAAGTATTAAATTGATTTATTGTTATGAATGAGGGAGGCCTTTGGCCTCCCCTCCTTCATTACCCATTCATTAGGTCCCCCATTACTTAGAGTAATGGGGACCCTTGGTCTACTAGAGGCTTTTGGCCTCCCCACTATGAGATAAATAAATAGAGCACCATGGCTCTTAGCTATGGTTACTCATTCTTAGCTATGAAATGTCTCTCTCTCTCTCTTGAGTTTATTTTCATCCAACACGTTATCAGCACGTGTTCTCCATTCTTGAGCAAAAATCTTCATCTAAATTCATCCCTACGCGCAAGGAATCTAACGTTGCTGCGGCGGTTCGTTGGAGCGTTGCGGCATCCTCAAAGCATTCGGGAGCTTGGATTATTATTTCTACGGATCATCGTCGCGTTCTTCCCTAGATCATTGATCTAGATGTAAAACCCTATAATCCTGTAGATAAAATTAGACTAAATAAATTTTACATTGGTTTAATATACAAGTAAAAAAAATTTAGTCTAATAAAAGAAGAAAAAAAAATTTATCCCTATTACAAAGTTATTTCTCTGAAATTTTTTTCCTTTTGCCATTAAAATTCTTCGGTGGGAAGAAGAACCGAAATGAAATCCTCCCCTCCCCCCTGACGGAGGAGGGGGCCTTCCCACAACGCCGACCATGCTCCCCCCTGTAGACGGGGGGGCCTTCCGCGCCGCCGCCCCCCGCTACAGGGGGGCGGCCCGAGGCCAATCCCCCCCTGCAGCGGGGGGGGGGGGGCCTTCCGCGCCGCTGCCCCCCGCTGCAGGGGCCCGAGGCCGAGCCCGAGGCCCGAGCCCGAGGCCCGAGGCCGAGGCTAATAGCTTATTTTTGGCCCGAAGCCATAATAATTGCGGCAAACAACTTTGGAGAACTGCAGAACGGGCCACAAGCGCTTATACTAAAAATAATTTTTGGCCCGAAGCCACAAAATTCTACACAAATTCGGCTTCTTCATAATTTTAAAGAAGAATTAAATTTGCAAATTGAAATTTATGAGAAAAACTTTGTAAAATCAATAATTACATTTATATGTTCCTCTATTTATTTAAACATCTCTCTTGCAAATTATTATGTATGGTTTACTAGAATTTATATATATATATATATATATATATATATATATATATATATATATAATCATCTCAGAGATCCTGAGACCGCTCTGCCGTTAGTTAACTAACCTAACGGTATATGAAGTTTCCACGTGGTCTACGAGATAATTATATTTTCTAGTTTACTTGTTCCATATTTTTTGTGCTTGAGATATATGCGTGGTTGTTTAATTTATGCATGTAGCATATAAACTGCGTGGATGTTTAAAATAAGTAAAAATGTGTCTTTCGGGATCGGCCATTGCATACCTATTTACATTTCCAGCACTTTTTCCTTTTTTTTGAGAGAATTTGTAAGTGAGGAAATTGAATAAATAGCCAAGGCTTGGTGCAACAGCATAAGAAGACGGATGCAGAAATAGGGACCCACCCGGGGTTTCCAAAGTTGTATTTTTCATTCTCTTTTCTTTGGACTGTAATCGGACTTTGGACTGTGTATTATTTTGGGTATCTGACCGATCCCCGCATTTTTACTTATTAATTTCTTTATGCATGGATTGTTGAATTTATTTTAATTCATGCTTATCTTTAAATTGCATATATAAAATGGCTAAATTGGCAAGCGTCGATTTCGAGGTGCTCGATGCAGCTGGCAAGATTTACTTGAGCTGGCGAGTGGACCTGAAGTTCCACTTGCGCTCCATGGCGCTCCTGCACTCCATCCTGGCCCCCGCAGTGGCCTAATCATCGGCTCCCGCAGCATCCGATGCATCTGCTAGCAAAGCCCCAGAATCGGCCCCTTCAGCTGGCAGTACCTCTACCACTGTCTCTGACATGGATAAGGCGAAATCCATTATCTATATCAGACGACACATAGATCGGACCCTGAAGGCCGAATACTTGACGGTAGAGGACCCTCTGGAGTTATGGACAGCGTTAGAGGCACGCTACAGACATCAAATTGATGTCATACTCCCGCGTGCCAGCTATAAGTGGGAGAACCTCCGACTTCAGGACTACAAGTCCGTTGTTGAGTACAACTCAGCACTTCACAACATCACCTCACGACTGAAATTGTGTGGTGAAGAAGTCTCGAAGCACCGCATGTTGGAAAAGACATTTACCTCGTTTCACGAGAAAGATGCGATCCTCATGCAACAGTATCGTGAACGCAATTTCACGAAGTTCTCTGACCTGCTCTCTTGCCTCCTGAGGGTAGAGCAGAATAGAGACCTTTTACTGGCCACTCATAACCAGCGCCCGGCAGGCTCATCTCCTATTCTCGAAGCCCACAGTGTTCACCCCCCGAAGTGGAAGAACAAGAAGAGGGGCAGAAAGAACAAAGGAAATTCCCCTATGAAACCAGCCAATGCTCCTCCCCAAAACAAGAATAACAAAGGGAAGAATAACTTCACTTGGAAGCGTAAGAACACTGATACAGTGTCAAATCCAAAGAAGACATGGGAGGACAAATGTCATCGTTTTGGCATGACTGTGTTGGATATGGAAGACGCTTGTACACCCTTGTGGGGGATGTACGAGGGATTACGGACCTCGAACGTCGTGTACACGAAGTCGTGTGCAAAGGGAATCTGTTCCCTTGAGGAGAGGATCTCTGGATGAGCGGGAAAGTCGCATTATATATGCATAAGTGCATGCGACATATGGCTAATAAAGGGGGAATATCTTAAGCTTATGTTGTACCATGCATATGGTACAACTTAAGCTTATAATGTGCCATGTATCATGGTACACCTTAATTAAGTTGTTCCAAAGGAACAACTTACCCTAAAATAACTACCTTGGGGGCTATAAATAAGACCCAAGGGTAGCCATTTTCCTTACACCATTTGCATGAAATTCATGCATGCATCTTCTTCATAGCGAAGCTCTGCAGAAATCCTTCCTCTCCCTCTATCCAAGTTCTTAATCTAAAATAGAGATTTAGATTGTGGATTAGTAGCCTTACTCCGTTCGTGAGAAGACTCGATCCGTCGTGGCGAATCCGAAGGCAAAGTTCGTAGACTACCGTGCAGCGTACGCAAGCGTAAGTCTCAACTTTAATTATCGATCCTAACTCTGTTTTAGCAGGATCCTAAATTGGTATCAGAGCCATATGGGTTCGCCCCGGTCAAACTGCCGCCCCGTCGAAACTATGAACGAGTCGTTGTCTTTTTCACGAATGGGTCTCCTACTATTACGGATATAGTAGGAACGCTTCGTGACGGAGAGAACGCAGCGGTTGTTCTTTTCACGTTAGGGTCTCCTATCATTACGGATATGGTAGGAACTCTCCATGACGGGAAGAACCGACCGTTCACGTAGTATGTTATTTTTCATTTTTGGCACACGGCCATTAAGAAATAACTAATTTCTCGACGAACGGGTGCTTCATCGACGAACGGGTGCTTCATCGAGGAAGATGATGGTAGTTATTTCCATCGGGTAAGAGGAAATTTGGTGCATGTGCACCATGGCCAAATGGGCTATGCATGGCATGCATCCCCCCTCCCCGAGCGGAGGGGGTTGGCTACGGCCAATAACCACCGGCGACCACCCCATCAAGGGGGAGGAGAGTGTGCGGCAACCCCATTCAAAGGGGGTGGCCGGCCATGGCCAAAGGGGCCACGGCCGACCAACGCCGAATGGCCTTGGCCTTGGCCGGCCATGGCCAAGCCATGGCCGGCCATGGCCAGGCCGGTAGTGGCTGGCCTTGGCCAAGGCCTGTCGGCCAGGGCCGGCCCTGGCAGTGGCCAGGGCCGACGCCCTGGCCACTGCCAGGGCCAGGCCGGCCCTGGCAGTGGCCAGGCCCTGGCCTGAGGCCAGGGCGCCGGCCCTGGCCTCTGCCAGGGCCGGCAGGCCGGTCCTGGCCGAGGCCAGGGCCGGAGCCCTGGCCCCGGCCAGCGGCCAGGCTGCCCTGGCAGAGGCCAGGGCGGCGCCCTGGCCTCAGGCCAGGGGCCTGGCCGCCCTGGCCTCAGGCCAGGGCCTGGCCGAGGCCAGGGCAGGAGCCCTGGCCCCGGCCAGTGGCCTGGCCGGCCGGCCCTGTCCAAGGGGGCCAGGGCCCCTGGCCGGTCAGGGCAGAGGCCCTGGCCGGCCCTTGGCCAAGCCCCGGCCAGGGCAGAGGCCCTGGCCGGGAAGAAGTTGCAGTCCGGAAAATTGGTCGACCAATTTTGTGTTTTTGGTCGACCAATCTGGCAGAAGGTTTGGGTCGACTGTAAATTTGTCAACTAACCCATACGGGGTGACAAAAGGCATTGGTGAAACTCGAATGTGTCGATTAGCCCATACGGGGCTAACCACAGTGCCAACTAGTTCATACGGGACTAACGTTTTAATGAAGTTTTTTTTACTTGGGCTCTACTCCTTGAAGACTAGCCATAGTGCTCTACTTCATGCGAGATTAGCCAAGTCATTGTGCTCTACTCTACGGAGATTAGCCAATGTACTTATGTAATTGTGCTCTACTCCTTGAAGATTAGCCGTAATGCTCTACTTCATGCGAGATTAGCCATGTCATTGTGCTCTACTCCACGGAGATTAGCCAATGAACTTATGTCATTGTGCTCTACTCCACGGAGATTAGCCAATGAACTTATGACGTTGTGCTCTACTCTACGGAGATTAGCCAATGTATTTTAAATTCGTTTTGAAAAATACGTTTTCAAAAACGCTTTTTTCCGCTGCAAAGTACTATAAGAGTACTAACATTTGATAAAGGGAGGGAGAAATATTGAAAGTTACTCTAGATGGTGATTGGAAACATAGTGACCTTTCCGATTCTAGAGTAACATCTTCAATATTTTTCGAAAGTAACTTATCAAATACTCGTTTTCCGCTGCTAGTACTATAAGAGTACTATTGTTTGATAAGTGATGGGGGAATATTGAAGGTTGTTCTAGATGGTGATTGGAATCATAGAGACCTTTTCGATTCTAGAACAACATCTTCAATATTTTTCGAAAGTAACTTATCAAATATAATATAATTCCAAGTGGGATTTGAATTTTTAGAACTATCCAAATGGGATACTCTATTATCATTTCAAGTGGGAGTTATATTTTAAGAATTTTTATGCAATGTTTTGATCGAACCTTCGGTTTTGTGTCTTTTGCAGCATTTTAAAGTAAAATGTCTTCCGCTTCAAAGAATATCGTCGCTGAGTTAAACAAAGGTGAAAAACTCAACGGCGATAATTACAAACTTTGGTCCATTAAGATACAATACGTTCTAGAGGAGCAAGAAGTGCTCGAAACTCTAAAGAACGTTATGATTGAACCAGAGTTGGGCACTACGGCCCAACACCGAAGAGACAAGGAAGCTTTTGATGCTTGGTCTCGGAAGAATAAGATAGCGCGCATTACGTTATTAAGCAGTATGGCTGATGACATAATGCGCATCTTCCGAGAACATGACCTAGCCATGGACATATGGTCCAAGCTAGAGGAGAAGTTCGGTGGCACATCGGTGTTCAAACTTCGCGCCTTAACTATAAAGTTCGATACATATAAGAAACGTCCAGATCATTCCATGGGGAAACATCTGCGACATATGGCGAACCTTATCTCGGAGTTAAAGGACGCAGGTCATGTGCTCACTGATGAGCAACAAATCCAAGCAGTCATACGTTCCCTACCAAATGGGTGGGATCAAATGAAGATGCATCTCACTCACAATGAGAGCATCAAGACCTTCAACGATGTTTCCAAGCACCTCGAATTAGAGGAAGAGCGGCTTGCGGCTGCCAAGCCAAGTGCAGAAGTGCACATGGTTGCTAGTTCCTCACACGGGGGAAAGAAACGTAAAGATCGTTCGAAGTCTTCTAATGAACGTAATAAGCAACCTGAGTCTACCAAGGAACCCAAACATAAGGGTGGGCACAAGAAATGGCACAAGAAGAAAGACTTGAAAAGGATCAAGTGCTTCAAGTGCAACAAACTCGGTCACTATGCTCGTTCGTGTACGAGTGAAAGTGACGAGGTAACTTGTAATACTAGTTACATATGTGTTTCTAGTTCACTATTTCTTGTGGAATCTAATCCATTTTGGGCTAATTGATTCAGGTGCCACCGACCACATAGCAAAGGACAGACGGTCCTTCGTGGAGTATCACCGGATACTCAAGGAATGAAGTGGATCAATGTAGGAAACAACACATGTGTTGAAGTGAAAGGCGTTGGGACTCGCAAGCTTGTCTTGGACAACGGCCGCACTATCCTAATTCATGATGTTCTCTTCATTCCATATATTCAAAGGAATATTAAAATAGTGGTCAATGTATTGGGTCTTGGTTATAGTTGGTTCCTTCGTGATTGTAATATGGACCTATTTTGTAATAATTCCTTTATTGGTACTGGGTTTGTTTTCAAAGGATTTATTGTAATAAGTACAATGTATAAATTCCTCATGTAATGAAAATTTCCTTGCGACAAATTCTTTTGAGTCTAATATAATTTGTTGGCACACAAGGCTTGGTCATATTGGACCAAAGCGTATGGATAGACTTGCCAAACGTGGCCTTCTATCCAATGTTTCAAAGGTTGAAATGTCGACCTGTGAACATTGCCTTGTTGGGAAATCTTGTCGCAAGCCGTTTGGAACCGGCACAAGGGCCAAGGTTCCATTACAGCTTATCCATTCGGACATATGTGGTCCGATGAATGTCAAGACAAGACGCGGGAAGTCCTATTTCATCGCTTTTAATTGATGATTTCACCCGATTCGGTCATATCTATTTGATATCCTACAAAAGTGAAAGCACTAAACCTGCTTTAAAAACTATATGAGTTTAGTGGAGAATCAATTAGATCGCAAGATTAAGGTCGTGCGAACCGATAGGGGCGGTGAATATCAATCAACAAGTTTAAAGGAACTTTGTGATGAAAAAGGCATAGTACATCAGGTAACTATGCCTTATACTCCTCAACAAATTGGTGTTGCAGAAAGGAGGTATAGGACTTTAATGAAAAATGGTCCGTTCAATGATGGCACAAGCTAACTTGCCAATCACCTTTTGGGGTGATGCATTATTGACAACCGCTTTCATTTTAAACCGCGTACCCTCGAAATCAGTTAGCTCCACTCCTTATGAGTTGTGGAACCAAAGGTCTCCTGACTTAAACATTTTTACCTTGAGTTTGTGCATTCAACGCACATATTTCCTCCCATAAGTATGGCAAACTTGGGCCATGGGGAAGGAAATGTATCTTTAAACGATACGCATAAAACTCCAAAGGTTATGTTTTTTTGTTAATCAGGAAGACAATGGTGTGCTAATTGAGTTTGAGTCGAGGGATGTCACTTTCTTGGAAAATGAGTTTCCAAGACAGGGCGAGATAAGTCAGGACTTATCTCTATTTTGAGATTTATGATCAAAAGGATTACCTCATTCGAGTGGGAGAAATTCTTGGTGAAAACGAAAATTCTTTTCAACCTTCACCAATGGATTATACGAATGACGATTATCCTATTCCATACGGGAATAATGATCCAAGTGGGAGCAATTCTAACAACATTTCAAGTGGGAGTGATATTAGAATTGATCTTAATTCGAGTCAACAAGGACTTGAAGAATCTCAAATATGCCGCATCATGCCCTGTAAAAGACAAATGGATGGAAGCGATGAAGGAGGAATTGAAATCCATAAAAGTTAACCAAGTCTGGGACTTAGTTAACTCACCCAGAGGACATAGAGCAATTGGGAACAAATGGGTTCTCAAGATCAAGCATAAGGCTGATGGCTCTATAGATAGATATAAAGCTCGCCTTGTCGCGAAAGGTTTTACGCAACAGGAAGGGATAGACTACGAAGAAAACTTCTCACCTGTTGTGCGTTTTACCTTGATTCGCATGATTCTGGCAATGGTAGCTTGCTTATACCTCGAATTACATCAGATGGATGTAAAGACTGTCTTTCTCAATGGAGAATTGGACGAGGAGATCTATATGGAACAACCAACAGGGTTTGTAAAAGAAGGAAACGAACATAAGGTTTGTAAACTTCGTAAGTCCATATATGGTCTTAAATAATCCTCGAGGCAATGGTATATACGATTTCAAGAAGTTGTCTTATCAAATGGATTTTTCCATGCTTGATGAAGATAACTGAGTATATATCAAGAGGATTAAAAGCAAGTATATTATCATGTCTCTATATGTAGATGACATTTTAATAGCCAGAAATGACAAGGGCTTTGTGATGAGTATCAAGGCTTGGCTTTCATCAGTATTTGAGATGAAAGGCATAGGAAAAGCCGCATATATCCTTGGAGTTAAGATTTCAAGGAATCATTCGAAGAAACTTCTTTCTCTTTCACAGGAGACTTATATAAAGAAGGTTCTAGAACGATTTAATATGCAGGACTGCAAGTCCATTGATATTCATATAAGCATATGCGATAATTTATATCTGGAATCGTGTCCAAAGAACCAAAAGGAAAAGGAAATTATGGAAAAAGTTCCATATTCCAGTGCAGTTGATAGTCTTATGTACGCTATGGTGTGTACGAGACCGGACATCTGTTTTGCCGTTGGAAATGGTAAGCTGTTACCAATCCAACCCAGGGCAAGAACACTGGAAAGCGGTTAAGAGGATAATGCAGTATCTTAAAGGAACTGCAGGTTTGCAAAAGACTATGATAAAACCAAGAAGGTAGACATAAGGTACATATCTACGCATGAGATGATAGAGGATCAGCTTACGAAAGCGATCCCCAGAAATGTGTTTTATAAACACTTATCATCCCAAGGATTGCGTATGAGCTGAGTTGTACCAATATATATTCCCATGTCTAAGAAAGATCAAATTTAATAAAAGAATAAGTTCTTTTTCAAGCATTGCATATGAATTTCTTAAAGAAATGTTTGTGTACATTTTTTTGAAATCTCAGCTGAATTGTGTGTATGTCGGACAGATTAAGGTTGGCTCTCTCACATGAGCAACCACCTTATCTTATCAGATGGATAAGATAGAGATGAGACTAGTTTAAAGTCAAAATCATTAGACGAATGATTTAGAGTCATGACTTTAACAAAGTTAGTCGAATGAAAGATCTGCATCATATGGATGCTTACAAAAGATCTGAGATCTGTATCACAAGGATAAAAAGATCTCATTGGATTTTATAATCCTATCTGTCTTATGCAGGATGAGAGTCTGGGAATATTTCCTGAGTAGTAAGGGGACTCAAAAGATAGGCACTGTGGTGTCTGATCTTTCATCCGTACAACATCATTAAGACATACTCTCCCTGGGAAAGGAGTGATGTTGTAATACGTGTTCATACCATGTATGCATTTCGACCACTGAGTTAGTAGCAATAGTGTTTGCTATTATGTGAGACTCAAAGGCCATACGGGTCTTAACTCTTACCCTCAAGGACTCCAATTGGTTCCTTTAGATTTGACGAGATGATCGCTATCTTAGCGTGTTACTAATGGGCTATGGTAATTCGGCTCGGCGGGGCACGTTAGAAAAGTGAATCAAGTCAAAATCAGAAGGTTCGCAAGAAGAGGAAGATTGATTTCATATTCGCATTTGGACTTTAGTGATTCAAAGCTGGCCAGCCAATTGTAATCCAGATGGGATTCAATTGTTGAATATTGACCGGCGCCCCGCTTGCGTCGCGGCGGCGCGGTGTCGTTTACCGCAAGTTTCACGGTTAGTGTAGGGTGCGGGAATATCGAACTCAGGGAGGCGAGGTTGTGCTTGGGTCAGGTAGGACCTAAATCACCCCGAGGGGCGAGCTAGCCCGAATCGGTGGTTGGTTGTCACGAAAGGAAATGAAAGCGTATGAACAAAAAGAAAGTAAACCCGGGACTTTGGTTTCCGACCCGACGAGAGGCTCTCGCCGCTACGGCCTACGGGTATGGATAGTGATCGGGATTAGGGTCTAATGGTGAGACGTTGCCTCTGAAAGTGGTACCGGCGTCCCATGGGCCCGATATTCCGGTCGGTGCCCAGGATGATACACCGGACTTCCCGGATTCGATCAGTGGGCACTCCCGTGTCCATAAACACTGATCGATCCCGGGAGCACTAAGTCCGCAACGATATCTCCCGACGTCTCATCCTGCCGCTCCCGCGTGCTAGGATTCGGCATCTACGCTAAAGGCGTGAGCTTTGGCTAGGGAGTCAACCGCCAAGTTTATTCCCCCTTGGCCCGACGGTCAAAGGCGGTCTTTTTCCCGCCGATGACAATGAAACGCCCCGCGTAACCGTTAGATTCCTACTCCCTATCGACTCCCTAACCCTATGGACGCATCGGGAAGAGCCCCCGAAGGGGCTTCCACAAAAATCCCAGATTTGGGAACTACTCACAAAAATTCATGAAAAAGCAATCTAAATGAAATTTAACCGTTAGAATCATAATCCGACAATTGCAATGCGGAAGTAAAGGAGTAGTAAAGACAATACTAAAAAATTAGAAAGATCTGAAACTTACTTAAGAGTAACAATTACAGCCGTCACAGGGAAATAAAACAGTAAAAAATTACAACTCTCCCGTTTCTGGAACCCTAGGGGTCCTATATATAGATTTTCGGATCAACCGATCGGGTGACAAGTCAACCGATCGGTTGATCCGTTACAGATAAATCACAGAAAACGGCGAGTTTTCACCCGATCTCATGAACCGATCGGGTGAGTTCTTGAGCGACCGGTTGGATCTTGGAGCAGTCGGGTGAACCGGTCGGTTCGACGCCCGTGTCTTCAGCTCTTTTTCTCAGCTACAGATGAACCGATCGGGTGAGAGTCACCCGATCGGTTGGAATTCTGCTCGAAAAGACAGAGAACAGCCGCCCGTAGAACCGGTCTGTGAACCGGTCGGGTGACTTCTTCGTGAGCTGCGGTAGCGACCGGTTGGTGCACGCGTGCATCACCCGATCGGTTGGAGATGACCAACCGACCGGGTGAGGGGCAGAAAGATGAATACTTCGCCGTTTGACCCCCTGGATCACGCGTGACTTTTCCCGTTGCTCCGGGGACTTGGGATATCATCGTAAAAGGTCCCCTACGTGGTCGAACTCCTGCAATCATGGACAAACAAAGAAAAGTGAAAGAAAACGGGAAAACATACGAAAACGAATAAGAGACGGCGGAAAACACGGAGAAACACAAAAGAAAACGTGCGTGAATATATGAAATATAGACGCACGTCAAATATAAAGTACAAGAAATGTGAAGAAATAATCTAGGGTAAAGCATGCGTTGAACTACTCAACTTTGCACCTTCGAGGTCGTTGTGTATCTCTAACAAGTGCACAACAACAGACTCTACGCGCATGACGGTCGCACGGTCTATTTCTCGGTATGATAGATGAAAGAACTAAGGAAAAGACGTTCTCTTACAATCCCCTCAAGTGTGAGTGGGAGATGTTGGATATGGAAGACGCTTGTACACCCTTGTGGGGGATGTACGAGGGATTACGGACCTCGAACGTCGCGTACACGAAGTCGTGTGTAAAGGGAATCTGTTCCCTTGAGGAGAGGATCTCTGGATGAGCGGGAAAGTCGCATTATATATGCATAAGTGCATGCGACATATGGCTAATAAAGGGGGAAAATATTAAGCTTATGTTGTACCATGCATATGGTACAACTTAAACTTATAATGTGCCATGTATCATGGTACACCTTAATTAAGTTGTTCCAAAGGAACAACTTACCCTAAAATAACTACCTTGGGGGCTATAAATAAGACCCAAGGGTAGCCATTTTCCTTACACCATTTGCATGAAATTCATGCATGCATCTTCTTCATAGCGAAGCTCTGCAGAAATCCTTCCTCTCCCTCTATCCAAGTTCTTAATCTAAAATAGAGATTTAGATTGTGGATTAGTAGCCTTACTCCGTTCGTGAGAAGACTCGATCCGTCGTGGCGAATCCGAAGGCAAAGTTCGTAGACTACCGTGCAGCGTACGCAAGCGTAAGTCTCAACTTTAATTATCGATCCTAACTCTGTTTTGGCAGGATCCTACAGACTGGACATTGGTCCAGAAACTGTCGCACACCTCGTCACTTCCAGGAACTGTATTAGGCGAGCCAGAAGCCTCTGCCTGAAACAAACATGGCAAATGTGGAAAATCCGACGAAGTTCACTTCCAAGGATTTTGAAAATGACGACCTGCTCGATTGAGCCTTATCTTTATCTATGCTTTTCAAAGAATAAATTGTAGCTTCATCTCTAGTATGCTTAATAAAGACGATCTTTTATTTTGAATGTATGCATTTTACATTTCCATCAATAAATTATCGTTTTTTGCTTATATAGATGATGTATGAGTGCCTAGTGGACAGTGCCTCGACGCACACTATCCTTCGCGATGAATGCTATTTCAATAGCATAAGTAAATATGACGGTCTTGTCATTACAATTTCAGGACTGTCCAAAATAATCGAAGGATCTGGTGACGCAATATTATTGCTCCCAAATAACACAAGACTAAAAATCAATAATGCACTATTTTCTCCAAGATCAAATAGAAATCTCATAAGCTTCAAGAATATCCGTTTAAACGGATATCACTTAGAAACTAGAGATGAAAATAAGGTTGAATACCTGTATGTCACTCTTCGTAAAGATGGCCAGAAGACCATCTGCGAAATATTTAAGGGAATCCCGTCGGGTCTCTACCAAACATACATTCAACCAGTCGAAGCCAATATGACTGAGCACCAGACGTGCCAGCCAATGCCACCATTTCAACTATGGCATAACAGACTTGGTCACCCTAGATCCATTCTGATGCGACGCATCTTATCTGAATCCCGCGGACATGATTTGAAGAACCAGAAGATTCTTCAGAAAGGTGAATTTCCTTGTCCCCCTTGTTTCAAGGGGAAACTAATAACGAGACCATCGCCCCTAAAAGTGGGTTTAGAGTCTCCTGGCTTCCTTGAGAGGATACATGGTGACATTTGCGGGCCTATTCACCCCGCAAGTGGCCCATTTCGGTACTTCATGGTACTAATAGATGCATCCACAAAATGGTCTTATGTGTGCCTCTTGTCCACCCGTAACCTAGCTTTTTCAAAGCTGTTGGCACAGATAATTAGGTTACATGCTCATTTCCCCGATAACCATATCAAGAAACTACGTCTTGATAATGCGGGCGAATTCACATCTCAAGTCTTCGAAGACTATTGCCAGGCAACGGGTATAGAAGTTGAACATCCAGTAGCTCATGTTCACACCCAGAATGGATTAGCAGAGTCTCTTATAAAGAGACTCCAATGGATTGCACGTCCATTGCTTATGCAATCCCAATTGCCAGTGGATGCTTGGGGGCATGCTATTCTGCATGCCGCATCTCTTATCAGGATACGCCCCTCTGGAGGTAATACATTATCCCCGATGCAACTAGCATACGGCTCAACTCCAGATATATCTCATTTGAGAATATTTGGTTGTGCGGTCTATGTTCCAATAGCACCACCTCAGAGGACCAAAATGGGTCCTCAACGTCGTCTAGGAATCTATATTGGATTTGATTCACCCTTGATTATTAGATACCTAGAACCCCTAACGGGGGACGCATTTAAAGCACGTCTTGCTGATTGTGAATTCGATGAGAAAACTTTTCCAAAGTTGGGCAAACATTCCAAGAAGCCTGAAGCTTCGGAGACCATTAATTGGGAAAATAAGTCTTTGTCCTTTTATGATCCGCGTGAAGATGAGATCCTGAAGATCCTTCACATCCAGAATACAGTACACCAATTGCCGGATAAATTCACGGACAGCCAGAAGATTGTCCGTTCACACATCCCTGCTGCTAACACTCTAGCTAGGATTGACATCCCTATAAATGGATGCAATCCACCCGCAGCAGAAATGGCTGTACCTCAATTGAAAAGAGGACGGCCACCAGGTTCAAAAGATAAAGTTCCTCGAAAGAGGAAGATTCCTGGTGAAAATAAGATTATCCCTCCACAGGATACTGAGCTCAGGACAGCTACCTCTCCCCTCCTAATTTCCCCCACAGAGGAAACATTAGGAGAAACATCATTAAACTTTTTACGTACTGGGGAGGTACTGGACCGACATAGCACAGTCGTCGTCGACGATTTTGCGTTCACTATTGCCGTTCACGTCGCTGAATACGACGATGACGTCGAACCACTTTCTCTAGCGGATTGTAAACGCAGAGATGATTGGCCAAAGTGGGACGAGGCGATAAGAGTAGAGCTGGACTCACTCTCGAAACGCAAAGTCTTTGGACCTGTAGTCCAAACACCAGTAGGTGTTAGACCTGTGGGATATAAGTGGGTTTTCATTAGAAAAAGAAATGAAGAAAATCTGATCGTCCGCTACAAGGCGCGTCTTGTAGCACAGGGGTTTTCCCAAAGACCGGGTATCGATTATGAAGATACATACTCCCCGGTAATGGACGCTAATACATTCAGATTCTTAATAAGCCTATCATCTATGGCAAGCCTAGAAATGCAGCTCATAGATGTTGTGACTGCATATCTTTATGGCGATTTAGATAAAAAGATCTATATGAAACTACCAGATGGGTTTAACTTACCCACAGAGATGAAAGAGATACCTCGGGACGTATTCTCTGTTAGACTACATAGATCCTTGTATGGACTAAAACAGTCAGGCAAAATGTGGTATAACAGACTAAGTGATTTCCTTGCACAACAAGGATTCACTAATAACGAAGTCTGCCCGTGCATCTTTATCAAAAGAACGGGAAAAGGATTCGTCATCATAGCAGTTTATATTGATGACTTAAATCTCATAGGCTCTCCAGCAGAGATTAATGAGATATCTGCAAGGCTAAAGCACACTTTTGAAATGAAAGACCTAGGCAGAACGAAGTATTGCCTTAGTTTGCAGATTGAACACCTACGAGGTGGAATCCTTCTACATCAATCAAATTATACCAGGAAGCTTTTAAATAAGTTCCAAATGGATAAATGTCATCCTTTATGTACCCCTATGGTCGTGAGATCATTAGACGTACAAAAGGACCCCTTCCGGCCTCTGGAAGAGGGGGAGGAGATACTGGGTCCAGGAGTACCCTACCTAAGTGCCATTGGTGCACTTCTCTATCTGGCTAACTGCACGCATCCTGATATAGCGTTTGCAGTCAATCTCCTAGCCAGACACAGTGCAGCGCCTACAAAGCGCCACTGGAATGGAGTAAAGCTTCTTCTGCGATACCTCCAGGGTTCCGTAGACCTTGGACTTTACTACCAGAGATGTGCCTCCTCCCAGTTACTTGGTTATGCCGATGCAGGCTATCTTTCAGATCCGCATACGGCAAAATCACAGACTGGTTTTGTTTTTACATACGGAGGAACTGCTATCTCATGGAGATCGGTAAAACAAACCACTACTGCTACATCTTCCAACCATGCAGAACTCATCGCGATCCATGAAGCGAGCAGAGAATGTTTTTGGCTAGGCTCCGTCGTCCAACACATCCTCCAATCAACTGGCCTAAAGACCGGTGATCTGGAACCTACTGCCCTATTCGAAGACAACGCCGCGTGCATTGCTCAGCTTCAGAAGGGATACATCAAAGGCGACAGGACAAAGCACATTTCTCCCAAGTTTTTCTGGACGCACGAGCAGAAGAACGACAAGCAGATTGAAGTTCGACAGATCCAGTCATGCAACAACTTAGCTGATCTTTTTACTAAGGCATTGCCTAAATGTACTTTTGTAAAGCTTGTAAAGAACATTGGTATGCGACAGTTGAAAGACCTGCAAGCCTGAAGATTGTACGGATCAGGGGGAGTAACCTGTGGGTTGCACTCTTTTTCCTTAAGCTGTTGGGTTTTCCCACTGGATTTTCCACAGCTAAGGTTTTAACGAGGCAAACACACTTACTCTGGATCCAGAAGTATCCACCCCTTGCCTCAGTAGCTGAGACCGAAGTGATGAATGTGTAAGGGGGAGTGTTATGAATGAGGGAGGCCTTTGGCCTCCCCTCCTTCATTACCCATTCATTAGGTCCCCCATTACTTAGAGTAATGGGGACCATTGGTCTACTAGAGGCTTTTGGCCTCCCCACTCTGAGATAAATAAATAGAGCACCATGGCTCTTAGCTATGGTTACTCATTCTTAGCTATGAAATGATCTCTCTCTCTCTCTCTCTTGAGTTTATTTTCATCCAACATTTATTAGCTATTTTGTGAATAGTTACATGAAAGTTAGTAATTGATTTTATAACATTTGCCATATTAATGGTATAATTTTTACTAATTTAGGCAAAAGAGGTGTTACTGGAAGAGTTAAGTTTAGAAGGAGAAAAAGTACTATTATGCAGGAATTCAGGAATTCATGGTTTTGTTGTTTTCTGTTTTATTATTCTTTTTGATTTTTCTTATTCATTTTCTTTTATTTTACAGCTACGAGAACCTGTCTTTGGAGTAACTATAACGTTTGATTGAGATTCTTACAAGTTTAACATCCGGGTTTCCCTTTTTTTAAAGTTTATTTGTTGTTCGATCAAGTTACATTGACAAATGCACCAAATTGAGTTTTTTGGAACCTGGTAGATGTTGACAAAGTAGAAATTTTGATATGCATTAGATGATGCTAAATCAAACTAGCTTATTGTCACCATGGATTGATTATTGTATGAATATGAATGCGTGCCAAAATATTGACAACATAAATTGTATCTATAAAGGGAACTCCATTATAAAAAGTTTCATGTTGGCTATTTGATGTAGTGAGTCAAAGAACAAACAAAGATGTTAGGAAATTGATCATGCAATTCTCACCAATACAAGACAATTGAATCAAAACATTAGTTACGTTGCAGAGTAGCAGTTGTCAGTTTTGCAGAGAAATTCTTTTTTATATTAATGTTTACACATGTGAAAGACAATAGATACTATAGATACTTCGAGTATGTTTTCCCTTTTGTTGGGCATCTCCTTTTTTGAGTTTTCATGTGTTTATTTTTCTACCACTCTGTCCTTTTTTGTGCTTGCAGGTTTTGTTGGAGGCAACTGGAAATGTGTATGTAAGAGCTTTCACTACATTCTTTTTCTGTTTCATGTCAGTTGTAATTGCAACTCAATAAGTAGAGTTTGCATAGAGAAATGGTTTGAGTTGCATAGAGAAAGGGTGCATGAGGCCAACAAGAAGCTCGGCAGAGCGAATAAGAACAGGTATGAACATGGCTTTTCATTAAAATTTTCGGATTAGGATTTCTGGCTTTTTGCTAGATAATTGATATTTTTTGCCTCGCTATTTCTTCTGGATTTTGAGATTAAACTTGCATTGAACTAATTGAAGATACTGTTTATGCTATCCTTTGCTTTGTTTTAATTAATTATATGCAATTCGTATTAGTTAGGTTTTTTGGAAATTCTCTATATTGGACTATCTTTAGTTCATCTTTGACCTTTGTTTAAGGACTTTGAATGTCATGCAGAATAGCTAATTTTTTTCACGCTTTCAAACTATTTTAAAATTATTTGGTTCATAATTTTTATGAATACATTTTTAATATCATCTCAAGACTCATGCTTTTTTTTGCTCAAGGCTATCACACAGCTCTTTTTCGTGCACTTTTTTCATGCAGAATAGGAGGAGGCATCTAAGGCTCATTTTTTGCTCATAAAGAAAAGGAGGAAGTGGGTCATGGATAATTTTTTGAGCAAGCAGGTCTATATTTTTTTTGAAGCCTTTGTTTACATTTAACAACATAGCTATTTTTTGAACCCAGTTACATTCAGTAATTATGTGCTCATTGACCCCTTTGCTCTTTTGATTATAATTTTGAAGGGTAAAAGGTTTGATTTGGCTGCATTTGAGGAAGTTGAGTTATATCCGAGAGAAGATTTGGGTTGTAGTAGGGAAAAGGTTCAACTTTGTTATATGGATTTGAGATTAAACTAGGATTGAACTAATTGAAGATAATGATGATGCTTCCATTTGCACCTGTTTAATTAACTATATGCAATTTGCTTTAGTTTGGTGTGGGTTTAGTAGTACTTTTCTATATAGGACTATGTTCACTTTCTTTCATCTTCGTTTGAGCAATTTGAATGTAATACCGGGCCTATAATTCTAACTACATTGTAGGGGTTTGAGTCAATTTACGGCTAATAAACAATTTAATTTTATTCCATTATTTGTTTTCTTAAAAAACAACTATTATTTTATTAAAAAAATATTGTTTGCATGTGCATGTGTGTTCATGTGTGTATTTTATAGGATATGAAAAATAAAGGATTTGCATGATACAAATCTTCATCCTTTGGCATCTACATAGCAAGCCTTATCCGATAATTAATTAGCAAATTGAAGGCAAGTCTCAATTAAAAATATGATGGTTTAGTTGCATTGGATTAAGGTGTAAATTATGACTATAAAGCTGCAATGTATGCCGTGAAAACAAAAGTCATTTAATTGAAGTCTCAGTACTAACACTAAGATACCAAATAGCTACTTGAATCAATTAGTTGGTAGAGTTCTTTAATTTTTTGAGTCACCAGAATTGGCCCAAATTAGGAACATGCCATGAATCAGATTGCAATTTAGAAAGGGCTGAAAGAATTGCTTAGCAATGCATGATCAGACTAGCAGCATCAGCTATCATCAGGCAGCTTTGGGGATCGAGTAAGCGACAGTTGAGCTGGTGCCTCTGGTGAAAAAATCAATTAACATTCTTGCTAAATTTTGACAATTTGTTGGATGAACATGTAAAAAGTATGGCCAATGCATTGAGAAGCACTCAACTATTTATTTCAACTTGATAGATGTTCAAAAGACACTTCATGTTAGTCCAGCTTTTGCTCCATAAATGTGGGAAACTAGCAGTAAAACTACATGGAACTTATGTTTCGATTCCTGCATTTAGTTTATATGCATGTAGCAGGTTACTTCTGATGTCATCTCAATGCCGACTGCAACTTTTAATTAGCTACCATCACTTCAATCTGCTCCATAAAACATTGAGACTTTTTGTAACTTGAAGATGCATTCAACATGTTTCGACTTCAAGTCTAGCTGATCTAGAATTATCCACCGTTTTGAAAGCAGTACGCATTAGTCATTAGCTCGTTTGAAAGCATTATCACGCAGTGATTATTAGGCGTTGGTTATTAACGTTTGAAAGCAGTAGATATTTCTCATGCATATTTGTTTGAAAGAATAATGTTTGAAAGCAGTAGATATTTCTCATGCATATTTGTTTGAAAGAATAATGTTTGAAAGCAGTAGATATTTTTGTTCAATGCAGCTGAGCTTATTTTTGGGGGAAACGAAAATATCAAGCGGCTGAGCTTATATTGGGGAAAAAAAGGAAACCCTACTTTAAAAAAATGCTATTTTCCTAAATATCTGACTGATTGTTTGTTTAATTTCAGATTTCAGGCTTCATTCGCCATGTTTTCTGAATATTTGACGCCATGTTTCCCACAATTTTTGTACCAGGAGCACTCTTGAGGTCAATGCAATGGTTTTCCACATTTTTTGTACCAAGCACACTCTTGAGGTGAATGCTGCTTCTAGGTCTCCCACATTTTTCATTATTTTTGTGTTTTAAGTTAAGAGTATGTTATTCATAACACAGACATTTGAGGTAGATTTGAGGTAACAAAATCAATAAGCAATGCCATGGGATGATTCCTGATGTAAGTCACAATTTGAGGTAGATTCTGATTTTTTTCTTCTTATTTTGTTCTTCAGGATGTCTGGAAAATTTCTCAAATCCAAAAAATCAAAGAGATGGAGAAATCAGCTGTTGAACAATGGCTTCCTCCCTTATCAAACTCCAATGTCATGAATAAGGCCGATTTCAATCCTTTCCTCCCTTTTAAGTTTTTTGCCTGACATTAGTGTATGAATGTAATTTTCATTGTGACTCATTAAAATTTGTTTCTAACTTATAATTCTGGCAGCCAAGCATTTCTAATTAGGGCAAGCTTGGAAAATTTCTCAAATCGAAAAATCAAAAAGAGATGGAGAAATCAGCTGCCTTTTGCTTGAATCGAACACCGATGTCATGAACCAGGTCTATTTCAATCCTGTCCTAACTTCTTACTTTTTGAGTGTTGATCTTGAGGAAAAAAATTATGTTAATTCTTAAGTTGTAAGAGGAAAATCTTGGAGGAAAAATGTTTTTTTGATCTTGACCTTTAAACTTGAGTTTTGATCTTAATTTTTGAGCTTAAGCACAACAAGTGTTTGTTATAATGCCAAGGTTATCTTATTTGCTCTCAGTTTTATCTTTTTTTACTGTAGATTCAGATTACAATCTGTTTATAGTAATCATTTTATAGATAATTTTGTAACGTTATAATTGAATTTCCAATTAACTACATATCGAAAAGTTGTATCTATTATTTTTAAATATGATTGAAATTCATCAAGAAAAATATAAGTAGCTGACCCCACAATAAATGCAAATCTTTTTTTGTCAGCAGTTGGATAGTGTTCGAATCATGAAGTTTCATGTGAACTACCCCATGTTAGATTTTTATTATCATCCACAACCATTGAAGGATACACTTTGGGATTGCATAAAATTCAAGCTTTCCTACAAGACACAATAATTAAAGCAATGCAGATAAAAAATAAGCTCAATTCATCTGAAGCATGTGTTCCAAACTTCAGCTGATCTATTAAAGTAGTAGAAAACCAACCAGCAGGAATGTGTAATATTGTCTTGAGGTACAAATGCTAGACTTTATGTACATTGACAAGAAAGAGAAGTGACAAACATGGAATTGACATTTCATATTAAGGTGGCAACTAAGTTCCATGCACAGAAAAATGTGAAGATCTAAGCGTGGATGTGATCCCACTGCAATTGTGTACATTCACAAATGAATAATGCTATCATTTGAAGGGTATTTTGTTTTTGTTCTGTTTCTTTCTGTTGATACTTAGATTACAACATCAACAATTCCTATAATTCATTTCTTCAGATTACAATTTGTTTCTTTCAATTGTTGATGTTGATACTTTAAACTCAATACTTTCATTCTTTGAATTTTTATTCAGATAACTATTTAATGTTAGCATAATGTTTCTTAATGAAGTGCAGAAAATACCCTAGATCTGGCAAGATTTCTTGATGAAACTGTCCATTTACGAGCATGGTATCCATGCTTTTTGGTTATTTTATTTTATTTCTTTGGGTTTGTTTATCTAACCTACTAATGTACTTCCTTCGCATGGTTTATTTTACAGAAAATTTGCTACATGATGGCAAACCGATCAAATAAAAATGCAAACGAAAGTTCACAAAAATTAAATAAGTGGTTAGAGCTGTGGAACCTATATCTCCTCATACTAGGAAGCAATGAGCATGAGTGGAGCTCACCACAACAAGCTACAGCTTTATTCTCAGAATTTGCACCATTGATCAGTAGCGGTCAGTAATGTGGAATGTAAGGTATATAGTGTAGTGCCCTGGGAAGCTACTACACATGTACTAGAGGGGGGGTGAATAGTACTTTTAAATAATAAGGAGTGTTATTCCTAATTATCGTGCAATTAACAAACAACAATGCGGAATAACAACAATCAAGAAATAATGCAAACGCAAACACAATGGATTAATGGGTTCGGATCCACCCAAGTCTCCCCGACTTGTTCCCGGTGATCCTACGTCCCAACCACCCGGATCCCTTCCGGATACTTGAGTTAGAAACCCTAACTCAAGATTTCCAATATGAACACTTGCGAAAACCTCACAAGTGCAATCGACCTACAATCGATGACCGTGACTCCCACAACCCGGGATCACGCAAAACCTCTCACAACCGAGAGTATACAATTCAAATATAACTGAAATGAAATGCTTACCAACAAAATACCTATGCCTTGAGATTTCTTACCAAATTAGGGCAAAGAGGATTTTGATGGAGGAAGAGTCACCAAACCCTAGCTTCAAGAAGATGACCAGCAATGGAAGCCTAGGGATGAGATGGATGACCTAGAATCAAGCCCTTGGCTTGGAAGGCTCACAACCAATGAATCTCTCTAGAGGAATGAGAGTGAGGGAGAGATTCTTGATAATGGGAGAGCTTGAAGATGAGAGTTGAAAGAACTTCTCTTTGAATCAATAGAGCTCTGAAATAGCAGCCTTGGATCCTATGAAATAACCCCTCCAGGTATTTAAAGGATCAAGGGAAAAGGGAGAGAGAAACGTCGCTTTCAAAACTCCAACGGATCTAAATCTGAAGCAGACTAGTCGGTCAAAGAACAACCACTGACCGACTAGTTCATCAACTAGTCGGTCGGTGAAACAACATGAACCGACTAAGAGGTGAACAGTGAACAGATGAAGATTTCAGACCTAGATAACTAGTCGGTCCAAGAAGACTTTCTGACCGACTAGTTTCACAACTAGTCGGTCGGTCAATAAACTTAGACCGACTAAGAGTAAAAAACAAATAGTCTGAAAACAAATGATTTAGTCGGTCCAAGAACAAATGTTGACCGACTAGATCAACAACTAGTCGGTCACCAAACGTTCTTAGACCGACTAACGATAAACAGTAGCTTAGGAGAAATTTAGTATGAACAGTAAGTCACAACTAGTCGGTCAAAGAAGCATCACTGACCGACTAGTTCACAAACTAGTCGGTCGGTGAGTCAACGTAGACCGACTAACTGTAAACAGTAAAGTCCAAGAAATTAAGGAATCAAACTAGTCGGTCCAAGAAGAGTTGCTGACCGACTAGATCACCATCTAGTCGGTCAGTACTTATTCTTGTACCAACTAACATGCACAAACAAGTCCGAATCGAAGCGCGATGCTTCGAGGAAGTTAGAATGAACTTGTACGAAGATCCTAGAGCTACGATATGAGCGTTATGAAGATATAGATGTAAGAATTACTCAAGGCTTAACATTCTATAGAACGAAGCTAAAAGACTATAAAATAAACCTTAGCGATCCGTCTTCAAAGCTTCAATCTTCATTCTCGACTTCAAAGAAGGTACAAAAGCTTCAACGAAGCTTTAGGCATGCGATCACGCGCTTTGAGAAGTCTTGAGACGTCGTTTTGGATGTTCACATGAATTTGGCGACGATCTCCATAACTGCGCTCACAAATTGTTAGTTCATGATATATTTATGTTTGCTCATCATCCAAAACCAAATCCGGGGAGTCCAATACTCAACATTCTCCCCCTTTTTGGTGATGACAAACCAACATATATAATAATCAAAAATAATGAACTAAATGAAATATACTTACTCCCCCTGCATTGATGACATATTAGTTCCATATGAAATAATAAGCACATACATCAAGCAGACGAGGAAAGTAAAAATGCAAATCCAATATTTGAGATTTAGGATTTGTAATCCATTTTTATATCTTAACTCCCCCTGAATCTAACATATCAAATTAGATTCATGGTAAATTATCATTTAGCACATGCCATTATTATGCCATTATTATATCTCTCCCCCTTTGGCATAATCCAAAAAGAGCGGGAGGAAGCCAATGACAATAAATCATGTCCAAATAATTCATTAAGCATGGGAGTCTAAGAATACGACCACGTTTCATATGACACCAAAATAAAATTCGAATAAAATCAAAGTGTGTCAATGAGACCATAGTCGAAAATTGAAAACTTAAATCATCAAAATATCAAATGTAAATTCACTTGTTGATGAAATGAATTTACACTCCAATATCAACATTTATAGCTATTTTAGTGCATGGAAAACAATTCTATGTTTTCATACAACTAAAGCTATTGAATCAAAATAAATCGCCGAGCGTCGAAATCAATATCAGAGACATACATAAAATGTGCACAAAGGAATGAACCATCAAAAGAGTGGTGCACATCATAGAATATCAAATGATACAATATCGATCGAAGATGAACATAAAGTAAAAGCACATCAAAACTAAGTGAAGTGTGCGATGAGAAGCGACAATGTGATAAAAGTAATACGAAAATTATCATTATAATTTTTAAAACATGTCATGCCAAAAATAGATATGAATTTCAAAGCATTTATGGCATTCACAATTCTATCATGCTAGGAGAAACAAAATGATATCAATGTAACGAAATAGATTCTAACCAAGCATGCATTCAACCCTCATGGATACCAAATGTAATATAATACTTACAACATTAAGCTCCCCCTACATTGGTGCATTACCTAAGCACCATCAACTCCGTTTGAATGAAAGTCTTCGCAAATCGAGGAGTTGGTAGGGTTGGTATCCCACGGTGGATTGAACCTAGAAAACTTCATTTTGGTATCCAAAAATCCTTTTGGATCCAATGGGTTAGGCACAAATTTGAAATACGAAATAAAAATTATTGTAACCCATAAATTAATATGATCAAAATCAATTTTATAAACATATGCCTTGGTACCCATAACATGATCATAAGCTCATGGTACCAAGCATTGAAGAGTTAAAGGAACTAACCCTTCGGAAACCAAGTCCAAGAGGAACTTGACTTTCCAACATAATCATCATTCAAAATAACATCATTAATATAGGATTGCACATAAACATTCATAGCATCATCGCTAGTGTTCTTGGGACCCCAAATAGTGTACATTTTGGGAATCCTCTTCCTAGTAGTTGCATGCACAAAAGGTTGATTTCTATGTGGTGCATGTGGCCTAGGAGCATGAGATGTGTATGCATGAGGATGATTATGAGAGAGGGCATTCACATGTGGATTAGATGTGTGAACATAAGCATTAGGATGTGCATGAGCATGATTACGTGCATGTGGGTGTCTCATATGAGTGTTAGCACGTGCTCGTGGGTGCGGAGTATAAAAATCATCATTAATATTAGCATGCACCGGTGGAGTAGGATGTGTGTTCCTACGTGGCATAGCATGTGAGTACAAAAATGCATGACCCCTCTTTGGAGGTCTACCCAAAGTGGGTTTCTTTCCAATCGGGGGTGTGTACGAAGTGGAAGCACCATTGGTAGGAGAACTACCAATGAGGTGTTTGCTCCCACTCGTCGAGGCATCGGATGTCGGCCTAACAAAGGTGGTAGGCGATTTGGATGAGTCTCCCATCTTATACCCCAAGCCAATGTGGTGTTTGGCCGGAAGTAAGTCATTTAGGATATTATCCAAATGGCCCTTACCTTTATTGAAATCATTGATACGGCCTAACGTGCACTCATACTTCTCTTTGAGAGAATGCATCGAAGCATCCAAAGTGGATACTTGCGATGTGAGTGCATAAACACGAGATTTGAGATTCTTATTCTCAAAACTCAAGGTTGAGTTTTGAGACGTCAAATCCGCCATCTTGTGTTCATCCGATTTCTCAAAATGAACATGCTCAAGTTGAGATTTGAGGTTCTTCACCTCATTTCTCAACAAGCCATTATGAGTAAGCAAACTTGCTTTCTCATTGGCGAGTGTCTCAACAATGGTGTCATTGTTGGTGATGGTAGACTTAGGAGAGGTTTGGAGGCTAACAAGTTCATTTTTGGTCTTGTTATATCGATCTACTAATTTAGTAAATTTAGACCAAATTTCTTGGTTTGCTAACCTCATTTCATCAATAGTAGGTTCTCCGGTTTCATTCTCGCTACCATCCTCGCTTTCATCCTCGCTTTCATCCTCGCTATCATCGAAGGAGGACTTTCGATCTTTTGCCTCATTAGCCATGAAGCAGAGTTTTGCTTTCTCCACTCTTCCATCATCCGACTCTCCACTTGAGGAATCCTCTTCGGAGTCGGTGAATGTGCCAACAAGTCCTTTCTTGTGCTTTCTCGACTTGTCGTACTTCGATGCTTTCCCCTTCTCCTTGTGTTTGTAGAGAGGACAATCCGGTTTGATGTGTCCTGGCTTGTTGCATTTATAACACACGGGAGTAGAAGCATTAGTCGAACTAACTTTAGATTTATTCAAAGATATACCTTCTCGGAGGAATCGATCGAACTTCCTTGCCATACGGGCAATGGATTCCATGTCCAATTCGTCTTCCGATTCTTCATCATCGGTAGATGGAGCGGCCTTGAAGGCAATCCCCTTTTTCTTTGGCTCATCTTGCTTCAAGTACGCTTTCATCTTTTCCTTCATTCGGATCTTACTATCCTTGCGTACCTCATAAGACAACAAGGTACCCATTAGTTGTACGACGGTATATTTATTCATGTCATTACCTTCCTCGATGGCGTAGGTACGCTTTTCCCAACATGATGGAAGACCGTCGATAATCTTCGCGACTTTCTCCTTTTGGGTATAGACCTTCCCAAGAGCTTCCAAGTCGTTTGATATATCCACGAAGCGAGCGTAATATTCCTTCATGGTTTCGCCCTGCTCCATATGAAACAACTCAAATTCTTTATTAGCAACGACGAGTTTAGAATCTTTTACCGTACTCGATCCTTCGTGCAATATGAGGAGTTGGTTCCATATTTGATATGCACTCTTACATGTGCATATCTTGTTGAAATCCTCGGGCTCCAACGCACAATTCAAGGCATTCATTGCCTTGGCGTTGGCTACTTCCGCGGCGACCTCCGCGGGAGTCCACTTCGCGAAATCTTCTTCGAAAGGCTCGACATACTCCGTCATGGTGGCTCTCCATAGTGAAGCGCTCCGGAGGAAAATTTGCATCCGGCATTTCCAGTACCTGTAGTTGGTACCGTTGAAGTGTGGAGGCCTGACGGAGGATAGTCCTTCCATAACTGAAGAAGCTCCATCGCGGTTCCTGAAGACGTTGTAGTCGTTGTTCGTCATAGCTTTGAACTTGGCTTTGATACCAATTGTAGTGCCCTGGGAAGCTACTGCACATGTACTAGAGGGGGGGTGAATAGTACTTTTAAATAATAAGGAGTGTTATTCCTAATTATCGTGCAATTAACAAACAACAATGCGGAATAACAACAATCAAGAAATAATGCAAACGCAAACACAATGGATTAATGGGTTCGGATCCACCCAAGTCTCCCCGACTTGTTCCCGGTGATCCTACGTCCCAACCACCCGGATCCCTTCCGGATACTTGAGTTAGAAACCCTAACTCAAGATTTCCAATATGAACACTTGCGAAAACCTCACAAGTGCAATCGACCTACAATCGATGACCGTGACTCCCACAACCCGGGATCACGCAAAACCTCTCACAACCGAGAGTATACAATTCAAATATAACTGAAATGAAATGCTTACCAACAAAATACCTATGCCTTGAGATTTCTTACCAAATTAGGGCAAAGAGGATTTTGATGGAGGAAGAGTCACCAAACCCTAGCTTCAAGAAGATGACCAGCAATGGAAGCCTAGGGATGAGATGGATGACCTAGAATCAAGCCCTTGGCTTGGAAGGCTCACAACCAATGAATCTCTCTAGAGGAATGAGAGTGAGGGAGAGATTCTTGATAATGGGAGAGCTTGAAGATGAGAGTTGAAAGAACTTCTCTTTGAATCAATAGAGCTCTGAAATAGCAGCCTTGGATCCTATGAAATAACCCCTCCAGGTATTTAAAGGATCAAGGGAAAAGGGAGAGAGAAACGTCGCTTTCAAAACTCCAACGGATCTAAATCTGAAGCAGACTAGTCGGTCAAAGAACAACCACTGACCGACTAGTTCATCAACTAGTCGGTCGGTGAAACAACATGAACCGACTAAGAGGTGAACAGTGAACAGATGAAGATTTCAGACCTAGATAACTAGTCGGTCCAAGAAGACTTTCTGACCGACTAGTTTCACAACTAGTCGGTCGGTCAATAAACTTAGACCGACTAAGAGTAAAAAACAAATAGTCTGAAAACAAATGATTTAGTCGGTCCAAGAACAAATGTTGACCGACTAGATCAACAACTAGTCGGTCACCAAACGTTCTTAGACCGACTAACGATAAACAGTAGCTTAGGAGAAATTTAGTATGAACAGTAAGTCACAACTAGTCGGTCAAAGAAGCATCACTGACCGACTAGTTCACAAACTAGTCGGTCGGTGAGTCAACGTAGACCGACTAACTGTAAACAGTAAAGTCCAAGAAATTAAGGAATCAAACTAGTCGGTCCAAGAAGAGTTGCTGACCGACTAGATCACCATCTAGTCGGTCAGTACTTATTCTTGTACCAACTAACATGCACAAACAAGTCCGAATCGAAGCGCGATGCTTCGAGGAAGTTAGAATGAACTTGTACGAAGATCCTAGAGCTACGATATGAGCGTTATGAAGATATAGATGTAAGAATTACTCAAGGCTTAACATTCTATAGAACGAAGCTAAAAGACTATAAAATAAACCTTAGCGATCCGTCTTCAAAGCTTCAATCTTCATTCTCGACTTCAAAGAAGGTACAAAAGCTTCAACGAAGCTTTAGGCATGCGATCACGCGCTTTGAGAAGTCTTGAGACGTCGCTTTGGATGTTCACATGAATTTGGCGACGATCTCCATAACTGCGCTCATAAATTGTTAGTTCATGATATATTTATGTTTGCTCATCATCCAAAACCAAATCCGGGGAGTCCAATACTCAACATATAGTCTCTGGCATTAGCTTAAATTTATTACGCACTTCAATCATCTAATCTCCAAGAATGGCCCTCATTTTCTCATTGATTTCTCCTTTAGACTCCATATAGTCATGATGCCTATTAGAGTACTGTCAATATACAGAAGGATATGGAAATCAGCCTCTGTAAGCTTATAAAAATTATAGAGATCCTCCATATAGTCGACAACAACCAGTTGATCACCGGCATCTGATGCATCGATGTTGTCGGGAACAGAATCCTTGATTTTATTAGTAATTCTACAGGTAGCCTAATAAAGCAGAAGTAAGATAAAGTGGAAGGGCATTACATTGAACATCAACAAATAACTTTCTCTGATTAGAAGAACTAAAATAAGTTCTTTACCTTACTACCAGTAGTGAGCACTGATATCATTATGTTAACAGTCTGCTTTCTGTTTTCTTGCTTGCGGATCTCCCCTTCATAAACAAACTATGACTCTTTTAAAGTTTGTGTTGGTACAGTTCAGTTTCCCTTTTATTAAAATGCCAAAAAGTTTTTATGTTGAGTTGTAGAAATTGTTTATGCTTTGAGTGTATACTAAATCTTCACAAATGGATTTGTTTTGCGATGGTTCCAGTAAACTCCAATTTCAGTTATTTCTGACATTTTAAGAGAGTAACAGAGGCTTGGATTTTGCCATTGTCAACGGAGGAGATCCATGAGAAGATGGGGTCCGTCAGGATAGGTTCTCGGTATCGTTTTAAGGGAGGAGATCAAGGAGGACATCTTGATGATGATGAAGGGACTAAAGGCTCCGCTAATTTTCACATAATGATACTTCTGCATCATCAAAAAGTTTTTAAGGATTGTTTGGTTGTGGCCAGAATATTGAAGGGAGTTCCTTGAAACAAGGTAACCTTCAAGGTAACCGATATTACGATTCGTCCAATCTACCATCAGACTCTGGAAATGATTTTGGACAAAAAGAAGACCAAACCACATTCTCTGCCAGCAGGTTGAACTTGGATCTAAATATAAGGTGGATACTTGCGAGAGCTACTCAAGTTCAAGTATAGAAAGACAAAGTGATAGCAATCGTATAGAAATGGGAGGCTGACAAGAGAAGCCAAAACAGCAACTGGAAGTAGAGACAAAGTTAGGAAAATGTATGTTCCAAAAGAGAGTTTATGATTTTGGACTTGGAAATTTATCTCCAGCTTCTAGCGTGTAGAACAATTTTGAGGTTAGCCGGGATTTGCCGCATAAGCCACCTCGCAAGTCAGAGCCTAGGTTTAACTGGTTTGATTTTAGTCCTGCTAATGAAGACTTTGACGAAGAGAAGATCGGTAGTTTAGATTTTAGTCCTGCTAATGAAGACTCTGACCTGAAATACATGATATTATGTTATGAGGATTCTAAAGAATAATGATATAGATTTGGACCCCAGGAATTTCGGTGCATTGGGCAGTTTTTGTTTTTATTATTTCAATAGGTTAAGGACTCATTGATGTTAAAGCTGCTTGGTCTTCAATGCTGCTCGATATGTTTAGATCATTTACTTTATTAGGGGAAATCCCAAAAAAATTAGGAAATAAATTCTTTGGAAGCACAAAATTTGTAAGAAACTAAAATTTTGGAGGGAACTAAATCCTCTGAATGAACTAAATTTTGAAGGGAACTAATTTTTTTTGAAAATTTTGAGGGAATTAAATCTTGATGGAACTAAATTTTGGAGGAACTACAATTTTTGGAGAACTAAATAACAATTATTGTGCTTTAATTATTGTTGTTCATTAAAAATTAATGGCTCCATGATTTTGAGTGAGGAATATTTTAAATGAACGGTAGAACTAAATTTTGAGGGAACTAAAATTTTGAGTTAATATATTATTACGGTTCATTTAAATTAAGGTATCCAAGAATTTGATGGGAGAATAGTTTAAATGAATTGTTCCTTTAGGGCACAAGTTATACCGGAGGGAACTAAATTTTGGGGATCTACAGTTTTTGGGGAAAACTTAAGTTTTTGGGGAGCTAAATTTTGGATAGCTAAAATGATTTGAGAACTATATAACAATTATTGTGTTTTAATTATTACTTTTTGTTTAAAATTAAGAGATCCAAGATTTTGAGGGGGGAATATCGTAAATGAACCGTGCCCTACGGGCACGGGTTATGACTAGTATATATATATATAACCTATAACCATATAGCATATCACATATAATACTTTGTGTTTGGGTCTGTGTATATATATCAGTAGGAATTACCCGGGCACATAGTGCACCAGTATCAAAGTCAAAATAGACACACATAAATATCAAGATGGGCAATGCATTAGAGCATCTCCAACCATCCCCTTAAAAGAATCCCCTTCAAAATTGAATATCCTTTAAAGATTCTGTTATGAAGGATGTGCAACTCCAACCCAACATCTTCAAAACCTATTTTTTCATTTTTATTTATCTTTATTGAAATACTTAATGAAAATTTTGTATTTTAGACATGGATTAATATAATAACCAATATTTATTTATTAGATAAATCTATAATGAAATAGAAAATTATAATTAATCTATAAATAAAATTATTTTTGTTAAATTATTATATATTATAATTAAATTTGTCTTCACAATGATGCCGGGTTGGCGCTCCACCGTGCTTCAAAATGAAATAATGAAGCACGGTTGGAGATGCTCTTAGGGCTAGGGTTAGGGTTAGTGTATTGGTTAGAATGTGCCGCAGAGTTGAGTTTCAACTTGATTCGTGACAAGTGTGCACGTGTGAATGCGAAAACGAAGCATATGTGAATGCGAAAACTAAGGGCGCACACGCGCTCTGGGCATGGTCTGCACAGTTCTGGGCAGATCACTTTGCCCAATTTCTGGGCAGTAGTCTGCCCAATAAACTGGGCAGACCATGCCCAAAGCGCACGCCCATAGCTTTTTTCCGGATCACACGTGCGCATAAGTGCATGCTTGGCTCTGTCCAGTTTCTGGGCATTTTCTGTGCATACTTAAATTTTGAAGTGTTTCTGGGCATACTCAAAATTTTAAAGTTTTTCTTTTCATTCTATATAATTTGTTGTGTTAACTTGCTTATTATATTTTTTTATTTACAGTCTTGACACATTATTTTTTTTAAGGTGAACATGGCGAGGGATGTCTTGGCGATGGAGGTCATTCAGGATCTGAGGGTGGCAACGATGACGATCTTGGCGAGGGGAGCGGGCATGGGGGCGATGTGGGCGATGGAGATGACGGCGTTAGATAGCGTTCTTTGGGGCGACGATGGGGATGGAGATGGTGGTGAGCTTGGGGGCGACGATGGCGATGATGGCGACGATGGCGACGACAATGGCATTTGACATCGAGCAGTTTTTATTTTTTATATGTGTATTTCTATAATCGGCTTAACATTATTTTTATTTTTATTTGGTTAAATTGTGACGTTGTCTTAAATAATTAATGTGAGCTTTTTTCGTTCATTTTGTGGTTTTAATTTTATTTATTTGATTACTTTAATTTTTTGTATACTGCACATTTAATTGTTATAAATGTATATTTTTGTATGTAGGAAATTCAAGTTTTTAAAAAAAAATCAGTTTAGACTATCGGCCACGGAAAAATCCGTAGCCGATAGAGATATACGTCCACGGAAATGTCTGTGGCCGATATGATTCGGCCACGGTTTATGTGCACGAAATCGGCCAGTTTGTGCACATAAACGTGGCTGAAACCATATCGGCCACGGACATTTCCGTGGCCGTATATCTCTATCTGCCACGGATTTGTCCGTGTCCGATAAATATCGTCCACGGTTTTTGTGCTCGCTTTGTGCATAATTTCGGTGGCCGATATTTATCGGCTACAGACATTTTCCATGGCCATAAATACTTATCGGCCACGGATTTGTCCGTGGCCGATAGTTTAAACTAATTTTTTAATCAGAATTATCGGCCACGGATATCCGTGGGTGTTACTCCATGGCTGATTATCAGCCACGGAGTAGTCCGTGGGCGAAGGGTGTATCAGCCACTACGGTATCGGCTACGGCATTTTGGTCACGGAATTTTTTTTCGTGGCCGTAGGATTTCGGCCATGGATTCAAGACTTTCAGCAACAGATTTGTCTGTGGCTGAAAGCCATATATGTAGTAGTGTTTGCCTGAAAAGGCAAATTTTTTTCCATACACCAAACACTGTTCGGTCTATTTAGTCGGGCCCTTGATTCTATTTAAAACCAGGGTTCTCCTCTTCCTCAAATAGAGATCTAACCATCTGAGATTCTCTGTTAGTCACATTGGGCTCTAACCATCTGGGATTCTCTGTTAGTCACATTGACTTACCTCCTCTCTATAATGAGAATAGGCCGGGATGGGCCGAGCATGATACGAGCAGTCTTTCGTACTGGTAGGAGGCCCAGTTAGGCTCTCTGTCCAATTGGGCTTAAATCGTGTTTTCAGCCAGCACATTAGGCACCTAACTTTGTTTTTTTCCTTTTTCAATATTATTCCGTCTTTAAACAAATTTTTTTGCCAATAAGAAGATTTATACTCTGCAATAGACAGTGTGCGCACCCCTAACACACTTCAGAGAGATTCAACAGTAAGTACTCTAACAAAAGACTAATTGCTATGACATAGAAATTAAATAACCCAGAAGGTGCTCACAAACAAGTCATAAAAGTTTCATAAACACACACCTACCTTTGAATAAAATGAAGAAAATAAATAGGATGAAGCTATAGTTTAATCAAGAAGAAGAGGTTTATCAGCTAAGGCGAGCTAGGCACTATCCTTAAATGTAGATTTCTGCTCCTCGGATCCTAAACTCGGTGTTGGAAAGGACTGGCAGAGTACCCACCAGGATTCAACGACCACCGTCCATGTAAGTGTGCACTCGCAATACATGGCAGCAGCGAACGGCAAAACCTTTCCTTCTAACAGGAATAGACACTAAAGAAGAACAATAAGTTTTTTTGAATGGGAGGAGGAAGATGATAGCATTATGTATTCTGTTTCCACCCTAAGGCTCTGTATATATCAGAGCAGAAAAATAGCAGTTTGAAAGTGAACGTTAGGGTTGTATGATGGATAATTTTCGAGCAGAATAGTTAGGGGTGTGCACGGGTACATGGTACTCAGATACCCGATCGGAACCTACCCAAATGGGTAGGTTCCTGGTAGATACCCATTAGTTCCGGGTAGATTCTGGGTAGGAAAAGTTGGAACCGGTGTGAATCTGGTCCGATTCCGGTTTCCATCTATAGGGAACAGCTACTTGGACCCGGAACCGATATCCGGACCCGTGTTTAATTATAGATAGCTTTTTTTATAAATAGTTCAGTGTGAATCGGCTCCCATAGTATCGGGCCAACACACTGGCTTTAAAATTAGGAACCTGACTAATGGGTCTTGATTCATTAGTTTTAGTCTGCAAAACTTTCTAACTACTAGGGCATGTATTGCTCGGTCCTCTCTTAGTCGACTCTCAGCTGCTTCGACGTCTGCATCGGTTGTTGAATCGACAGCTTGAAGGTGACGTCTTCCTTCCTCGATTCTCTCCTCTAAGTCATCCTAAAGCATCTCTTCTGAGTCATCCCATTAACCCGAAACAATAGGGTACGTTCTGGGTATATTGTGGATCCAAATTTTATGAACAGATACCTTACTGGGTCAGGAAACCCGGACCCGTATCAGAATTCTGACACTCTAGTCAAGTTTGGGCGATTGAGCAATGGGTCTGAACTGAATGATCAAGTCAGGCAGACTGTTAGGAATCAAATCGATGCACAGTGTGAGGAATCTGATTGCAAAATATTGGTAATAACTATAAAAGACACGAGGGCTAATTCACCACATTGTGAACCCCCTACAGGCGCGACATCGGCCACGCTTAGGATTTCCATCTAGATTTTGCCTCTGATTACTTGGGCTTGTGTCATGCGAGCCTCCCCCTCAAAGAAAGAAGTCATAGCACAAACTCATCTAAAAGTGTGTTCACTTTCAATGTGGGATTAAACATAACTGACAACTTTTTCAATTTGAAAAAAAACCTATATGTCCAACAATTCCCCACTATTTCAAAATTCAAAGGTAAAGGAAATAAGAATCATGTGAAGGACAATATGATGTGACAAGGAATATACAACTTGTAACAGTCTACGTTGCGAATTTCACTTTTGACGTGAGACGTTGCGAATTTGGAACGACATCTTCTTAGTTTCCTTTCTCTTGTCGTCCCGATCACTCCAATATTTATTTCATAATTTTCGGAGTTCATTTGACCTATTTTACTTTTTTAGCAATTCTATCACCCAACTCTAATCGTAATATAAATCAACCCTAGACCAAGTCAACCCACCTACACTATATAAATACCCCCTAGGATAACCTATTTTCGCAAGAGAACAACCCCTAGCCGCCCCCACAACTCAAAATCCCACTTGCGACGTTCGTCGCAACCAAGCCCCGCAGCCGCCCCCACACGACCAACGTTTTCCCCTATTTTCCCTCGGTCTGACCGAGGCACAGCCCCGCACCGCCGCTCTGCTCCGAACCCAGTCGCCACGCATCCCGCTCCGTTGCAACTTGCAACGTTGCAACCCCGCTCCGCAAGCGCCCGACCGACGCCTTCCATCGGTCTGACCGACGCACGAGCCCGCACCGCACCAACCCCCGCTCCGTTGCACCCCGCATCGCTGCAGCCCCTGCTCCCCAAGCGCCCGATCGACAAATTCTCTCGTACCGGCCCGCTGTGACCGACCGACCCGCATCTCCGCAGCGCAGCGACCGGCCGTGCGCTGTGTTCTCTCGGTCTGACCGAGAGAATCTCTCGCAGCGGCTCGGTCTGATCGAGCGACCTTCATCACAACGTCGTAACTTCCACACCGCTTGCCACCGTGGGCCCCCCCAAGTTCTCCAGAGGTGTTGTGGGTCCCCCATTGGCCCCTAGCACTACTGTGGGTTCCACCTAGGTGTCTTCTCTTCGTGGATTTGTCGATTACAACATTGCGATACGTCATAGCCCTTCGTCGCACGTCCTAGCGTTGGAATCTTGGTTCGTTAAATGTTGCATTCGTAGCACACGCTACAATACTTGTACTTCCTTGTTCAGGCTAGGTGCACCCCTATGCCATATTAAAAAACACTTCCTGGCTCGTGATCTAGAAGCGAGCATTCTGTGTTCGGGGGTAAGGCCCTGGCTCGATACACGTGGAGGGGTAAGGATAAGCGATCACTTGAGCTTAGGAGTTGGCCCGATCAGCCACTCTAGCCAAAAGGCGTAATCTCTGTGCACGACGTGCCTACTATACTTGTCCTTGTCCTTGTGATTGTTCTTGCAAAACTTGATATCCATGCCATGATTTAAATGCCAGTTGCCATGCCATGCTCATACTTTACTTCACTTGTTGCACTCCTGCTATATCTGCCATGTCATTGCATCATGCTAGAACTGCTAGGTTGCTTTACTTTTACTTTCAGTTTCCTTGCACAAGTCTCTTGTAGACTTGCTGACATGTGCCCCTTGCTCTTTTGAGTGTCACATGTTAGACCATGAGCCAGAGACCGTTACTCAGGACGTGGTGTTTGCTGACACTGAGCCGAAGCCCATGTTTGACGAGGAGTTGGTAGACACCGGTGACCAGTCTTAGAGACCGTTCTGAGTTTCTTTGCTTTAGGTGGCTGTTAGTTGTCGGTGCGTAGCACCATTACTTTACTTTGTACGTTGTACTTTTGTTGGCCATGTTTTTTAGACTCTTTTCTTTTAGCATGGTGGCTTTTTCTGTAATGTTGGAACTTATTTTATGGATATTCTGAGATTGCTTTTTGTCTCATTTCCTTATTATTATCTTTGTTTCGTATCGCATTTGCAAGGACCTGTCATTTGAAGTTTTATTGACGCTTATCAGGCTTGTAGCTTCGCAGCTCCAAGTCTGTGCGGACCTACTCACGCCTCGCCTCCATATTTTTGGGAAGCGGGGCGTGACAGGTTTTGTTGGTGGCCCATGTAGGTCAATCTGCAAATGCGAACTATCGGAACAACGATAAAAATGATAGAATGTCCATTAAATAAATTACAACATCCGAGTCATAAAGCCTTGAGCCTAGTTCTAATTTTTTTTCTATGCCACTAGGTGGTAAGAAGACCTAGTTAGACGTCTGTGCTTGCTAGTTAGAGGTTCCTTATTGTTAGTTAGACTCCATGTTAGGAATTGATTTAATCGTCTTAGAATTTACCTTAGTGGTTCTTGTCTAACTCTGACCATATTAGACTTCTAGAATTTCTTTAGTCGTTCGCTTGGGTTCATCGATTTCGGGCCAACCTGAACGCATTTCATTACAGTCTTGTTCCTTAGGAAGTCGTAGCTCCAAGTTTCTTAATCTTTAGTTGGTCGACCGTAGGAGTTTCCCCGTAGATTTTCCTGGGTCATATCCTAGACGTATGTATGTTTTGATCATTCGACCATTTTCCTTGTCTCGATTCACGAGATCGCCTCATGACGATCGTCGTCAATTTTCGAATCTCTCCGTTACAAATCTTGAACCTTCTAAAAGTATTTTTCGATTTCCTCTTTCCCTAAGTTTAAATTTGTTCGAAAATTTTAATATATACTTAGACTTCATACCCTTTCATTGACTTAATTTTTTAAAACTTTTGTCGAGATTTTTGAATACCAGCTTATGATATTTTTCCAGCCTATACTTTTCATACCTATGTAAATACCTTGTCCCTTCATATACTAATTTTATTCTGAACCGTACTTTTATTTTGCCCAATTCGATTTATAATTTTCTTTCCTTATTTATGTCATTCAAACGACACATCGCGCTTACTTTTAATATACTTTTCAAGTCACATGGGACTTCATCTTTCAGTAAATCGACTTTATGCTCATCGTTTTCCCTATTTCAGATTTTTGTAAAATTTCTATTTCATAACCATTTCCTGATCTGGACCCTCCATAATTTGGCTTTAAAGCTTTATTACCAATTTTGATAATTCTATTACTAAGTTATTGTTGTCTTTCCGTTCACCATACATACTTTTAGAATAATTTCTAAACTAAATAGAATTTCAATTATTTTTATATATCCGTAACAGGCTCTTTATGCTCGTATGTTAAGAACTTTGTGTAAATCAGTTTCCTTTTGGCAAATCATGGTTCCTCTAAAAGTAGTCTCAATATTGATTATTTTAAAATTTTCCCTAGCTTAAAGACTTTGAAAGTATTTAACATGAGCTTAAATTCTTCAGTTCATTAAATTTCATTCTTTGAATTTCAAAACTTTTGCCAACATTATTAAATTACTGCCGTATAATAGTTCCTAAACTACGTCTTCCATGTTCGTGTGAATGATTCACTTTCCTCCTGATAATTTTATATAAGCCAATAAACCATTTTCTCTTAGTATGTATTTTCGACTCAAACTTGTTTCGAACAACTTGTTTCATCGATCTCCAAATATTTTATACAGACAAGGACTCCAACTTTTGAAGTACCACAGTTTTCAAATTTCACGTATTTTAGCTTATGTTATTTACACCATTTTCTTTCTGTATCCTATAAGAGTATCACTACTTCTCCCTTTCGTCTACCTAAACATTCACAAGTGAGTCGCTGTTTCACCTAACCAAGCTGTCTCCTTGTATTCGCCCTATCTGAACTTGTGCTTATCGATCCTTCCCCGTCATGCTTTCGACCTCGATCTCCCTCTATTGACTAGGCTTTAGTGCTCGTTAATAACTGTGTCAATTCTAATTTGTCAATAGGCCCTTGGACCTTTGTGATGTGTCGTGGTGCATGTACCTGAGTTGAGTGTGTGGTCTTGAATGAGTGTACTCCCCTGTAGTATATTAATGTTTACCTATTGTGTGATATATACATACTCAGAGTTATTCATGATGTTATGAAGATGTATGTGTGTTAGTATTTATAGATATGTGTGTGGATAGCTATACCACTCTAGGGACGTCTGTGTAAATAAGAATCAGTGTTGTTATGTCTAATGGGGTGTATGTAGTTGGAGATACTTATAATGGTTGAAATAATACGTTGGTAAAGCTATGTGTATGATAGGTGTGATAATAATAGGTGTACGTATAGTTAAGTGGATAGGCCTATTATATGACCTATATGTTAGTACGTGTGAGTAAGTGCTCGTGCGTAGATACGAATTATGCTTAGACGTAAGTAGTTATGTATTTGCTGCATGAGTATATAAATGATATACATATGGTAGCAGGATTATAATTTTGATTGGTGTTGCTTGCTTTCACGGGATGTTGTATGCGTGTATTCCATGAGGTATACACGACTATTGCATATCTTAACTATGTATGAAGTAGATGTGTTGGTATACTAATTATAGGTAGTAGGCTATGGTGTGAATATATGTTATACATGTGTGTGACGATACGATGAATGCATGTATTAGGGACTGTATTATAATTATACGTGTGCTGATGTCTGTATTATTATTATGGTATATAAAGTAATTGAGCTAAGTGGGTATTACCTGACTAAATATTAAGTGTGATTGACATATGGTATGTATATGGTTATATTGGTAGATGTGTATACATTGGAGTGGTATTGGTATAGGTATAAATACCGTGTTACGTATATAGAGTATTCTGATATGTGTTTCGAGTCTCACTCAAGCTTGAGTGGGTATACTATAATTATGTTGTTACATGTGTCTGTGGTTTGCGTGTAGTACCATGAATATATCGATGGATGATGTATGTATAGTGATAGGATTGTTTGTGCCTGGTTGGGTAACACACATGATTGTGGGTCGCTATACCAGTATATAGTTATAGGTGTCGGTTGTAGTATAGTTATTTACTAAGGACTTACCTGTGTGAACGTATGTGTGCTAGCTAAACTAGGTGTGTAGACGTGCTGAGTATATAGTGGTATGATTGGTATATATGAATGAAATATTAGCGTGTGTGTGTGTGTGCACCATGCACGGGTAAGTATGTGCTTAGTTATAGGTATTGGTGACTATGGTAAATGTGGCGTGTCGTAAATACAGTTATAGGACCGTATGTGATGTGAATATATGGTAGGCATTTGAATGACTATATATTGTGAAATTATAGTAGTGGTGAATGTATATTAGATATAGTAAAACTTGATTTAATAATGGTATGGTGTGACTACATGTGTTGAGGTCTTTGGTATCGGATGAATATTAGGGAGTAGTATACACATGTTTGTTTTGTGCATAGGTAGCTATCTATACATAGAGCAATGATTGTATTTGCTAGTGTGAGACTAATCTTATGCGAGTATCTGAACTATTGTTCTATGCTAGGTAAGTAGTAGTTATATAAGGGATGAATGCATATGATTGAAATATGTGCGTGAATATATACAAGTTAGCAGAGTTATTGTTTGACTACCTAGTGCATGTATGAGCATTTGTAATGACTATACCTGGTTGAATTATAGTGTGATGTGATCGAGATAGCTACTAGTCTGGCTAGAGTTATATTTATAGTTAGAAAGTCCGAGGACGGACTTTATTCTAAGGTGGGGAGGATGTAACGGTCGCTTTCCGATCGTACTTTGTTTGTGCACGTGCTTTTGACCGTGCACATATTTATTTTAGACTCTGTTTGTTTGTGAACACTTTGGTGTGATATGTCGTTGTGAACGTCTCTGAGAATATTAAATTGTGGCACTAATTTAGAACAACATTTCTCGGGTCGTTCTCCCACGATTTGATCTTATTCGAAGAGACGTTGCGAATTTCACTTTTGACGTGAGACGTTCCTATTTTTAGTTTCGCCCCTCGACGTCGAAATTGAGATCCATCTTCTTAGTTTCCTTTCTCTCGTCGTCCCGATCACCCCAATATTTATTTCATAATTTTCGGAGTTCATTTGACCTATTTTACATTTTTAGCACATCTTATCTTTAATTCTTTGAACCCTAGTTCCTCTAGTTTAACCCCTATAATTATTCCCCACATATTCTATCCCCCGACCCTAGTTGACTCAGCCCATTCTTGGCCGCACCCAATCCATGTGTGAGTAAGAGAGTGAGAGATTGGGTTTTATTATTTTTAAAATCATAATCCTAATAGAAATCAACCCTAGACCAAGTCAACCCATCTACACTATATAAATACCCCGTAGGATAACCTATTTTCGCAAGAGAACAAACCCTAGCCGCCCCCACAACTCAAAATCCCACTTGCGACGTTCGTCGCAACCAAGCCCCGCAGCCGCCCCCACACGACCGACGTTTTCCCCTATTTTCCCTCGGTCTGACCGAGGCACAGCCCCGCACCGCCGCTCCGCTCCACACCCAGTCGCCCCGTATCCCGCTCCGTTGCAACTTGCAACGTTGCAACCCCGCTCCGCAAGCGCCCAACCGACGCCTTCCATCGGTCTGACCGATGCACGAGCCCGCACCGCACCAACCCCCGCTCCGTTGCAGCCCGCATCGCTGCAGCCCCCGCTTCCCAAGCGCCCGTCCGACAAATTCTCTCGCACCGGCCTGCTGTGACCGACCGACCTGCATCTCCGCAGCGCAGCGACCGGCTGCGCGCTATGTTCTCTCGGTCTGACCGAGAGAATCTCTCGCAGCGGCTCGGTCTGACCGAGCGACCTTCGTCGCAACGTCGCAACTTTCACACCGCTTGCCACCGTGGGCCCCTCAAGTTCTCTAGAGGTGTTGTGGGTCCCCCATTAGCCCCTAGCACTACTGTGGGTCCCACCTAGGTGTCTTCTCTTCGTGGATTTGCCGATTACGACGTTGCGATACGTCGTAGCCCTTCGTCGCATGTCCTAGCGTTGGAATCTTGGTTCGTTGATCGGGTTGCTGCCCAGACTATTCGAGCGAGGAATCTAATCTGGAATTTGGACTAGGAGCGTGTTCTTATATTCCAACCCCTGGCGTCGCTACCCGACGCCAGTGTAGCTTTCGCGTCGTGTTGAGGTAACGTTTTGCACCCCTAGGACCCCCAAGCTATTGCCTGTTAATCAAGACTAAAATTGATGTTTTAAAGTGTTTTAAATTCACTAATCAAGATTAATAATATGGGACTGTAGGCTGGTGGACTTGGCACATAGGTTGTTTGTGACTTTGGACTCTTTGGACGGTGTTTTTTAGACGTTTGACTTGCAGGCAAGTGAAACTTGCCAACTTTTTCTTAGGGCCATGTTTTAGGCCACTTCCTTGTTTTTAGTGTAAAAGAGACTAGACAGTGAAATGATAGCTGTCTAGACGTAACTTTAAGATCTAGCTTGACAACGAAGCTAGATCTGTCACCCTGCCATGTCATTCATGCATTGTTGCCTGCCACGTTTAAATTCATTATCTGTACGCACTTAAACTATTATCTGCCATGCATTGCATCTTACATATCATCCAAGTTGAATGTTGCATTCGTAGCACACGCTACAATACTTGTACTTCCTTGTTCAGGCTAGGTGCACCCCTATGCCATATTGAAAAACACTTCCTGGCTCGTGATCCAGAAGCGAGCATTCCGTGTTCGGGGGTAAGGCCCTGGCTCGATACACGTGGAGGGATAGGGATAAGCGATCACTTGAGCTTATGAGTTGGCCCGATCAGTCACTCTAGCCAAAAGGCGTAATCTCTGTGCACGACGTGCTTACTATACTTGTCCTTGTCCTTGTGATTGTTCTTGCAAAACTTGATATCCATGCCATGATTTAAATGCCAGTTGCCCTGCCATGCTCGTACTTTACTTCACTTGTTGCACTCCTGCTATATCTGCCATGTCATTGCATCATGCTAGAACTGCTAGGTTGCTTTACTTTTACTTTCAGTTTCCTTGCACAAGTCTCTTGTAGACTTGCTGACATGTGCCCCTTGCCCTTTTGGGTGTCACATGTTAGACCCTGAGCCAGAGACCGTTGCTGAGGACGTGGTGTTTGCTGACGCTGAGCCGGTGCCCACGTTTGACAAGGAGTTGGTAGACACCGGTGACCAGTCTTAGAGACCGTTCTGAGTTGCTTTGCTTTAGGTGGCTGTTAATTGTCGGTGCGTAGCACCATTACTTTACTTTGTACGTTGTACTTTTGTTGGCCATGTTTGGGCCTTTAGACTCTTTTCTTTTAGCCTGGTGGCTTTTTCTGTAATGTTGGAACTTATTTTATGGATATTCTGAGATTGCTTTTTATCTCATTTCCTTATTATTATCTTTGTTTCTTATCGCATTTGCAAGGACCTGCCATTTGAAGTTTTATTGACGCTTATCAGGCTTGTAGCTTCGTAGCTCCAAGTCTGTGCGGACCTACTCACGCCTCTTCTCCATATTTTTGGGAAGCGGGGCGTGACACAACTCAATATGCCGATAGTGGTGACTTTCGGTTTATAAACCACTAGTTAGTGTATGTAAGTGTGTCCTACAAGAAGATGGCGAACTTATAGTTTCTATAAACCAATCTCCTTTACTATAGATCATTGACTCACAACCCGTATTAAATTATCAATAAATTGTTGCTGCTCTAACTGATTGGCACGTTACAGCATTGTGCCATTCTTAGATTTTCATGAGTGCTCTAACAACCTATCTGACTTTACATAGGAAGCGACCCCAATTCCACACTCATATAGGTAGACCCATCAAATGTACTCGATGATTATGCACACTGTTTGGGAATGTATGTCCTTCAAACAATTATTGTAATTACAGGATACATCTTGTTTAAAATGATAGTATGATATTTGATACACTTTATCTATATAATTCTTTGAGTATGTTATTGTGTTCATATCTCATGGATAAAGTCATTGGACTTATGTGAGGAACATTGGGATAATGATGAGATCATGATAATGAGGCACAATGTGTTTGCTTAAGCATATGTCCTAAATGTTCCTGGTCATAGGAATATCGAGTTAAGACATCAATATCCCAGGTAGACAGGTGTGCTTGATCTATACCATCAGATGATAATAACTGGTCTCATAGCCACTCGATGTAGGGGCATCATTAGATAATGCACATATGCTTGTTAGAGAAAAAGTTCACAGAACGACTCGTTGAGATGCTTCTGTATGGTAAACATATTCTAACTGTTGACAATAGCACTCAGGTGGTAGCAGGTGCATCGTAGTCCATACGACTAGAGATGTGCTAAAGGACCTTGCATGTAGGAAGCTATACTTAGGTTTTTACTGAACATCGAGATTGCGATCATCATGTAGGTACTCGTTGGGTATAGTTTGACGCATATGAAGGGAGTGACCGTTTAGACATGATTCGACTCCTCCGATATGGAAGGTTAGTGGCACTTGGAGTCAATGTATCCATAGTAAAATCCATGGCCAGTGTAAGGGATGAACTAGTTAAGAGTTAACAAGTTCATCCAACCAATAAACTATAAGATCACATATGACTCAAGGATATACGGTATAGTGGGGTTTAACAGTGTTCATACCCTCAATATCTTAGCGACATAGTCATGACGAAGTGACCAGGCTGCAGAGTCAGTGTCACTTAAAGACCCATATTTGGTCGAAGAGATTATAGTCTCACACCAACCACATAATGACAATTTTGAAACAGTAGTAAGTACACGTAGAGAGTGATTCTACCTATCTATGACATGAAGAGATTGTGCCACTAGTGAAGTAGGAACTGGTCTATTAGAGTCCCACAATAGGATGGCTCAATACAAAAGGCTAAAGGACAAACTTTATATATATAAGATATACAAGGGATCGATCACAAGAGTTGTCATCATTAAAACTGTTACAGGTCAGATCCGCACACAATGAAATTTGTTTGTAGTTGGAATCACGGGTACACTGATTTACAAGTTTTGGGTAATGGATAGGTTAGCGCGACTCGGAGCTCGCTTCAGAGGTGAAAGGTCTACGATCGCCTGGAGATCGCCTGAAGGTCGCCTTCTCCTGGTAGTTGAGGCGAGCTTCCTACGATGATTAACAACTGGTCGAAAAGGCGGGGCTGCCTGTCAGCCCATAGCCTCTCCGATGCCTAAGTCAGCTGGTGACGTAAAATGTAGTCGTCGGGCACACTTGGCGACCTTGTGTATTGACATGAATTAGAAGATTTAACTTACCAACCCCCTATATGGATGCATGATGGGGGTATTTATAGGGCTTAGAGGCAGTTGTTCGCCTTCCCGTCAGCTGTCAAATCAATCCTGCTGGCACTCAAGTGCTGAGGTTGTGTCAGGGATATTTACTGCATTAATGGTGTCAGGAGGTGTCAGGAGCATTAATGAGACGCGAGTGGTGGCAATTAGTTATTTCCATCAACCCCTGGCATTAATGGAGAGTAGGTGAGCCTAAGTCACCCTGTCAAAAATATTTATTCTTGGTCGCACTTAGGGGCGAGCCATAGATCGACGATTAAGCTCGGCTCCTCCGAACGATGCTTCTTGTTGGAGGGTAGGCGAGCTTGTCCTCGGCATGGCGAGCTTGTAGGTCGCACTTGCAGGCTTTTTAGTTGACCTTGGAGGCGAGCTTTACGGTGGGGCGTGGCGAGATTCTCTGAGTCGAGGTGGTCTTCAGCTCGGCTAGTGTCCCAATTGGAGAGTCGGTGAGGTGTTTGCTTGGGCCCCCAGTGCATACATGCCTTAATTTCATGGGCCGGCCTTTAGGATGTAACAATTACCCCCGTCATTCAAGCTTGATGCGGCCGTCCAGCTTCAGCTTGGATGACGAATCGCATTTCCCCCGGACGAAGTCGGTTCAATTGCATTCAATGAACTCTGACTGTCGAATCTCAGAAATCATGATGGTGATCCGGCGACAGGGAGAGTTCGAGGCACCCATCTGCTGAACAGATGACGCGTGTCTGAGGTGATTGGAGGAGAATTCGAGGCACCAGCCCAGACCCGCTCAGATCTTGCCACATGGCCCACGCCAGACAGTGGTGATCGCCTGCCTCTTCTCATAAATAGAGTTGGAGAGGGAGCAGGAGAGGCTTTTGCCAGAATTATTCAAAAATTCAAAAATTCCCCCTTGTATCGTCAAGAGCATCTACCGTCGATCACCGTCATTTCCCGGAGCTTCATTCGTTCATTCTTCTTTAGGTACACTCTCAATCCCAGCGATGCCTTCATCTGCTTCTTCTGTAGCTTCTTCTTCTTCAAATGTTTGCATCGAAAAGCACTTCGGGGAGGTTGGCGGGGGTGACACCATCGAGTTGGAACCGGTGGTGTTAGAGATGCCGTCGATGTCCAAGACGGAGGGAGACACGACAGTTGAACAAGTCGTCCCTTCATCGTCGGTGATGACGATGGACCCCAAGAAAGGGAAGGTGCCCAAGTTCACCGCCAAGGCCGCCAAAGCCTGTCATGGTCACAGGCGGCTGTGGAACTACTGCTGCGGTCCCTGCATGAATTCTGGCCCAAATGTCTTAGCTGCTGCCCTCCAAGATCCCAAAGATCTGTGCTAAGTACATTCTCCCCCTACACGGTCTGCCTCCCCGAGCTCAACGAGCGAGTCTGCTTCCCACGGGACCACGAGGTCGGCGTGTACTACCCGACCTTCACCTTGGGTCTCCGCTTCCTACTCCATGCCTTCCTTCTCCTCATCCTACACTTCCTGGAGCTCCCCCTCTTTCAATTGATGCAGAACTCCATCAACACGATGGTCAGCTTCCTCGTTCTCTGCTCTGCCCAAAGAATAAGCCCGACACTGCCGCTCTTCCAGTACTTCTTCAATGCGAAGAAAACAGAGGATTACTACTATGTCAGCGCGAAGAGGGGCAGGACGCTCGTCCTCGAGCTACCAGGCAAGGTGATGGATAGAAGGAGAGATTCGCATTTGTCTCGACTCTGGTAGATCTGGCTCTGAGGTCGAACTGGGGGACGCTGAGTCCTGCAAGGAATGCCAAAATTTCCCTGGAGGGGAGCGACATGGAGAACACCAGAATCCTGGAGGAGATCCCAAGGGAGAACAGGATCTTCAAAGACCTGGTCGCAGACGAGATCGTCGCCCGGCATGTCTGGTTTGAAGGTACTCCGTGTGCCACGAACAACATCTAAAAAGTTCCCCCTGATCTGTTCTCTTTTTACAGGAGCAGCCATGAGCATGTCCATGGAGGAGGTGATGAGGAAGCGAGGGAGGCGTCATCAAAGCAACCACCGAGCAAGGGCAAGGGCCAGTAGCCCGCCTCGAGGAGCTCGACACACGCCAGGCAGAAGTAGAGTCTGGAGGCGTCTGCCTCTGCTCGGCCGAGAAAGGGGAGCGGAACAATAAGTCGAGGAAGGAGGCTGTGGCCACAGCTTCTCTAGCCTGCTCAAGCAAGGTGGCAGCTGGTGGAGTAGTTGACCTCGATCCGGAGGAGCCCGCGGTCATCCCGGAGACCGCAGAGTGCCAGGGCCCGCCGATCGGCGCCACTGCTGCTGTCTCCACTAGTTCGACCGCTCCACCGAGACCACCGACGATGTCCACCACTACCAGCCATCATGTAGTGGTGACATGGTCCTACGGATGCTTGTTGTACGGGTTGGGGAAGCCAGGCCATCCGAGCTGCGAGGCCGTGTTTGCCACCTTTAAGTCGACGAAGGAGGTGGTTCTCGCTATCACGCCGGAGACAATCGTCACGTCGCGCTACCCGATAGGGGCCCAGGAGTCTATCTTCAACGAGGCCAGCATGGCAGCCTGCCTGGCAGAGAATAGTGTGCTACTGAGGGACCGAGAGGCCCTGCAGGATGTTGGTGCCTTTGTGACACGGCCATCTGGCATAACATGCAGGTACGTCGCCCTTTTTCCAAGATGTCGAGCTTCTTCTCTTTCCCATATGCTTATTACTTGATCTTCTTTGTAGGCAATCGCCGCTCTGGTGTCCCTCCAACGACAGTCTCGGAGGTTAACCAGCTCGAGGCGGCACTCGGGAGGAAGGTGGTCGCCCTCAAGGGCACTGAGGCGAAGCAAAAGTATACCATCGAGAGGCTGGCGAAGGTCTATAGGGATTATCAGACCCAGAAGGACGAGACTGCCAGGCTAGAGAGAGCCGTCAGGGAGCTACAGGAGAGGGCCCGTGAAGAAAAGTCCCAGAGGGTCACCGCCAAGAAGCTACTGGCCTCAGAGAGAGAGGCGACTGGAGCAAAGATCGTCGAGCTGGAGCGACAGAATGCTGAATTGGTGAAGATCTACCTGGACCAGGTCAGGGTCCATGCCGTTCTTTAATACTAGAACAACGAGCTCGCCCCCGCACTTATGGCCATGAGAGCAGAGGGCTTCGATGACGGTCTGGAGACCGGCTTTGAGAGGGCGAAGGTGAGATTGGTGAAGCTCTACCCTAGCATGGAGATCGACTTCGCCCGGCTGTCAGTGGCATCTGATGACAAGGTAGAGGCTTCAACCGCTTAAGAGGTCGTGGTGGCAGAGACTCCAGGCGACGACGATCAAGAAGGCGACCGGGCGAACGCACGGGCCCCGGTGCGCGACGGTCAATGGAGTGGCGACCGAGTCAAAGCACCATAGACTAGGGTGAAATTGTATGGCCGGCCCTGGGACTGAGCCTGCAGTCTTGTTTTTGGTTTTGACCCTGAGATGTATAAAGTCAATATAAATAAACTTCGAAATTTTTCCTTACTGTTGCTGTTTTTCAATCTGTCTGTCGTGCGAACTATGCTTTTGTATATGTATGCCCCAACATTCTGCTATTGACAAGCGCACGGCTGAGGAGAAGGAGAATGTTGTGGAGTTGCACGTCTACTCCGGTTCTGAAGGCTAGCTGTCGAGAGGGAGTGCGATAGGGAGGAGCCGACCCCGCAACATCAGTTGGTGGCGCACTGCCCTGGAGTTGTTTGAGAGGACATGTATTGGGCCATCGTCAACCATGCATGACCAATCCGGATTTGAAGGCTAGCTGCCAAAGAGGGGGCGATAGGGAGGAGCCAACCCCGTGGTCTCTGTAGGTGGCGCACTGCACCGGAGTTCTTTGAGAGGGCGGGTATTGGGCCATCGCCGATTCCGTAACCTCAATTCGGGCGGGTATTGGGCCGTCGCCGACCCCGCATGACCACTTCGGATTTGAAGGCCAGCTATCAGAGAGGGAGGCGATAGGCAGGAGCCGACCCCGCGGCCTCTGTTGGTGGCGCACTACCCCGGAGTTCTTTGAGAGGGTGCGTATTGGGCCGTCGTTGACCCCGCAACCTCAATTTGGGCGGGTATTGGACCGTCGTCGACCCTGCATGACCACTCTAGATTTAAAGGATAGCTGCTAGAGCAGGAGTGAAAGGGAGGAGCCGATCCTGTAGCCTCTGTTGGTGGTGCACTGCCTCGAGGTTCTTTGAGAGGACGAGTATTGGGTCGTCGCCGACCCCGCAACCTCAATTCGGACGGGTATTGGGCCGTCGCCGACCCTGCATGACCACTCCGGATTTGAAGGCTAGCTGCCAGAGAGGGGGGGATATAGAGGAGCCAACCCCATGGGTTCTGTTGGTGGTGCATTGCTCCAGAGTTCTTTGGAGGGCGGGTATTGGGACGTCACCGACACCGCAACCTCAGTTCGGGAGGATATTGGGCCGTTGCCGACCTTGCATGACCAATCTGGATTTGAAGGTCAGCTACCAGAGAGGGGGCGATAGGGAGGAGCCAACCACACGGCCTCTGTTGGTGGTGCACTGCCTCGAAGTTCTTTGAGAGGACGTGTATTGGGCCGTCGCCGACCCTGCAAACTCAATTCAGGCGGGTCGCCGACCCCGTATGACCACTCTGGATTTGAAGGCCAGCTACCAAAGAGGGGGTGATAGGGAGGAGCCGACCCCGTGCCCTTTGTTGGTGGTGCACTGCCTCGGAGTTCTTTGAGATGACAGGTATTGGGCCGTCGCCGACCCCGCAACCTCAATTCTGACAGGTATTGGGCCGTCGCCGACCCTGCATGACCACTCCAGATTTGATGGCTTACTGCCAGAGGGAGGGAAATATGGAGGAGCCGATCTTGCGGCCTCTGTTGGTGGTGCACTACCTAGAGTTCTTTGAGAGGGAGGGTATTGGGCCGTCACTGACCCCGCAATCTCAATTAGGTCGATTATTGGGCCGTCGCCGACCCTGCATGACCACTCCGGATTTGAAAAACAGCTACCAGAGAGGGAGGGAGATAGGGAGGAGCCGACCTCGTGACCTCTGTTGGTGGTGCACTGCCCCGGAGTTCTTTGAGAGGGCAGGTATTGGGCCGTCGTCGACCCCACAACCTCAATTTGGGCGTGTATTGGGCCGTCGCTGACCCTGCATGACCACTCTGGATTTGAAGGCTTGCTGCCAGAGAGGGGGGAAGATATGGAGGAGCTGACCCTGTAGCCTCTGTTGGTGGTGCACTGCCCCTGAGTTCTATGATAGGGGAGCTGCCGAGAGGGGGCGATAGTGAGGAGCCGACCCCACGGCTTCTGTTGGCAGCGCACTGCCCCGGAGTTGTGTGTTGCGAAGGCTTGGGCTCCGCGATGGATGGCCAACCTTCGCCGAACGGGGGAGGGCTAAGATGCAAATCTAGACAACGCACAGAGTGTACAAACACATTGGTTTATTAAAGTATAATCTTGACTAAATGTACAAGTGCATTTATTGAAAAAATTTGAGCAAGTGCTCAGCATTCCATGGATGGGTCAGATCCTTTTCCTCCATGTTTCCCAAAATATACGTCTCCGGTCCCACGATGTCTGTGATAGTGTATAGGCCTTCCCACTTTGCGGAGAGCTTGCCTCGTCGGCCGATCTCGGGCCTGAAAGTGGCGTCCCGCAGGACGAGGTCGTCGACTCTGAAGCTTCGCTTCCAGATACGGGAGTTGTAGTATCTAGCCATCCTTTGGTTGTGCTTGATTAAACTTGTTAGCACACGATCCCTTACCTCGTCGATGGGCTCAAGTTTGATGTTGAGTCCCTCTTCATTGGCTTCTTCATTGAATTACTAGAGCCGGAGAGACTCCTCGTCGACCTCCACCGGGACGACCGCATCCACCCCATAAGCCAGCATGAAGGGGCTCTCGCCAGTTTACACTTTGTAGGTTGTGCGGTAGGACCAAAGGATGCCAGGTAGCTCGTCAGGCCAGGTCCCGGGGGCGCTGCCGACCTTCTTCTTTAGCGGCTCCAGGATGCACTTGTTCGTGGCTTCGACGAGGCCGTTGGACTGCGGATGCGCCAAGGAGGTGTAATGGAGGTTGATTCCTCAATCCGAGCGAAGCTCCGGAAGTCCAAGGAGTCGAACTGCTTCACATTGTCCGTCACTATGGAGCGAGGTATCTGATGTGTCTATATTTTACATGTTTTTACCGCATCATTTCATGTCTTATTCGCCTCCAAACTCCATATTTTCATACATTATCGTGCTTCTAACGCCATATTCGAGTTTTGTATAGATTTTTGGATTTTCAGGTGTTTTGGAGCGCATTGGAGCTATTTTGGGACATGAACACATCTGACACATCAGAGACGTCATTGGCAAGGCTCCATGAGAGTTCACCGAGGAATCGAAGAAGATTGGAGGAGAGGAGGAGAAGAGAATGAGAAATGGTAAAGTTGAGATCAGTTTCCCAGGTGACTTGACCGAGTGGCATCCGCTACTCGACCGAGCTGACACGCTGAAATCGCACAGGAAATGGCTCAGACCTATTCGATCGAGTAGACAACCGACTTGACCCGAGTCGTAACAAATAGATGGAGATCTCGAGCTTCTCTCTATGGCATCCCAGCTCGATCGAGCACCAAAGCAACTCGACCGATCAGCTCACCTGCTCGACCCGAGTTGAAAAGAAACAGAGCGGAATTTTGGAGTAAGTCTGGATTTACTATAGCTCATCCGAGTAGTGGGGGCTACTCTACCGAGTAGCCCGTATCAGCCAGACACAGAAGCAACAACAAGGGGAGCCTGTAGCTAACTCAACCAAGCAGGCTCCTCTACTCGGCTGAGTAGCCGACTCGACCATCCTAGTTTGTGGGCCAAAGTGCCCAGATTTTCTGAGATTTTTTGGGACTTCTACCGTATGTATTTAAGGACATTTTTGCTTTATTTTTAGGGAGGAACTTTAGAGAAACTCTCAGTTTAGTTTTAATTAGGTTTTTGAGAATTTGTGACGTCACTATTTTGTATGAAGCAAAGCTTGGATTTTTATTATTGTATTGCGCAAGGAATCTTGTCTTCTTAATTCTCTTTGGATTGCTATTTCTCTACGACGCGTTGGTAACAATTCTCTACACTTTCTATTGCTTTTTTATGTTTTCCATTTCCATGATGAATTCTATTGCATCTATTGAATATTTTGTTGTTATTTCTATGATGCGTGAGTAGTCTTATCTAGGGCTAATGGATAGCCCATGGATTTTAGGATTGAGATGCAAAGTTAGGATTTTTAGGTTGTGTTGGAATAAAAGGGAAGTATTTTGGTTGTTGGTCTTGCAAAGTTTATAGGAGAACTCGTACTGAGATCGTGCCCACGGTCAGTGGAATCGATTGGCTTAAGGAGTATCCTATAGGCTTAATTAGGGAGTTAGTGGATTTAATTGTGACTCGTGAACATGCCCAGCTCGTGTCTTGACGGGATCCACCGACGAACTATATTACTAATTGACGGCTACTGCCATTGCGTCAATGAGAGCCACCAAAATACATCGAAGATCTAACCCACGAGAGTGGCGTGAGCTGAGATCATTCCGTCCACGAGAGTGGCGTGAATATTGTCGATTCTTAATGCACGTGTCATGTGCGCCTACGGGTTAATGCGATACGTTAGATTCATGGTGCTTAGAACTATGAATTCCACATCTTGGATGCGACAATCCCTATAAAACCAATTCAACGTAAGAGTCTTAACCAAGCATCGACATCCGACGATCCTAGTGGTGAGTCCTAAAGCCCTAGTCTTTATTAATTATTCGCAATCCTAAACAAACAATCTTTCAAAACCGACTGCTACCTACATTCTGAGATTTAAAAATAACCCAAGACAATAACATTCTTTATACTATTACTTGACACTGTACGCTTACATAAAGTGCCAGGGATTCACATTTAGGATACATTTAGCGCTTGGTGTACGTGCCATTGCTAGGTGAGTTCTAGGTGTTAGTTCACGGGCGATCAAGTTTTTGGCGCCGTTACCGGGGAAGGTAACAATGTTACTTGGATTATTTTTCTATTGAAGAATTTGTTAGAAAATCTTATCATCTCTTATCTTTCAATACTTTTTATTCTTTTATTACTTTGCTACTGACGGTGTTTTCTGAGCTCTTGCTGTGCATGAACACTTGCTTTTGGAGTCTTGATAAAGAATTATTATTTGACCCCGAGATCGAAAGGACTGCAGAAGGATCAAAGCGGAAAAAAGGAGTCAGACTCCTATAGATACAATGGCAGGGGGAAATGCTTCTCCTCCATACAAAGGGTCCATCCTAGACTATATTAAGCCAAACTTTACTGAAGCTTCTTCCATCTTGAGACCGCAGCAGGCAGCAGGCAGTTTTGAGCTGAAAACTGGGTTGATAAACTTGATGCAGCAGGACCCCTTCCATGGGCATCCTCATGAAAACCCAACCCACCATATCAACACGTTCTTGGCAAAGTGCGACACGTTCCATGCTAAAGATGTGAGCGAAGATGCAATTAAGCTTAGGCAATTCACATTCACTCTGAGGAACAAGGCCTCCTATTGGTTTCGAGCGCATCCTTCTAATACCTTCACAACTTGGGAGCAGCTGGCCACCGCCTTTGTGCACAAGTTCTATCCACCATCCAAAACTGTGAGGATTCGAGGAGCGATCTCAAATTTCAAGCAACTTCCTCAGTAGTCATTGTACGAGGCTTGGGAGAGATTTAAAGACTTGCAGCAGCAATCTCCGCACCATGGAGTCGTTGAGTGGGATCTTGTTCAAAGCTTCTACAATGGGCTCCAACCAAGCACAAATATGATTATAAACATCTCCGCTCAAGGAGCTCTCTTGTATAAGCCATCCGATGAAGCTTTATCTCTGCTGGAACAAATGATCACGAATATTCAGCAGTGGGGCAATGAACGCTCATCTACTAAAGCCCCCGAGGTAAAAATCGCTACCGATCTTGATAGTCATATTGAAACTCTTTGCAAACAGGTAGCGAGGATTGAACAGAGGTTGGATGCCATCCCAACCACCTCTAGAGCTCCATCTTATCCCACGCATGAAGGCAATGCAGAGCAAGGCTATGCTCCAAAAGAGGGACCCTATAATGGAGCAGACATGCAAACTGTGCAGGTACACTTTGTAGCTGGAGAGGGAAGGAATCAATGTCAACATCCGGCAGCGAGAAATCATCCCAGATTTTCGTATTGCAACCCGAATGGAGGACTGCAACCTCCTCAGCAACAGAGACCTCCACCACCTCCTCAGTAACAAGGGGCGCCTCCGCAACAATATGGGTTTAGTCCATCTGGGCCTTACACCGTCAACAACAACAATATGCACCGGCAGATCCAAAGCCCAATCTCGAGGCAACATTTGACACCGTCATGAGTGGGCAATCCAAGATAAATGCAGAGAATTCTACGTGTTTTAAGTATATCAATAATTCCATCGATGAGCTCAAAGGCCAAAAATCTCAATTCATGAAGATGCAAGGGAGATTGCCTTCTTACCCGGAGCCCAATCCTAGGGCCCAAGAAAATGCAGTGGTCGCAGTTACCACGAGAGGAGGAAAGACTACCGACACTATCATGGTGTCGGTTTCTAGCAATTTGAGCCGAAAGCCGTCTATTCATGCTCAAGATGGAGATGCTACTACCGCTGAAAATGACGAGGAAAAGTCTACAGAGGAGCCTTATGCTATTGAAGAAAAGGAGGCTTCGCCATCTACCTCACATACTAGCGCTACGGCACCGACAGATGTTACTACTACTTCCAACAATTCTATTCCATGGGATGCCGCCAAAGACAAAGCGAGCCGACCTCCACCTCTATATCCCCAAAGGCTGGCTTTAGAAAAGATGGAGAAGAAATACGCAAAGTTCTCCGAGCTCGTCAAAGGTATACAACTGAACATCCCTTTTATGGACGCTATCACTAAAGTCCCTATGTACGCTAAATTCTTAAAGGATCTTATTACAGAGAAGCGTAAACAAGAAGATGTGAAACTATTGGACAATTTCACCTCAGTTATTAAGAACCATCTACCGAAGAAGTTGCCAGATCCGGGAGTTTCACAATGCCGTGCTCCATTGGCGGCACCCATATTAGCAAATCGTTGATCGATTTGGGAGCAACCATTAGTTTGATGCCGCTCTCCATCTTTAAGAGGCTAAACATCGTGCCGGAGCTTGAGCATACCGATATGACCATTCAATTAGCGGACCACTTTATTACCTATCCGATAAGCATCGCACGCGACATCATCCTTCAAATTCCACCCGGGCTATGCGTGCCGGTAGATTTTGTGATTATGGACATGCTAGAGAAAGGTAGCTCGTAGATCATTTTGGGTCGTCCATTCATGGTGACGACCGATGTCTTGATTGACGTCCGCGAGGGGACGTTATCTCTGAACGTGGGAAATATTGATGTCCAATTCCGCTTGCAAAAGCCTATGAGGGAACGCCCACCACCGAAAGACGCTAATTCTCTTGATCTCTTGGAGGATGAGACTACACATGAGCATACCTTGGAGGAGATGACCAAAGATCTAATGAAGATGAGCTTGGATGACGACGACGACGTCGTATAAAACAAAGCGGTGGCCGCCTATCTACGAGTCCTTGACGTGGAGCCCCGGACATACACTTGCACCATCAAGAACCAGAGGCTACTATCTCCTTGGCCTCTGATGGCCGACATGAGGAGGCACACCAAATACCACCGCATGGGATTATTGGAAAGCATGACAGGCGTATTTTGCATGTGCCCAACACCATTCGTTGAAAATCTTGAGGGAGTCAAGCTTACGACTTAAAACAAGCGCTTATCGGAAGGCAACCCAACTTTCTTTCCCTTAGTTTTTGCTTTCTTTTTATTTTTCTTTTCTTATTCAAAAACAAAATAAATACGCTTTTGATTATAAGAAAATACAAAAACACAAAAAATTTGATGAATTCCCCCGTCTACATGTTGAACAATAAGGAGAGCGCAACAAACGATGAAAAGAACGAGAAGTAACCAAGGGAAGAGCACTTTAGAGAAATACAAGCTTGGGGGAAGTTATAGGTGGCTCAGCCGAGTAACTACCCTACTCGGTCAAGCTGCAGGAAATTGGAGAAAACAGGCAAAACAGGCTCTGGAAGTTAATTGCGACTCGGCCGAGTAACCCCTACTTGGTCGAGCTACAGTACGAGCTGCAAAAAGCTAGAGAAGAAGGCAAAAAGTGGCTCTAGAGATTAATTGCGACTCGACTGAGTAGCCCCCTACTCAGTCGAGCGACAGGCAGAGCCCAAAAAGGTCGAAAAAGAGCACTCTGTTTCTAATTCGACTTGACCGAGTAGATACCCAACTCGGTCGAGCGACAGGAAGAGTCCCAAAAGTGCTAAAAGGGCACTCTGGAAAGCTTAATGGACTCGATCGAGTAGCTATCCTACTCGGCAGAGTTGCAAGGAGAGCAAAAGAGAGATGAAAACAACGCTCTGTTTTAATTCAGCTCGACCGAGCTGAGTAAGCAGCTCGATCGAGTACAAGGGCACAATTTCTGAGCTTAATTTCAAAAATTTTATAATCTTTTATTACTCGACCGAGCAGCGACCGCTGCTCGGGCCCGAGCAGCGACTTACTCAGCTGGGGCCCACATTCAAACCAAGTTTGTTTTATTCTATTTAATTCGAAATGACTCGACCCGTCCCTAATCCTACTCGAACTCAGCCCCCTAATCCCGAGCTGACCCCTAACCCTAGCACCAACTCGACCTCCCCGACGTCGCCTCTCCCTCTGCTCGAGCGCCACCCGGAGCCGTCGCACTCGGTCTGCCCCGCCACCCCCTCTACTCTTTCTCATCCTATCTCTATTCCCCTCTCCCCTATCTCTCTCACCGCCTCTTCCTATCCCTCATCCCCCACTTCGCTATCATCTCTCCGGTGATTCATCGGAGCAGCCCCTGGTGCCACCCAGCACCGATGGCACATCCCGTCACCTCCCCCATCATTTTCCATCTCTACCCGTCCCACCCTCCCAAAAATCCTGCAGCCACCCCCATTGCTCCGGCAACTCGCCAGAGCTAAGCCAATCAGGCAGCCGCCCGAGCTACCGCCCGAGCACACCATGTGCTCGGGCCGAGCAGCCCCCCACCCTACCCCCCATCTTCTTCTTCTCTTCCTCCCTATCTCCCCCATATCAGAATCACGCCCACCCCTAATTCTTTCGATTTTTTAACTTCAAACCCGATAATTTTTGCAAATGCCTAATCTTATATCTTATTACAGGTACACTTGGAGCTCCTTCGAGGATCCGAGGAGTTGGGTTTGGATCAGCTTAGGGGATAACTTGGATTCGAGGCATCGTACGTACGCACTACACTTTCGCTTTCGTAGCTACGCTCGGATATTAGTATACTCCTTCCACTCTTTATTTATTTTTATTACCATACCATCATAGTTAGCACATTTGCACGATGCCTCCTTGCTTAGGCCGAGGAAACCTCAGCCGGCGAAGGGGAAGGCCACCTCTGGCTCCTCCTCTTCCTGACCTGCACGACGCCCACTACGTTCACCCTCACCCTCACCCAAGCTGTACTTGGACGATGCGTCGTCCTCGTCCGACTCATCATGATCCACCACACACATGCCTCCAGCCATAGAGGCACCCCACACCACCCACCCTATCGCTTATCCCATCCCTACCACCGCTCCTCCGCCCCGTCCAGTTTTTCCACCACCCACCCTGAGGATGTATAGTATCGCCTTCAAGGACGATGCTCACCGCGAGCGTTCCTTGCCATGTCCCACCGCACCATCGTCCCCACCCGCTTCGCTCATATCCCCACCCTCCAGCACCTTGGACTCCTGCATGGTGTCTACAGGCTTTACCAAGTCATTGGTTTTGACCGCCTCCTAGCCATCCACGCCCGCACCTACACACGCCTCACATTTGAGGCGTTGAGCTCTATAGTCGTCACCTCAATGGATGATGGCATTAGCTTCAGGCTGCTTGACCACGACGTAGTGATCATGCACGCCATGATCCATGCCCACTTCCACTTTATCGCCATCCCCGATCGCACACTCTCTTTCTCCCCAGACTTTGAGCCCATGGCATTCGATGCCAAGTAGTTTTGGCATCACATCATAGGTCTGCGAGGATATCGCCCTAGCGGGGTGAATCCTCTTATATCGTCCACCCCTGCCTCTGCTACGCCCAGCTCCACCTCGCCACCACTCTCTTTTCTAGGCCAGAGGTCTGGACACTCTCCCTACCCAAGCTTTCCCATCTTATGGGGATGACTCAACTTCTGCGCTTCCACCCTGAGGGAACGGTTGTTTTGGCCGCTCTTGATTTTACTTCTTCCACCCTTTCGGATCCAGCCAGTTCTTTCGCTCCTTAGCTTACCGATTCACCTATCTCGGAGCCCATCGCTGCCAGCACTCTTCCCGCACCTGTGGACCTCCTCACTTTCCTTCTTACCACTTTAGGGTCCACAGTCTCTCTTCTTGACACCACTTCTATACCAGCATCAGCAGTCTTTTCTGAGAGTGTCATGGTGTCAGTCACCACTTCTGTTGCCACGACGTCTCCCATTTCTAATGCTGCTGTTGCTTTTATTTCTGCACCGGATCTCGGATCCTTTCCACGCACATACTCTTCCTTTGAGATCCCTGTTAGGCCACCCTCACCTGACTTCCAGTTCAGACCCCGGGTATCACCTACCCGTGGGCACACTACGATGATGGTCTCTAGCAGTACACGCACATCCCTTAGTGTCTGCACCACGGACGCACGTCTTTCTACGATGAAGACCGAGGTTGTCACCCTGAGGCGTGCCTTTGACACCCTCTCAGCCTCCCTCTCCGCTTTTCAGCAGTCTGTGGAGCGGGACCTCACAGCCATTCTTGACATTCTTAGGCATCATCGTGCACCCACTGTCATACTTGCACCAGCCCCTCCTCCCAGGCCAGACCCTGTCCCTTCAGCCCCTCCTGCACCGCTCACTATGCCTCACTCTCAGGCTTCTACAGGGCCTGTTACTACTACCCTTGAGCCAGTTACGCCTCAGTTGGAGACTTTTGTTGTCGACATACACGTTCTCAAACCTGTTGACACTCCAGCTGTTGTACCTTTGTCTGAGCCTGTTATCCTTCTATTTCCTCACCAGCTGACACACCAGTCAAGCCTTCACATTTTGTGCCTGATGTTCCCATTTCTGGTCCCCAGCAGTCGGACCCATCATCACCTCTAGAGGGTGATACCGCTGTTTGATCCTCACACTATTTTTGCTCCTCTTACCCCCTCCTTTTTGTGCCCATCTGTCTCTTCGGGGCCCTGACCTTGCATAGCTTGGGGGTGACATTTTTTCACCACCGCATACATTCTATTATGTTGCATTTGCACCTGCATCATGAAATCATTTTCATCATCTGCCTGCCTACTCATATCTTTGCATATTAGGCATTAGGACATGCACTTTTGCTTTTATTGTTCGCATGGTTTCATTTTTTATTTTGTTTTCTTTTATTTACCATCTGCTCGCCCTAGCCTCATTTTCCCTTCTTATCAGTGTGATCTCAGCAGTGAGGACACTGCTGTGTTTAGCCTGGGGGACGAGCAATATCGCTTTTATTTTCATTTCTTTCATTTTCTTTCATTTTCTTTCATTTTACACCCTTTTTATCTTAATTTTTCACCAGTTTTCCGCCGATTCATTTTTTAGCATCATAATTTCCATGTTTGGTATGCTTACTTGCATGTTTTTATTTTATTTTCTCCACCCTTCTTTTCCCCTTTTGCTAGATATATTTCATGTGATTATATATCTTTTAGCTTTAGTAGCTATCACGATGCTTATTACGTTTGCCATGCTACTCAGAGTATTTCAATTCTTACTATTCATATGCTTGTATATATATTCTGTTGACGATCTCTCTATATGAATACATGAAATGAATTGAAGCTGAATGTATGCAGTAGTATATAGTATGCTCAAGTTGGATATGCACCGAGATTCACGCATCTTTAGAATATTTGAAGCATCTGTTTCTTTATCTTTTTCACCTTCTATCGCATGCCTACTATTATTATGTGCCTTACCGCATGACTTCATTATTCGTTGAAATGAATGAAAATATATGTGCTAGCTTATGAGTTTAGTTGGAGAATTATCTTATTGAACCATTGTGCACATCTTATGAGTGAACCGAGTAATTATATTATTTCCTTCTCCACATATCTTATTATTCTCTACATGTCACTTGGGCTCACCCCCTCTGCAGCTACATATACCGCATCCTATTCCCAAAAATCCCAAAAGAAAAAGTTAGCTTCAAAAAGCTCAAAAAGCCAAAAAGGAGCCAAAATAAATGTATATCCTATTGCTCCAATATATTTATAAAAAAGAAAGAAAAAAGAGATACTTCATATGTCCTACTACTTGAAGCTACACAAATACTTGGGAAAAAGCCACAAAAAATTCCTTTATCCTTAGATGCACTGCATCAAGCTAAGCTTGGGGGGTGAATCCATTTGATTATCCGAGTGAGTACGCCATTAGAGTGGAGTTGTGCACATTTGGGGATATTTGATAATGCTCAGACTTTGCGAAATATATTAGCTATGGAGATTTTTCATGATTTGAGATGAATATATGAATGCCATGATCCTTATTTTATTCTCTGGTGCATGCTTGGTATGACTCGTATATGCTTCATTTATCTCTATTGATTGAAAAGTGCGTCGCCAACATGTTTATGCTAAACTCTATGAATTGCATGATGTGTATATGAATTGATTGTATGAATTTAGAGAATCCCTTCATTTGTTCTTAAATGCTGGCAAGCAATATATTTAGCTAAGAGATGAAATTCTTATTAGCATGTGATCTACTTTCGAAGTATTGTGATATGTCGATATGACTTGAGATCTGACCGAATACTCTAGCACTTCCCTCCATCTTCCATTTTATTTTTCTATTTTTAATTTTTATTGCCCGGTGAGCCTCGTATTTGTCTTCCTCGAGGACGAGTAAGAGGTAAGCTTGGAGGATTTTGATGTGTCCATATTTTACTATTGGATCTCCTGGCACACCAAATACACTAGAGTAGGGTGAATAGTGTAAATCACGACAATATTGCAAAATTAAAAGTTAATAAAAAATTGCAATAAGAGTGCAGAAATAAATGAACATAATCCAGAATATTCCAAACGCAAACACAGAGATTTTTATCCTAATCCGGATCATTGTGATCCTACGTCCAGTCCTCTATCCCGTAGAGATTTGAATCCACTAAAACACTTGCTCCCCGCAAGTAATCAACATACAAAGATGTCAACACTCCCCGTGTTGCAAACTTGTACAATCTCTTCAACAAGAGATTCACCAAATAAAGTAAAGAAAGAGTATGAAACAATATCACATATAGCCTTGATAATTGATGGAATTATTGCGCAAGGAAGGTGATTGAATCTCCAAGGTTCTGGATGGAACTCGCAGTAGAACAAACTTGAAGATTGGCATTTCCATGGAGGAAAAATTTCTGCAGATGTTCCTCTAAGAAAATCTGAAAATCACCTACTTTCTAGAGAGAGAAAGGAAACTTAAGAAAAGAGAAAAAAGTGAATTTTCGTGTGTTTTTAAGCAAGGGTCCGGGGGTCTATTTATAGTCCAAAAAGGTAGTTTTTGAACGTTGGACAACTGCCTAAATTTTCAAAAAAATTTGGGAAAGTTTTTCTATTAGTCTACTAATATGAGTGCCTGGTCGACTAATTAGAACTGCTGACTATGATTCTGGCTGTTGAGGTGTCCTTTCAGAAAATAACTTTCAAAATCGGAAAGAAACTTCTGTAAACGGATATAAACTTACAGGCACTAGCCGTTTATGGCAGTTCTAACTTTCAGAAATAAAATGTATTATTTAAATGATAAATCATTTAAATAATTGTTTGGAAAATAGACTGGTAGACTAACAAAGTCTGTTAGTCGAATAAAAATTTGAAAGTTTAGAAATTTGTGGGAAAAAGATCCTAGAGACTTAAAAATGAGTCTGACGAAGTTTTAGGATAGAAATAATTTAATATTATAATTAGTCGACTAGCATTAGGGATTGGTCGACTAATGGGATTTCTGACGTGATTTTTTGAAAACAGATCCTAAACGACTAAGAGAGATTATCATCAAGGCTTTACATTCTAAGTAAATGCAAGAGAAAAAATAAAGATTACATCTCATTTACAAGATACAAAATATCGTCGATATGCTTCGTCTTGTATTGGATGCTTCTTGCAATATGTAGACTTGATAATTGTCTTAGTTGATTTGTACTATAACATCTGCATAGATAGAGTTAGTATAAAGATAAAATATTTGAATCATCAAAACCACATGAGTAGTTGTGAGTTTCCAACATTCTCCTCCCTTTTGACGATTTTACAAACATTGAATATAATAAAAAAGATGTTATTGTAAAATAAAAATGTTAAGTGCAATTTGTATAACCATATATAACAGGAACAGAATGAACATGAATATAATGAACATGAATATTAACATGAAATGTGAATTTCTTATTTAGCATAATATATGAAAAGTATAATATTAGTTCATGATGTATATTTCTTATTTAGCATATCTCCCCCTGAATATTAGCATAATTATTATATTAATTCTCCCCCTTTGAAATTATCAAAAATGGGAAAATCTGCCATTTTAGTGGATTAGTCGCCTAATGGTATATTCTGGTCGACTAATTGTAGAAAATAGCAGAGAACAAAAAAAACAGAGGAGGCACTTTTTGTGGAAGCAAATGGAAATTCATTAAGAAATTACAAAAGTATTTGATAGGATGCTTACATGCCATAAAGAAAGATACAATCTAAAGCAAATAAACAACAACATAAAGCAAATACATTCAAATAACTAAACAAACTAATATCAAGGTTTACTAGTCGACCAGCTAACTGTCCTGGTCGACCAGAAACTGAAACGTGTGAGGCCTAATACAATGGAGGAGGCCTAGGAGCGTGGTGTGATGTGGAGCGAGAGTACGGAGACATTATTCCAAGAGGCTTAGAATTTGTGCTTGAGTGCCTTGCATATTGGTAAAGTCCATTTGTATGTCATGCCGAATTTGTGCAAGACTAGTCTCAAATATACTTAAATGTGCTTGAACTCCTACGAAATTGACATTCATATCATCTTGAAGATGATCAATTTGTTCTTGGAGGGATGACCTAGATGGTTGAGAGTGAGCATGAGGGTTCATAGTAATCTTGTGACCACGAGGTGGTGACTTGATCGGTGGCTCTTCTTCAACATGTGGAAGTGGATGAAGTTCCATGCAAATCAAGAAGGAATGATCAAAGCATAGTGGGTTATAAATGGCCACTTCATCGACAAGAGGAATTTCAAAATGTTGAAGAATACGGGTGATCATGCAAGGGAGAAAGATGTTGTTTGAAATGGGTTTTACTAAGGCTAACATGAGAGATATTGACCAATCCACTTTTATACCATGCATGATGGCATAGAGAACGCGGAGGCGAGTTTCATCAATGTAGTGTAAAGAACCAACCTTTGGAAGAAGGTTGTAAGTGATGACCTTTAGGAGAAGGCGTGGAGTGGGATGTAAATTTATGGAAAGCATACCGGAAGGTTGAAAATTAGGACTAAGTAAATCATGAGTGGGTCGATGATTCATTGGAAATCCGATATATTGATCATTTGACCGAGGAAGGCCAAGACATTCGGCAAGAATGCCAAAAGTGAGATTCATATCTATACCTTGAACTTTTGTATCAAAATATATGTTTCTGCCATCTTGATAAACAACCATATTAGAGTAAAAAATTTTCACAAGGAGAGGATAATATGGAATGTCTTCATACCAAAGGTGGAAGAGAGAGACATTATGGAGAAGATGGTGAAGGTTGAAGTTTTGGATTGTATGATCACTAAAATCAATTGATTGTTCAGGATAAAATGGAGTGAATTCCATGGCGGCATACTTGGCGTGTGCATCTTCGGCCGGAGTGGATTGACGAGATGAACATGGATTTGAAAAGGGAAACATTAAAGAGAGATGGATTGCTCCTTCAGAGAATTTGTGTGTTCTCTCTCGAAATATAGAATATTTTCGGCTATATTGTGCCTTGGGTTTCTCATGGTGAAGAAGAAAGACCCATGGTGTTTAAATAGAAGATTTGAGTGGGAAATTCGAATTTTGAATCAAGAAACCGAATTAAATAACTTCTGAATAACTCCTAAGACGTTTTGGAAACTTCTGCAACATTTTTGATATGTAAATCTAGTAAGAAATTGCGCATAACAACGTTCAGAAACGGCCATTCTTCGGCTGTCAACATCGATTAATCGACTATGATTGGTTGTTAGTCGACCAGTCGGGTGTTTTTGTTCAGCGGTTTGGGCATTGATCAAAAATTCAAAAATTTATTTATAATATTCATTTCGGTCAAAGAGAAGGACTGATGGGTTATTGCCTTGGAAAGGTAATTGTGTAAGAAGGTTGACCATGTGTAAGTACCTTTGTACTTAAAGTGTAAGAGGGTTTAAGGGAGAGTTCATGTCCTTAGTACTTGGAAAGTACTTTAAGAGATGGAAATGTATCATTCAAAGTTCTAAATGAAAGAAATTAGGTTTTGACCAAATATAAAAGTAATTTTATGAAAAGTATATTTTTATTGATATAATAAGTAATTCTGGAGGGTTAGTCGACTAGTATCCAGTATTGGTCGACTAATTCAAAAATGAATTATTTCCGAAAAATGTAGAAAAATCATAAAATGATACTAACGTAATATATAACTATAATATATGATTAAAATGTCGATTCACTAATAATATCAAGTTCTCTTCTATGTTTTAGAAAAGTTTCTTCCTTGAGAGGCTTAATGACGTGTGCCACGCCGGCGGTGACCCGCGTGGCAAGGGGGTTTAGATATTTGTAACCGCAAGCGCACGGTGTTGTAGTGTGGCTTGGGGGTCGAACACAGGGAGGCTAGGATGTGCTTGTGTCAAGGAGGACCGAAATCACCCCGTGGGCGAGCTAGCCCGAATCGGTTGATGGGTTGTCACGGAAAGGAATGCAAGGTATGAACAATAAGAAAATAAACCCGGGACTTTGGTTTCCACTCCAACGAGCGACTCTCCCCGATACGGCCTACGTGTAGGATAGCGATCGGAATTAGGGTCTAATGGTGAGACGTTGCCTCTGAAAGTGGTACCGGCATCCCATGGGCCCGATATTCCGGTCGGTGCCCAGGATGATACGCCGGACTTCCCGGATTCGATCAGTGGGCAATCCCGTGTCCATTAACACTGATCGATTCCGGAAGCACTAAGCTCGTAACGATAACTCCCAACGTCTCATCTTGCCGCTCCCGCGTGCTAGGATTCGGCGTCTACGTTATGGGCGTGAGCTATGGCTAGGGAGTCAACCACCAAGTTTATTCCCCCTTGGCCCAACGGTCAAAGGCGGTCTTTTTCCCGCCGATGACAATGAAATACCCCGCGTAACCGTTAGATTCCTAATCCCTATCGATTTCCTGACCCTATGGACGCATCGGGAAGAGCCCCCGAAGGGGTTTCTGCCAAAATCCCAGATTTGGGAACTACTCACAAATATTCATTAAAAAGCGATCTAAACGAAAATGAACCGTTGAAATCATAATCAGACGATTGGAATGCGAAGGAAATAGAGCAATTAAGATAATACTAAAGTTTGAGAAAGATCTGAAAACTTACAATAAAAGAGTAATTACAGCCGTCACAAATAGGAGAAAACAGTAAAAACTAGCAGCTCCCCGTTTCTGGAACCCTAGGGGTTCTATTTATAGGCTCGCGTATCACCCGATCGGTTGACAAGTCAACCGATCGGGTGATCCGTTACAGATAATAAACAGAAAACGGCGAACTTTCACCCGGTCATATGAACCGGTCGGGTGAGTTCTTGGAGTGACCGGTTGGATCTTGGCGCCATCGGGTGAAGGGATCGGTTGGGTGCCCGTGTCTTCGGCTGCTCAGCATCAGCTACAGATGAACCGATCGAGTGAGAGTCACCCGATCGGTTGGAATTTGGCTCGAAAAGACAGAGAATCAGCCCCAGTTGAACCGACCTGTGAACCGGTCGGGTGACTTCCCCTTGAGCTTCGGCTGAGACCGGGTGGTGCACGCGTGCATCACCCGATCGGTTGGAGATGACCAACCGACCGGGTGAGGGCCTGAAAGATGAAATCTTCGTCGTTTGGCCCCCTGGATCACGCGTGACTCCTCCCGTTGCTCCAGGGACTTGAGATATCGTCGTTAAACGTCCCCTACGTGGGCAATCTCCTGCAAACATGGAGAAACAAAGAAAAGTGAAAGAAAACGAGAAAATACGAGAAAACGAATAAAATACGGCGGAAAATACGGAGAAACACAAAAGAAAACGTGCGGGAATATATGAAATATAAACGCACGTCAAAATCCCCCAAGCTGAACTCTTCCTCGTCCTCGAGGAAGACGAGTGAGAGTAGGAGCTCGGAGGGAAAAAATAGAGAGAAAGAGAGAAAAAAAAACTCTATATCCTAGATCGTCCTTCAGAGCCAACAAAATCAAAAACGACACACCAAGCAAGCAAACGTCAAATCACATCACTAAACCTAGGAAAACGAGTCCAAATAAGTGTCGTGGGCCCACGCGGTGAAGCGCGAGTGAGCGTGGTCGTGCGCTAGCAGTCGGTGTCGCTATCTACGATGTGCAATAAAGCTCGATATACACAAATCCAGGAAATGACCCAAATACCGATTCGAATTTGAAATTGCGGTGAATATTAGTTCAAGCATGCATGAGAAGAGTATAAGAATAGAAGCGTATCATGCATCGGGGATTCCACAACTAGGGTTAAGGAGATCACGCCATTATAGCCTAGATACTAGCTAAAAAAGTTCCTAAGCCAAGTGTTTTCGAAAACGATGGGGGTTGAGATGATGTGGAGTAGAACACTCAGTGCAAATTCTCGCCTTCCCTTTATTCTCGGTAGATAGGAAGAATATTCACACTTGAAATTTTTTTGGGTTTTGGGTATTTGTATTTTTTTTTGGCTTTTTGGCTATACAAAATTTTTCTTTTCTTTTTCATTTTGGGTTTTTCTTTTCTTTTCTCTTTTTTTTTGGATTTTTGGGTTTTTGGCTATACACATGTGTACTCTCCCAAGTGGGAGAACGGTACACGACGAGGGGATTTGCACCAAGTAAAACAAAAAAGAAGTCGAAATCTAAACACTTGGGCAAAGGAAACTATTCTCGCTAAATAGAGCATAGGCTAAATGGGTTATCCTAGTCCTTAATTGTGGAATCCCGACGCATGCGAATTGAAATATACGATATAAATATAGCATGCATATAGTAGAAGCAAATACCGCATATTCAAATCGAAGCATGATAATCTAGGGGTCATTCCTGGACAGGTATATAAAATAAAATCACAAAGTAGAAGCACACCAAACAGATAGGCACGACGCACGACTCACAAAAAGCTAAGTGGACCCACGATGCGTGAAATGCAAGAGGACTCGAAATCCTAGGGTCAGTGAGTGTGATTATTGATGCCATGCTAGGTGTGTGTGACTTTGTGGCGATTCATCATAGGATTCATCTCTAGGAGAAAGAGATAAAAAGAAGAGAAGAGAAAAAGGAAAAAAAGATAAAAAACACGATGAAAACGACACAAAAACGAAAAAGAAGGGCTCAAATGGCGCACATAGTGCGACTCCCCCAAGCTGAAGTTTGCATTGCCCTCAATGCAATATGAGTGAGTACGGGAGGGAAATGAAGATGGGGGGAATACGCACCGACACAAAAAGAAATGAAAACGAGGAAAACACAGAGATGAAACTAAAAATAAAGAAAGATCAAAATCAAAATCAAACGACACGAAAATAGAAATAAAAATACACAACACAACACTCAAAAGGGGAAAAACAAGCACACACACAAAAATGAGAAAAACAACAAAACACGACAACACACCAAAATATACGTCCCCCAAGCTAGACATGAAAGTGCTAGCAAATAAAATGTGATCGTGAAATGTAGAGATATGCAAGGGGGAGTCAAAAACAAACAAGGAGAAATCAAATAAAAAAATAAAAAAAACTAAAAAATAAAAAGGAAGTGATGCGACACGTGAATCGGTCCCCCCCCGACTGAGAAAAAGCAGGGCCCCGAAAAGACAGATGGGCACAAATACGGGGGGGGGCAAAAGCGGGAAAGAAAAAATCAAGCAGGGGCACCACCCTCTGGGGGTGGTGAGTTGAGCAGGGGGCTGTGTGCGACGAGTACGACGGGTGGGCCTAGGGTTCGAAGAGCTAGTGTCGGTGGGCTTAACACGGCAAAAATGGCGATCGGGCGAGGGTGAATGCGAACGGGTGGTCGGGGGTTTTTATAGGGTTTTAAGTCGAACCGATCGGGTGACTTGTCACCCGATCGGTTGACGGTTAGGTCAAAAATTCTTGCCGAAGAAGTGCTACAGGCGAACCGGTCGGTTGACTTGTCAACCGATCGGTTGGCCGCTCCACTCATTTTCCCGAGAATTGGGGGTTGCTCACCCGGTCGCCTCAACCGATCGTGCTCTAACTTAACCGATCGGTTGATATTCCCCAAAAATTTCCTGAGAATTCTCCCCAGATCACCTGGTCTGTCACCCGGTCTCTCCATTTTTCAATCGACCGGTTCCTTTGGGGACAGTTGCGGCTTGTATCTGATACATCCCAACCAATCGGTTGAGTTATCAACCGATCGGTTGGGGCTTTGTTTCCTGCAAAAACCAACAGATTGTCTAAGTCCCTGAACGGATGTTCTCGCGGCTGATTTTATTTATAAAAATAGATAAAATAAAGTAAAAAATAACACTAAAAGCGGGCCAAAAGTTTAGAGCATGGGTTGCCTCCCATGAAGAGCACTTGTTTAACGTCGTTGGCTCGACGCCCGCAAGTGATGTTCACGGTGGTTGATACGGGTGATGCCCGAAGTTCGGCATCTCTTCTTCATTGGAGCTTACGGCCTTTGGAGTAGTCAGCGGCTGGAGAAAGATTTGCTCGACTACCTTCTCCTTGTTTTTGGGATCCGGTGGCTTCTCTTTCGTATTGGCGCTTACCGCCATCTTCTTAAGGATCCGGACCTCGTCTTTGGTGAGGCCCATGGGTTCTTTCCCCGTTCTCCTCGCAGGAGGAGCCTTGGGGAACCCGGGAGGGGTTGTATGTGTTGCACTCTCTTTCCCAGCAGCATCATTGTTCTTAGGGCCGTCTTGGTCTTCTGAATCCCCCAAGTCATCGGGGGGGTTTCTTAAGAGAATCTCCCAGGAGCTCTCTTCAGCAGCTTTATCTTCTTCCACCTCCAGCAAATTACACCGAGGGTCATCTGGGGGATCGGGGTACTTCATGGACAACCCCAGATCAAATTCAACCTTTTCCCCGCTGACGTTTAGCGAAAGTTTTCCATTCTTCACAGCAATCAAAACGCCAGCAGTAGCCATGAAAGGCCGTCCCAGGATGATGGGGGTGTGTGCGTCTTCAGGCATGTCCATGACTACGAAGTCCACTGGCACATGCACCCCTTTTACATTAACGGGGAGGTCATCCACAATCCCCACCGGATATTTGACCGACCGGTCAGCAAGTTGTAGGGTCATACCGGTGGGCTCCAGATCACCCATTCCTATCCTCTTATACATCGATAAGGGCATCAAACTGACACTCGCTCCGAGATCGACGAGTGCACGATGAATCTTTACTGCCCCGATCGTGCAAGGGATAGAGAAGCTCCCCGGGTCTTTAAGTTTCGGCGGATTTGCCCTCTGGATGATAGCGCTACACTCCGCCGTCAACACTACTTTCTCCTTTCTAGACCCTCTAGTCACCAAATCCTTCAGGAATTTCGCATAGGAGGGGATTGTTTCGATTGCTTCCAGGAAGGGGATTTGCAAGCTCAGATCCTTGACCATGGCGAAGAACTTGCCATATTTCTCGTCGATTTTGGCCTGAGCTAACCGTTGTGGAAAAGGCACAACAGGTTTGAACACTTTCGGGCTCCCTTCCTCGTTCTTCTTCTTCTCTTCTTCAGAGACTCCCTCCGGAGTCGTAGGATTTGATGACGAAGCACCGGCGTCGTTTGATTTTTCGATCGGTCGCTCGACGACCAACGGTGCTTCCGGTCTGTTAGGGGGCACTCTAGTAGGGATTTGTGTCCCGCTTCTCAGAACGATAGCGGACACATTTGCGTGCTCGTGCACGAGTGCCGACGTTTGGGTTGCTCCCCTCGGGTTCACCTCCGGTTGTGGCGGCAATTGGTTTTGTGACTTTGAAAGGTTCGCCACTTGTAACCCCAGCTGGGTTACTTGGTCCGTGAGGGCCCGTTGACCCATTTCCAGCTTTTGATTGATCTTCTCCTGGTTGGTTATATATTGAGTCAAAAGAGACTCAACCGGAGAGACGGCCCTCTGTTGGCCATACTGCTGCTGCTGCTGGATTGGCTGCTGATTCCTGGGGGCGTAAAATTGTCGCTGAGGCTACTTCTGATATTGTTGCTGCTGAATCTAACTCTGTTGTGGCCTAGTCAGCTGATATGTTTGTTGATGCGGCTGCTGAGACGGCGAGGGCTGGAATGGTGGCCGGTAACCAAAGTTAGGGTGGTTCCGGTTGTTTGGTGAGTAGGCCGGGTTGGAATTGGTTCTTGGTGGATACGGCGCATTTCCCGTGGGGTTGTAAAATAGTGCGCTCGCCTGATCCAACGGTGGTGAGACGTCACCACCGTCGAATTCCCCAAAGAATTCGGATTCTACCGCTGAAATCTGTTGTGTACCGGCCCCACCGACTCCTACCATTAGTGCGGAGATCTGGGTCGAAAGCAAGTCGAACTTGCTTGAAAGTTTGTCGACGTCCTCGACTCTGTGTATACCCCCAGACCTGGGTGTGGCTCTCTCGTCACACCACCGCTCATTGTTGGATGCCATATTTTCCAGAATATGTCCGGCATCTTCCTCGCTCCTTGACATGAAGGAACCCCCAGCCGCGGCGTCCATAGAAGATTTTAGGTCATCCCTCAGCCCATTGTAGAACAGATTAATAATCTGCCACTTCGGAAGCTCATGGTGAGGGCATCTTCTCTGCATCTCCTTGTACCTCGTCCAAGCTTCATGCAAGGACTCGTGGCTGGCCTGAGAGAAGGAGGAGATCTCACTCCTCAACTTCATGGTCTTCCCCGGAGGAAAGAACTTCGTCAAAAAAGCGTTGGAGAGATTCTCCCAGGTATTAAAAGTGTTGGGGTCCTTCCCCCTAAGCCATTGCTTGGCTTTTTCTCGCAACGAGAAGGGGAACAGCTTCAGACGGATCGCCTCAGTCGTGACACCATTAATCCGGAAGGTGTCACATTTCTCCTAGAAGGAGTCTAGATGCTCGATCGGGCTCTCCATGGGTGCACCCGCAAACTGATCCTGCTGGATCCATGTCACCAAAGACGGCTTTAGCTCGAAGCTTTGGGCCGTAATAGCTGGAGGACGGATGGCGGAAGTGGACTCGATAGATGGCATCGAGTACTCCAACAGGGATTTGGGCGGGGTGTTCTCCTCCATTGCTTCAGGATCCTCTCTTCTTCGCTTCTCGGCGGCCAAACGCCTAAGGGTGGCGTTAATCTCTGGATCAACGGGAATCAAGTCGTCGAGACTTCTTGAACTCCTGCGCATGAAAAACAACAAACATTCGTGAAACGACAAGTGGGAAAGAAACAGATAAGATAAGAAATAAAAGAAAAGAAAATAAAAAGGAAAAAAGGAGAATGCGAAAATTATCGCGAGGTAGGGATAAGAGCTAGACACTAGGGTTCAAGAGATCCTAAAATAACAAGCACGTTGCCTCCCCGGCAACGGCGCCATAAACTTGACGTGTGCCACGCCGACGGTGAACCGCGTGGCAAGGGGGTTTAGATATTTGTAACCGCAAGTGCACGGTGTTGTAGTGTGACTTGGGGGTCGAACACAGGGAGGCTAGGATGTTCTTGTGTCAAGGAGGACCGAAATCACCCCGTGGGCGAGCTAGCCCGAATCGGTTGATGGGTTGTCACGGAAAGGAATGCAAGGTATGAACAATAAGAAAATAAACCCGGGACTTTGGTTTCCACTCCAACGAGCGACTCTCCCCGATACGGCCTACGGGTAGGATAGCGATCGGAATTAGGGTCTAATGGTGAGACGTTGCCTCTGAAAGTGGTACCGGCATCCCATGGGCCCGATATTCCGGTCGGTGCCCAGGATGATACGCCGGACATCCCGGATTCGATCAGTGGGCACTCTCGTGACCATTAACACTGATCGATTCCGGGAGCACTAAGCTCGCAACGATAACTCCCAACGTCTCATCCTGCCGCTCCCGCGCGCTAGGATTCGGCGTCTACGTTATGGGCGTGAGCTATGGCTAGGGAGTCAACCGCCAAGTTTATTCCCCCTTGGCCCAACGGTCAAAGGCGGTCTTTTTCCCGCCGATGAAAATGAAACACCCCGCGTAACCGTTAGATTCCTAATCCCTATCGATTTCCTGACCCTATGGACGCATCGGGAAGAGCCCCCGAAGGGGTTTCCGCCAAAATCCCAGATTTGGGAACTACTCACAAATATTCATTAAAAAGCGATCTAAACGAAAATGAACCGTTGAAATCATAATCAGACGATTGGAATGCGAAGGAAATAGAGCAATTAAGATAATACTAAAGTTTGAGAAAGATCTGAAAACTTACAATAAAAGAGTAATTACAGCCGTCACAAATAGGAGAAAACAGTAAAAACTAGCAGCTCCCCGTTTCTGGAACCCTAGGGGTTCTATTTATAGGCTCGCGTATCACCCGATCGGTTGACAAGTCAACCGATTGGGTGATCCGTTACAGATAATAAACAGAAAACGGCGAACTTTCACCCGGTCATATGAACCGGTCGGGTGAGTTCTTGGAGTGACCGGTTGGATCTTGGCGCCATCGGGTGAAGGGATCGGTTGGGTGCCCGTGTCTTCGGCTGCTCAGCATCAGCTACAGATGAACCGATCGGGTGAGAGTCACCCGATCGGTTGGAATTTGGCTCGAAAAGACAGAGAATCAGCCACAGTTGAACCGACCTGTGAACCGGTCGGGTGACTTCCCCTTGAGCTCCGGCTGAGACCGGGTGGTGCACGCATGCATCACCCGATCGGTTGGAGATGACCAACCGACCGGGTGAGGGGCTGAAAGATGAAATCTTCGTCGTTTGGCCCCCTGGATCATGCGTGACTCCTCCCGTTGCTCCGGGGACTTGAGATATCGTCGTTAAACGTCCCCTACGTGGGCAATCTCCTGCAAACATGGAGAAACAAAGAAAAGTGAAAGAAAACGAGAAAATACGAGAAAAAGAATAAAAGACGGCGGAAAATACGGAGAAACACAAAAGAAAACGTGCGGGAATATATGAAATATAAACGCACGTCACTTAATAAGGATATTGGCTATTTGATTCTTAGTATTTATATACTTAAGAATAATGTCACCTTTTTGGACATGATCATTCAAGAAGTGATGAAGTATATCTATGTATTTAGTGTGTGCATGATGTACCGGATTTTTGGATAAGTTTAAAGCACTAGTGTTGGCACACATAATAGGACATGTGTTACATTTAATTTCATAATCTAATATTGTTTGTTTCATCCATAAAATCTATGCACATGCTAAACCAGCGACAATGTATTCCGCTTCAGTAGTAGATAAAAAACAGTGTTTTGTTTCTTACTAAACCAAGATACTAATACATAACCTAAAAAGTGACAAGTTGCACTTGTACTTAACGATCAGATTTGCAACCAGCGAAATCTGCGTCACTATTTGAAATTAAATCAAATGAATTTGATTTTGGATAATATAAACCAAAGTCAAGTGTATGTTTAATATACCTAATTATCCTGTTGACAGTAGTCAAATGTGATAATTTAGGATTAGACTGATATCTAGTACATATATATACAAACAGAAAAAGTAATATCAGGTCTACTTGCAGTAAGATAAAGTAATGATCCAATCATACCTCGATATAATGTTTGATCAACACTCTTACCATTTAGATCCTTATCAAGATTTGATGAAGTACCCATTGGAGTACGCTTTTTGGCAGAATTCTCTAATCCAAAACTTTTGATGAGTTCCTTTGTATACTTACTTTGATGTATAAATATACCTTCCTTCATTTGTTTGATTTAAAGTCCAACGAAGTAGGTTAATTCACCCATGTGACTCATCTCAAATTCATTCTGTATTTCCGTAGAAAATTCTTGACAAAGAGAATCAGTAGTAGAACCAAAAATTATGTCATCGACATATATCTGTATAATGATAACATTAGAATCAATATGTTTGGTAAATAAATTAGAATTTATTTTTCAAGTAGAATAACCAGATTTTAAAAGAAAGTTCTTCATTCTTTCATACCAAGCACGAGGTGCTTGTTTTAATCCATATAATGCTTTCTTTAACTTGAAAACATGATTATCCAAACTTTCATGTTGAAATCCTGGGGGTCGTTTTACATAGATTACCATTTAGAAATGCACTTTTAACATCCATTTGATATAATTTAAAATCTTTATAACATGCATATGCTAAAAGCATTCTAATAGATTCTAATCTTGCTCCAGGAGCATAGGTTTCATCATAATCTATGCCTTCTTCTTGATTATAAACATGTGCAACTAATCTAGCCTTATTTCTAATCACTTGTCCAGATTCATCCAATTTATTCTTAAATACCCACTTAGTACCAATAATAGGATGATCTGAAGGTCTAGGTACTGATTCCCATACATCATTCCTTTTGAATTGATCAAGTTCTTCCTGCATTGCTATAATCCATGAACTATCTTTACATGCTTCAATAACATTCTTTGGTTCGATGGATGATTTAAATGCACAATTAGTCATTTGTTCTATTTGAGATCTAGTTCTTACTCTATTAGAAATATCTCCAAGAACTCAATCATGTGGATGATTAGGAATTTCAACAAATGCTTTAGGAAGACTTGTATTTTCAGGAATAATTTCAGGAATGGAATTAGTAGAATCATTGTCATCTAAATTAGTGTTTTCTTAAGAACTAGTGATAGGTATAAAATCTTCTTCATCTAAATGTGTGATAGGTGTAAAATTCTCATCAAAATTTACATGAAGAGATTCCTCAATACATAAGGTTCTTTTATTAAAAATCCTATATGCTTTACTACTTGTAGAATATCCTACAAAAATACCTTTGTCTGGTTTAGAATCAAACTTATCTAGTGAATCCTTAGTGTTAAGAATAAAATATTTATAACCAAATATTTTAAAATAAGATACACGAGGTAACAATCATAAAATAATTCAAAGCAAGTTTTATTCATTTGTGGTCTTACAAAAATTCTATTCAAAAGATAACATGCAGTAGCAATGGCTTCTACCCAAAAATATTTTGGCAGAAAACTATCACAAAACATGGTTCTAGCACATTCTTGTAATGTTCTATTTTTCTTTCAACTACACCATTTTGTGGTGCGGCTCGAGGAAAAGAGAAATTATGTGTTATACCATGTTTATTACAAAATTTTGTAAATAATTCATTTTCAAATTCGCATCCATGATCACTACGGATAGTAATAATGGATGGAGACTTTAAATTTTGAATTCTTTTACAAAATATTGTAAATTATTCAAATGCATTATTTTTATGTTTTAAAAATAATACCCATGTATATCTTGAATAACCATCAACAATTACAAATGCATATTTATTGCCATTTAAAGAAGCTATTCTAGAAGGACCAAATAAATCTAAATGTAAAAGTTCAAGTGGTCTTTTTTGTAGAAATAGCATATTTCAATTTAAAAGAAGATTTATGCATTTTTCCTTATTGACATGCATCACAAAATTGTGTATGAGTAAAAGATATATTAGGCATTCCAGAAACCAACTTTTGTTTGGAAATATGTGCTAAATGCTTAAAATTAGTATGTCCAAAACGTTTATGCCATAATAATGTGTTATCTGTGGATGCTAGTAAACAATGATCATTTGAAGATATTTTCATGCATTATATATATATATATATATTATTCTTACGATTACCTTGAAATAATATATTAGTCATATCAAAATCATATATAATGCATGAACTCTTTTCGAAAACTATTTTAAAGCCTTTATCGCATAATTGAGAAATGGATAAGAGATTATGTTTCAAACCTTCAAAGAAGAGCATGTTTTCGATGATTGGCTTAGTTGGATCACCAACTGTTCCGATGCCAATCACTTTGTCTTTGTTATTATCATCAAAAGTAACGGTGCCACCATCTTTGAATTGTACGGTTGATAGAAATTTGATGTTCCTGATCATATGTTTAGAACATCCACTGTCTAGTATTCATCTTTCTTTTGTGGGTACCTGAAAGATAAACAATAAATATTGGTACCCTTTTTATATGAGTCCTTAGGATTAGTCCTTAGGAAACCAAACCCAAGTGGAATTTGGTTTCTTCAAATAGTTAGAAGAAAGAATAACATTTTGCATAAAGTTAGATATGTATAAATCCTTATCATATAAGCAAATGTCTTTGGGAATCCAAATATTATGCATAATTGTTTTCTTAGAAGATGTAAGAAAATTGGTTTTCTTTGGAATATGATTATCATCCTTTTTCATGCTATTTGAAGTATCAATTTTCTTTTCATTAATAAATACATGCTTTTTCTTTTCTAAAATAACATTACCAAAAATATTGGATTTGAGAGTATTCTTATATCCCAAACCTTGTCTATGATTAGCAGGATTTTGTAATCTAAGTAAATCATCTAGAGTTTTCTTTCCTTTATTAAACTTACTAATGTTAGAAGACATATCTTCATATTTCAATTTTAAAGAAAAGAAATTCGTGAAATCATATTATGATTCTCAGATTTGAGAATCTCATTTTCATGAAGTAGTTTATCATTTTTAGAAGATAATGTTTCGTTCTCAAATTTTAGACTATATAATGAAGAAGAGGAGGAGGTTAGTTCTTGATGAGAAAGAACTAATGTTTTATATTGAGAATTCAATTTCTTGAATCTTGTATATAATTCATTAAAAGCATCAAGTAATTCTTCATTATCTAATCTAATTATCTCATTATCACTTTGTGCTAATAAGCACATATGAGTATTTTCTTCATTAGATTAGTCGTTAACTTGTTCTTCTTCATATGAAGATGAAGAGTCCCGTGTTGCTGCTGATCACTCCATATTTTACACCTTTTTTCTGCATGTTTGCATGCCATTTAGATCGCACATATCGCGTTTTTCACGATTATTCGACAATATTGCGATGCTTTTCACGATTTCTTGTTTTTGTCGAATTTCAGGAGATTTGGAGCAATTTGGAGTGACTCTGAGATGCACCCACTCCGGAGTGTCACCCGTGACTCTTTTGAGGGAAATTCCGCGATTGGAGAGGAGTGGAAGAAGAAAGAACGTCGTAGGAGCGACGAGGAAGCAAAAATACAAAGATTGGGCATTTTCAGCATGCCACTCGACCGAGTGAAGGAGTCACTCGGCCGACCATCGATAGCCCGCTCGGCCGGCCAGACCGGACACGCAGCAGATTGAATATCAGCGTGCACTCGGCTGAGCATCGCCAGACCACTCGGCCGAGCACGGAGACACCACTCGCCCGAGTGGCATCAAGACGACGGCAAGCAAAAATCCCAGACTTACTGTAATCCGTCAGTCAGCTCCCAAGTTCTGACTCGGCCGAACGAAGAAATCACATCGGCCGAGTGGAGAAAGTCACTCGGCCGAGTGACTCCCGAGGAGACGACCCCCAAAAGTTCGAAGTTACTGGAATCCGTCAGGGTCTCTCACTCGGCCGAATGACATTTGTCACTCGGCCGAGTAAGCCGCGCTGCCTGTAGCGTAAATTGCGATTTTCAGGCTGCGCAGGGGCAATTTTGTCACAGTTTTTTGGGCGATTTTGGGGGGTATTTAACCCCAGTTTTTAACATAGTTTAGAGAGCTTTTTCAGAACTTTTTGCAGCCTTTTTAGATCACTTTTTAGGAGATTAGATTGAGCTTTTTGGAGGGAGATAAAAGTGTTATTTTGTTGGATGCTATTGAAACTTCATTGGTTTGTCTCTCTCTCTATATCAAAAACCTCATTTTTATTGATATATTGTCTATTGCAATGAATTCCATTGATTTTTCTATTAAATTTCTAATGAATTGCATTATGAATTGTGAGTAGTTTTTATCGTCTTAGGGCGTAGGGATGAACCCTACGAACCATATTTCTAATTTGTGATGCATTGGTGAAATTCTTGCTAGAATTGATTAGGGTTAGTTTGGGATTGATTTAATACGGATAGCTAGGGATTCATACCGATTGGGATTTGCAAGAGATTGGATCCCAACTCGATAGGAAGCCCTAGAAATTCGAATTGGGTTACAATTGGGTATTTCTGGAATCGGTTTGCAAGAGATTGGACCAAAACTAGGGTTTTCGATTGTAATTCTATACCATTACCCGTTTGCAAGAGATTGGACGGGTAGGAACTATCCCAACCTAGGTCGTAGCTCGAGTTTGCACGAGTGGGCTCGAGATACGATTGAACGATGATGTTGTTCTTCACGCTAGCTTGCCTAGGTTAGGGTTTGCAAGAGATTGGACCCTACCCTATGTTTGCTATAGACCGGCAATAGCGCGAGAGTGTGAGCTTGGTTCTACATTTAGTTGTAACTAGTTCACTTGAATTGCAAGTCTAGCAATTGTGAAACCTACTAATCACAATGACGAGATACGGTTTGTAGCGGGGATTCCCTATCCCTAGGCGTCTTTATTAATTTGATATTTCCTTTATACAATTGAACGACTGTGACAGCTTTATTGCGAATATTTCTCGACTGTTCTTATAGCCAGGTGAATTGAAGAAGACACTGTCATTTGCTCTCCTTGTGTTCGATACCCGCTCACCGCTACACTATGCGCTTGCGGTAAGACTACGAGTCGCTCGCCCCGGGTGTGTGTGCATACCGGGACGCGATCAAGTTTTTGGCGCCGTTGCCGGGGAACGTGATGGCGTTCGATTTCGTTCACCCGGTGATTTTTTTTTCTTTCTTTGATTTCTTTTATATTCCTTTCTAACTCTGTCTGCATCCCAATTTGCTTTCTCTCCCTGTATTTTGCATAAGATCTTGACAGGTAATATGGGGATGCAATGTCGACAACTGAGTCTAGCCAGGGAGACGATGATTCCTTCGCAGACCTCCTTAAGGAACTTGTTGATGAGGTCCACGCTACCGGAGCTTTTACTATTAATATCGAGGACCCCGTCGAACAGTTGTTTGCTAGCTTTGTGATGGATCAAATCTCCCCGGATGGGACAATTGGGGGCGATATCGGAGTTGATGTGAGGGACGACAAGCTGTATTTCGAAGGCGGTAGAACATGCGTCGAAGAGTACTACACTCCCGAGGAATCCTTCGAGCAAACCGATATTCAGGGAGTTACACTCTACGACCCCCACTCTTGCATTTATGAATCTACTGACGTATTTCTTGATCTCAGGAATGAACCGGAGCAAAGTGGTGGTCCTATCGATGCTAGTGCAGAATTGGAGAGCGTCTATTCCGATGCACCGTCCTCACTAAGAAGTGAATTTGAGTCTCCACACGAGAGCACACCGCCCGAACAAGAGCTAAACTCAGATTTAGATGAAGAAGCCGAACTCTCACGAGCAGATGAAGTAGAGAGTACATCGCCTTTTGAGGTAGAGCTTAAACAATTACCGCCGAATCTAAGGTATGCTTTCTTGGGTAGTAAATTGACCTTTCCGGTGATAGTTAATGCCGCCCTCGGCCATGATCAACTTGAAAAACTATTAGAAGTCCTTAAGGACCACAAGGATGTCCTTGGCTACACTATCTCGGATCTTAAGGGAATAAGCCCTAGGCTATGCACGCATAGGATCCACTTGGAAAACAATGAAGCCACTTCCATTGAGCCTCAAAGGCGGTTGAACCCAAATATGAAGGAGGTAGTCAAAAAGGAAATCCTTAAATTGCTTGAGGCCGGCATTATCTATCCTATCTCGGACAGTAGATGGGTTAGCCCCGTTCACGTTGTCCCCAAAAAGGGGGGATGACCGTTATAAAAAACGAAAAAGGAGAACCCATCTCTACACGCACTGTCACGGGATGGTGGATGTTTATTGATTACAGAAAACTAAATAAAGCCACCCGAAAAGACCACTACCCACTACCCTTCATAGATCAAATGCTTGAACGGCTCGCTAAACATAAATACTTTTGCTACTTGGATGGGTATTCGGGGGATTTCCAAATCCCTTTGCATGAAGATGACCAAGAAAAGACTACTTTTACTTGTCCCTATGGCACTTATGCCTACCGTAGAATGCCCTTTGGTCTTTGTAATGCACCCGCCACCTTTCAGAGGTGCATGACTTCCATCTTTTTCGACTATATTGAAAATATTATGGAGGTTTTCATGGATGATTTCTCGGTTTATGGAAGTGAGTTTGATTCTTATTTGGCTAATCTTACTAAAGTTCTTAAAAGATGTCAACAGAATAATCTTACTCTTAATTGGGAGAAATGTCACTTCATGGTCACCGAAGGGATAATGCTTGGGCACCTTGTCTCCTCAAGAGGGATTGAGGTTGATAAGGCAAAGATTGAGGTAATCAAGAAACTCCCTCCTCCTATTAATGTTAAGGGCATTAGGGGCTTTCTTGGTCATGCGGGGTTTTACCGCCGCTTTATCAAGGATTTCGCCTTGATTGCCCGACCTCTTACCTCCTTGCTTGCTAAAGATGCCCCGTTTGTTTTTTCAGGTGAATGCTTGCAAGCCTTCAATACATTGAAGGAAGCACTAATTTCTGCACCCATCATATAACCACCGGATTGGAGCCTTCCCTTTGAGCTCATGTGTGATGCAAGTGACCAAGCCATTGGAGCGGTATTGGAACAAAGGAAAGACATAAAGCTTCATGCAATATTTTATGCAAGCAAAACATTGGATGACGCGCAGAAAAATTATACAACTACTGAGAAAGAGCTTCTAGCGGTCGTATATTCCATTGAAAAGTTTTGCTCCTACCTCCACGGTTCCAAGGTAATTGTCCACACCGACCACGCGGCATTGAAGTATCTTCTAAGCAAGAAAGAGGCCAAACCAAGGTTGATTGGGTGGATACTTTTATTGCAAGAGTTCGATTTGAAAATCAGAGATAAGAAGGGTACAGACAACGTTGTGGCGGATCATTTGTCTAAGCTTATTCGTGACAAGGAGGACGAGAGCTTGCCCATCGATGATACTTTTGTTGATGAGAGGCTATACGCCATAAGGACCGGGGAAGTTCCTTGGTATGCGGACTTTGTCAATTATTTGGCTTGTGGGATTAAACCATGCGGGATGCCCACACAGCAAAAGAGGAGATTTATGCATGAAGTCCGTAGCTATTTCTGGGAAGATCCGTATCTCTTTAAGTTATGCAAGGATGACGTTATTCGGAGATGCATTTCTAAGGAGGAGGCCACCTCCATCATCTTGCATTGCCATGGTATGCCAGGTGGGGGGGCATCACACCGCTTCTAAGACTATCGCTAAGATATTGCAGAGTGGATTCTTTTGGCCAACCATGTTCAGAGACACGCACGACTTCGTCAAGGGGTGCGATAGATGCCAACGGATCGGGAATATTTCCAAACGAAATGAGATGACAATGAGGCCCACTCTAGAAATTGAACTCTTTGATTGTTGGGGAGTGGACTTCATGGGACCATTTCCGTCGAGCAATGGTAACAAGTATATCTTATTGGCCGTGGACTACGTCTCCAAATGGGTAGAAGCCATCGCCACCCCTACTAATGATGCGAGAGTTGTTTCCAAGTTTTTCAGGCAAAATATTTTCCCGTGCTTTGGGGTGCCACGTACTTTGATAAGCGACGGGGGAAGCCACTTTATATAAAACAAATTTGAAGCCATGTTGAAAAAGTATGGGGTAAACCATAGGATTGGCATGGCCTACCACCCTCAGACGAGCGGGCAAGTGGAGGTTTCGAACCAGGAAATCAAGCAGATTCTTGAAAAGACCGTGGATAGATCTAGAAAGGATTTGTCTATGAAGTTAAACGATGCTCTATGGGCATATCGCATGGCCTTTCGCACTCCCATTGGCACCACGTCGTTCCGACTTGTTTATGGAAAAGCCTGTCACTTGCCGGTAGAGTTGGAGCACCGCGCATATTGGGCCATCAAGACCCTCAATTATGATTATAAGAGTGCGGTTGTGAGGCGACTCTTAGACAGCAATGAGCTTGACGAGATTAGAAGAGACGCCTACGAGAGCTCAAGAATTTACAAAGAAAGGACCAAGATTCTCCACGACGCACGCATAACTGTCACGGACTTCGAGGTCGGATACAAAGTCTTGCTATATAATTCTCGACTCCGACTATTCTCCGAGAAGTTGAGATCACGGTGGTCCGGACCTTTCACCATCAAGCACATACAACCGGGAGGAGCCTTTGAGTTGGAGGGCAAAGACGGAGCCACATTCAAAGTAAATGGACAAAGACTCGAACGCTATTCCGAAGGAGTCCCTACGGGCGAAGTAAGTAGAATATATCTACTCAAGGGACGGCCAGACGATCTTTCAGACCTCCTTGATGAGGTTATAGAAGAGGCTATCCCCTACTCCATCGGTGCACTCCACGATGACGGCTTTGAAGAAAGCCAAGGTTTGAGCGAAGAAGAGACATTAGAGGACTCTCCCAATAGCTCCACGGTGAATGATGATGGTGACGCTGATGTTGCGAGAATACGGGAGCTTTGCAAGCTCTCGACATTGAAGAATCCGAAGAAAGCTCCACTGATTCGAAGATCGGTGTCACCGGCGAAGTCAAGGACCGGAACAAGATCAAGCTTGGGGGGAGCCATCCCCCAACATTGCCCATGATGAAGGGGCATTGAGGAAGGCCACGCACCACCGCGATCCAAATCCGAGCGGTCTTCCCGGCAAATTCGACGGGTGCATCTCATATGCACCCAACATCCCGCGCTAAATTGAAAATCCAAAGGGGTCGAGCTCAAGACCTTAAAGAGCGCTTGTCGGGAGGCAACCTGATGGTTTTTGCATTCTTTTTATTTTGTTCTTCATTTTTGTTTGAGACTTTTGTTAGTGTTTTGAGTCAATTGCCCATAAAAATCGTGACAACGGGTCTTAATTCTTATGACAGTAGATGAGAAAAGGAGAACTCTCATACGGAGGAAGATAGAGGCAAAGAAGAGCACTCCAGGAATGCGCTCGAGGCTTAGGAAGAGGAAGAAACCAACTGGAGGAAGAAAAACAGAGAGTAGAGCGAAAACGGAGCCCCGAAGCAGAAAACAGCACGTAACTCGGCTGAGTATCATATGCGACTCGGCCGAGCAAAGGACCCCATTCGGCCGAGTGGGGCACCAACCAGGGAAGTCTGCGGAACCAACTCTCTGTCTTTTTGTGCATTTCAGTATTAACTGCCACTCGGCCGAGTACGTTTAGTCACTCGGCCGAGGGAAACAGATACCCTCCTAGGGCGAGAATTGCCAAGTAGCTTGTGCCACTCGGCCGAAGGAGTTTTCTCCCTTCGGCCGAGTGAACAAAAGCCACTCGGCCGAGTCGTAAGTGGTGGGGAGAAATTTTTAAAACTTTTTCGTTTACGCCACTCGGCCGAGTTGAAATTGTCACTCGACCGAGTCGTAACTTCACCTATACATACGGCAGCGGGCTCGGCGCGATTTTCAACGTGAAAAAAAACCCAAATTCCCCCGATCTTTCACCCGAGCCCTCGTCTCTTTGCCTCCCTTGCCCGCTGTCTGCACCCCCCGCGCCTGAATCAGCTAGACCCTGCCGGCGATCACCAATCTCACATCGCCGGCCGGCCGGCCGAGCTTCCACCCCGCCCTTATCACCTCGGTTTGCCCCCTATCACTTCGGTTTGCCCCGAAATCCTATTTTCTCCTTGTTTCTCTTGATCCATAGACCCGTTGAGCCCAAAAATCAAATTAATTCTTTTAGCTATCTATTATACCCCATCTCCCCCATGTATTTCGAATATTATTCACTGATATCGTTGTTTGACTTGCAGGCTATCTTGGGGGAGCTTCGGGGAGCTTCAAGACGCGTTTTTAGCTCCACGGAGGCGGCACTCTTCGCACGCACTTGCTGATTTGCTCTCGCGGCGTGTTCAGGTACACTCGTTCCTTTTATTGAGCACGCCGCGTTATATTTTTGTTGGGTGAGCACTCGCAGCACACATGCTGCCCCGTACTAGGCCATGCTCATGGGGATTTGCCCCCAAGCGGAGGCGGACCGATGACCCCGGTCCCTCTCACGCTAGGGAGGACTCCCCTCCACCTAGCCCGCCACCACCACCGCAACCCACACAGCCTATCCCAGCCGATCCTGTCCCTCCACCCGCTCCCGTTATCGGGCTGATGGGGATCATGTTCCGAAACGACGCACACTGCGCCCGTTTCGAGCGTATGTGCCATCGCTCGATAGTACCCACTAGGTTCGCACACCTAGCTGACTTTGACCGCCTAGGGGTACTAGAGGGGCTTCTCATGTTGTACGACAACGTGGGATGGAGGTATTTTCTTGCTGTGTCGGCGGATACCTACATCCGTCTGACACTTGAGGTCCTGAGCTTGATCGACCGGACCCCTGGGGGATGCACCTTCCGCCTGATGGATCGAGAGTGCGAGATCACTCTCGACATGCTTTGTGCATTCTTCCAGTGGCCTCCTATCCCTGTCCCTGACCGAGCCTACGCACCCACGCACATCCCACCGCCGTCGTTCGACGCCTCTGCCTTTTGGACACGGATCACGGGTTCTCCACACGGCTTTGACCCTAGTAGGGCCAAGGCCTCAGCTATAGTCCACCCCTGCCTCCGCATAGCACAGTGCCTTATGGTGACCACCTTCCTTGCGAGGTATGAGCCTGGGACGATGTCTACGCCTGAGCTCTACATGCTCTACGTGATGACTCGCCCCAGAGTTCTTGATAGGGGTAGCGATGTCCTGGTCCCTACCATTGAGATTGATATTGCTAGCTGGTTTTTAGACCGCATCATCATTTCGGTGGACGCTCGCTCACCAATCTGTTGCGGTGGCCTGATCACTCTGCTAGCCCTGATGACTGGCGAGGACCTTCCGGCCGACCTTTAACGAGCCCCGGGCCCCACTGCACTCTCGATAGATGTTATGGCCCAGATGAAGATGCTTCGTCCCCACGGCCAGTGCCACTGGGTATGGTTGCACGGTCCCTTTAGTTCCGATTACATGATCCTCCCGAGCCTCGCTCGGACACATATAGGACCGGCACACGTGGACTGGCTTTCGGCGATGGATCTCCTGATCCCGCCGCCTACGTGCTAGAGGCCGAGGGAGCTAAGCCTGCACCACCTGCGCACCCTGCACCACCTGTTGACCCCGTGATCCCTCAGCCTGAGCCTGCACTTTCTGCACCTCCCGACACTTCTGTCCCCACTTCTGCCAGTGTCAGGAGCACCCTTGCTGAGTCGTCCACCACGTCCACCACCACCTCCACCACTGCCGTGCCTATCTCGGTTGAGCCTATTTTCTCACTTCTTCCCGAGCGTCCACCCACCATACTAGAGAGCGACGAGCCTTCCTTCCCTGCTACTGTGTGGACCCTATCCAGCTTGCTGTCCGCTGGGGTGTCACCTTTTGGTCCCTACACTTCCTCCCCAGTGGCCGACCCTTCTGTCTCCACCACAGCCGTCCTATCTGAGAGTGTCGTGACGTCTGTCCCCACGTTTGTGTCACTGACCTCTCTTGCTGCCTCGTCGTCGATTTTGTCCACCATCACTGCTGCTGCTTCCACCTCTTACCTGCCTGCGTCCCAGCCTCACACTGAGGCTGGGCATCCACTAGTGAGCACAGCACCCTTCCCGCACTTTCCTGTTGGCCCCATACTTTACACCACCCGTGTGCGGCAACCCCGTCCTTCACAGCCTAGACCTGTGCGTCCCCCTGCTCCACCTTCCCCCGACTCTACACTTCAGAGCATTCGTGCTCTAGAGGGGACAGTGAGTGGACTCAGAGGTGATTTTAGGGCCCTCTCCGCCACAGTCACCCTAATGCAGACTCGCCTAGAGCTACTTCCCAGTATTGAGGTTTGCCTGACCCAGATACTGACGAGACTGCCTCCACCTCCACGGCCACCCAGCCAGCAGCCACACCCTGCACCCCCACCCCCACCTCTGCCACAGGACTGAGATGGTGCAGCACCACCAGCTTAGGCACACCCTTGATGCCATTGATATTTTTTGTTGTTATGCTGCCCATTTTCTGCTGGTCCTGGAGTATTTTGCCCCCTCCACCCCTCACTATTTTGGTCCCTGTTTTGATCACATCATTTTCTATCTTTTTTAGGAGAGAGGGAGAGTATTTTTGGTGACACATTACCTGCATCACTCAGATCTTTGCATGCATCACATCCGCATCATATTTTCTCTTTATTTTTCCTTTTTTATCATGCATGCATCCTCACCCACCCCACCCATTTCACGTCTCTCGGTGTGCCACACTTCGCACATTGAGGACACTGTGCACTTTAGCTTGGGGGAGTGAGTTCTCACACTTTTTGCTTTTATCACCTTAATTTTTAGTTTTTTTCACTTTTTTCCGCTTTTGCACCCATTTTTCATCACTTTTTAATTTTTTTACCATGCATCACGTTTTTCTTATTTTCTTTGTGTGCTTCATTGTAAATATTTCTATTTTCTTTTATCTTTATTTCTTTCATCTTTTGCTAGAGATGATTGTTCTGTGATGACGACGACGTGGTGTTAGCTTTTCTCTATATGCATGCTAATTTTGTCATGTCATAGCTTTTGTTTCTGATATCATATGCTATGCTCTGCTTTGCATTTAGAAATAGTAACCCACTTCTTTTTCCGTATGAAAATGGATGAAATTCTATTATTAGCTGATGTCTGATGATTCATATGTATGCTATCGTAGAAAACACACCAAGATTCACGCATTGATGCTTATATCTGGAATACTGCTTTCTTTTCTCATATCACTTCTTATTGCATGATTTGTACGCTTCACTTCAGGTTGATTGAATGTTTGCTAGCATTGATATATCTGGACTAGTTTGCTTTTTGAGATTAAACTGAGTAGATTAAATTACCCTGCTGAAGTTGTCATGCACGTCCTATAGAGTGAACCGAGAGATACATTTATTTCTTTCTCCACATATCTTGAACATTATTTATCTATTTTAAATTCATTGGTGAATCTCCCCTTAGCAATTCTATTATTGGCATTTCCCCCGTTATTATATCACGTGCTCCAAATTCCCCAAAACCAAAAAGAAAAAAAATATAATACTTGTATATCCTTCTCTTTTGATTTGGGATCATTTGTGTACATATGTTATTCGAAAAAGAAAAAAGAAAAAAGAAAAAGAAAAAGATTTGAGAAAAGGACAAGAAAAGAGAAAAGAAATCCGAAAACGATCCCATCTCATACCCTTTTTATCTTTCTTCCCTCTTTCGCTTTTATTTTTATTTCTTTTACTTTTGGAGCTTCAAAAGAAACGGGGAATGTAAATATTGTTTTGTTTATGCCACCACGCTTATGGATAAGCTTGGGGGAGGGGATCCAATGATGTGTGGGAGAGTGACTAATTGACGGTGCATGATAACCTAGGCTAAGTAATATTCTATACTCGGTATGATTGCTAAAAGTTTCACGAAATCCAGAAATCTGCGCTTAGCACTCATTTCATGAAAACCACACTTTTCTATTCTTACTACTCTATTGTGTGCTATCTCTTATACTCCTTATAGAAAGCATTCAATTGAAAAGTGTGTGATCTACGATTTTGTATACCGCTTTAGATGCTTCAGACGATGTTAATTCTAGAATTATTCCATTTTTCATGCTATATTGATATTCTTGGGTTTTCTATTTCAAATGCACCATTATACTATGATATCGAGATAAAAGTCTTTGACATGTGCTTTATATTCGATGTGTGTTATATGAGTTAAGCAAAACCCATGTCCTGAGAAAAATGATCTAGCGGCTTCTTTCTTCGTTTTCTATTTCGTTTTTCATTTTTCATTTTCCTTTTTCCCAACGTTTCCATTATCATTATCCACCGGGTTCGCTTTTTACTCATCTTCCTCGAGGACGAGTAAGAGGTAAGCTTGGGGGATTTTGATCACTCCATATTTTACACCTTTTTTCTGCATGTTTGCATGCCATTTAGATCGCCCATATCACGTTTTTCACGATTATTCGACAATATTGCGATGCTTTTCACGATTTCTTGTTTTTGTCGAATTTCAGGAGATTTGGAGCGATTTGAAGTGACTCTGAGATGCACCCACTCCGGAGTGTCACCCGTGACTCTTTTGAGGGAAATTCCGCGATTGGAGAGGAGTGGAAGAAGAAAGAACATCGTAGGAGCTACGAGGAAGCAAAAATACAAAGATTGGGCATTTTTAGCATGCCACTCGGCCGAGTGAAGGAGTCACTCGGCCGACCATCGACAGCCCGCTCGGCCGGCCAGACCGGACACGCAGCAGATTGAATATCAGCGTGCACTCGGTCGAGCATCGCCAGACCACTCGGCCGAGCACGGAGACACCACTCGCCCGAGTGGCATCAAGACGACGGCAAGCAAAAATCCCAGACTTACTGTAATCCGTCAGTCAGCTCCCGAGTTCCGACTCGGCCGAACAAAGAAATCACATCGGCCGAGTGGAGAAAGTCACTCGGCCGAGTGACTCCCGAGGAGACGACCCCCAAAAGTCCGAAGTTACTGGAATCCTTCACGGTCTCTCACTCGGCCGAATGACATTTGTCACTCGGCCGAGTGAGCCGCGCTGCCTGTAGCGTAAATTGCGATTTTCAGGCTGCGCAGGGGCAATTTTGTCACAGTTTTTTGGGCGATTTTGGGGGGTATTTAACCCCAGTTTTTAACCTAGTTTAGAGAGCTTTTTCAGAACTTTTTGCAGCCTTTTTTAGATCACTTTTTAGGAGATTAGATTGAGCTTTTTGGAGGGAGATAAAAGTGTTATTTTGTTGGATGCTATTGAAACTTCATTGGTTTGTCTCTCTCTCTATCAAAAACCCCATTTTTATTGATATAGTGTCTATTGCAATGAATTCCATTGATTTTTCTATTAAATTTCTAATGAATTGCATTATGAATTGTGAGTAGTTTTTATCGTCTTAGGGCGTAGGGATGAACCCTACGAACCCTATTTCTAATTTGTGATGCATTGGTGAAATTCTTGCTAGAATTGATTAGGGTTAGTTTGGGATTGATTTAATACGGATAGCTAGGGATTCATACCGATTGGGATTTGCAAGAGATTGGATCCCAACTCGATAGGAAGCCCTAGAAATTCGAATTGGGTTACAATTGGGTATTTCTGGAATCGGTTTGCAAGAGATTGGACCAAAACTAGGGTTTTCGATTGCAATTCTATACCATTACCCGTTTGCAAGAGATTGGACGGGTAGGAACTATCCCAACCTAGGTCGTAGCTCGAGTTTGCACGAGAGTGGTCTTGAGATACGATTGACCAATGATGTTGTTCTTCACGCTAGCTTGCCTAGGTTAGGGTTTGCAAGAGATTGGACCCTACCCTAGGTTTGCTATAGACCGGCAATAGCGCGAGAGCATGAGCTTGGTCTACATTTAGTTGCAACTAGTTCACCTGAATTACAAGTCTAGCAATTGTGAAACCTACTAATCACAATGACGAGATACGGTTTGTAGCGGGCATTCCCTATCCCTAGGCATCTTTATTAATTTGATATTTCCTTTATACAATTGAACGACTGTGACCGCTTTATTGCGAATATTTCTCGACTGTTCTTATAGCCAGGTGAATTGAAGAAGACACTGTCATTTGCCCTCCTCGTGTTTGATACCCGCTCGCCGCTACACCGTGCGCTTGCGGAAAGACTACGATTCGCTCACCCCGGGTGTGTGTGCATACCGGGGCGCGATCAGCTGCTAGTGCCTTCTTTTTCTTTTCAAACTTCTTATCCTTTCTGAAGTTGTTAAATGTTCTTTCCTTTGGCTTAAGAAGTTGACAATCCTTTTTCATATGTCCTGGTCTGTTACATTGAAAACACAAAGAAGCACCAGTAGTTTTGGGCTTAAAACTTTTAAATTTACCTCTTCGAAGAAACTTCTTAAAGTTTCTATTTATTAGTGCCATGTCTTCATCGTCTATGTCTGAATTATCGGTGTCTGATAAAGCGGCGAAGGTAAGAGATTTCTTCTTTGTATCTGCTTGTTCTTTGCGATCTTGAAGTTGTACTTCGTAGACCATTAAATTACCAACCAAGCTTTAAACAGTGAGAGTTGATAAGTCATTTGCTTCTTCCATAGCTGTAGTCTTCTTCTCCCATTCAGACGTTAAGGCACGAAGAATCTTCCTTACTTATTTCATTTGAATATAGGTTTTACCAAGAGCTATTAAGGAGTTGACAATGTTGGTGAACTGAGTGATCATTTATCCAATTGGTTCATTCTCCTTCATTCTAAATAACTAAAACATGTGAACAAGAACAGAGATTTTAGTTTCCTTAACTTTATTAGTTCCTTCATGTGTTACCTGTAGCGTATGCCAGATGTCATATGCTGTTTTGGCTTAGGAGACACGATTGAACTCATTCTTGTCCATGGCGCAGAATAGTGCATTCATTGCTTTAGAGTTGCGAGTTGCAGTAGATTTGTCATTAGTGGTCCATTGAGCATATGGAGTTGTAGGCTTCTCGTATTGAGTTTCCAACATGTTTCAAAGTTCGTAGTCGATGCTTTGAAGATAGATTGTCATCCTTGTCCTCCAATAGCAGTAGTTGGAACCATTGAATAGTGAAGGTCTTGTTGTAGAGTGCCCTTCTGAAAATTGTGATGAAGACGTTGAAGTGTTTGTCGGATAGGTGTAGGCCATCTTAACCATGTAGCTTTGATACCAAATATTGGATCTCCTGGCACACCAAATACACTAGAGTGGGGTGAATAGTGTAAATCACGACGATATTGCAAAATTAAAAGTTAATAAAAAATAGCAATAAGAGTGCGAAAATAAATGAACACAATCCAGAATATTCCAAATGCAAACACAGACATTTTTATCCTGGTTCGGATTCTTGTGATCCTACGTCCAGTCCTCTACCCCGTAGAGATTTAAATCAACTAAAATACTTGCTCCCTGCAAGTAATCAACATACAAAAATGCCAACACACCCCGTATTGTAAACTTGTACAATCTCTTCAACAAGAGATTCACTAAATAAAGTAAAGAAAGAGTATAAAACAATATCACCTATAGCCTTGATAATTGATGGAATTACTGTGCAAGGAAGGTGATTGAATCTCCAAGGTTCTGGATGAAACTTGTAGTAGAACAAACTTGAAGATTAGACTTTCTATGGAGGTAAAATTTCTGCAGAGGTTCCCCTAAGAAAATTTGAAAATCACTTACTTTCTAGAGAGAGAAAGTAAACTTAAGAAAAGAGAAAGAAAGTGAATTTTCGTGTGCTTTTAGGCAGGAGTCTGGGTGTCTATTTATAGTCCAAAAAGATAGTTTTTGAACGTTGGACAACTGCCTAAATTTTCAAAAAATTTTGTGGAAGTTTTTCTATTAGTCGACTAATATGAGTGCCTGGTCGACTAATTAGAACTGCTGACTATGATTCTGGCTGTTGAGGTGTCCTTTCAGAAAATAACTTCCAAAACCGGAACGAAACTTCTGTAAACAGATATAAACTTACAGGAACTAGCCGTTTATGGCAGTTCTAACTTTCAAAAATAAAATATATTATTTAAATGATAAATCATTTAAATAACTGTTTGGAAAATAGACTGGCAGAGTAACAAAGTCTGTTAGTCGAATAAAAATTTGAAAGTTTAGAAATTTGTGGAAAAAGATCCTAGAGACTTAAAAATGAGTCTGATGAAGTTTTAGGACAGAAATAATTTAATATTATAATTAGTCGACTAGCATTAGGGGTTGGTCGACTAATGGAATTTTTGACGTGATTTTTTGAAAACGGATCCTAAACGACTAAGAGAGATTATCATCAATGCTTTTACAATCTAATAAATGCAAGAGAGAAATTTTTTTTGACGTAATTGTCTTAGTTGATTTGTGCTATAACATATGCATAGATAGGGTTAGTATAAAGATAAAATGTTTGAATCATTAAAACCACATGAGGAGTTGTGAGTTTCCAACAAATGTTTTTATCGCATCATTTCATGTCATATTCGCCTCCAAACTCCATATTTTCATACATTATCGTACTTCTAATGCCATATTCGAGTTTTGTATAGCTTTTTGGATTTTCAGGAGTTCTGGAACGAATTGGAGCTATTTTGGTATGTGGCACATCCGACACGTCAGAGGCATCATTGGCAAGGCTCCATGAGAGTTTGCCGAGGAATGGAAGAAGATTGGAGGAGAGGAGGAGAATAGAACGAGAAATGGCAAAGTTGAGATCAGTTTCCCAGGTGACTCGACCGAGTGGCATTAGCTACTCGGCCGAGCTGACACGCTGAAATCGCACAGGAAACGGCTCAGACCTACTTGACCGAGCAGACAACCGACTCATCCCGAGTCACACCAAATAGATGAAGATCTCGAGCTTCTCTCATCCCAACTCAACCGAGCAGCAAAGCAACTCGACCGAGCAGCTCACCTGCTCAACCCGAGTCGAAAAGAAACAGAGCGGCGTTTTGGAGGAAGTCTGGATCTACTATAGCTCGATCGAGTAGGGGGCTACTCGACCGAGTAGCCCGTATCAGCCAGATGAAGAAGCAGCGGCAAGGGGAGCCTATAGCTGACTCGACCAAGCAGGCTCCTCTACTCGGCCGAGTAGCCGATGCGACCCGCCTAGGTTGTGGGTCCAAGTGCCCAGATTTTCTGAGATTTTTTTGGGACTTCTAACCTAAGTATTTCAGGACGTTTTTAGCTTTATTTCCAGGGAGGAACTTTAAAGTAACTCTTAGTTTAGTTTTAATTAGGGTTTTAAGAATTTGTGCCGTCGCTATTTTGTATGAAGCAAAGCTTGGATTTTTATTATTGTATTGCGCAAGAAATCTTGTCTTCTTAATTCTCTTGGAATGCTATTGCTCTACGATGCGTTGGTAACAATTCTCTACACTTTCTATTGCTTTTTGATGTTTTCCATTGACATGATGAATTACATTGCATCTATTGAATATTTTGTTGTTATTTCTATGATGCATGAGTAGTCTTATCTAGGGCTAATGGATTAGCCCATGGATTTTAGGATTGAGATGCAAAGTTAGGATTTTTAGGTTGTGTTGGAATAAAAGGGAAGTATATTGGTTGATCTTGAAAAGTTTGTAAGAGAACTCGTACTGAGATCGTGCCCACGGTCGGTGGAATCGATTGGCTTAAGGAGTATCTTATAGGCTTAATTAGGGAGTTAGTGGATTCAATTGGGACTTGTGACCATGTCTGGCTCGTGTCTTGATGGGATCCATCGATGAACTATATTACTAATTGACGGCTACCGCCATTGCATCAATGAGAGCCACCAAAATACATCGAATCTCTAACCGAAGAGAGTGGCATGAGCCGAGATCATTCCGTCCACGAGAGTGGCGTGAATATTGTCGTTCTTAATGCACATGTCATGTGCACCTACAGGTTAATGCGATATGTTAGATACATGGTGCTTAGAACTATGAATTTCATATCTTGGATGCTACAATCCCTATAAAACCAATGCAACGTAAGAGTCTTAACCAAGCATCGACGTCCGACGATCCTAGTGGTGAGTCCTAAAGGCCTAGTCTTTATTATTGTTCACAATCATAAACACACAATCTTTCGAACCCGACCGCTACCTACATTCTAAGATTTAAAAATAACCCAAGACAATAACATTCCTACCTTCCCTATGGGGATCGATATATTTTATACTATTACTTGACACCGTACGCTTGCGTAAAGTGCCGGGGATTCACACTTGGGATACATTTAGCACTTGGTGTTCGTGCCATTGCTAGGTGAGTTCTATATGTTAGTTCATAGGTGATCAATATCCCAAAGCGACATATAATTGACTTCCAGACGAAGTTCTTCATGTCCACCCAGGTGATGCGCGCCAGTGGCTCTGCCTCGATCCACTTTGTGAAATAGTCGATTGCAACAACCAGGTACTTCTTTCTTCCGGTTGCCATCAGGAGGAACTGTCCGAGGATGTCGAAGCCCCACTTGGCAAATGGGACCGGGCTGAGGATTGGAATCAGATCAACTGGTGTGGCTGTTGTATGTTTGAAGAATCTTTGGTACTCCCTGCACAGCTTGACATAGTTAGTCGCATCCTTCATCATAGTCGGCCAATAATAGCCTTGTCGGATCGCCTTATGAACCAGGGTGCGTCCTCCGTAGTGGTTCCCGTGGAGCCCTTCATGGATCTCACGGATGACCTCCTCTGCCCTATTGGGCCCAAGGCACTTCAGATAAGGCAAGACGTCGCACCTCGCACGGCGCTTCCAGTAGAGCATGCCATCAAAGATCACGAATGTTAAGGTCCGCCGCTTGATCTTTTGCGCCTCCAGTCTGTCCTCTAGCAGGGTTCCACTTTCCAGTAGGCGACGATCGAGCTCATCCACGACAGCTCACGGTCAACGCATAGAAGCTCTCCCCCCAAAGACTTGTGTGAGTAGATTCTCGATGTAGATGACCTTCCCAATCTCGATCGGAGAAGAGGATGCTAGTTTCGAGAGGGCGTAGGTGCGGAGGTTGTTCAACCTCGGGAGGTGCTGGACTACAACCTTCTTGAATTCGAGTAGCTCGACGTGGGCGCATTTAAATATAGCTTCACCAGATCTTCCCTTGTTTCGAAGCTATCCTCAATTTGTTGGACAACGAGCCTTGAGTCACTGATCAACAGAATGTTCGTTGCCTCCAGCGCCCTGCATAGCTTCAGCCCATTGATGGTGGCCTCATATTCCGTGACATTGTTGGTCGTCGGGAAGTTGAAGTGGAGGGCTTACTCCAGCAGGCTTCCCTCCAGGGTCTCAATCACTATGCCGGCTCTGCTACCCACCGTCGGGTCCGACCCATCGACATGGACAATCCACAGCTCTCCTCCGTTCTGCACGGAAGTAGATGGAAGATTCTCATCGATGAGCTGCGACTATTGTGTGTCTGGTTGGGCGTCGGGCGCTGTATCGCCAATCTCTTTGATGGTGCACTCTGCCACGAAGTCTACCAACGCTTGACCCTTGATCACCGCCCTGGGTTTGTAATGATGTCGAACTCGCTGAGCTCGACACTCCAGTTCAGCATCCTGCCCGACCTCTCCAACCTCCGTAAATTCTTCTCAAGGGGCAAGTTGGTGTAGACTGTGATGGAATGCTCTTGGAAGTAGGGCAGAGCTTTCTCATCGTCAATATTAGGCCATAGACGACCTTCTCGATCGGGCTGTAGTGGGTCTCTACTTCCCGAAGCACCCGGCTTGCATAGTAGATCGGCCGCTGAATCCCCCCTTCTTCTTTGATCAAGACTGAATTAACAGCTTCTTTGGTGGCGACGAGATAGAGACCGAGTTTCTCTCATTCCTCCGGCATGGCGAGCAGCGGTGGGCTCTGCAGATAGGCTTTAAGCTCACCGAAGGCTCTGGCGCAGCTATCATCCCACTTCACTCCCTTCCTCACGCCCTTCCTGACGTCGAGGGCCTCCCTTAAGATTTTGAAGAAGGGGAGTGACCTTTCAGTGGACTTTGATCAGAATCTTCCCAGTGCGACGATCCAGCCATTCAGCTTCTGCAAGTCTCTGATCGTATTTGGCTCGCTCATGTTGATGAGGGTAGATATCTTGTCGAGGTTAGCCTCGACTCATCGCTTCGTGATCATGAAGCCGAGGAACTTTCCAGGCTGGATGCCAAAGATTCACTTTGCCAGGTTGAGCCACAGATTGTATCATTGCACCTTCTGGAAGGTCTCCTCAAGATCGGCAAGATGGTCCTCGGCCTTCTTGGACTTCACCATCATATCATCGATGTAGACCTCCAGGTTCCGACCGACCTGGTGGTAAAAGATCTTGTCCACCATCCGCTGATAGATCGCCCCATCGTTCTTCAGGCCAAAGGGCATCTTGGTGCAGTAGAATATCCCTCGATCAATAATGAACGATGTCTTCTCCTCGTATTGGGGTGCCATCTGGATCTAATTGTAGCCGGAGACGGCGTCTATGAAGGTTAGCAATTCATAACCGGAGGCGCTGTCCACCAAATGGTCGATCCTGAGCAGCGGGAAGCTATATTTCAGGCATACCTTGTTGAGGTCACTGAAGTCCATGCACATCCGCCATTTGCCGCGGGCTTATTCACTATGACCACATTGGCGAGCTACTCAGGGTAGCTCACTTCTCTAATGAATTTGGCCTCCAAGAGTCGCTTCACCTCCTCCTCCGTTGCCTGCTTCTTTTCGCCTCTTGCCCCTCTCTTCTTCTGCCAGATGGGGCATGCTTCGAGGTCGACATGTAGCTCATGGACGATCACGTCTGGGTCGACTCTGGGCATGTCTAAGGGTGACCATGCGAAGATGTCTGTATTTGCCCTGAGGGGGTCAATTAGGCTCGCCCTTAGCCCCACGGCAAGCTTCATTCCGATCAACACTGCCTTGTCTGCTTCCTCCGCCATCGGTACCTCCTCTACGTCCTCCACAGGAACATGTCGTTGATGAATGAAGACCTTCCGATCGTCAAGGAGTTCGATCGACAAGGCTTGCTCGTACCCCTTGTGCTTGGTGGAGCCAACGTAGCAGCTTCAGGAGAGCTTTTGTGACCCCTGCACCAATCCAACTCCGTACGAAGTCTGGAACTTCAACATCTGATGCAGGAGTGAGGGGAGAGCTTCGACGGCTATCATGTAAGGTCGTCCTATGATGCTGTTGTACGCCAAGGTGACGTCGACGACAACAAACTGCGTCATTCGAGTGACGACCTTGGGCCTCTCTCCCAAAGTGACCGGCAGCGTGATTGCCCCAACAATGGGCATCGAATGTCTGGTGAAGCCGATAATCGGGCCTAAGCATGACTTTAGCTCCGCCCGGTCTAGCCACATCTTCAGAATCATGGACAAAAACAGGATGTCACACGAGCTGCCCGTACCAACCAGGAGCCCGGTCACAATCGTCGGCCCGACAAGAGATTCAAGGACTATGACGTCCTCATGGGACAGCTCGACCCCTTCCAGGTCGTCATCAGAGAAAGAGATAGGAGGACGAGCCACTATCCTCTGCTTTGCCCCCATGCCGACGTCCATCGTCAGGACTTGTCGTCAGGTCAATTAGGCCAGCACGTCACATATAACATCTACACGCAAAATCGACTCGGGCCTGTGGCGGGCCACTTGCTCGGTGTCGTGGGTCGGTTGATCAGGCCCTACGGTGGCTCTTCTTCCGCGATCGGGTCTTTATGGATCGATAAACTTTCGGAGATGACCGCCCTGGATCAGCCGCTCAATATCTCTCTTCAGGGCGAAGCAGTCATCGGTGTCGTGGCCATTGTCGTGGTGGAACCGGCAATACTTCTGCAAGTTCATTCCGCCGGTTCTTGTTCGCATCTCCGGGGGCAGGTCTTTGAGGAGTCCGCTAGACAGGGCCGTCGCCATCACTTCGGCAGGGGGCATTGAGCCGGGTGTAGTGCACCACCTCATGCGCTCTCTCTGGCCCGCCTCTTGATCACTCCATATTTTACACCTTTTTCACGTGTATTTGCATGCCATTTAGATCGCCCAAATCATGTTTTTCACGATATATCGACGATATTGCGATGCTTTTCACGATTTGTTGTTTTTGTCGCATTTCAGGCGATTTGGCGCGATTTGGAGTGATCTCGAGATGCGCTTACTCTACACGGCCACCGACGACCTCCCCGAGGGATATTTTGCTGTTGGAGAGGGGCGGAAGAAGAATGGACGTCGCAGGAGCGACGAGGAGGCCAAAACAATCAGATTGGGCATTTTTTGTGTCCCACTCGGCCGAGTGGAGGAGCCACTCGGCCGACCAGCGAGACACTACTCGGCCGACCCGTTCAGACACGTTTTCCATGTGTACTCGGCCGAGCGACGGAGACCACATCGGCCGAGTGACGATACCACGTCCACCCGAGTGGCGCCCAGACGAAGGCCCTCAAAAAGATCGAAGTTACTGTTTTTCGGCCACCTGAGCTTCAGAAGACCCACTCGGCCGAGTGGTAAACCACGTCCGCCCGAGTGCAGTGAAGCCATCGGCCGAGTGACGACAACTCACTCGGCCGAGCCACCTCCGAACTGAAGGCCCTTGAAGCCCCCGACTTACTAGAAAATGACAGGGTTTTCACTTGGCCGAGCGACTTTTGTCACTCGGCCGAGTGCGATGCGCTGCCTGTAGCGAAATTTGCGGAAAACAGGCTGTGCAGGGGCGTTTTGGTCAGGATTTTTGGACGATTTTTGGGGCTATTTAAGCCCTGTTTTTACCCTAGTTTTGGGAGCCATCTCTTAGATTTTTTGCAGCTTTTTGAGATCACTTTTTAGCTTTATTATTTTGTGATTGGAGAAGAGAAAAACTTGGATTTTTGTTGGATTAATTGAAGAACTACTTTGGTTTGCATCTCTCTTCCCCAAAAACTCTATTTTTATTGTTTATATCATTGTTGTGATGAATTCCATTGTCTATTTCATTGATTATTTTTGTGCTATTGCTATGATTTGTGAGTAGTCTCCACGTCTTGGGGCGTGGGGATGAACCCTACAAGCCCAATTTCGTATTTGTGATAAATTGGTAGAAATTGTGCTAGAATCAATAATTAGAGATTAGATTGGGATCGAATTACTACGGATGGCTAGGTATTCATATCAATTGGGATTTGCAAGAGATTGGCCCTAGAAATCCGAATTGGGTTGGAGTCGGATTCTCGAAGTATCGGTTTGCAAGAGATTGGACCGATACTAGGATCTCCGGTTGCAATTCCATGCCGATACCCGTTTGCAAGAGATTAGACGGGTAGGAACTATCCTAATTTAGATTGTGGACCGAGTTTGCAAGAGATTGGGCTCGGTGCGTAATTGGACGATGATGTTGATCCTAATGCTAGCTTTCCTAGGCTAGGGTTTGCAAGAGATTGGACCCGACCCTAGGATAGCTATAGACCGGCAACAGCGCGAGAGCGTGAGCTTGGTTCCACATTTAGTTGCAACTAGTTCATCCAAATTCTCATTCTAGCAATTTTGATACCGACGAACCACATCTATGAAATACGGTGAGTAGAGGGGATTCCCCATTCCCTAGACGTTCTTTATTTGATTTGATATTTCGCATATTTGTCTGACGATTGTGACAGGATCGCCCAAGGCAACTCTTTCTATTCTTGAATAGCCAGGTTGATTAGGAGCAAGCTCGGTCATTCGTCCTCCCTGTGTTCGATACCCGCTCGCTGCTATACCGTGCGCTTGCGGTAAAACTACAACCGTTCTTTGGGTGTACGTCCCGGAGCGATCAAGTTTTTGGCGCCGTTGCCGGGGAGGCGATTGCGTTTGATTCTTTTTCACCCTAGCTATTTCTTTCTTTTATTTTTATTTTTTTTACCATTATTATTTCCCCTACTATTCTTACCTAACCCTTCCACGGTACTAATCATCTCTTTGAAACTCTGTTTTCCCTGTGCATGTACACGAGATCTACGGCGGACCCCGAAGCCTTATTATTCGATCTCGAGATCGAACGTACCGCGCGGAGACTTAGAGCGGAAAGGAGACAATATCCGGAAGGGCGGTTTATGACCAACCCGGAAACTCCCGAAGAATTGGCGGCGAGGATGGCGAGAATAATTTCTATTCGCGATAGGCTTCGGCCTAAGACCTCTTCTACTACGTCATCCATTGCCGTGCCGGAGTTGGCGGCCGACAAGAACTTCGAGCTAAAGACGGGATTGGTGGTTTTGATGCAACAAGACCCATTTCATGGGAACGCTCATGAGAACCCCCACTACCACATCCAATCATTCTTGTCGAAGTGCGCCACTTTCCAAATGCCGGGGGTCCCCATCGATGCCATCAGACTGCGCCTCTTCCCCTTCACGCTAAAGGACAAAGCGCTCTATTGGCTGAGGACGCAAGCTGACGGAGTTTTCACCTCTTGGGACAGGTTGGCGGATGCATTCATTGACAAATTCTATCCACCATCCAAGACGGTGAAGATCCGAAGCGCTCTCATGTCCTTCAATCAAGGACCACATGAGACGCTCTATGAAGCTTGGGAGCGATTTAAGGATTTGCAGCACCAATGCCTGCACCACAGTATAGAGGATTGGGAGCTAGTTCATAGCTTCTACAACGGTCTCCAACCGGGGACCAAACAAATTATCGATGCCGCGGCGAATGGTGCAATCTTGTCAAAGACTCCCGAGGAAGCTACGGCCCTAATTGAGGAGATGGCCTCAAATAACCAACAATGGGGCGATGAGCGAGGACACTCCACATCCTCCTTAAAGCCAACTAGCATCTACGAGGCAAAGGCCGTAGCGGAGCTCACGAGCAAATTCGATTCTCTCCACAAGGTGGTGGAGAGATTGGAGAAATTTATCACGGAGCCCCAAGGAAGCCCATCCACCTCCGCACCGACCAACCAAATGTGTGATTGGCAAGACCAATCTCAAGTCATATACTCGGGAGGAGAGCAAGGGGAAGGATCCTTGGAGTAAGTACAATATGTTGCGGGGAACCAAGGGTATTGGTCCAATCCGGCCGCAAGAAATCATCCGGGATTCTCCTACGCCAACAATGAAGGAGCTTTGAACCCGCCACAACAACCGCCTAATCAAGCTCGACCACCACCACCCCAACAACAATACTATCCGCCGAGGGGGCCTCCACAACAAAACTTCCAACCAAAGCAACAAGTTCCACCTTATAGGCCTCCCGGATTCAACCAAGGGTGGAGGAATCAAAATCAAAACCCTCCGCAAACTCCACAACGATCCGATTTCGAAACTAGAGTGGAGGCGTTCATGGTCGAGCAAAACAAGGTGAATGCTACTTTGAAGACGGGGCAAGAGTCTCTTAATACCGTAGTGGCTCAAATATCGGAGCAATTGGCGTTGCTCAATAGGAACACTCAAAGATTGCCGGCGCAACCGGAGCAAAACCCACGGGGCAACACGGGCCACATCAACGACGTAGTTGCCGTTACTACTAGAGGCGGGAAGGACACCACCCCCGCTATGATTCCTACCGAGGAGGCCGTGGAGGAAAGCTTGGAGCCGGTTGAGCCGGTAGTTGAGATTGAAAAGGAGAAGGAGCCACGAGACAAGGAGAAATCTAAGGCGGAGCTATTAATTGAGGAAAGGCGCTTCATGCCACCGGTCCCATTCCCCCAAAGACTAGCGAAAGCGAAAATGGAGAAAAGGCTAGCGAAATTCCTCGAGTATCTAAGAGGAGTTAGCCTCAATATCCCCTTCCTCGACGCCATCGCGGAGATCCCCACGTATGCTAAATTCTTGAAGGACTTGATTTCGGGGAGAAAGAGGAAGGAGAAGATCATGCTAGCCGAGGAGGGCTCTTGGTTCACCAAGAGAGAAAAGGAGCCGGCAAAATTTAAAGATCCGGGGAGTTTTCGGATTCCTTGCACTATGGGCGGCGTGCCTCTTCAAAAGGCATTGGTCGATCTTGGGGCTAGTGTGAGTCTCATGCCCCTCTCCATGTTCTTAAAGCTTAACACCTGGACAAAGATGAAACCCACCGACATGCGCATTCAATTAGCCGATGGCCGGATAACAAGGCCGGTGGGGATTGCCGAAGACATCCCACTTCAAGTCCCGGGTGGAATATGCTTGCCATGTGACTTCGTCATCATGGACGTTAAGGAAGAGGGAGACACCTCATTGATACTTGGACGCCCATTCCTCGCCACCGCCGGAGTTATCGTCGACGTGCGCGAAGGTACCTTAACCTTAAACATCGGAAACATCGAGGTGGAGCTCCACATTCCCAAGGCAATGAAGCACATGCCTTACCATGAGGAGCTCGATTATATGGACCTCCTCGATGAGGTGATAGAGGAGACGATTCCTCACTCAATTGGCGCCCTTTTTGATGAAGAATTTGAAGAAGGCCCGGATTTAGGCCATGAAGACAATAATGATTGTTCCCCCGACTTCTCTGCTGATGAAGATGAAGGCGACGCTGATGTCGCAAGGATTCGAGAGCTCTGCAAGCTCTCGAAATCAAAGTCTCCAAAGAAAGCTCCGCCGGTACGGAAATCGGCATCGCCGGTTAAGCCGTTGACCGGGGCAAATGCTAGCTTGGGGGAGCCTCCCCCCAACACTATTCGAGACAAGAGACCTCCGAGGGAGCACGCTACGCCGCCACGTTCAAATCCAAGCGCGCTCCCGGCAAGTTTGACGGGTGCATCTCATATGCACCAAACATCCCGCATTGATTGAAAATTATAGGGGGTCGAGCTCACGACCTAAAACGAGCGCTTGTCGGGAGGCAACCCGACGGTTTTTGCTTTATTTTTACTTTTTCTTTATTTTCGTTTTAGAGATTTTTAGTGTTTTGAGTCATCCGACCAAAAATTTTGTGATAACGGGTCCTATTTTTCTTGACAGGAGAGGAGATAGGTAGATCATCATGAGGAGGTTGAACGAGACGATGAGGAGCGCCCCAAGAAGGCGTTCGACGCTTAGGAGGAGCATGAAATCGACTGGAGGAAGAAAGACGGAGTTTAGAGCCTAAACGAAGACAAACAGCAGAATACAAGGCTCACTCGGCCGAGCATACTAGTCACTCGGCCGAGTACAGAAGTTCGTCCGGCCGAGCCGCTCACGAACGAGGGAAGTCTGATGTACCCAACTCTCTGTCTATTTTCCTCATTTCATTATAACTGCTACTCGGCCGAGTATATATATTCACTCGGCCGAGTGAAACGGATACCCTCCTTGGGCGAGTCATGCCGAGTAGCTTGAGTCACTCGGCCGAATGGACTTACTCCACTCGGCCGAGGCTGGCAAAGCCACTCGGCCGATGCGATATCGGGGAGAAAATTTCTATTGCCTCGCTCGGCCGAGTGACCACGTCACTCGGCCGAGTCGTAACTTCTATTATATAAGGACCGAGGGGGGGGCGCGTTTTTCGAAACCGCAAAATTCCCAAATCGCCCGACCCCTCGGATTCCCCTCGCCCGATACCGCTCGCTCTCACCCCCACTCGCCCGACCAAGCCCGCGCGCGCCGCCGCTCGGCCTGCCACCGCCGGCCGACCGTCGCCGCACCCCGCCCGAGTCGCCGCCGGCAGCCCCGTCTCCGATCACCTCCGGTTCGCTTATATTCACCATTTTCTTCTCTTTTTGCGTAGTTTTTGAGGATCCGCGTATTAATCGAACCCCTAACCCGAATCAATTCCCATATCTATCTGTTATACCCCTATTGCTCCATACATTTTGATTATTACTCGCTGATATCGCTTTTCCATGCGCAGGTTGCTTTTTGGAGCTTAGGGGAGCTCAGGGGAGCTTCTACGGGCTGCTCAGGACTTCGTGGAGGCGTGGACTTCGCACGCTTCCACTGCTTAGCACTCGCGGCGTGTTTGGGTAAACTCTTTCCACTCTTTGTGCACACGCCGCACTTTTCACTTTTCGGCGCGCGCTCGGGGCAGATATGCCGCCCCGGACACGGCCGCGGTCGAAGAGAGCTTCCGCCAAGCGGAAGCGGTCGGATGATGCCGGCCCCTCCCACGAGTTGGAGGACTCTCCTCCACTGTCCCCCACACACACCGCACACCCAGCACAGCCTGCAGGCCCCGCACACCCCGTACAGCCTGCAGTGCACCCACAGCCCGCACAGCCTCTCCCTGCCGATCCACAGCCACCACCACCGGCTCCACTGGTCGGGCCGCTCGGGATTACGTTCCGAGACGACGCACACCGCGCCGTCTCCGAGCGTATCTCCCAGCGCTCGATCGTACCCTCCAGGTTTGCACACCTCGCTGACCTAGGACGCCTGGGGGTACTTGAGGGGATGCTCACGTTGTACGACAACCTGGGCTGGCGAGATTTTTTCCAGGTGTCGGCGGATACTTTTACCCGCCCGACACTTGAGGTTTTGAGTTCGATCGCCCGGACCGATGAGGGATGCTCATTTAGGTTCATGGATCGAGAGTGCCAGGTCACTCTCGATATGATGAGAGCGTTCTTCTCATGGCCCGCAGTCCCCGGAGCCGATCGCGGTTACGGCCCTACCCACATCCCCCCACCTTCTTTCGACGCCGGTGCCTTCTGGGCCCGGATCACAGGCCACCACGCCGCCTTTGACCCTAGTAGGGCCAAGGCCTCGGCCATTGTCCACCCCTGCCTACGTATTGCCCAGCGCCTTATGGCGACCACCTTTTTGGCCAGATATGAGCCGGGCACGATGTCTACGCCAGAGCTTTACATGCTCTACGCGATGACACGTCCCAGAGCTCTATCTAGGGATGGAGATGAGCTTGTCCCCGCCGTCGTGATCGACATTGCGGCTTGGTTTTTAGATCGTATCATTGTGTCGGTGGGCGCTCGCTCACCGATATGCTGCGGCGGTCTGATCACCCTGCTTACCTGACGACCGGCGAGGACCTACCTGACGACCTGCGACGCGTTCCGGGCCCCACTTCCTTGTCGATAGACGTTATGGCCCGGATGAAGATGCTGCGTCCGCATGGTGAGTGTCATTGGGTCTGGTTGCACGGCCCTTTCGGTGCCGACTACATGATTCTCCCGAGCCCAGCTCGGACCCAGATTGCACCGGCCCACGTTGACTGGCTCCCAGCGATGGATGTCATCATCCCCGCTACGTACGTGCTCGAGGCCGAGGAGGCCGAGCAGGCCCACGCTGCCCACGCTGCCCAGGCTGCTCCCACAGACCCTGCCGCACACCCTGCCGAGCCTGCTGCCGACCCCGTCGACCCTATGGCCCCTCAGCCTGTTCCTGACGTTTCCACTGCTCCTGACACTTCTGTCCCCACCTCTGTCAGTGTCGAGAGTACTTTTGCTGAGCCCACTTCCACCACTGTCACCACTTCCGAGGCTGTCCCCACCACTCCCGATGCCACCTCTGGCCCTCTGTCCGTGGAGCCTCTTTGCTCCGCACTCCCCGAGCGCCCGCCGACCTTTGTCGAGAGTGGAGCGCCCTCGTTTGCCGCGGTCATGGAGACCATGGCTAGCATGATCTCCGCTGGGATTGCGCCTTTTGGTCCACACAGTTCCGCCCCAGCGGTAGAGTCCTCTGTCTCCACAGCCGCCGTATTCTCCGAGTGCGTCGTGGCGTCTGTCCACACTTCTGGGCCACTGACCTCTCTTGCCACTTCGTTGCCTCTTTTGCACGCTTCCTTTGCTGCCGCTGCCTCTACTTCTCACCAGCCGGTGCCCCGGCCTCACACTGAGGCCAGGCCCACATTTGCTGGCGCGGCACCTTTTGTCCCCTTCCCTGCTGAGCCCGTTACATACTCCACTCGCGTACGCCAGCCCCGCCCCGCGCAGCCTAGACCGGTGCGTCCCTCTGCACCACCCCCGCCCGACACTGTACTGCAGAGCATACGTGCTCTTGAGTTGGCGGTGAGTGGTATTAGAGCTGACCTTAGGACCCTGTCCTCCACCGTCTCTACGATGGTTGGACGCTCTGCCCTGATCCCTCAGATCCACTACTGCCTGACACAGATCTTAGAGCGTCTTCCGCGCGTACCACCACCCACCCAGCAGGTTCCCACTCACACTGCCACACACACTAGACCTGCTTCCACTTCCACGCCCACCCTAGCTCAGCAGCCTACACCACCACCACCACCTCCTCCGCCTCAGGACGGAGACGGCGCAGCACCACCTTCCTAGGCACCCTTGATGCCATCGATTCCTTTTGCCGTTGTGCTGCCCGTTTCTGCTGGGTCCTGATGCCTTTTTGACCACCCCCCTCCCCTCACTTTTTTGTGATTCTCATTTGCCGTATCTTTATATATCTTTTTTGGGAGAGAGGGAGAGCTTTTGGTGACCCATTTATACTCGTATCACTCATATCTGTGCATGCATCATATCCGCATCATATTTTCATTTCTTTATTTTTCGATTTATTATCTTTTTTCTTTCCATCATGCATGCATCCTCACTTGCCCCTCTCATTCCTTGTCTCTCTGTGTGCCACACTTTGCACATTGAGGACACTGTGCACTTTAGCTTGGGGGAGTGAGTTCTCACGTTCTTTTTCGATTTGCCACCTTTATTTTTAGTTTTTCACACCGTTTCTTTTCACTTTTGCACTCATTTTTCTTTATTTTCTCTCATTTTGCCATGCATCACGTTTTTCTTATTTCTCTGTGTGCCGCATTGCATAGTTTTATTTTTCTTATCTTTATTTCTTTCCTTTTTCATCTCATGCTAGAGATGAATTTTCTGTGATGATGTCTACGTGGAGTTAGCTTATTCTATATGCATGCTATATTTGTCATGTCTTAGATTTTATTTCTGATATCATATGCTATGACTCGCTTTGCATCTAGAATAGTAACCCACACTTTCTCCGCATGAAAATGGATGAAGTTTTATTATTAACTGAGCCTGAATATTCATATGTATGCTATCACAGAAAACACACCAAGATTCACGCATTGAATGCCTATATCTGGAGTACCGATTTCTTTTCCTATATCACTTCTATATGCATGAATTGTACACTTCACTTCGGGATGATTGAATGATGTTAGCTATGATATATCTGGATTAGTTGGCTTTTTTGTGATCGAAACTGAGTAGATTAGATTACCCTGCTGAAGTTGTCGTGCATGTCTTATAGAGTGAACCGAGAGTTATATATATTTCTTTCTCCACAAATCTTGAACATCATTCTCTACTTTTAAAAATCATTGGTGAATCTCCCCTTAGTGATTCTATTTTATGGCATTTCCCCCGCTATTAATTCCTAGCTCCAAATCCCTTCTTCTAAAAAAATAAATAATAAAGAGAGAAAAACATACTTGTATATCATTATCTCTCTCTGAGTTGGGATCATTGTGTATATATTGCTTATTGAAAAAAAAAAGAAAAAAAAAGGGAAAAAAAGAGAAAAAAAAGAGAAAAGAGGAAAAATCCTCAATAAAAGATCCCATCTCACTTTCTTTCTTTCTTCTTTCTCTTCTTTGCTTTTGGAGCTATATAAAAATGGGAATGTAAATATTTTTGTGCCACCACGCTTATAGATAAGCTTGGGGGAGGGGATCCATTGATGTGTGAGAGAGTGACTACTTGACATCGCACGACAACCTAGGCTAAGTAATATTCTATACTCGGTGAGATTGTTTCTAGCTTCACGAAATCCAGAAATCTAAGCCTAGCGTTCATTTCATGAAATCCAAACTTTTCCATTCTCTCTATTCTATAGTGTGATACTCTTATACTCCAGATAGAAAGCGTTCAATTGAAAAGTGTGTGATCTGTGATCTGTATACCGCTTTAAATGACTCAGGCAATGTTAATTTTAAGATCATTCCGTTCTTCATGATTATATCAATGTTCGTGGGTTTTCTATTTCTATTTGCACTATTATACTATGATATCAAAATAAGATTCTTTGACATGTATTTCTCATTCGGTGCATGCTATAAGAGTAAGTGAAACCCACGTCCTGAGAAAATGATCTAGTACCCTACCTCTTCGCTTCTTTCTTTCGTCTTTATTTTCATTTGGTTTTCATTCTTCTTCGTTTTTCATTTTTTTCGTTTTTCGCCGTTTTCGTTTTCCGAATCCACCGGGTTCGCCTTTTACTTATCTTCCTCGAGGACGAGTAAGAGGCAAGCTTGGGGGATTTTGATCACTCCATATTTTACACCTTTTTCCGTGTATTTGCATGCCATTTAGATCGCCCAAATCATGTTTTTCACGATATATCGACGATATTGCGATGCTTTTCACGATTTGTTGTTTTTGTCACATTTCAGGCGATTTGGCGCGATTTGGAGTGATCTCGAGACGCGCTTACTCTACACGGCCACCGACGACCTCCCCGAGGGATATTTTGCTGTTGGAGAGGAGCGGAAGAAGAATGGACGTCGCAGGAGCGACGAGGAGGCCAAAACAATCAGATTAGGCATTTTTTGTGTCCCACTCGGCCGAGTGGAGGAGCCACTCGGCCGACCAGCGAGACACTACTCGGCCGACCCGTTCAGACACGTTTTCCATGTGTACTCGGCCGAGCGACGGAGACCACATCGGCCGAGTGACGATACCACGTCCGCCCGAGTGGCGCCCAGACGAAGGCCCTCAAAAAGATCGAAGTTACTGTTTTTCGGCCACCTGAGCTTCAGAAGACCCACTCGGCCGAGTGGTAAACCACGTCCGCCCGAGTGCAGTGAAGCCATCGGCCGAGTGACGACAACTCACTCGGCCGAGCCACCTCCGAACTGAAGGCCCTTGAAGCCCCCGACTTACTGGAAAATGACAAGGTTTTCACTCGGCCGAGCGACTTTTGTCACTCGGCCGAGTGCGATGCGCTGCCTGTAGCGAAATTTGCGGAAAACAGGCTGTGCAGGGGCGTTTTGGTCAGGATTTTTGGACGATTTTTGGGGCTATTTAAGCCCTGTTTTTACCCTAGTTTTGGGAGCCATCTCTTAGATTTTTTGCAGCTTTTTGAGATCACTTTTTAGCTTTATTATTTTGTGATTGGAGAAGAGAAAAACTTGGATTTTTGTTGGATTAATTGAAGAACTACTTTGGTTTGCATCTCTCTTCCCCAAAAACTCTATTTTTATTGTTTATATCATTGTTGTGATGAATTCCATTGTCTATTTCATTGATTATTTTTGTGCTATTGCTATGATTTGTGAGTAGTCTCCACGTCTTGGGGCGTGGGGATGAACCCTACAAGCCCAATTTCGTATTTGTGATAAATTGGTAGAAATTGTGCTAGAATCAATAATTAGAGATTAGATTGGGATCGAATTACTACGGATGGCTAGGTATTCATATCAATTGGGATTTCCAAGAGATTGGATCCCAATTTGATAGGAAGCCCTAGAAATCCGAATTGGGTTGGAGTCGGATTCTCGAAGTATCGGTTTGCAAGAGATTGGACCGATACTAGGATCTCCGGTTGCAATTCCGTGCCGATACCCGTTTGCAAGAGATTGGACGGGTAGGAACTATCCTAATTTAGATTGTGGACCGAGTTTGCAAGAGATTGGGCTCGGTGCGCAATTGGACGATGATGTTGATCCTAATGCTAGCTTTCCTAGGCTAGGGTTTGCAAGAGATTGGACCCGACCCTAGGATAGCTATAGACCGGCAACAGCACGAGAGCGTGAGCTTGGTTCCACATTTAGTTGCAACTAGTTCATCCAAATTCTCATTCTAGCAATTTTGATACCGACGAACCACATCTATGAAATACGGTGAGTAGCGGGGATTCCCCATTCCCTAGACGTTCTTTATTTGATTTGATATTTCGCATATTTGTCTGACGATTGTGACAGGATCGCCCAAGGCAACTCTTTCTATTCTTGAATAGCCATGTTGATTAGGAGCAAGCTCGGTCATTCGTCCTCCCTGTGTTCGATACCCGCTCGCTACTATACCGTGCGCTTGCGGTAAAACTACAACCGTTCTTTGGGTGTACGTCCCGGAGCGATCACCTCTCAGAGCAGGGTTTCTAGGAGCGAAGAACCCCTTCAGAGGTCCGGGGTGATCTTGCGCTCGGGGGCCCCCTGGTCACGCCCTCAGGGGAGGTCTTGGTCAGACTCCTGTTGCGGTCATGGTCGTGGCCTCAGGGGTGTTCATCCCGCCTCGGCCGCTCATTGGGCCTAGTCTCAGTACGGGGAGCTACGACGGTTGGGGCCTTCGGCACCGTCCCTAGGCCCTCCTTGCTCAGCATAAACTTCTCTGCCCGAGCAAAGAGGATGGGGAGATCGACAGGCGATTCTCGGAGCAGCGACTTATGAAGACTTCTGTTCTTCTTGGAGCATAGTCCGACGCCTTCTTCTTCCTCTGCCCCGCCTAGAATTGGTGGTAAAACTTCCGCAAGAAGTCACCCAACGAATCAACGGAGCCACCGGGCAAGCTGTTGTACCACTCCACCACCGCCTCCTTCAAGGTGATTCGAAAATCTCGACAAAGGAGGGCATCGCCTGTCCCATGGATCTCCATAACTCCACGGTATATCTGCACGTGCTCCAGGGGATCGCCCGAACCATCATAAAGTTCAACAAGAGGTAGCTTGAACCTATGGGGTACCAGGGTTGAGATCACCCTGTGAGTCAAAGGATCGGCCTCTTTGGGGCCGGGGGAAAGTGCTTGCTCTGCATCCCGTCGGTTGGAATCGCCAGATGAGCCACCTCGATGCTTAGAGGTGTTCCTCTCTCTTTCTCCCCCCCCCCCCCCCCCCCGAGGGATAGTACTGCGGTTATGGCTACTCCGTCGCTCGTCTCCATGTCTAGGATAGCAGTGATCTCACCGAGGGGGCTCCTGTCACGAAATTCACGCCCCCCTCGCCTTGGGCTAGGTGATCTCTTGCAGTGGTAGCTTTCAACGGGATGGTCCAGCAGGGCGTCCCTTCGCACCATCGAGGTCGACGCCAAGGGGACTCCTTGACTCCCCTCTTGAAGCCTCTCTCTCTCCGCATCGAGGAGGTAAACCCGTCGAAGGGACTCTTCCTCCTATAATTGCCTATGCTGGGTGGCCTCTTCCTCTCTATTGATCTCTCTCTGCTGAGCGGCTATCTCCGCTTCCTCAAACCGCCTCTGTCGTGTTGTTGCTTCCTCATCGAACTGGGGGAGGAGGTCTCTCCTCATATTGCGGAGCTCGAAGGGGCCTTTCGCCCGAGATATTTCCGCTTGCCATGCAATGGTCCACTCCTCCAACATTCTGGTGAAGCCCTGGAAGCTCTTGTAAATACCTAGGGCCGCGTCTTGAATGGTCGCGGTCGACCCCTCAAAGGGTTGATTCACCGGGGAAGTTCTTCTTGGAGAACGAGGCCCTTCGGCCAGAGGTGGCCTCAGGGCGTTGTCGATCATGGTCTCAAGTCGACCCCGCCTCCTCAGAGACGGAGGGGGTGTGATGTCGGATGACTTGTCGTGGAGAGGATTGCGCTGAGGACGTGTGGATCTTGACATGGGTGTAGCCCTCATTCCCCCAGACGGCACCAACTGTTGCGGGTCAGATCCGCACACAATGAAATTTGTTTGTAGTGGAAATCACGGGTACAATGATTTACAAGTATTTGGGTGATGAAGAGGTTAGCACGACTCGAAGCTCGCTTTAGATGTGAAGGGTCCAAGGTCGCCTGGAGATCGCCTGAAGGTCGCCTTCTCCCGGTAGCTGAGGCGAGCTTCCTGCGAGGATTAACAACTGGTCAGAAAGGCGGGGCTGGCTGTCAGCCCGTAGCCTCTCTGATGCCTACATCAGCTGGTGATGTAAAATGTAGGCCCGGGCACACTTAGCGACCTTAAGACATATCGGTGAAGTGCGGCAGGCTTATGAGGAAGGCGTACATACGTGGAAGATATCTGACCTTGTGTATTGAAATGAATTAGAAGATTTAACTGACCAAACCCCTCTATGGAGGCATGAGGGTGGTATTTATCGGGCTTAGAGATGGTTGTTTGTCATACCGTCAGCTGTTGAATCAACCCTGCTGGCACTCGAATGCTGAGGCTGTGTCAGGAATATTTACCGTATTAATGGTGTCAGGAGGTGTCTAGAGCATTAATATGACGTGAGTGGCGGTCATCAGTTCTCGTCCTTAACCCCTGACATTAATGGAGAGTAGGTGATCCTACGTCACCCTGTCAGAAATATTGATGCTTGGTTGCCCTCAGGGGCGATTCATAGATCGACGATTTAGCTCGGCTCCTCCGGACGATGCTTCTTGTTGGAGGGTAGGCGAGCTTGTCCCCGGTATGATGAGCTTGTAGGTCGCACCGGTGAGCTTCTTAGTTGACATTGGAGGTGAGCTTGCGACGGGGCGAGGCGAGCTTCTCTGAGTCGAGGCAGTCTTCAGCTCGGCTAGTGCCCCATCAGGAGAGTCGGTGAGGTGTTTGCTTGGGCCCCAGTGCATACGGGGCCGTCCTTTAGGGCGTAACAGAGTGCATATAAATCACAAGAGTTGTGATCATTATAGAGGACTTAAACACGTTATAAAGATTTATGATAGATCACAAGAGTTGTGATCGTTGGAGAAGACTTAAATGTGTCACAAGGAGTTACGACTGTGTGGGATGAGGCAGACGTATATGTTACGAACATCTCTAAAATGAAGAAGAAAAACACGGGTAGGTTCAGTGGCTATTGGTCGGTCTCGGGTGGCCAACAGTAGCCACTCGCCAACTAGCCAAGGCAGCCACTTGTCGGCCAAAGCTGCCTCTGCCAGAGGTAGCCCTCTGGCTGGCTAGTAGGGCATCCAATGGTGGTGTTTTGGCCAATTTTCGGGCTGGTAAGGAACTGTTTTACTGTTGAATTAACCAGCAGGAAATTTCAGAAGTTAGTAAGGATTGCTAACACAAAATAGGTCATGCTTGATCTTGTTTTTTGGACTGAAATTCAAGTGCATCTGTTCTTTGTTTTGCATGGAATCAAAAATCCAAAAAGCTCCTTCTTTTTCTAAAGTAGGTTGGACTCTTGATCATGGTTGTCTTCTCCTTCTTTTACACATGTTTCATGATAAAATGTTCATGAACCTTCCCTCTCCTAGGCCTATAAATATGATGCCTTTCTTGCTCTCTTTGCACCACATTCTATTCTTGCAATGAGTGTTAAGACGGGTTTCCTTCTCCTCCCTTCTAGCACTAGGAAAGCGTGGAGGCCGATTCGAGTCCACGAAGAGCTCGTGAATCATGAAGGAGTTCATCGACAGCGTACTCAACTTAGGCACTGGTTGGTGAGCGAGGCTAGGACTTCACTGGAAAAGTTTTGGAATCCATGAATATTGCTAAAGTATACTCGTGCCAAGATATGGTTCTATCTCAATGTTAAATTACCATATTTGTAGTTAGATCCTGTGATTGCACGAATGCTAGTTTAAAGAAAATTTTGATTTTCTAGTTTCCACTGCTTAGTCTAAATTGTTCACAAGTTCTTCCTCTAATCATATGTGCTTCATTTCTAGAAGAACCCAAGGCTTCAGCTGAGGCCTTTCTTCGCATCTCATAAGCTAACAGAGTACTAGTAACATTATCCAAAGTAAGAGTATTTTCATTAGTATAACTTAGAGTTGTTACTAGATTATCATAAGAGTCCGGTAGAGTGCATAGCAATGCAACGACAATATCTTTGTCATCTATTTTCACACCAATGCTAACTAGCTGGCATGTGACATCGTTGAAGAGATTCAGGTGCTCAAAGATGTTCGTACCTTCTGTCATCCTCATGATGTATAATTTTCTCTTTAAGAAAATTCGGTTTGTGGTGTATTTAGTCTGGTACAATTTCTCACGTTTGGCCCAAAGATCAAAAGCCGACTTTTCTGAGATGATATTAAACAACACCTCATCGGCTAAGCACAACCGAACTGTTGATCGTGACTTCCCGTCGATTTCGTTCCAATCATCTTCAGACGTGGACCCTGGCTTCTTGTCTTTTTCCAAATGGGCCTTTTGATGTCGTCGATGTACCAGAATATCTTTAACCTTGATCTTCCATTGATCAAAATTTTTCCTCCCATCAAACTTCTCCACCTCAAAATTGATGCATCATGAGGTCTGCCATGTGGATTTACAAGATAAGCCTTACTCTGATACCATTTGTTAGGAAATAGCAACACTTAAGATAATAGCGGAAGCATGATCAAATTGAAATCACAAACACAAAAGAGAAATGGATAAGAAATAAACCAAGCAAGACACACAAGATTTAAGTGGTTCACTTAAATGTGTGAGCTACGTCCACTGGAAGCTGGCAGCAAGCGATTTTTACTATTAAGGAAAGGGCTACACACAAGAAGAAATTCACAAGACAAGTCCACTCTTAACACTCTTCACTCTTTGGATTTGATATATCTTCTTTAAGTTCATTGCACATGTATTTATAGTATCCATGTAAGAACCTCTTGAATCCCAAATGACACATTTCTTCATGTTCCAACCCAAATGACACATTTCTTCAAGTTCCAAGAGCTATACACCTTCGACTTCAAATGACACCTTTCCAAAGAGTCATGAATCCAAGATCACTTTTGGGCAAACCGAGTCATAGTAATTTTCCAATAGTCCAGGTAAAGGAGAAGCATTCCATTAGCTTGTGCCAGTGAGCTCGTTTCTCATGTAATCCACTTTTTCACAGAATAGTTATAGGCTTGTGGTCCTCGGTTGTTACTAGAGAATGTTGTAATTCTACTATTGTTAATGAAACTGTGGCCGGGTTTGGCCCTGCGGTGTTCCCCTTTTACATTTTAAGATGAAAATAAAGAAGAAATGATATCAAGGACAAATGAATCGTAAAACATCAATCCACAAGGAAATCCCGTTTTAATTAGTTTCATTATATATGTGCGTGTTTGATTATTCCCACTAAACTACTGATCACTACCCCC